>OY757026.1:97103365-98303365 GCA_963580285.1 Lucinisca nassula
TTCTCTTAATATTGCCATTGGACCTCTGACGTTACGTCCATATAACAACTCAAAAGGGGGGTATCCTAAAGACTCTTGTGGGACTTCCCTTACCGCAAATAATAAAGCTGGAAGATATTTATCCCAATCTTTTGGACGTTCAGCACACATGCGACGTAACATCTGCTTTAACGTAGCGTGGAAACGCTCTATCAGTCCGTTGCAAATTGGGTGTCTCGGACTACACGTTAACTGTTGAAGAGAAAGAAGTCTGCTGACTTCCTTCATTACCTCAGCAGTAAACTGTGATCCACAATCAGTCAACATTTCATCAGGAATGCCAACCCTACTAAACATTTCAATAAGCGCTTCCGCGACACGTTCCGTCTCAATACTCGGTAAAGCTATCGCCTCTGGATACCTTGTCGCATAATATATCATGGTTAAAATATACCGAGATTTCCTTTCAGATCGAGGCTCAATTGGACCAACTATGTCCACTGCCACCCTCTTAAATGGCGTATCAATCAATGGCATTTTTCCTAGAGGTACTTTAGTGACCCGACCTTTCTGAATAGTTCTCTGACAAATATCACAAGATTTACAAAATCTAGCGACATCACCGCAAATACCGGGCCAGTAAAACTCAGTTACAACTCTATCCAATGTCTTCCTAATACCCATATGTCCAGACATAAGCGTTTCATGAGCCAGTTTCAACACCTTTCCTCGGAAACTTTGAGGGACCACAAGTTGGAAAGAGACTTTGTTACCCTTGGTGAACTCCCTATATGCCAAACCCTTTTTCTCAATAAACCTAGTTTCACCTCGGTTTAAACCACGACTCACAGTCTTGTTCCCAGATACAACCCTTTTCCTGATGTTTTCCAAAGTTGGATCATCAACCTGAGCTTGCTTGAAAGCCTCCTTGTCATCGTTAATGATCTGATCGGGAACCTTAAGTTTTCTGTAAGGCTTCTCATCCTGCCTAGTTTGAGACCTAGTTACAGCCGCAGCTGAGAAATGAGACATATCAGGAAGTTTTGATCCATCAATGTTACCGATAACCAAATCGTACAACGTATCATCCATACACAAAGCTTCAGTTTTCCCAGTGAAAAAAGGACAATCAATGTCAATCATTGCCAAAGGATACCTTTGTGTGGATTCATCAATCAACGTAACATTTGATTCCTTCCCTATTAACTGACTATCCGAAACCAAACTTCTCCGAACGACACAGCCTGTACACCCAGTATCTCTTAATACAACCACCTTTTTATTATTAACCAATCCTTGTGCCGTCGGTAACCTTGCCTTTAAGAAGTAACAGACACCTTCCCTAGTTTCCTTACTACACTCCTCCCTATCCGAAATCAAAGGATCACCAACCTTATTTTCAAAAATACTTCCAATCTCATCACCTTTCCTAGTTACTTCCGTCTGACAAAAACTAACTTGGTGTGCTGCGCCACGTGGTGTGCTATTATTTTTACCGCGTCCGCGAAAAGACCCTCTAAAATTACCACGACCACGTGTATAACCACGACCTACATTCTGCGTATTCTCATTCTTAACCTGAGAACCTTGAGTCTCTACGCGCGTGTTAAAATTTTCCTTAACACCGCTATCCCCAACTCCAGTTGCTCCTACCTCTGCGCTATACAATTGTTTCCTGTCGGGGTTCTTAAAACATTTAATTGTTGAATGCCCCTTACCGCATATGCTACACTTGATATCCGGTCTACCACTCGGTTTGTTCGAGTCAACTTTGTCCTGTTTACCCTGCGCTGCGCCTCTATTATCGCGTTGCCCCTTATTAATGCAACTATATACGCCCCCGCGCGCTTCTGCAAACAAATCTGCCTCCCTAGCCATTTCATCTAAATTACCAAACTGTTTTGGCTTCAGATGTACATACAGTTCTCTATTACATGACTCCAGGAACTGATCCCTTGCCATGAAATCACAGACAGCCGGAAAAGATTTTTCTATCTTTGCCATATTAAGCCATTTTTCTAAATAACTTCTCAGTCTACTACTGAACTGTATGAACGTTTCTGATTTCTCGGGCCTACTATAACGAAACTGCTTCCTAAATCCGCGCTCTGTCATGTCAAAATTCTTTAATAAAGCGTCCTTTAACTTTTCATAATCCGCCGCATCCTCATTTGACAACCGGTCATATACATCAAGTGCGCGCCCTTTGAGCAATGCACTTAAATACGCGGCCCAAACACTCTTATCCCATTTATTAGCCGTAGCATATTTCTCAAACCTAGATAAATAACTATCCATTGTATCTTTACCCTCTTCAAAATAAGGTAACTTAGGATCCCGGGCATGAGCCACCTTCTCAGCTTTTTGCTTTTCCAATTCTAGCTCGAGCGTCGCTCTCTGCATTTCTAACTGATTCCTTAATTCTTGGTGCTGTAGCTCAAACCCATGTTTTATTTGTTCTAAATGGGCCTCGCTAATCTCTTTTGCCTCCCTTTCAGTCTTAATGCGTGCCATTTCAAGTTCCTTATTAACATTCAACATAGCTAGCTCATGTGCCCTTTCCTTTTATTTTTCCTTTTCCTTTTCCTCTAACTTAGCTAGTTCATGTACCCTTTCCTTTTCCTTTTCCTCCCTTTCCTTTTCTTTTTCTTCAGACCTTAACCTTTCTAAATCCCTTTGCTCTTGCCTTTCTGCCCGCTCAATATCTTGCTGCTCTTTAACAAAACCTTGTAACTCCTTCCCCTCATAACCTAAGTCCTTTCCCATTTGCATTAAACGCTCCATTATTGATAACGTAAATCTCACGTTACTATCAAAACCACTATAAACTGATCAGTTATGATCAGTGATGATTGAATGGGCTTAACTAAAACGTTAAGATATGTGTTATACGCGTTAATCTAACTAAAACGTTAGTTATTAAAGCACACGCGATTTGAAATGTCAAATGCTTTCAGCAAAGTATGACGTTGCGCACTGGTAGTCTAATATGACGTCATAAACTGACGACGTTTACAGTAAAATGCTACAATCCGAAGTTTCATCACATTACAAAACTCCGATCACAACAAGTCACCATTAATGTTTCTATTACGTCATACCTAACCTCAAGCCACAGCGTAAATATTAACGCTACCGTTATGTCAACGTCAGTAAATTGTTAACGTCACTACGTCAGAACCATGTGTGGGTAAGATCAATTAGTAACTCCAGTTTAACTTATTAGAATGTCAGGTAACACAATTAAGTGGGGTCTACTTAAATTTTTCGTTACCAAGAAAAAGTGGGGTTTGCCTTGCCTTCCTGCTCAGAAATTATCGACTTGTCAGTATCCATTCAGTTGAATACATGGATTTCGCACTTCATCAACGCAGGAAGGAAGATTAAAGTTAATTTCTAAATGTGGCTGTCAATGCATTTTTTTTTTTAAAGTTGATGATTCAGAGTATCAATGTGCTGTTCCACAGCCGGGAACACCAGCCAGAGATCAAATCCTCACTTCACTGACACCAAGTGTTACATGTGGGTTTACGGCGTCCCGCAAACCCCCATGCTGACAAGACAACCGAGCGTGATCTCTGACAGGTGTACGGGCAGCCGTGGGGTAAGGCACAAGAAAGATGTTAGATGAATGACATGAATTATTTACAGTATCTACATACAACACTTACTAACACAAAACATCACAATTTGTTGCTTCTGTAGCCAACTCACGACGTCCGCTCCGAAGGCAAAACAATGTTCTGTGCTCGGAACGGGTGACGTGAATACCTACAGAAGCAAACAACAAAAACAACAACAAAACAAAAAAAGAAACAACACAAGACGCGACTGGCCAGTTTATAACTTAGGGTGAATCCCCCTCTCGCGTGAAACTTCCTCTCGCTAACTAGTGCAAACTGCACACTAGTCTATCGACATAGTTGCCGATCACAAATTTGCCGATCACAGGTTTAGCGATCGTCCGAATATCCTGCAGGTTAGTTGACCTCTTTTATGGTCTCACATTTGTTGACAATGAACAATGATTCTGATTCTGGTCTACGCTGATTACGGCGGTCTGTCCGCCCTTGCTGGACCCTAACGCCTAGCGTCGTACCAGTACCTGCTGCTATGAAGCAGGGAGCAGCAGGTCACACATTGTTGTGCCTGCAAATTACGATAACTGGACTAGAAACGAGTCACAAAACATACACGCTATATCATGATCCCCCTCCCGGAGAAGTAAGAATATGTTCATGCATATACCGTTATTGCGCATGCGCCGACCAGACATACAGGCTGATTAGTGCATGCGACAAATAACCGTACAGCAGAACTCAACTTGACTGTGCATCAAATTATCAGCACCCAGCGCTTGACACAATAATACTCAAAGTTCATGTTTCCCTACTGAGCACTACAGAAATCAATTAATGCTCACTACTACTGAGCATAATACTCATCAAATTTGTGCTCACTACATTATCACAAGTAAGAGGCAATTGAACAGACCACGCCTTTGCGCTACCTGGTCAGCTGCCAATTATAGGAAACATAACAATCTCTATTTCATATCCTTCTCCGCGACACGGCTCACAAATATAGCTATTCACAAATTCAATACATTAAAAACAGATAGAAACTACAACAGAAGATTTTCATCTATAATCCACAACATTTGTTAGTGTCTCATAAGGGCCAACACTGTTTGCCGTAAATTCTCTCTGTATTTGGTAGGCACCCCGTCACAACCGTCCTCGCGACGCCGATGACGCAGCTGACGTCATCCCCACCGCTCAGGCCGCTATGACGTGTGGCGACCAAATACTCCCACTTATCACCATCACGTTCTTTATATGTACATACATGCACAAACTGAGTTATCAGACAAAAACGGCATCATTACAAAATGAACTCGTAATTCTTCTTGAACAAAATTATTTCTAATCAACGTGAACATGCTTGTAAAATAAAATTCATTACGGTTCATCATCACGGATAACCCAACAGGCTCTTGTAAGAGTTTGCCCTGATGATGAAGATATGGTTAAACCCGTCTTAAGTTTACGTCCCCTCTACACCTAATATCATATTGGGACGGAACCACGGTTTTCTAACCACAGCTAGTCAAAAGTCATGGATCAAACAAGTGACCCGGCGTTTATTAATTACATTCTACAAAAGGGGTCTAAAAGCCTAAATGAATCTAGAATGAGCGGGTGTCCAAACTTTACGTCTCACCAACATCTAGGGTCAGCATGAGACAGGACCTCACTTAGACTCATTCTACTACTGGAGAAGCCTGGGATCAATCCTGCGACGTCTAGCTGGCAAAGCTAGTAGCCTAATCACTACAGGCCACAACAGTGAATTCAGAATAGGCTTCAGAAAGTTGGGGTATACTAGAAGTAAACCCCTCCAAAACCTACAAGCATGTTCATACAAAAATAATACTAAACATAGATTTAACATACCTTTCAATATAGTTTCTACTTCCCGACACGATGTTGTAGGTATACGTTACAACTTGACCTGCTGCTAAAGTGTTCGTTTTTCTCAGGGTTTATATATCTATGAATACTACCAGAAAATCATGCCTACTCATATTACCTTGCTCAATTCGTGGCGAGGTGGAGATACCGGCCACAAACAAAGCCAGATAGCAAAAATCTAGTAGATAATGGATTTGCGTTCAAATAGTATATTTCCCATAGGAAAAATTGATGAAACGACCCTATAATCAATGACATGACTCCTGTCAAAACGAACACCCACACAACACGTGACGGGAATAAAAATCATATATGGCACAATTTGGCGGTTGGCGATTTTTAGGCAAATTCTATAGGACTCGGCCTTATAGCGGCCCCCTGTATTGTAAAAACAGCTCTCTATAAACCACTCATGCATACATCGTATGATATGTGCATGACTTGTTCATGGAGCAGCACAGTTTGCGTACCATATTTCACCTAAAATATTTCACTCGCACCGCCCTACCATATATCTACTAAAATAATTTAGATGTGCATAAGCAGAAGAGAGGTTTCCTATTCCATCTCGGTAACAGTCAGTTAAAAACCTTGACCTCTGAAATTGATAAACTTCGATTGAGCTGATAGCAAACATCATTTCTGATGCCACAAGCTACCATGCAATCAGAAATATTTCACTTTTGCCTTTTTAGCTCACCTGAGCCTTTAGGCTCATAGGTGAGCTTATAGTATAGCCATGGTCCGTCGTCCGTCCGTCCGTCCGTCCGTCCGTCCGTCCACCATTTTCAAAGATCTTCTTCTCCTATACTGCATGGCCAATCAAAGCCAAATTTCATATGGAACCTCAGTGGGATGGGGGAACAAAAGTTTGTTCGCGGGGTCTGGATCACATGACCAAGATGGCCGCCATGTCTATATATGGTAAAAAGCCTTCAAAAATCTTCTTCTCCAGAACCATAAGGCCAGTGGCCTTGAAACTTGGCATGTAGCATATGGTACTCGGGCCCATCATGGTTTGTACAAATGGTGACCCCGGGTTGACCTTGACCTATTTTACAGCAATGTCAAATTTGCCGAAGTAGGCTTTTGCATGGGGCAAAGTGAAAATAATGGATTTATAGGAAAACCATTGAAGACAGTGTCACCAAAAATTGTAGATCAGGTAAAGTAACTGAATACATGAAGATCTATGGGTCAGAAAGGTCAAGTTCATTCATTGGCCTTAGACCAAGGTCATTCAGGATCCATATTTCAAACATCTGAGCCAATTTAAGTGAAATTTAATATGGAGCCTTTGTGAGTTGAACAAATGAAAAAATGCCAATGTACACCAGGACCAGGTGTCAGGTGAGCGTTTACAGGACCACTGGTCCTCTGGTTTTCCATACAATTGTCTAAGTGACCAAATTTGACCTTGTCGTAAAACAGGTCAAGGCCAACTATAGGTCATTATTTGAACAAACTTGGGAGGGCCAAAGTACCTGATGCTGCATACTAAATTTCAAAAGTTCCTGAGAAGAAGATTTTTAATGTTTTTCCCGTATATGGGCATGGCGGCCATATTTGTCATGTGACCCAGTCCGTAGGAACGAATGTTTTTTTTTGTTTCTCCATCCCTATAGATGCCCTACATGTAATTTGGTTTCAATCAACCAGACAATTTAAGTGAAGAAGAAGATAAAATACTGAATTTGAGCCATCCAGGACAAAGGTCAGTGAATGACCTTGGCCTTTGAATTGGTTAACGTCCATTCATCTGATTGCAAATATCATTTCTGATGCCACAAACTACAAAGCAATAAAAAATCAACAGTTTTGCCGTATTTCCATACAAATGTCTAAGTGACAAAATTTGACATTGACGAATACTAGGTCAAGGTCAGCCAAAGGTCATTTGGACAAAGTTGATAAGGCCCGAGCCTCCGATGCTCCATACCAAGTTTAAAGGTCATCGACCATTCGGTTCCCGAGAATAGTTTTAAATGTGTTTACCATATATGAACATGGCGGCCATATTGTTCATGTGATCCAGTCGTCAAGAACAAACTTTCGTTCCCCCTTCCCAAAGAGGCTGGACGCGTAATTTGGTTTCAACTGGCCGAGTAGTTTCAGAGGAGATATCATTTGAAAATGTTGACGACGCAGTCGCAGGTGATGGCAACGACGATGACTGACGACGGACCACTGCCTATAATATAAGCTCCCTCGGAGCCTTAGGCTCTGGTAAAGTTTGGTTTTCTGTTTCCCTGTTATGAGAAATAAGGAACAGAAAAACCCCAATGCATTATCTATCTGTGAGGACAAAACAAAAGAGCCTAATTCAAATTATTTGTAAAAATGAAATTTCTCATCTTTTTTCTTAAAGTTTTCAAATATATTTCCAAGAAAGAACTGACATACAGCCTGCAGAACTTGAAACAAGGACTCAATTTTATGGAAGATATGTGTTGCCATGGGAACCAGAGTTTCCATCTGATCACTTAAAATTGCAAAATACTAAATATCTAAGCTATGGTTGCTATCGTTTCAGAGAATATTTTTTCCCATTATAAGTCAATTGGATATAAAGAGCCCAGGGGCATGGCCAAATTGAACCCAAAGTGCAGGGTTGGCAGGATGTATGTAAGAATGAAATCCATTGAGCAGTTTTGGTGGAGAAGATTTTTACAGATTTTTATTTCATTTATTTTATTTTTTTGTTGTTGTTGTTGTTTTGTTTTGTTGCAATAGCAACCAGCGTTCTGTATGTAGCAAAATCCTTTGAAAGGCTTTTGAAAAGGACTATGTGTGGAACAATCCTGTGAAAGGTTACAATCAGCCAAGGAGTTTAGGAGAAGATGTTTATAGAAAAAGGTTCACTTATGGACGCACGTCGGACACAGGACCATAACAGCCTTCGGCTAGTGGAGCTAAAAGAGTGAATTTTCTGACGTAAATGGAGATAATAACGACAATAAAATTTGGTATCCGAACATTTTCCATATACATAGCCATAAGCTGTCAATCTTAAAAACTTGACATCATATATTTCAGAAACATGTCATGGGAATCCCATTTTGATGCAACTTTTAAAAGGCAAACATCAGCCTGGCGTTTCTTTGGAAGGAAGATAACCAGCTGGTCTGAAGATGTTAAAGCATGATGGTAGAGACTATGAGAAGACTTTTCCTTGATTATGCCACATAAGTATATGCCCCATATAGTATCAAGCAGCACGAGACGGTGCAACGGCGAGCAGCTCGGTTTGTCAGAGGTGAAAAACCTGAATTACCGCCCAAGTGATACAACACCTTGGCCAGCAAACTCACCAGCATTGACATACCAGCATTGACATCAAGATGTAAATGCTGGGCATGATCTATCTCTGGACTAAGTGGACAGCCATGCTTGCAGGTTGTCCGACCAGAAAACAGCGAACAGTAGAGGATACTCCCTGGGGGTATATTGACCGACATCTTCTCACACAGAATATTGTCACTTCAGGGATCCTTTGGGACTTCAAGAGAGATCTTGCCTAAATTACATAAAAACTTTTTTTCGAAGTTTTTCATTTGTTCTGTTGTGGGGCAAAGGTGACGGGTGTCAAACTGATATTGACTTACAATTGGGCGAGACATATTGTCCTTGCAGAGGTAGGGGTAGAGGGGGGGGGGGCATTGTCCTTCTGTTTGTACACTTTTGTTCGTTTTCCCCTTTCCCCTTTCCCCTTTGTACCTCCCTCTCTTCTCCTCTACTACCTCTTCTATCGCGTTTGTCCCTTTCTCTGGGAGATGACAGAAAATAACCGACCAGGGTGGACATGTCGTTTAACCCAAAACAATCTTTATGAGCTTCACCCCCGCTTTGCACACAGCCTTCGTATGACGATGCTCCAGTGTTGGTCCTGTGTGCACTTTAGCCTGCACTTCAGAAAAATAGATAGGGTGACTCAGTTAGTTTGCAGCAGTTAGTTTGCAGCATGGACACTTAAAAGTCTCCCGGAGAACTAGCGTTATGCCATGGATTTGGGTCTTATTATCACTTTGTAAATCTTTGGAAGGTAGAAATCCACAAGTAGCCACAGATAGCTCATTGTGTCTCTTTCTATTCCCAGGGCTTAATTTTATAGCCCTGAGTAATAGTTTTTGAAAAGTTTTAATTGCTTGGTCACTGGTCAGACGAAAAGCGCTTGTCGCCCTACCGAGAAGCTCCGGTAAATGCTTCCGTAAATGCTCGGGTAACTCGTTGGTCCAAGCGCGGTGCTGGGTTTTACGTTCAATTCATTTAGACGCGTGTCGTACTTTCGAAACTTTCCCGCGATCAAACTTCAGCGTTGAACGAAAGGGTCTTCGAAAAGAGTTTTTAAAAATTATTTCGACGCTTTTCGTTTTTCTGTTCTAATGGGACTTGACTACTTTTGGTTTTGAAAAGCAATTTTTGGGTGTGAATACAATTCTCATGAACTCTGTAAAGATGGTGGATTATCGCGAGAATATGAACGAGATTCCAGGCGAGATTTGGGTGCCTAACTATGTTGTTCCAGCCTCTCTACAGTAATGCAAACACTTCGTGTGTTTGCTATTATGTAGCCTTCAGCTGTCCTCTATCTTCAGTGGGTAAGTGGCCACCTTGGAGAAAATCAATAGTTACGAGGGGTGTTCGAAATGAATTGCTTATTTCTGTCTGGTGACTTCAAATTTGAAGTTAGCCCAAAAGTGCTATTTCATGCACTCGAAGTACTCCCCGTGGCTAGAAATGCAAATTTTTAGCCGATGTATCCACTTCTTGAAGGCGTCACGGTACGCAGTAATAAGGTACTGATGAATGGCAGATCCAACTGAGTGTCGGGTATTTCCACCCAGCAAGGAATGATTTCAATTTTGAAGGCAAAAAGAAATCACATAGGGCAAGGCCTGGGGAATACGTGGTGGGGGGGAACATTTACTTTTTCTTTCCTCAAAAACGCCGTAACTATTGCAGATGTATGAGCGGGGAGATTGTCATGTAGATAAGGGACATGTTTAAAACCAGTAGCAGGGCGTCATTTCTCATAATACTTTTCCGTTTCTTCAGTACTACGTCATTGTGGTGATGCTTTTGCCCTTCGTCACCGGCACTTTTACCAGATTGCGCGTTGGCTGTGTTTAGTGGCGCAAATCTTATTACTTATCTTTCTGACGGGCTCAAAATAATGGACCCAGGTTTCATCACCTGCGAAGACATTGGCAAACTGTTTTTGGCGTATTTTGAAATATTTGAAGCAGTTTTTAACCACTTTAACGCGTTACCTCTTATGCTCATCAGTCAACAGATGTGGCACCCATCTAGCAGAAATCTTTCTTACTTTCAAATGCTTGTTCAAAATTAGGTGAACCGTTGTTAGTGATTTGTCTACCTGCAATATCACGGACTGTAAATCTGGCATCTCCTTATTTCGGAAACGATTTCTTTACGAGATGCAGATTTTGCCTACCTGATTTCAAATTTATTTTTCCACCGCCGAACTGTGTCATAAGACACACAGGAAGGTCCATAAGCAATAGAAATTTCAGTCATCAGCTGCTTCAAAGAACAACCAAGTTTTGAGCGAACTTTGATGTAAGCCCGTACTTGTCGACGCTTCTACCAACCATTTTTGGTGCGATTGTCTCACACCAGAGGGGACACTTAAGCTGAACTCTTATCGCTAATGCAAACGGCCGAAGAACCACCAAAACTCTCCGTAAGAAAATAGTGTTCCATATTCAAAACAGTTTGAAAAATTTCATAATATGCTTTCAGTTAAAGTAAATATTGTAATTTGTATGTTCTACCAATCAGCATCATGAACGCACATATCCAAATGTTTATTTTTCAATAATTGTTGTTTTGTTTTTGGTTCAAAAGAATTATTAACAATGAAATGCATTGAGACATATCCGCGGAAGAATCTTAGGCACGTTAATTGTAAAACCTGTGACAACCGCGGTAACGAGACGTTTCGCGACCTAGACGTTTCCCCCCTTAACCGGTCTCAAAACGGGCCTGGAAGCTAATTAATCGATCCGAAAAATCTCTTGAATCACATATTTTATTCAATAAGAATCCTACATAGATCAGTACAATTTACCAATATTATGCTGCCTCAGTACAATTAACCCATTTTGTATCGGAAATTCAAAACTGGTAACTGGCAAACTGTGGAGACCAAGATCAGATACCACAGAACGCAGCGTCTTATCAGGGCATACATTGATTGTTTACGAACGGCCCAGCCATTTTTCAGATAAATTTTGAAGAAGCCGCAATCTGAAACCCCTATGTTTTGGAATGGACTTGTGCTTTACTTATATAACGTTGATGATTCTATTCAGTATAAATTGGGTTAAAAGTACGCAGTGAGGTCGATTATGTAATTCTATGCATCATTTAACGCAATCTCCAAGCTTATCAGTTTGGGGTGGTCCATGTCCAATTATAGTGGAGTCAGGTTTGTATTGTAATATGCACTTTCAGCAAACAGTTGAGACCGAGATCAGACGCCGCTCATTGTGGTGTCTGATCTGGGTCTGCAATGTTTGCAAACTGCCCCCCCCCCAAAAGACGCTAGACATATATGGGTTAATGGGGTGTTTATATCAATATCAAGGAAAAATGTTATTTTTGTTTTCAGAGACCCATCACGAATACACCTATATCGTTTTGACCTCTCTTAAACCCCACTGAATATATAGTAAAACTGGGGTTTACAGGGTAAACATTATTTTTCATTTTGCTCAAAAACATAGATTGTGAGTAATCGTTTTAACCGCATTGCCGGGACGATTCTCACGTGTACCCACAATCTATATTTTGAGCAAAATAAGGAAGTATTACAATTTTTCATCAGAACTACAGTTTTTGATGGTAAACTTTTCAATATATTTAGATAAGCATGTTTTCGTAATGTAACGATTAAGTGTCGAAGCCCTACACTAGGCCACGGAGGCTGTATGAACATAAATATATCATAACTATACCACCGGCCTCGGTAGCGGAGTCGGATGCGCGTCTGACCGAAGATCGGTAGGACGGCGGGTTCGATCCTGCCGGGGTCGGCAACATTCTTTCGGGGGATTGATCAAGAAATTATTTCTACAGCAATTATCTCTCTTCCGCTGATTCAAGAAGGGCTGTCGTAAGTTTGACCGGCCCCGATAGCTCAGTTGGTACAGTGTCCGCTCCGGGGAACGGGAGATCCCGGTGCGCCACATACCAAAGTCGTTAACAATGGTACTAGCTGCTCCTCGTTTGGCACTCAGATTTACGGGGTAGAGCTAGGACTGGTCGACCCAGTGTCAGGATAATGTGACTGGGTGTGGTATCATGTAATGTGTCTGGGACATGATACTTCAGTGAGGCAGCACTATAAAAGTGAGCATTGAGCTCCCTGCCGCAACCAGACACCGTCGTGATATGACAGAAAAATTGTTGAAAGCGACGTTAAACCCAAATTCACACACACACACACACACACACACACACACACACACACACACACACACACACACACTGTCGTAAGTTTCAGGCAAAAGAATGTGCACTCAACTGATTAACCGCTCAGTACGTATAAGCCTGTCCAGGAAAAAGTGTGGACATGGGAACTGATTAGCTAAAAAATGACCTAAATAGTGTTGACTGACCCGTAAAACCCCAATTCAAATTTATTCAGCTGGAATACTTGCAAGTAACGGTAAAGAACTATAACCTTTTTTCGAAAATCTTTAATAATAAAAAGGAACAAGAATATCAATGAAAATAATTTCGGTGACCAAACAGTCCCTTTATATCAGGTGTAGTAAATGCCATCTGTAAAGGTTTATGCTCTGGAAAACAACAACAATAACAACAAAACAAAACAAAAAACAAAAAAAAAAAAAAAAAAAATGAGGAATAAAAAAAATCGAGTGTACAAATTTTCTAGGCCAGGTTAGCTAGTTTCGACAGATTAGGCCTCATAAGTGACCTTCGAATAAAGAACAAATACAGAGTCATCCATAGTTTTTCATGCATACCATTTGCAGGATCCCCAAGGAAGCTGTCTGAATATCTTCCGAGGGACCAGGCGTATGTTATTGCAATGAAATAAACATGAATGGTCGTCATTATTGCATTTCCTGAGATAAATTGTGACGGATATGCACCACAACTCAATATCCATGTATCACCTCTTCAAATGCGATCGTAAAACTAACATGGCATGGTGGCTACTTCAAAACGTTAAAACGATAGCGTCTGTTCCGCAATTACGTCAACATGAAACATAAAAATGCTACCGGTTACATCGCTCTAACATAACATAAACAAAGCAAAGTCCATTTTTTTGATATCCAACGTTCAAAACTCGTATTCACGAAGCACGTTAATTTTATATTTTCAACACGAATACGCCTTCTGGCCCGGAATAGCTTCAAACAACTATTCTCATAGGAGTTTATGCAAGAAAATATTCTTTATAAGTTCTAGAAAGGGTTATCCTTTGGAAGCAAGGAATGCACCACAGAACTGGATAAATGGAGTGTACATGTTTTCTGGGCCAGACTAGCTAGTTTCGACCAATTAGGCCTCATCAGTGACCCTAAGATATTTTCAAAATTCAACAATGGAATCAATGATCCCAAAGGACAAGAAAATATAATCTACAGTATGATGTAAATAAAAATCAAAAATGAGTTCCTTTAAGAGCAATGAAAACATTCATAAGAAAGAAGATGGTTCATACTACGTAGTTTCGGCTAATAAAGCCTCATCAGTGACCCTGTAATGATCCGGCAAAGAAAGCCAGAGGAAACATACTGCAATTTTGCAAATTTCGAATAGGCAGTCGATACAAAGACTGTTATAAATCAAAATGGGGTCCAAATAATAAAAAACCTGTCTAGAATATGAGTCTAAACCAATAATTTATTTCTGATTTCTCAGAATATTCACGCTGATCTCAAAGGACCAAAAGTAAAATATAAACTGCACTATGGTTGATGTACGGGGAGACGTTTTACCGCCGCCAAACGGCACAACACCAGCTGCAGTGAAGGCAAATAAAAATCAAAAATGAGTTCCTTTAAGAGCAATGAAAACATTCATAAGAAAGAAGATGGGTCATACTACGTAGTTTCGGCTAATAAAGCCTCATCAGTGACCCTGTAAAGTCTGATTTAATCTACCGAGTTTAAAAGAAGTTGACAGAGTTATTTCAGATTATGTGGAGAAAAGAAACCATCCCCCAAGAATTCAAGGATGCGTAAATTATCCACCTATTCAAACGAGACCCTCAGATCTGTTACATTCACCGTGGCATATCTTTATTGTCAGTTGCTGGGAAAGTCCTTGCAAGAGTCCTTCTTAACCGACTAAATGAACATCTCGAACATTCAGGGCTTCTAACAGAAAGCCAGTGTGGGTTTAGGAAGGACAGAGGAACAATTGACATGATCTTCACAGCAAGGCAGCTGCAAGAGAAATGCCAGGAACAGATCATGGACCTATACATGAACTTTGTTGACCCCACCAAAGCATTTGACACAGTCAGTCGTGTGGGCCTTTGGAAGATCGTGGTGAAGTATGGATGTCCAACCAAGTTCATAGCAATGGTGAGACAGTTCCAAGATGGTATGCTTGTACGGGTCCAACATGATTGTGATTTTTCAGCTCCATTCCCTGTGACAAACGGAGTCAAGCACCAGGATGGTGACAATGACATACCTATTAGGCATCGCTTTGATGGGAAGCTTTTCAATCTCAGAAGGTTGCAAGCCAAATCCAAAGTACAAACAGAGGTGCTAGATAAGTTACTCTTTGCTGATGACATGGCAAAAGGTGCTCCTACAGAAGAGAAGATGCAAAAAGGTATAGATCAAGTATCCGACTCCTGTGAAAGCTATGATCTCACAATCAGCATCAAAAAGACTGAAGTAGTCTATCAGCCAGCACCTGGCAAGCCTTACAAAGAGCCCACCATAACAGTAAAAAGTCAAAGATTGCAAGTGGTAGACAAGTTCACCTACCTTGGGAGCACACTGTAAAGAGCCGTGAACATTGATCATGAAGTCAATGCCAGGATTGCCAAAGCTAGTGCAGCATTTGACCGACTACGTGGTAGTGTCTGGGATCGAAGTGGAATCAGACTTGACACAAAACTAATTGTCTACAGAGCTGTGGTGCTGCCAACACTATTGTATGTATCACCTCCATACTAGCTGTATTAGAAAACTCTTCAAGATTAAGTGGCAAGACAGGAGTCTTGAACAGGGCAGGGATGCACAGTGTACATAGTCTTCTGAAATTAGCACAGCATAGATGGACAGGCCATGTTACCAGAATGCCTGAGGAACGTTTGCCGAAGAAAATTCTCTATGGAGAACTAGAAATGGGCAAACGCTCCCAAGGCTGTCAGAAGAAGCGCTACAAGGACACCCTCAAAGCCTCCCTCAGGGAATTCAACATTCTAGCAGAGTCGTGGGAAAATTTGCACATGACAGAGCAAAGCGTCGAGGACTCATCAAAAGGGGTCTGAATGAATATGAGGCAAAAAGAATCAGTGAAGCTGAGGAGAAACGTGCACAGCGCAAAGCATCACCAACAGAGCTGTCTTCCTCTAGCCTCTGTTGCTCTATTTTCAGAGCTAGAATCGGTCTCATCAGCCATCTTAGAACACACAAATAGTAACATTTCTAAAATATGATTAAGATTGGTCATTGTCAATAATGACAGACGAACTATTAAACTACCGACCAGACGCAAAATCCAAAGATCACATACAATCGCACCATCAGCACTCTTGGTGCTTTGATTACTGTAGTGGTCAATGATAGGCAAATTTAGTCTAATATGTACATTTAAACACCGTTGTGTAGGTATTGAGTAACCCTATACGGGTATGTATTGGTTTTTATCGTGCCCCACGTGGAAAACTGGTGTTCAGGTGTATACTAAATTTGCCACATGTATGCTCAACGACATAGATTGTGGGTATAGTAGTCGCAGATAAGATTGACCAGGCGGAGCTATCGTTTGTACCTGCCTTAGGAATATTCCATTAACAAAAAGGTAAACCAAGTCACCCGATTGTGTGAATTCAATTGTAACACAAGCATAGCTGTGGCGTATATGACCATTTCGACCGCTTGGAGAAAGCGTGCGAAAGACACTCTACCGAATCTTCTGGTGGGCTCAGCGAATTAGACATATACTTAGTCAAAAAAGTAACTATACCAACTTTCGGGTGAAACTCACTAGATATCTGGCAGCTATTGATCTAAATTTGGCCGTAGACATTTAAATCAGACGTTTAGCTAGAGAATGCTCAAACTTGCATTTGTCCATACCTTTCTGCTCCAGAGTTGTCTTCCAATATGTGCCTAGAAAGATTTTGGTAGGAAATGAACATTGCGCATGCGTAGAAAGTTCTTTTTTGTCTAAGATGGAAGACAATATTCCCTGAACATCGGATAACACTTTACTTTTACAATATCTCATGATCTCGCATTATAAGCGAGGTTTTAATTTGTGAAATTCTCAAATTATCTCCCTTGCAATTAAAAATATAGCAATTTTCGAACTGCTGTAATTTTTATTCCTGTTAATCAATTTTTGGCATTTTTTTTCAAAAAACGCTTTGTGTCCGCCATTGCTTTTCATAATGATGGTAAAAGATACAGAAAATTCATGTAGCATGTTGCACTATCGTTTGCGATTTTCCATGGAGTTCCCATTGAAAGCAGCATTTGCACACAACTTCTAAGAATTGGAGGTCAATATGTGATAGCCTATTTCTCGTAGCTGATGCAACTAAAGTTCCAAATCTTTTGTGAATAGACGCAAATGGTATCTAAAGAAATGTCACATGTATCAAATTTTAGAAATGTAGGGTACAGGGAAATTTTGTGATGTTAAATCATAGCATGTTTTAATGATTTTCTCTGCGAAAATGGCACAGTGACCCATTGGGTATTTAATGCAATAGTCTACGATGATGTGTTTATGAAAACAAAAACGAATGGTGCTTTTGCACGGAAAAATGAGTCTTCTTATCAAAACATAACAAACTTTGTGTAGTTTTTATCTGTAGTAGCTATAGTAACAGAAGCAATTTTAGGTATAGGAACATTTTTGACTGAGTATATATTGACAACACCTGAATAGCTCCACCTAGTCAATCTTATCTGCGACTTCTATACTTGTTAGTGCTGCCTCACTGGGGTGCTTCTAATCAGCACCCATAACTTATGTTCAGAGTATAAATATGACAAACATTACAGTTTATATTTCAGAGCAGAAATAAACAAACAAACAAAAAAAAAGGTGTAACAAGTGAAAAAAATCATATCACCTTTACCCGGTAGGGGATCGAACCCGGTCCGCCGGATCGACAAGCCAACACTCTACCACGTCGCTTAAAAACCGGCTTGTACCGCACGACAGTACAAGTGTCCTATACACCTAAACCCTATTGCATTCTCCCCCTCCACATTGAAATTCGTCCTCGAATTTCTGGGAGTCCGAGAATCACTTGAAGTGATACTCAAGGAGTTTAATGCACATGTGGGTTATTTACGGTGGGCGCCAAATGTAACAGGTGAAAAAAACCGCTACATACCGTTGGCCAGGCCGGGAATCGAACTCGGGCGGGGGGGGGGGATGGATAAGCAAACACTCTACCACGTCGCTTTAAAAGCTGGCTTGTACCGCAAGGCAGTACAAGTGTGCTATATACCTATACCCTATGACAAAGGTTTACCCCTGCAAACTATAGATTTATTATATAATGATGATGATTTCGTGTTTAACGACGCGTCAACCCTCTTTGTGGGTCATAAGCGTCAACTGAGCAGTTAATGGTTAAATTTTTTATATAAAAGTGGGGTTCCAGGAGAGGGATGAGTGTGGCGGGGCTTTCTTATATAACGTGTTTGAAGGCTCATGTTACCAGTCATATCTCTAAAGTATGTTTAAGAGCGGTCAGACGAAGGCCCCCGATAGCTCAGTGGGTAGAGTGTCCACTCTGGGGAACGGGAGGTCACGGGTTCGATCCCGGGCCGCGAGATACCAAAGTCGTTAAAAATGGTACTAGCTGCTCATCGCTTGGCACTCAGATTTACGGGGTAGAGCTAGGACTGGTCGACCCAGTGTCAGAATAATGTGACTGGGTGTGGTATCATGTAATGTGTCTGGGACATGATATTTCAGTGAGGCAGCACTATGAAAGTGAGCATTGAGCTCCCTGTCGCAATCAGACACCGTCGTGATATGACTGAAAAATTGTTGAAAGCGACGTTAAATATGTTCTATAAAAGGGTTATCCTTTGGAAGCAAGGAATACACCACAGAAGTGAAAAATATGGAGTGTACATGTTTTCTGGGCCAGACTAGCTAGTTTCGGCCAATTAGGCCTCATCAGTGACCCTCAGATATTTTCAAAATTCCACAATGGAATCAATGATCCCAAAGGACAATAAAATATAATCTACACTATGATGTAGGGCAGGGCTATGATGTTAAACCCGAATTCACACACACAGACGAAGGCACATGACGTCATGACTACAGCAACGTCACATCTACGTGGGTGCAACGTGACGTTGCACCCACGATGATTTGACGTTGTCCTTGCGCCGTGTGCCTGATGCCTTAGCTCTGGCTTTCTTGCTCCGCTTTGGTGATTCTTTTTATACATGTATTATTATAATTACATGAATAGCGTGTATATTGCAGCCACGTTTCAACAGGTGGTGGGCACAGTTCCGGGAAAAGCTCAACCAACGTTCATCACATCCACTGCACGAGCTACAGAGAGTACAATGGTATGATTGTTTTTTGTTTGTTTGAGTTGAGGTTTAACGTCCCCGTCAATACTGTAAAGGTCATTTTGGAGGCGCTGGTTCCAATTTTGTGGGACGTTTACCCGACATTGAGATGTGAACATCTCAAGACCTGCCGCCCAATGAAACCAATAGGGTTTAAAAGCATGGACGGTCCGACTCTCGCACCGCTTTGCCTGGACAGGCTTAGATCCTCTAAGCAGTTTACCAGTACTCTTGTGCGGGTCATTTTCAGCTCTGCCTGGAAGCATTGTGCAGCCCATCTATTTCTTCAAGTCCCGATAGGCGGGGTTCGATGGTGTGATTGTCATTTCATAAAAGTTCACTGGCGCATGTAGGATGCTCGCACACGCATGTCATCTATAACTACACACGAATTCAGCATTTGCAACCAAAACACTTGGTTTATAGAGCAACTGTGAAGCCTAGTACATATATACCATCACGCGAACAAGTCCGTGAAATGACCCCCTCCTAAAACCTTGGCCATAACTTCCATTACGAAATAATGGAAAATATATTGCCTATTCAAATATATTGATAAAATTTAATCACCAAAAAATGAAATTTTATAGATAAAAATCCTGATATTTTTCATATTTCTGCTCAAAACATAAACTGTGGGTACTCGTTAGAACCGCCTCAGCGAGGCGGTTCTAACGAGTACCAACAATCTATGTTTCTGAGCAGAAATAAGAAAAATATTGCATACCCCTGTAAACCCTAGTTGTACTATATAAAAGTGGGGTTGGAGGGCGTCAAAATTATATAGGCATGTTCTCGAGATGAAAAGTATTTGACCTAGCCTCATGAAACTTCACACATCTCTTGTACTTAAAAATTGGCTCCCACGGGGTGAGTGGGGGGAGGCATTGGTCGCTTACAGTGACAGTTCTTGTTTTCTTGAGTTTGGTGGTGGTGGTGGGGGGGGGGGGGTGTGCATTGGTCGCTTACAGTGGCAGCTCTTGTTTTCTTGAGTTGTGGCCCTTAGAAAATTTAGGGGGATGTTTATAAGCTAAATATCTCTGAAACTGTACGAGCTGTTGTCTTGAAACGTCACAGGCTTATAGGTGATGATGGGTTGATGGCCTGATTAACTTTTGAAAAAAAAAATATACCTGTTGATAATATTATTTTATTCTTAAAAGAAATTGGACTTTTTCATAAGATTTAATTTTGTTTCAGATTTTTATACATTATCATTCTGACTTTTTTTTTTTAATTTTAATATCCTCACAATACTACATAGTTTTTGATCATTAATCGATTGACGCTTATGATCCACAAAGAGGGGTGCCGCGTGGTTAAACTCGAAAACATCATCATCATCATTTGAAAAAAAAAAAAAAAAAATGATATATTTCTCCTGGAGTTATGGCCGGTTGAAAATTTCATCATTTTAATCTTGTAAGCAGGATACGTATCTTACAAGCTGTTTAAATTATTGCCTTCAAACTTTACAGACTGATAGGAAATAATAAGTTGACGACCTGATCAACTTTTGAAAAAAAAAAAAAAAAAAAAATTGAGCTATGGCCCTTTGAAAGTTTGTTCATCATTACGAAAACATGCCTATACAAATACAGTGTAAATTTTATCGCCGCAAAACTAAAAAATTAAATGAAAAGTTGCGATATTTTTCTTATTTCTGCCCAAAAGTTAGATTGTGGGCATTCGTTAGAACCGCCTCATCGAGGCGGTTCTAACGAGTACCCATAATCTATGTTCTATAGCAGAAATAAGAAAAAATAAGGTTTTTCCCTGTAAACACCAGTTTTACCACATAAAAGTGGGGTTCGAGGGGTAAGAATATATAGACATGTTTTCGTGATGTTAAGTTTGTGAGCAAAATTTCTCGAAAAGATTTTTAGCTGTTGTCATCAAATTTGAAAGGCTGTTTGTGAATGTTAAGTTAATTGTCTGGGTAACTCTTGACAAAAATCAGAGTTTTATTATTTAGTTATAGCCCTTTGAAGGTTATAGTATTTAATCTTAAAAGCAAGTCCCTTCCGCTGATTCAAGAAGGGCAGTTGTCAGTTTCTGGCGAAAGAATGTGCACAGAAAAAGTGTGGATAGGTAAACTGACCGGCTCAAAAATGACCTAAAATAGTGTCGACTGGGCCGTTAAACTCAAATCAAACAATTCTGGCCCCGCCCATCGGGGCTTGAAGAAATAGATGGACTGCATGATGCTTCCATGCAGAGCTGAAACCTAGCCTAACGAGTACTGGTAAACTGCTTAGAGGATCTAAGCCTGTCCAGGAAAAGCGGTGCGTCTCGGCCCGACCATGGTAATAAACCCTATTGGTTTCATTGGGTGGCAGGGATTGAGATGTCATTTCATCTCAATGTCTGGTAAAAGTCCCACAAAATTGGAAGCAACGTCTCCAAAATGACCTATACAGTGTTGACAGGGACGTTAAACTTCAAATTAAACAAACAAACAAACAAAATCTTGAAAGCAAGATATCTCAAAACGGGTTTAAATTTTTGCCTTGGCACTTAAAAAGCTGATAGGAAATGATGAGTAAATAGCCCGGTGAACTTTTGAAAAAATGTGATTGTTTTTTCTTGATTTAAGACCCTGTGAACGATTCGTCATTTTAACTCTTATTATGCTGCTCGAAACAACCCCTATCTTTGGAAACAGTGTTTTTGTTTGTTTGATTTGAGGTTTAACGTCCCCGTCAACACTGTAAAGGTTATTTTGGAGACGTTGCTTCCAATTTTGTGGGACTTTTACCCGACATAGAGATGAAATGACATCTCAAGCCCTGTCGCCCAATGAAACCAATAGGGTTTATAAGCATGTACGGTCCTTCTCGCACCGCGGTTCCTGGACAGGCTTAGATCCTCTAAGCGGTTTACCAGTACTAGTGTGCGGGCCGGATTCAGCTCTGCGTGGAAGCATCGTGCAGCCCATATATTTCTCCAAGCCCCTATGGGCGGGGGCCGTTGTCAACAGTGTAGACCTAGATCAGATGGCTTCTGTAGAAGCCATCTGATCAGGATCTTCACTGTTTGATTTGTTTGTTTGATTCCAATCAACACTGCAAAGGTCATTTTGGAGACGTTGCTTCCAATTTTGTGGGACTTTTACCCGACAGTGAGATGAAGTGACATCTCGAGCCCTGTCGCCCAATGAAACCAATAGGGTTTATTAGCATGGACGGTCCGGCTTGCACCGCGGTTCCTGGACGGGTTTAGATCCTCTAAGCGGTTTACCAGTACTGATGTGTGCGCCGGATTCAGCTCTGTGTGGAAGCATCATGCAGCCCATATATTTCTTCAAGCCCCTATGGGCGGGGGTCGACACTGTTGACATTCAATTTATGAATTTGTAGGAATAAATTACATCAAGTAACCTGATTGGTTCAAAGTCAGAAATTGATGTGGCTACTCTGAATATTCAGCAAGAGAAATCAAGATATCTAAAGCACTGTTTAACCTATTTTCATAAAACTGAAAAAGTTAATATATAATGATGAGTAGATGACCAGATTAACTGTGGAAACAATTTTGAAAATTGTTCTTCCGTTATGGTACGGAACACGGGAAGGGACATGATTTTTTACTTTTATTATGTTGTGCGAACAAGATAATATCTTGAGCGGACAAGATATTATCTTGTTCGGACAAGAAATTATCTTGTGCGGACAAGATATGATCTTGTTCGCACAACATAATATATTGTGCGCACAAGATATTATCTTGTTCGCACAACATATTATCTTGTTTGCACAACATAGATCTTGGGAAGTTGTGCGGACAAGATATTATCTTGTGCGGACAAGATATTATCTTGTGCGGACAAGATAATATCTTGTGCGGACAAGATAATATCTTGTGCACACAAGATCTATGTTGTGCAGACAAGATGTTATCTTGTGCGGACAAGATAATATCTTGTTCGCACAACTTAATATCTTGTCTGCACAAGATAATATGTTGTCCGCACAAGATAATATCTTGTGCGGACAAGATATTATGTTGTGCGGACAAGATATTATCTTGTCCGCACAAGATAATATCTTGTCCGCACAAGATAATATCTTGTCCGCACAAGATATTATCTTGTGCGCACAACTTATAAAATAAAAAAAGCATGTCCCTTCCCGGGTTCCGTATTATGGTCCTTTGAAAAATTCGGCATTTAGGATCAAGCATATCGTTGGGGTCATTATGTTTTACAAACACAATTTCTATTTCAATAATCACTTAGTTTACTTAACTTTGTTTTAATTTTCAGATGTATTAAATCTTTGGCGTGATCACCCATGTATGGATGCTATTCGCGGTAAGAATTTTCAATTTGTCTTAACCACTTTTCCTGCTGAACCCGGATATGTCTTAGCTTTCAAACAATGTAGATCCAGATCAGATGGCTTCTGAAGAAGCCATCTGATCAGGATCTTCATTGTTTGTCATTCAATTTATGAATTTGTTCCAATAATTTGCATGAAGTAATCTGATTGGTTGATAATCGGTAGTGGGTGTGGCATATTTAAATATTCAGCAGGTCAAGGGTTAAAATAATCACGTAAGCGGAGTGGCTGTATTGGATTCTACATGCATTGTTATGCCACCCACATTCGAAGAATGGTGGAAAGGGCATATAGCGTTGCCCCTGTCCGTCCGTCCGTCCGTGCGTCTGTGCGTCCGAAACTTAAACGCAGTCAATAACTTCCTTATTTCTTGATGGATTTTAAAATTGCTCGGCATAAATGTTAACCATCATGAGACGACGTGACACGTGCAAAACCCAGGTCCGTACCTCCAAGGTCAAGGTCATACTTAGAGGTCAAATATTAAAAAAGGGTACGAAACTTAAACGCAGTCAATAACTTTCTTATTTCTGGATGGATTTTGAAATTACTTTGTAGAAATGTTAGCCATCATGAGGCGATGTGTCACGTGCTACACCCAGGTCCGTACCTCCAAGGTCAAGGTCATACTTAGAGGTCATAGGTAAAAAAAAAGGGTCCGGAACTTAAGCGCAGTCAATAACTTACTTATTTCTGGATGGATTTTGAAATTACTTTGAAGAAATGTTAACCACCATGAGACGATGTGTCAGGTGCAAACCCAGATCCGATTCTCCAAGGTCAAGGTCATACTTGGAGGTCAAAGGTAAAAAAATGGTCCGAAACTTAAACGCAGTCAATTAATTTCTTATCTCTGGATGGATTTTGAAATTACTTGGCAGAAATGTTGGCCATTATTAGACAATCTGCCTCACAAAAAACCAAAGTCCTTACCTCAAAGGTCAAGGTCATACTTAGAGGTCAAATGTGAAAAAAGGGTCCAAAACTTGAACACAGTTAATAACTTTCTATGGATGAATACGAACATAGAGATATTTTCAGGCGGGGGCATCCGTGTCCTATGGACGCATTTCTAGTTTTAATAAATTTCATAGAACATATTTGAAATCAGAGAATACAAAAATAGGTTACAACCGAGCAGACAAATGTCGCTAGGGCAACGTCAAATCTACGTCGGTGCATGACGTTGCACAATGACGTTGCACAGACGTAGATGTGACGTTGCATAAATGTCACGACGTTGCACTGACGTCGATGTGACGTTGCATAAATGTCACGACGTTGCACTTACGTCGATGTGACGTTGCATTAATGTCACGACGTTGCACCGACGTTGATGTGACGTTGCATTAATGTCACAACGTTGCACCGATGTAATTGTGACGTTGCATAAATGTCACGACGTTGCACCGACGTCTATGTGACGTCTTAATTACGTTATGCGCCTGCTGGGAAGTGATTACGCTCATATCATCGATCGTTTAATAAACCCAGTATCGCTGACAATACTACATTGGATTGAGCGCCATCCATTTCAACAAAGGACAAAACATTTGTATGATAGGGCGGTTTATTTAATGGCTGTAAAGATATATACATTTTATTGTTTTGTTTTGTTAAAATGTGTAATCATTTTTTTATTTCTGTTTCAAACATACATTGCGGGTGCGTGTTTGTACTGCCTAAGGCGTTCCTCTCGAGACGGTGATGCAGGATAGATAGAATCTATTAGATAAATAAATAAATAGATAGATAGATAGATAGATAGATAGATAGATAGATAGATAGATAGATAGATAGATAGATAGATAGATAGATAGATAGATAGTGTTTGTTTGATTTGAGGTTTAACGTCCCCGTCAACAATGTAAAGGTCCTTACAGCTGGTAGGGGTAGAAGGGAATTGTTATTATTTCTTCAGTTTCTACACTTGCATTCATTTTCCATTTTATCCAATCAGACATCGCGTTACATACGCATGTGCATTACAATGGCTATTTATTGCATGGTAGCATAATGCGATGCAGCTAATAATCTAACAGTATATTACGGGCAGTCTCGGGTAGCCATATGAAACGTCTATTTGAAGCATGAGATAGCTCTAATGTGTATTGTACCAACAATATAAGAATCTTATATGGGTGTGAGGGTGGATAGAAAAATCCGTCCCAAGGGTCCGGCATCACGAGGCTCGCCGAGTGATGCCGGAAGGTGATCCCGAGGGACGGATTTTTCTATCCACCCCTCACATCCATATTGGATTCTTTTTCTTGCATACCTTCCATTTCTTAGCGCGGAAATTCAATGCTGCAGTTACTTCGGTTACCAACGTCCGCCATATTGTGTTGACACTACAGGAATGTTTAGTGACGTCACGTAACGTGCTTTGACGTCAACCTTAACGACGGCGCGTACGAGGTCGTAATCAACCAGTGCATTAATCAAACACGCGATTATATTCGCTTTTAAGGCGGAACACCAGGGTGAGAAGATAAATTTCTATCCCAGGGTAAAATCACGAATTTCCTTGTCTAGTGTGCAAGAAACCATTTTTTTTTTAGTACAATAACAATGTAGAAGTAAAACAAAGATCAGGAATCGATACAATTAACTTACTCCACCCACCAAAGACACCAAAGGGAAAGAAACACAAACATTAAGCGACCAGACCATAATGGAAACCTAAACAAAGGAAGACCATAAGGACAGTTACTTTCCCACAAAATGGCCATATGGCCATCCAAAATAAAAAGACACAAGTAATACACACAGTAAGTAACACACAACAACATAAATAAATCGCCACAGAAGAACCGCCTTGGAACGGCCAGTGGAAATATTTCCACTTGGGGGCTTAAATCGATTTTACGTGGCCACAATCCTCGCCCTTACTTCCGTCGCGATTTATACGAATAATTTGTTCAGTCCGCATGAAGGCCTCCTAACTCATCAGTGCAACATCTCCGTGAACACAAATAATCAAAGAACCACAGAGGTGAGACAAAGTTGAGGACTCTACAGCAAGAAACCACTGAAATGCTGGACCAAAAGAAAACCAACCGTTAGACTCCGATAGGCCCGACCAGAGACAGAGCATCAGGCACCAACCAACATTACCTTGAATTAGATCTCTCTAATTCTCAATAAGCCTTTTCGTTGGAACCGTCATAGAATCTCAGGCCTGACCCACCGGCGTGCAATTAAAGAGGGAAGCAACGTTGCCAACCGTGATTGGGTTAACTACCATGCATGCAGTCTATCGTATAACATCCATGTTGTACCCAATCTTTTTATATCGAAGAATCATTTTACGAAATTGGGCGCTGAAGTCATTGCGGTTATATATTTTACTGAATTTATATACTAAGTCACCATAAAATTCGGGTTCCGATGTTGCAGACCTTGTTGCAGAAGAGATTTAAGTCCAATATTGAATTTTGAAATTAAATCAGAATGGCGTCTATAAAATTTTGAAAAGGCTTTGCGTAGTTTATGGTACCAATAACCCTGATGAAGAAGTGTAACCGTTAATAATGTTAGTGTTGAAGTCAGTAACATGACTACACACTCTAGCAAATAGAATTAATTGCGAAATATAAACTCCATAGGATGGCGCACGAGGAACATCACCATCCAAAAAAGGAAAATTTACAATCTCAAAATCAAAGTCATCGCGTCTATCATAAATTTTGCACGAAACAAACCCATCTACAATAGATAGATGTAAATACAAAAACAATGTTGCTAGTGAACCCCCACTATGATTAGAAAGTGGAATCTACATGTACATGGAACTACATTCGACAGACTTGTTAACATGTAATCTGCTTCTCGTACAATCATTTTCCCGGGTTTTATATTTAGGGGATAACAGTATTGAAAATTGTCATTTGGGGAGATAAATCGGCCGTTTTACGGTCGGACATTACGTTTTACAGCGACGCGCAAGCAAATTTGCGACCGTAAAACCGACGAATTACCTCTCTAAATGACATTTTTCAATACAGTTATCTCCATTCTGATGCACTTATTCACTCAAATGTTCTCATTGCCCAAAACTGCAAGCGCTGTGAGCTGCATAAAACCAAATGTAAGCCAATAAAAATCGAAGTAACGTAATGATGTCGGGTTTCCTGCAGTGTATCCTAGAATATACTGTCGCAAATTTTTTATGTTATCCAATAAGACGTCGCGTTACACACGCAATTGCATTAGAATGAATTTCTTTCTTTTCAGTATTCCGTCTACTGGCTGACCTCAAGCAACACCACTCCGTTGGCGGCCATCCTTGCATGACAATAGCAATCCAGAAAATGGCTGAAAGTGAGTTTAGCTTGATTATTTTTTCTGTTTTACTTCACTATCTCAAACTGTCTGAAAATATTGTCATAAAAATAACACCCAGAAAGGTAAATCAATTGGCTCTGCATGCCGATGATGAAATTTGTGTGCAAGCCTTTTTTATTGTTTTTTTTTTCAGTCGACCCAAAGCTACTAAGCGCAGTAGCTTTAAATCGGTGATGTCCACGTGTCTATCTTTTATTTGCATGAAATCCAGGTAATGGTCAACTATAGTCGCGCTATCCTTATCATTGTGAGGTCAGAGTGATATTCACCTTATTTGCATTATCTGCTGGTTCCTAGTCTGAAGGTTATCAGTGTTGGAAAAACAGGTAACCAGACCCCCTGACCTTGAAAGGTCAGGGGGGTCTGGTAACCTGTTTTTCTAATATTGACAATGTGCAAGCTGGGAGCCAGCAAATAATGCAAACATGGTGAATGACTGGACATACCTGTAGGGATTTGTTAACCATTTAAACTCAGATAAGATGCCACAGAACGCTACGTCGGATCAGGGTCTATACTGTTTTGCTTACAGCACAGGAGTTTCAGAGTCCAGGTCCCTGTTCCAGACTTATATGGACAATCAACCAACAAGCATCCAAGTGCTGGGTTTTTATGCTTCTTGAGATGATAAAGCAAATACCTAACAAAAACACTCTATACAGATACAGGGTAAACTTTACCGCCGACCCCCCCCCCCCCTCCCCCCCATTCCCGCCTTAAAAACACTAAAAAAACCGAGCGTTTTAAGATGTTTAAAAAGTGCGAATTATCCGATATCTGCTCTAAACTCGATACTCGATAGTACCCACAATCTATATTTTAGAGCAAAAATATGAAAAAAAAAGGTTAGCCCTTGTAAACCCTTGTAAACCCTTGTAGTTTTACTACATAAACAGAAGCCCCCGCCCATAGGGGCTTGAAGAAATATATGGGCTGCATGATGCTTCCACGCAGAGCTGAATCCAGCCCGCACACTAGTACTGGTAAACCGCTTAGAGGATCTAAGCCTGTCCAGGAACCGCGGTGCGAGGCGGACCGTCCATGCTTATAAACCCTATTGGTTTCATTGGGCGACAGGGCTTGAGAAGTCATCTCATCTCAATGTCGGGTAAAAGTCCCACAAAATTGGAAGCAACGTCTCCAAAATGGCCTTTACAGTGTTGACGGGGACGTTAAACCTTAAATCAAACAATAAACTACATAAACAGACTCAGTAAATCCGAGTCTGCTTTTTTCGATGATTTGGTGTATTCTTTTCTCGCAGGGGATCTAACTATTCAGAACTTTTTCAAGGGGTGTCAAACTTTTATAGGCGTGGTTTCGTTATGAACCAGACAACAATGACTCAACCGCCTCAAAACTGCATTGAAACTTCGATTACTAAATCATTGTTAACTCATGACTGATTCAAATTCATTCTGGAATCCCCATTACGAAAGCACGCCTATACAAATACATTGCCACCTTTATCGCCGAAAAAAACTGAAAATTTTATGATGAAAAGTTGTGATATTTTTCTTATTTCTGCTCAAAATATAGATTGTGGGCACTCGTTAGAACCGCCTCATCGAGGCGGTTCTAACGAGTACCCACCATCTATATTTTAGAGCAGAAATAAGAAAAATAAGGTATACCCCCGGAAAACCCAGTTTTACTATGTAAAAGTGGGGTTCAAGGGGGTCAAAATTATATAGGCATGTTTTCATGATGCTAAACAATTCTACCCATCGCTACAGATATCCATATATTTAAGATATTTAATGGAGGTTTAGTCAGAAAAAGGTATGCTGTGTGCACTCAATAGAATCGCCTCAGTGATTTGTTTGTTTGTTGTGTTTGATTTGAAGTTTAACGTCCCTAGCAACACTGTAAGGTCATTTTGTAGACATGGCTGCCAATTTTGTGGGACTTTTACCCGACATTGAGTTGCAATGACATCTCAAGCCCTGCCACCCAATGAAACCAATAGGCTTTATTAGCATGGACGGTCCGCCTCACACCGCGGTTCCTGGACAGGCTTAGATCCTCTAAGCGGTTTACCAGTACTAGTGTGCGGGCCGGATTCAGCTCTGCGTGGAAGCATCATGCAGTCAATACATTTCTTCAAGCCCCTATGGGAATACATATAACATGCCTTTATTTCAAAGAAAATCGAAAATGTGTTCTTAGGTCATTCGCATTATGTCTCATGGCTAGGCACCATGTTTTGTCTTCATCAGTTCGAACTTACCTTAGCTCGAACACATTTTGGCCCCCGCCCATAGGGGCCTGAAGAAATATATGGGCTGCATGACCCTTCCACGCAGTGCTGAATCCGGCCCGCACACTAGTACTGGAAAACCGCTTAGAGGATCTAACTAAGCCTGTCCAGGAACCGCGGTGCGAGGCGGACTGTCCATGCTAATAAACCCAATTGGTTTAATGGGCGACAGGGCTTGAGATGTCATTTCATCTCAATGTCGGGTAAAATACCACAAAATTAGAAGCAACATCCCCAAAGTGACCTTCACAGTGTTGACGGGGACGTTAAACTTCAAATCAAACAAACAAATCGAACACATTTAAATGGTCCCCAAATTATTCCAGTTACTGATGTTCCAGCGCCCCCGCCCATCGGAGCTTGAAGAAATAGATGGGCTGCATGATGCTTCTACGCAGAGCTGAAACCGACCGCACACGAGTACTAGTACCGGCCCCGATAGCTCAGTTGGTAGAGTGTCCGCTCCGGGGAACGGGAGGTCACGGGTTCGATCCCGGGCCGCGACATACCAAAGTCGTTAAGAATGGTACTAGCTGCTCCTGCTTTGGCACTCAGATTTACCTGTACGGTGTTGACGGGGGCGTTAAGCCTCAAATCAAAGAAAACAAACAATACTGATGTTCCACTATATATTGCATTCATGAAGGTGCTATCAGCAACACGATAACACATCCGTGTGACATACAGCATTCATTCATATCTCAAAATGGTCATTTTTTCTGATGAAAATTTGTGATAGCTTTTCTTATCCATACCACAAACATAGGTGTCAGTGCTGGATAGATCCGCCTGGTCCTAACTAATACCCACAACCTATATCTAGGAGCAGAAATGAACAAAATAATTTATACCCTTTTAACCCCAGTTTTCACGTTTTAAAATAGGGTTTAGAGCGCTCTTCATTCCAATGTGTGTACACACAATGTACATTTCCGAGAAATAAGAAGGAACTCCTCCCCCTTTTCTATTCCTAACTATGGAAAGAATTCCTCAGGAACGCAATAACGCGTTTGTTTGCACAACAGGTCAGGAAACCCATGGTTTTAGCACAGGGAAAAATCCTGTTCCTGATCTGGTGTTCTTACCCAGGCAAACTACATAAGTTTAGTGTGCGATTAGTAAAACATTGACAATCTTCGTTGGTCATGTGCAAGAAAAAGATTCTTAAATGGGGTTGTTTTGTTGTGATGGGCGTTTCTAACCCTCGGGATGACCGTGCTGAGCGGAACCTCGGAGTAGCCTCGGTTCCATTCAGCACGGTAATCCCGTGGGTTTGGAATACCCATCTGCAAGAGAACCCCATATCAGATTATTATATGAAACAGCCATGGTAGAAGAGACAACTGTGTTTGGGTTATTGAGGTGTCACTATATGAGCCGGCGCATTACAAAACCTGCAATAAGACCGGTGCGACCAGCACAGACTCAAATCAACCTGGGCAACCATCTACTATGACAAGACCTTTTGCTTATGTATCCTTGCTTAGATATAAGCCTATAGTAAGTACATGCGAGCAGCGAAGGCGCTGATCAGACTGCGCGAATGCGCAGGCTTATCTGAGTCTTCGCTGGTCGCTGAAGCCTTCTTGTAGGTTTGGTCATGCGCTGGCTCATATGTAATTGATTTGTTTTTCAGCTTCCCGCTCAGGTCATCTTAAACGCTGTACCTGCAATCATAGCATTTATAAGCATAACTATCCACTTGTTTCAGGTATGTATTTATATTTTTGTGGAATAGTTTCCAGAAGGGAATAATAACCATTTTTATGTCCCCCCCACCCCCGAGAATCTTTGATTCGGGGGGGGGGGAGCATATAGTATTTGCCCTGTCTTTCTGTTTGTCTGTCTGTCCGTGACGTCTGTTTGTTTGGCTGTCTGTCCGTCACAAAAACTTTAACATTGCTATAACATGTATAACTTCAAAAGTATTTGGCCTAGCCCCATGAAACTTCACTTACTAATTCACCATCACAAGGGCTACATTCTGACCAAGGGCCATAACGCTGTTGCCATTTTTTGCTGAATTATCTCCCCTTGAAATTTTGCAAAACTCAGAAATTGGCTCCCACGGGGGGCATTGGTCACCTATAGTGACAGCTCTTGTTATTTCTCTTTCCAAATGTTCGAGGATCTCCCCTCTTCTTCAGGATTATACGGACACCTATCGTTACATTTTAGATTAACTTTCTAACATAGCCTACAAAAATTGGTACGTCATGTTGGAAAGTTGTGGTAAAATCCGCATAACCCTGAAAAAGAGGGCAAAACAGAAGTGAATGCAATAATCAGGAATCGATACAATTAACCCACAGCTCCAATCAGAGACACCAAAGGGAAAGAAACACAAATATGAAATAACTAGACCCTAAAGGAAACACCAATAGCGGAAAGCCAAAAGGATAGTCACTTTCCCACAAAATGGCCAATTGGCTATCCAAAACAAAAATATAAGCGATGTACACACCCCAAAATAAACCATAATACAAATAAACCACGACAGAAGAACCGCCTTTGAACGATCATTGAAACGAATTCCACTGTGGGGCCTAAATCGATTTTACGCGGGCGCAATCCTCGCCCCCTTACTTCCATCGCGATTTAGACAAATACTTTGTTGTCACGAAGGCCTCCTAACTCATCAGTGCAACATCTCCGTGAACACTAAAATCAAACAATCACAGAGACGAAACAACGGTGAAGACTCGACAGCAAGAAACCACTGAAATGCTTGAGCAAGAGAAAACCAACAGTAAGACTCCGATTGCCCCGACCAGAGAACACTGTTTGTGTCAATATATTTCACTTGTTACGTTAACATAGTTTGTGTCATTTTTATTCATATTCAACTACAGCGTCAGCCTATTTAGACAGACAGACAGTCCGGTTGTAAACTGGTCTACAATGGTTTATCTTCTGCATTTTGAACAGTCAAGCTTAAATGGCTCGACCACGTCTTTGACCAAGACAATTTGTCCGAGAGAGGGATAGTTCGAGCCACTGAAGGTTTTTGTTTGTTTGATTTGAGGTTTAACGTCCCCATCAACACTGTAAAGGTCATTTTGGAGACGTTGCTTCCAATTTTGTGGGAATTTTACCCGAAATTGAGATGAAATGACATTTCAAGCCCTGCGCCCAATGAAACCAATAGGGTTTATAAGCATGGACGCTCCGACTCTTGCGCACCGCTTTGCCTGGGCAGGCTTAGATCCTCTAAGCGGTTTACCAGTACTCGTGTGCGGGTCGGATTCAGCTCTGCGTGGAAGCATCATGCAGTCCATATATTTATACCCCCAACTTTGAAAATGCTGGGGGTATATTGCTTCTGGCTTGTCCGTTCGTTCGTTTGTTCGTACGTACGTTCGTTCGTTCGTTCGTACGTTCGTCACACTTTCTTGTGCATAGCATAACTTTATAACCATGTATCCCAAGGTTTTGAAATTTCATATATGGATTCCGCATGAAAAAATAATTAACCCTTTTTAGCTCGCCTGTACAAAGTACATGGAGGGCTATTGTTGTCACCTCATTTGTGCACGTGTGCGTTCCCGTCACACTGCGTTAAAGTTTTTTCAAATGCTTATATCTCAACAGTCACTCATCACAGAGCACTCATATTTGGAACTTAAATACCTGTGAGGGTCTTCTGATGTTCACAGACAACAGGCCCCTGGGTTCATGCCCTGGGGTGGGGCTAGGGGTCAAAATCTAGAACACATCTGTAAAACTGTGTTAAAGTTTTTGAATTGCTTACATATCAACAGACACTCATCACAAAGGATTCATATTTCACAACTTGGATGCCCGGGCATGTCTTCTGAGATTCCAAGACAACACACCCTTGGGTTGATGCCTGGGAGGACCTACATTTCACGGTCCAGTGATTTTGCCTTATATCTTGAACACTGTTTGTTGGAGAAATGTCATACCTCGGATATTAGTACCATGTGACCCCATGATTGACCTAAAAATATATCTAGGTCACTATGACCTATATTTCATGGTCCAGTGATTTTGCCATTTTATCTTGAAGACTATTTGTTGGAGAAATGTCATACCTGGGATATTAATACCATGTGACCCCATGATTGACCTCAAAATATATCTAGGTCACTGTGACCTATATTTCATGGTTCAGTGATTTTGCCTTATATCTTGAAGAATATCTGTTGGAGAAATGTCATACCTTTGATATTAGTACCATGTGACCCCATGATTGACCTCAAAATATATCTAGGTCACTGTGAACTATATTTCATGGTTCAGTGACTTTGCTTATTAGCTTGAATACGATTCGAAGGAGAAATGCCATACCTGGATTAGTAGTTCCATGTGACCCGATAATTGACCACCAAATATATCTAAGTCACTGTGACCTATATTTCATGGTTCAGTGATTTTGCCTGTTATCTTGAATACTATTTGATGAAGAAACGTCATACCTTGATTATTAGTTCCGTGTGTCCCCATGATTGACCTCAAAATACATTGTATATCTCGGTCACTGTGACCTATATTTCATGGTTCACTGATTTTGCCTATTATATTGAATACTATTTGATAAAGAAATGTCATACCTTGATTATTACTTCCATGTGACCTTCTGATTGACCTCAAAATATATCTAGGTCAGCTTGACCTATATTTCATGGTTCAGTGATTTTGTCTATCATCTTGAATAATATTTTGATAAGGAAATGTTATACCTGGGATATTACTTCAATGCAACCAGATGATTGACCTCAAAATATAGCTAGATCAGTGTGACCTATATTGCATGGTTCATTGACTTTGACTTATAGCTTGAATACTATTGGATGGAGAAACTTCATATCTGAATAATCAGTTCCATGTGACCAATGATTGACATCGAAGTATATCTGGGTCAGAGTGACCTATTTCCAAGGTTCAATGATTTGCTTTATAATTCAGACACAATTTGATTCTGAAATGTAATATCTGAAATATACGTTCCATGTGACCGGATGATTGACCTAAAAATATATGTAGTTGAGTGTGATCTATATTTCATCGTTCAATAGTTTTACTTATATCTTGAAGGCGCGAAACAGGCGAACTATGCTGTCATGCGACAGCTCTTGTTTTCTTATCCGAATTATCTCCCCTTTTAGAGTTATTTCCCTTTTAATTAAATAACATAGACATTTCGTTAGCAAGATATCTGAAAAAGTATTTGAGCCAGAGCCTTGGTATTTGGTACACTGATAGGGACTCAGGAGGAGATTACTTGATTAAATGTTCAAGCAATTTGATGGAATTTTGATGGAGTTATGGCCCTTTGAAATGTCTTGCCATTTAATTGTGTTGCTTTCTTGTGCATAGCATAACTTTGAAACCATGTATCCTAGTGTTTTGAAATTTCACATATGAAATTCTCATAAAAATTGTTGACCTGTATGTTTTTTCTTATCCGAATTATCTCCCCTTTTCACGTTATTTCCCTTTTAATTACATAGAAAGCTCGTTAGCAAGATATCTCAAAAAGTATTTGAGCTAGAGCCTTGATATTTGGTATACTGATTGGGACTGAGGAGGAGATCACCTGATTAAATAAATAAATTTCATGAAATTTTGTCAGAGTAATGGCCCTTTGCAATTTCTGGCCATTTAATTGTGTTGCTTTCTGGTGCATAGCATAACTTAATAATAATGTATGCTAGTGTTTTGAAATCACATGTATGGATTTCTCATGAAAAGATAGTAGACCCGTATTTTTTTCTTTTCCGAATTTTCTCGCCTTTTTGGGTTATTTTCCCTTTAATTAAATAACATAGAAATCTCGTTAGCAAGATATCTCAAAAAGTGTTTGAGCTAGAGCCTCGATATTTGGTATACTGATTGGGACTGAGGAGGAGATCACCTGATTAAATTGTCAACAAATTTATTGAAATTTTGTTAGAGTAATGGCCCTTTGCAATTTCTGGCCATTTAATTGTGTTGATTTCCTGTACATAGTATTACTTAAGAACTATGTATGCTAGTGTTTTGAAATTTCATATGTGGTTTACTTATGAAAAAATAGTTGACCCTTATTTCTTTCTTATCTGAATTATCTCACCTTTTCGTGTTATTTCCTTTTCAATTAAATTACATAGAAATCTCGTTAGCAAGTTATCTCAAAACGTATTTGAGCTAGAGCTTGAAATTTGGTATACCGATTTGGGCTGAGGAGGAGATTACCTGATTAAATTTTCAACCAATTTAATGAAATTATGTTCTAGTGATTGCCCTTTGCATTTTCAGGTCATTTAATTGTGTTGCTTTCTTGTTGCAAGATATTTAAAAAACTATTTAAAGTGTTGCCTTAAAACTTGACAGACTGATTTGGAATGACTAGTACATCACCTGATTAACATTTGAAAAAAAAATCTGATTTGGGCATTTATGGACAAGCATATGGTTGGTGGCATAGTGTTTTACAACCACCATTTCTAGTTCTTCAAGCCCCGATGGGCGGGGGCCGGAACCACTGAAGGTAACCTATAGCGTGAGGGCAGGGGGGCATAATAGGAATATTTTCTTGTTTTACTTAAAGTGAGTATGTTAAGGGTGCCCACAACATTAACAAAACATGCCTATACAAATACATTGTAAATTTTACCTCCAAAAATGAAAATTCTAAGATGAAAAATTGTGATATTGTTCTTATTTCTGCTAATTGTGGGTACTCGATAGAACCACCTCATCAAGACGGTTCTAATGAATACCCACAATCTATATTTTAGAGCAGAAATAAGAAAAATAAGGTTTACCTCTGTAAACCCAAATTTTATCATATAAAAGTGGGGTTCAAGGGGTCAAAATGATATAGGCATGTTTCCGTTATTAGAATTGCTTCATCGAGGTGATACTTATAGGTGCAGATAACATACACTTTCAAAATAGAAGTGAAGGCAATTATCAGAATTTAGACCAATAATTTGTTCAGTCCACATGAAGACCGCCTAACTCATGAATGCAATTTCCGAGAACACAAAACTCAAACAACGCATAGATGAAACAACGATGATGACTCGACAGCAAGAAACCACTGAAATGCTGGAGCAAAAGAAAACCAACAGTTAGACACCGATGGGCCCAACCAGTGACAGAGAATCAGGCACCAGCCAACATAACATAAAATTAAATTCTTATTTTCCGTAAGCATTTACCCTGGAATCGTCATAGAATCCGAGGAATCATAGAATCTGAGGACTGACCCACTGGCGTGCAATTAAAGAGGAAAGTAAAGTTGTCAACCGTGACCATGTGTGTAGTCTGTCGTATAACATTAATGTTCTCCCCGATCATTTTATATCGAAGAAAGATTTTACGAATTTGGGTGCTGAAGCCATTGCAAGTATATATTTTTTCTTAATTTATATACTAAGCCACCATAAAATTCTGGTTCCGCTAGACTGTTTTTCAGAAAAAATTGAAGTCAACTACAAAATAAGATAACCATCCTCAAATCTTTCAAAGTATTATACTATCTACTGCTATGCAAACATATCATAGGACTGAAGAACGAATTCGAAACAGACTTGGTAAACGAGCAACCGGCATGAGAGCCATCGAATTTTTCATTTTATCATATGACGTCGCGTCTGAGGGTGTAATATCGCCATGTAATCAATTCGATAATCCACTAGTGGATTAAATGTGCAAATTAGTTATGTACGTCCCGTAACGTTAAACGTACGACGTCCTTAACGACGTCGCGTTTACTTATGGCGGAATATTGAGATTTTTGTAAAATAATCGTGAATAAAAAGCGTTTTAAATGCCATATGATAAATAGAATCTTGCATTCGTGCTCATGTAATATTGAATTTAATAAGCTCGTTGAGGAAAAGGAATAAAATGCTCGGCAAAGCGTCGCATTTAATCCCTTTACCTAAACTCGTTTAATAAATTCAATAATACATGAACACTCATGTAAGATCCTCGATATATTGTCAGTTCCTTACAGCAAGTATGTTTGAATTCTATATTACGATAACATATCCGTGTGATATGGTGCATTTTATTCCAAACCTCAAAAAAGGTAATTTTTCAGATACAAATTTGTGATATTTTTCTTATTCATACTCCAAACATAGGTTTTGGGTGCTCGTTAGAACCGCCTCATTGAGTCGGTTCAAACGAGTATCCACAGCCTATGTGTTGGAGCAGAAATAAGGAAAATAATGTTTACCCCTAAATCCCAGTTTTCTCTATATAAAGTGGGGTTTAAGGGGTGGTCTTTATTTCATGGACTTGGTCACGTGATGTATCGTTAAACTTTTTTTCTGCTTCAGGTTATAATGACCACTACAACCGCTGTCAACATAACAATAATTACAACCGTAAGTTCACTACTTTGTTGGAACGAATATGTTTTTTTTTATTATTAGTTTATCGATTTATAACCTCCATACTTAGCATAAAGCCATTCGCTAAGTTGATGAGTGATTTACCGGTATTTACGCATCGATAGAATCCACAATGGATAATTCATTCCTTATAAAAAGTAGAAGTAAAACAAAGATCAGGAATCGATACAATTAACTTACTCCACCCATCAAAGACACCAAAGGGAAAGAAACACAAACATGAAGCGACCAGACCATAATGGAAACCTAAACAAAGGAAGGTCATAAGGACAGTTTCTTTCCCACAAAATTGCCATATGGCCATCCAAAATAAAAAGACACAAGTGATACACACAGTAAGTAACAAACAACACCATAAATAAACCGCCACAGAAGAACCGCCTTGGAACGGTCAGTGGAAAGATTTCCACTGGAGGGCTTAAATCGATTTTACATGGCCCCAATCCTCGCCCTTACTTCCGTCGCGATTTAGACAAATAATTTGTTCAGCCTGCATGAAGGCCTCCTAACTCATCAGTGTAACATCTCCGTGAACACAAATAATCAAAGAACCACAGAGGTGAGACAACGGTGAGGACTCGACAGCAAAAAACCACTGAAATGCTGGAGCAAAAGAAAACCAACAGTTAGACTCCGATGGACCCAGACCAGAGACAGAGCATCAGCCACCAACCAACATTACCTTGAATTAGATCTCTAATTTTCAATAAGCCTTTACGTTGGAACCGTCATAGAATCTGAGGCCTGACCCACCGGCGTGCAATTAAAGAGGGAAGCAAAGTTGCCAACCGTGATTGGGTTGACTACCATGCATGCAGTCTGTCGTATAACATCCATGTTGTACCCAATCGTTTTATATCGAAGAATGATTTTACGAAATTGGGTGCTGAAGTCACTGCGGTTATATACTGTTCTGAATTTATATACTAAGTGACCATAAAATTCGAGTTCCGATAGACCTAGTTGCAGAAGAGATTTAAGTCCAATATTGAATTTTGAAATTAAATCAGAATTAATTAATTCCAACTTTGTCATCGAATTGTTAAAAATGCCACGAAATCATCAGTGTAAAGTTTAGGAATAGGAATTCTTTCGAATGCGCACGAATGAACTTGCCAACGGCCACGGCGTTAGGATTATTCAATTAGAAGCTGCCAGAGTTGACAGAAACAAAAACGAAAACAAACAAACAAAATAACAACAACAAAAAAAAATTAAAAACGTCAAGTCTTGAAACTCAGTTCATACTTCTTTAAAATTTAAAGTAGAAGTGGAGGCAATGAAGGTCTTCACCCTGCCAGCACAAACCACGGGCCAACGTCGGGCCGATAGCGGTACGACGTTGCCACGTCGTACCGCTATCGGCCCGACGTTGGCCCGGCATTCTTTGCTGGCTGGGCAGTAGGTTTCCACCTTTATACCACACGGTATTGGCGTCGTGGTCTATACCATAACGTAACGTGCGGGTTCTAAACGTGCTCTTTGACGTTACATTATATGGGCCCCGTCAAGCGATTTTGGTACTTATCGCCTATGCGAGCAGCGAAGGTTCAGGCGAGCCTGCGCATTCGCGCAGTCTCGCCAGAACCTTCGCTGCTCGCTCATACAAGCAGTGAATCAAGAGGAACCTTCAGACAGAAAGCCATATCCCTGGCCCCTCTGAATGGCCGGGCATGCGCAGTTAAAATTTGTCATGACAGAATGCTCGAACACACAAATTCGCTAGCGGGGCTCATATAACTACTTGTCGCTCTGTGAAATAGTTCTGTGATTCTTGCTCATTGAATTTATCGAAGTATGAAACTTTAATTTCAGCCAATCAAATCGCTCGAAATGTAGGCTACATAATGATCGATAATTGGAATAATATACTCTTACGTGTATCATTCTCAGATTTATTCTCTTCGTGTGCGCACGCGCAACCAAACCAACTAGTCGGGCTTCTTGCGTAAACCTACCACTAACTCTCCACTTTACATTACGAAAACATGCTTGTGCAAATGTATTGAAAAGTTCAACAAAAGAAAAAAAGAAAAAGAAAAAAGAAGAATTTTTTTAGATGAAATGTTCTGAACAGATTTTTAGCTCAGCTGTTATGAAGAAAACGACGAGGTATTGTCATAGCTCTGGCGTCGTCTGCGTCGTCGTCATTGTCGTCGTGAAAAAAATTGGACATTTTGTAATATCTCTGTCATTACTGAACATATTTACTTGAAACTCGGACTAGTTGTTCATTATGAAAAGGGGAACTCATACCAATAGGTGAGGTAACCCTCAAAATATTTTGGCACAGTTATGCCCCTTTATCGACTTAGAATTTTGCAGCCGAGCGTTGGCACCCGCATGTTGTGCTCTTGTTTTCTAACGAGTAAGCACTGTTTTTGAAAAGAAGTACGAAAAATAATTTATCATATGACGTCGCGTCTGAGAGTGTAATAACGCCATGTAATATTTCTATAATCCACTAGTGGATTAAATATGCAAATTAGCTAGACACGTCCCGTTACGTTACATGTACGACGTCCTTAACGACGTCGCGTTTATTAATGGCGGAATATTGTCATTTTTGTAAAACAATTGTGAATAAAATGCATATGATAAACAGAATCTTGCATTTGTGCTCATGTATTATTGAATTTATTAAACTCGTTGAGGAAAAGGGATAAAATGCTCGGCAAAGCCTCGTATTTTATCCCTTTTCCTCAACTCGTTTAATAAATTCAGTAATACATGAGCACTCGTGTAAGATCCTCTATGTTTACCCCTGTTAAGTAGTGTTTAAGGCGTGCCAAGTAGCAAGTTTCGCCGAGGATTCCCTTTTGCGATATACAGTAAAACTTCGATGGCTCGAACACCGATGGTTCGTTTACCATGGCTGAGTCGAACCCATTATTGAGCCCCTAGCGAACTCCTCTACATAAGAAACAGAAGGGGATAACTAAGGAGATTTTAGTCTTTTATCTTGCAAATGTATGCTGTGTGTACTCATTAGAATCGCCTCGATGAGGCGATTCTAATGAGTACACACAGCATACATTGTTATTATAGAACACCGAAAAGATGTCTAAAATATCAGGATATGCCTCCCTGACAGTAACCTCAGTGGCTCGAACTACTCCTGTCTCGAACAGATTTTCGAGGTCCCAGAGGTGTTCGAGCCATTGAAGTTCGACTGTACATTATATCATCGACTTCATATACCACTACGTAAAAAGCCCTAGATTCCCACATCAGCGCGATGGCCAAAGGCCAGGGGGTTGGTATGGGTCGAGGGCTGACAGGATAATCAACCGTATCACAATTTACTAAACAACATTTCACAAGACAACAAGTAACTGTATAATTAATCAAATACAAATAACTTAAGCCTACATCAAATATCACATACAGATACTTACACTTATAAAAGATACATATACATGTATTATATTGGGATGTGCGCACAGCAAAATGTGCTTGGCTTATCACAGACGCAGATTTCTGGTGATGTCGGTCACATGGCGATTTTGCTCACGTATGGTATGGGGAGCTGAAACGGCTGAAATGTTTTTTGTCATAGGCGAACGTGACCTGACATTCGTGTAAACACGATTGTATAAATATTACATTCTTGCACACCAGACAAGGAAATCCGTGATTTTACCCTGGGATAGAAATTTATGTTCTGACCCTGGTGTTCCGACCCCAAATCGAATATAATCGCGTGTTTGATAAATGCACTGGTTGATTACAACCTCATGCGCGGCGTCGTCATGCGTGACATCACTAAACATTCCTGTTGTGTCATCACAAAATGGCGGACATCGGTAACCGAATAGACAGCAGCATTAAAAATTCGCAATAGAAACGGAAGGTATGCAAGAAAAAGAATCATATATGGGTGTGAGGGGTGGATAGAAAAATCCGTCCCTCGGGATCACTGTCCGGCATCACTCGGCAAGCCTCGTGATGCCGGACAGTGACCATCGGGACGGATTTTTCCATCCACCCCTCACACCCATATAAGATTCTTATATTCCTGAGAGGGTGATAATGAAAAATGTCACCCTGAGGAAAATGAATATCAACCGAGGCGCAGGGTGACTTTTTTCACTATCACCCTCACAGGAATTTAATATTAATTTTATTATACAGAACAAAACTAATGAATAAGGTAAGGGATTTTTAATGAAAAATACAGGACAGCTCAATGTGACTTTTAACGCCATGTCGTTGCAAATTATCGGATAGCGTCGGCTTTCTAAATAAGGGACGTTAGTTGGTGATATTCAGAAGTTCAAACGTCTATAACTTCGTTATTTCTGAACAAAACCCTTATGTGTGGGTATGTGTTTTCTTAATTAAATCAAAAGAAACATTTTTGTACCAATATTGCTCGATTTTGTTTGACTGTTTGGTTTAGACTATTTCTCTCATGCTTTCCTGAAGAACCGAACGCGCACCCAATTCCGCGCATGTGATAGTCGAAATTATCGCAGAGTGATAGTATACAACTATTTCATACCTTTTTGGGCGACAGTCAAAACTATCAGCCCCGAGGTGCTGTGGAGCACCTGATGAACTATCGCCGATGAACCTTTTTGGGCGACAGTCAAAACTATCAGCCCCTCGGTGCTGTGGAGCACCTGATGAACTATCGCCCTCGGCCTTCGGCCTCGGGCGATAGTTCATCAGGTGCTCCACAGCACCTCGGGGCTGATAGTTTTGACTGTCGCCCTCGGTGCTGTGGAGCACCTGATGAACTATCGCCCTCGGCCTTCGGCCTCGGGCGATAGTTCATCAGGTGCTCCACAGCACCTCGGGGCTGATAGTTTTGACTGTCGCCCTTGGAGGTATGAAATAGTTGTTTTATTACCCAACTCGTATAAAGAGTTATTTTGATCACAATAAGCAATTACTACTTGTCAAGTTGCTAGGTGATCACGTGACCATGAGATAGTTAAAACTATCTGCACCGGGCAATAGTTCAGTGCTCCGTGTGATAGTTCTCTGAAAACCGGTTCAATCCGATTTCATGCGAAAAGGTGTTAGATAGTCGAAAATGCTTAATAACTTCTTATATAGTAGGTTGGGTAATAATATACAACTATTTCATACCTTTTTGGGCGACAGTCAAAACTATCAGCCCCTCGGTGCTGTGGAGCACCTGATGAACTATCGCCCTCGGCCTTCGGCCTCGGGCGATAGTTCATCAGGTGCTCCACAGCACCTCGGGGCTGATAGTTTTGACTGTCGCCCTTGGAGGTATGAAATAGTTGTTTTATTACCCAACTCGTATAAAGAGTTATTTTGATCACAATAAGCAATTACTACTTGTCAAGTTGAAACAAAATATATGCATTGGTCAACAAGTTGCTAGGTGATCTCTCGGGCGATAGTTCATCAGGTGCTCCACAGCACCTCGGGGCTGATAGTTTTGACTGTCGCCCAAAAAGGTATGAAATAGTTGTTTTATTACCCAACTCGTTTCGTTCAACAAGTTGCTAGGTGATCACGTGACCATGAGATAGTTAAAACTATCTGCACCGGGCAATAGTTCAGCGCTCCGTGTGATAGTTCTCTGAAAACCGGTTCAATCCGATTTCATGCGAAAAGGTGTTAGATAGTCGAAAATGCTTAATAACTTCTTATATAGTAGGTTGGGTAATAATACTTTATGCACTACTACATGTAACTGCTTTGCAAAACAAACCAACAAATATTTATTCCCTTAATCTCTTTATAACAATGTTCCTAACTAACACCATTTTGGATATAACATGGTTTAAAAACAGGTTTTGTTTGTTCGCTTGTATTGGAGTTTAACGGCCCAGTCAACACTATTTAGGTCATTTTTGAGCCGGTCAGTTTACCTATCAACACTTTCCTGGGCAGGCTTATACGTAAGCGGTTAACCAGTACAGTGCACATTCTTTCGCCAGAAACTGACAACTGCCCTTCTTGAATAAGCGGAAGGGAGAGAATGACCGTAGAAAAGAGTTCATGATCAATCTCCACGAAAGAATGTTGCCGACCCCAGCGGGAGTCGAACCCGCGTCCTCCTGATCACCAGTCAGACGCGCATCCGACTGAGCCGCTGAAGCCGGCCAACAAGTAACTGTATAATAAATCAAATACAAATAACTTTAGCCTACATCAAATATCACATACAAATACTCGAACTTATAAAAGATACATATACATGTATTATATATTGGGATGTGTGCACAGCAAAATGTGCTTTGCTTATGACAGACGCAGGTTACTGGTGATGTCGGCCACATGGCGATTTTGCTCACGTATGGTATGGGGAGTTGAAACAGCTGATATGGTTTTTGTCATAGGCGAACGTGACGTGACATTCGTGTAAACACCATTATATAAATATTACATTCCTGAGAGGGTGATAATGAAAAATGTCACCCTGAGGAAAATGAATATCAACCGAGGCGCAGGGTGACGTTTTTCACTATCACCCTCACATGAATTTAACATTAATTTTATAATACAGAACAAAACTAATGAATAAGGTAAGGGATTTTTAATGAAAAATACAGGACAGCTCAATGTGACTTTAACGCCATGTCGTTGCAAATTTTCGGATAGTGTCGGCTTTCTACATAAGCGACGTTAGTTGATGATATTCAGAAGTTCAAACGTCTATAACTTCGTTATTTCTGAACAAAACCCTTATGTGTGGGTATGTGTTTTCTTAATTAGGGCCCCGCACTGAAAGTGTGGGTGCCCTATAGTAATCACTCTGTCCGTCCGTCTGTCTGTCTGTCCGTCCGTCTGTCCGTCTGTCCGTCCACAAATTTTTTTATCCTCCATAACTTTTTATTATTATTAGGGCCCCGCACTGAAAGTGTGGGTGCCCTATAGTAATCACTCTGTCCGTCCGTCTGTCTGTCTGTCCGGGCGGATGATAGGACACTAGTTGGGTAGGCCTTTCTTGGGTACTTGCCGTTTATTCCGTTGTTGTCCAAGAAAAGTAGCCAGTAGCCTGTTGGGTATTTTGTCGCTTGTTGGGTAATTTTGAATGGGAAAATTAACATGGAGGTACCCAACAAATGTCCTCTCGTAAACACGTCCGTCCGTCTGTCCGTCTGTCCGTCCACAAATTTTTTTATCCTCCATAACTTTTTATTATTCCTGGATGGATTTAAATATTACTTGGCATCATTCTGTCCGTCCGTCTGTCTGTCTGTCTGTCTGTCTGTCCGTCTGTCCGTCTGTCCGTCCACAAATTTTTTTATCCTCCATAACTTTCTTATTCCTGGATGGATTTAAATATTACTTGGCAGAAATGTTAACCATAATGTGATGGAGTGTTGCGCGCAAGACTCAGGTCCGTACCTCAAAGGTCAAGGTCATACTTAGAGGTTAAAGGTCAAAAAAGGGTCTTTCCTGTGTCCAATTAATAACTTTGTTATTATTCCTGGATGGATTTAAATATTACTTGGCAGAAATGTTAACCATAATGTGACGAAGTGTCACACGCAAGACCCACAGCCGTACCTCAAAGGTCAAGGTCATACTTAGAGATAAAAGGTCAAAAAAGCGTCTTTTTTATTGTGTCCAATCTATAACTTTCTTATACCTGGATGGATTTAAATATTACTTAGCAGAAATATTAACCATAATGTGACAGTGTGTCACGCGCAAGACCCAGGTCCGTACCTCAAAGGTCAAGGTCATACTTAGAGGTGAAAGGAAAAAAAAAAAACGTCTTTTTTTTTAACATCAACATTTTCCTACTCCTCTGATAGCGCTGCCGGGGCCCTAGTCAGTTTCACTGACAGCTCTAGTTAAATCACATTTTGATACCAACATTTCTCGATTTTGTTTGACTATTTCTCTCATGCTTTCCTGAAGAACCAAACCGTGAGCGCACCCAATTCCGCGCTTGTGATAGTCGAAATTATCGCAGGGTGATAGTAAAAATTATCACCCTCAGGCCTATAGGAGTTTTGTAAGGGAAGGTCACGTGAGGTATAATAAAAAGAGAATATCGTATGGCGTTTTTCATATACTCCACATAAGCCAGAGATTCCCGCATATCAGCCCGAGATTCCCATATCAGCTCGAGGGTCGGGGCTGATAGGGGGCACGATATGCAAAATGCCATATCATAACTATGTATCATATGTCCTTTGAAAATGTTTAGTTGTTTTATTACATTTAAAGTTCTTCAAAAAATGCAAAGCAACGTTTTAGGTGAAAAGCAAAACAATAGATGGCTTTGTTTATGATTTTCTTAATGACAAGAAATTTATGTATGTATGCGTATTTAATCAGAAGCAACTTTGAACAACTATATTTATAAATTCCAAAAAGAGAGAAATAGAGGACCTTACATGAGTGCTCATGTATTTTTGAATTTATTAAACGAGTTGAGGAAAAGGGATAAAATGTGAGGCTTTGCCGAGCATTTTATCCCTTTTCCGCAAAGAGTTTGATGAATTCAGTATTGCGTGAGCACGAATGCAAAATTCTATTTATCATATGATATTTCAAACGAGTTTTATTCACGATTGTTTTACAAAAACGTCAATATTCCGGCATTTGTAAACGCGGCGTCGTTAACGACGTCGTACATGTAACGTTACTGGACGTATCAAAATTTTTTGCATATTTAATCCACTAGTTGATTATCGAATTTATTGCTATAGGGATCAACCATGGTTTTTTGATGCATTAACATTTGCCGGGTCCCGAGGAAGCTATTTGAACATGAGACCGCTAGGCCGACTGTTCAAATATCTTCAGAGGAATCCGGCAAATGTTAATGCAATGAAATAACCACAGATGATCGCTGTTCTTGCATAACTTACGAATCCGACCGCAAATTATGACGAAAACGCCCACAAGCTCGATATACAGTCCATATAAACTCTTCAAATGCGACAGGCAAACCAAAATGGCGGCCAGTTCAGAATGTTGTTTACAATGACGTTGTCATGCAGTAACCCTCTGACGTCATCACAGAACCATAAAAAAGCTACGTTATAGGCAAAAACGTTCCGTCGCTCAATGTAACGTAAACAATGCAAGGCCCGTCCTGTGATATCAACAGCTAAAAATCCGTGTTCAAACAGCACGCAAATTTCATGATTTGTTCATGGTGTTTGCTGTTTGAGCACGGCTTTCGGGCTTCAAACAGCCATGCGCATAGATATTTTTGCAAAAAAATGGCGTTATTACATTCTCATACGCGACGTCATATGATAAATGCATTTACGGGCAAGTATGATAATACTGAGTCAAAAAAGTAACTATACCAACTTCCGGGTGAAACTTACAAAATATCAGATAGCTAATGAGTTAAATATAGCTTTAGGCATATGAATCGGACGTTTAGCTAGAGAATGCTCCAACTTGTATTTGCCCAGACCTTTCTACCCAAGAGTTGTCTTGCAATATGTGCCTAGAACGATTTTGGAAGAAATGGGCATTGCGCATGCGCAGATAATCTCTTTTTTGTCTATGATGGAAGCCGTTATCCTCTGAACATCGGATAACACTTAAATTTTACAATATTTCGTGATCTAGCATTATAAGCAAGGTTTTAATCTGTGAAATTCTCAGATTATCTCCCTTGCAATTTAAAATATAGCAATTTTCAAACTGTTGTTGTTCTAATACCTGTCAATCAATTTTTGCCATTTTGAAATAAAACGCATTGTTTCCACCATCGCTGTTCATCGAGATGGTAAATAATGCAGAAAATTCATGTAGTATGTAGCACTACCGATTGCGATTTTCTATGGAGTTTCCAATGAAAGCAGCACTTGACACAACTTCTAATAATCGGAGGTCAATAGGTGATCACCTGTTTCTCGTAGCCGATGCAACTACAGTTCCTCATCTTTTGTGAATCGACGCAAAGGGTACCTAATGAAATGTAATATGTATCAAATTTTAGAAATCTGGGGTAAGGTTGATTTTTTATGATGTTTGTTACATGTGGGTTTACGGCGTCCCGCAAACCCCCATGCTGACAAGACAACCGAGTGTGATCTCTGACAGGTGTACGGGCAGCTGTGGGGTAAGGCACAAGAAAGATGTTAGATGAATGACATGAATTATTTACAGTATCTATATACAACACTTACTAACACAAAACATCACAATTTGTTGCTTCTGTAGCCAACTCACGACGTCCGCTCCGAAGGCAAAACAATGTTCTGTGCTCGGAACGGGTGACGTGAATACCTACAGAAGCAAACAACAAAAACAACAACAAAAACAAAAAAAGAAACAACACAAGACGCGACTGGCCAGTTTATAACTTAGGGTGAATCCCCCTCTCGCGTGAAACTTCCTCTCGCGAACTAGTGCAAACTGCACACTAGTCTATCGACATAGTTGTCGATCACAGGTTGCCGATCACAGGTTTAGCGATCGTCCGAATATCCTGCAGGTTAGTTGACCTCTTTTATGGTCTCACATTTGTTGACAATGAACAATGATTCTGATTCTGGTCTACGCTGATTACGGCGGTCTGTCCGCCCTTGCTGGACCCTAACGCCTAGCGTCGTACCAGTACCTGCTGCTATGAAGCAGGGAGCAGCAGGTCACACATTGATGTGCCTTTCAATATACTTTCTATTTCCCGACACGATGTTGTAGGTATACGTTACAACTTGACCTGCTGCTAAAGTGTTCGTTTTTCTCAGGGTTTATATATCTATGAATACTACCAGAAAATCATGCCTACTCATATTACCTTGCTCAATTCGTGGCGAGGTGGAGATACCGGCCACAAATAAAGCTAGATAGCAAAAATCGAGTAGATAATGGATTTGCGTTCAAATAGTATATTTCCCATAGGAAAAATTGATGAAACGACCCTATAAATCAATGACATGACTCCTGTCAAAACGAACACCCACACAACACGTGACGGGAATAAAAATCATATATGGCACAATTTGGCGGTTGGCGATTTTTAGGCAAATTCTATAGGACTCGGCCTTATAGCGGCCCCCTGTATTGTAAAAACAGCTCTCTATAAACCACTCATGCATACATCGTATGATATGTGCACGACTCGTTCATGGAGCAGCACAGTTTGCGTACCATATTTCACCTAAAATATTTCACTCGCACCGCCCTAACATATATCTACTAAAATAATTTAGATGTGCATAAGCACCGGAGAGGTTTCCTATTCCATCTCGTAACAAAGGTTTCCCCTTTTGGAGAAAAAACAATCAGAAATGTTTTTTCTTTGTGTACAGAGATGGAATAGGATGAACCTATCTAAACAAGACAGCTATTTACACAACAACCGTGCGAAGAATTACCTACTAAGGTAGTCTGCCCCCAAACTTTCTTTAGTAAAATTGCTATTAAGCTATGGTGGTTTTGCCCCAGAATTTTCCTGTTCCCCTGACACTCTGTTGTTTGTTAGAAAACGGATATCGTTTTAATCTCACTGGAGGTGGCCTTTCTGGCTTAACAGATTTGATTGATTTCACAGGTTCTGACATAAATGTGGTGCATATAATTTGGTCTGTCTGACATGTCAGTCCTGCAAGGCGCTGTTCTCTCAGCCCTTCTGTCTCCTCACTCTCCTCTGACGTTAGTGTGTGTGGGACGCTAACGTCTCCGTCACTTTCCGGTTGCTCTGCCGTTTCAAAACTGCTGTCTTCAAATGAAGACTCGTCGACGTCATTTCTGTCATGACTGTCTGTCGACAAATTAGGTTTAGAGATCAGACAATGAGACGTCACAGTCTGACGCTCAACATACTGTTTCAGTATGTTAGCGTGATATGTGTTAACATTTCCATTGACGTCAATCTTATAATCCATTCTGTTCACTACCTCAACCACTTCATAAGGACCTTTCCATTGAAGCAATAATTTATTACTGTCTGTCGGTAGTAACAACAGCACTTTATCGCCGACGTCAAATTTACGCGACCTCGCGCCTTTATCATAATAAGCTTTCTGCTTAATCTGAACCTTCTTTAAATTATCACGCGCTAATTTGCATGTCTGCTCTAACCGTTCCCTAAGCTCAATAACGTATTGATACGTCGAAAGAACTTGCTCATCGCGTACCTCTTCAGCCCATAATTCTCTTAATATTGCCATTGGACCTCTGACGTTACGTCCATATAACAACTCAAAAGGGGAGTATCCTAAAGACTCTTGTGGGACTTCCCTAACCGCAAATAATAAAGCTGGAAGATATTTATCCCAATCTTTTGGGCGTTCAGCACACATGCGACGTAACATCTGCTTTAACGTAGCGTGGAAACGCTCTATCAGTCCGTTGCAAATTGGGTGTCTCGGACTACACGTTAACTGTTGAAGAGAAAGAAGTCTGCTGACTTCCTTCATTACCTCAGCAGTAAACTGTGATCCACAATCAGTCAACATTTCATCAGGAATGCCAACCCTACTAAACATTTCAATAAGCGCTTCCGCGACACGTTCCGTCTCAATACTCGGTAAAGCTATCGCCTCTGGATACCTTGTCGCATAATCTATCATGGTTAAAATATACCGAGATTTCCTATCAGATCGAGGCTCAATTGGACCAACTATGTCCACTGCCACCCTCTTAAATGGCGTATCAATCAATGGCATTTTTCCTAGAGGTACTTTAGTAGTGACCCGACCTTTCTGAATAGTTCTCTGACAAATATCACAAGATTTACAAAATCTAGCGACATCACCGCAAATACCGGGCCAGTAAAACTCAGTTACAACTCTATCCAATGTCTTCCTAATACCCATATGTCCAGACATAAGCGTTTCATGAGCCAGTTTCAACACCTTTCCTCGGAAACTTTGAGGGACCACAAGTTGGAAAGAGACTTTGTTACCCTTGGTGAACTCCCTATATGCCAAACCCTTTTTCTCAATAAACCTAGTTTCACCTCGGTTTAAACCACGACTCACAGTCTTGTTCCTAGATACAACCCTTTTCCTGATGTTTTCCAAAGTTGGACCATCAACCTGAGCTTGTTTGCAAGCCTCCTTGTCATCGTTAATGATCTGATCGGGAACCTTAAGTTTTCTGTAAGGCTTCTCATCCTGCCTAGTTTGAGACCTAGTTACAGCCGCAGCTGAGAAATGAGACATATCAGGAAGTTTTGATCCATCAATGTTACCGATAACCAAATCGTACAACGTATCATCCATACACAAAGCTTCAGTTTTCCCAGTGAAAAAAGGACAATCAATGTCAATCATTGCCAAAGGATACCTTTGTGTGGATTCATCAATCAACGTAACATTTGATTCCTTCCCTATTAACTGACTATCCGAAACCAAACTTCTCCGAACGACACAGCCTGTACACCCAGTATCTCTTAATACAACCACCTTTTTATTATTAACCAATCCTTGTGCCGTCGGTAACCTTGCCTTTAAGAAGTAACAGACACCTTCCCTAGTTTCCTTACTACACTCCTCCCTATCCGAAATCAAAGGATCACCAACCTTATTTTCAAAAATACTTCCAATCTCATCACCTTTCCTAGTTACTTCCGTCTGACAAAAACTAACTTGGTGTGCTGCGCCACGTGGTGTGCTATTATTTTTATCGCGTCCGCGAAAAGACCCTCTAAAATTACCACGACCACGTGTATAACCACGACCTACATTCTGCGTATTCTCATTCTTAACCTGAGAACCTTGAGTCTCTACGCGCGTGTTAAAATTTTCCTTAACACCGCTATCCCCATCTCCAGTTGCTCCTACCTCTGCGCTATACAATTGTTTCCTGTCGGGGTTCTTAAAACATTTAATTGTTAAATGCCCCTTACCGCATATGCTACACTTGCTATCCGGTCTACCACTCGGTTTGTTCGAGTCAACTTTGTCCTGTTTACCCTGCGCTGCGCCTCTATTATCGCGTTGCCCCTTATTAATGCAACTATATACGCCCCCGAGCGCTTCTGCAAACAAATCTGCCTCCCTAGCCATTTCATCTAAATTACCAAACTGTTTTGGCTTCAGATGTACATACAGTTCTCTATTACATGACTCCAGGAACTGATCCCTTGCCATGAAATCACAGACAGCCGGAAAAGATTTTTCTATCTTTGCCATATTAAGCCATTTTTCTAAATAACTTCTCAGTCTACTACTGAACTGTATGAACGTTTCTGATTTCTCGGGCCTACTATAACGAAACTGCTTCCTAAATCCGCGCTCTGTCATTTCAAAATTCTTTAATAAAGCGTCCTTTAACTTTTCATAATCCGCCGCATCCTCATTTGACAACCGGTCATACACATCAAGTGCGCGCCCTTTGAGCAATGCACTTAAATACGCGGCCCAAACACTCTTATCCCATTTATTAGCCGTAGCATATTTCTCAAACCTAGATAAATAACTATCCATTTTATCTTTACCCTCTTCAAAATAAGGTAACTTAGGATCCCGGGCATGAGCCACCTTCTCAGCTTTTTGCTTTTCCAATTCTAGCTCGAGCTTCGCTCTCTGCATTTCTAACTGATTCCTTAATTCTTGGTTCTGTAGCTCAAACCCATGTTTTATTTGTTCTAAATGGGCCTCACTAATCTCTTTTGCCTCCCTTTCAGTCTTAATGCGTGCCATTTCAAGTTCCTTATTAACATTCAACATAGCTAGTTCATGTGCCCTTTCCTTTTCCTTTTCCCTTTCCTTTTCTTCTAACTTAGCTAGTTCATGTGCCCTTTCCTTTTCCTTTTCTTCCCTTTCCTTTTCTTTTTCTGCCCTTTCCTTTTCTTTTTCTTCCCTTTCCTTTTCTTTTTCTGCCCTTTCCTTTTCTTTTTCTGTCCTTTCCTTTTTCCTTTCTTCAGACCTTAACCTTTCTAAATCCCTTTGCTCTTGCCTTTCTGCCCGCTCAATATCTTGCTGTTCTTTAACAAAACCTTGTAACTCCTTCCCCTCATAACCTAAGTCCTTTCCCATTTGCATTAAACGCTCCATTATTGATAACGTAAATCTCACGTTACTATCAAAACCACTATAAACTGATCAGTTATGATCTGTGATGATTGAATGGGCTTAACTAAAACGTTAAGATATGTGTTATACGCGTTAATCTAACTAAAACGTTAGTTATTAAAGCACACGCGATTTGAAATGTCAAATGCTTTCAGCAAAGTATGACGTTGCGCACTGGTAGTCTAATATGACGTCATAAACTGACGACGTTTACAGTAAAATGCTACAATCCGAAGTTTCATCACATTACAAAACTCCGATCACAACAAGTCACCATTAATGTTTCTATTACGTCATACCTAACCTCAAGCCACAGCGTAAATATTAACGCTACCGTTATGTCAACGTCAGTAAATTGTTAACGTCACTACGTCAGAACCATGTGTGGGTAAGATCAATTAGTAACTCCAGTTTAACTTATTAGAATGTCAGGTAACACAATTAAGTGGGGTCTACTTAAATTTTTCGTTACCAAGAAAAAGTGGGGTTTGCCTTGCCTTCCTGCTCAGAAATTATCGACTTGTCAGTATCCATTCAGTTGAATACATGGGTTTCGCACTTCATCAACGCAGGAAGGAAGATTAAAGTTAATTTCTAAATGTGGCTGTCAATGCATTTTTTATATTTTTTTTTTTTAAAATTGATGATTCAGAGTATCAATGTGCTGTTCCACAGCCGGGAACACCAGCCAGAGATCAAATCCTCACTTCACTGACACCAAATGTTACATGTGGGTTTACGGCGTCCCGCAAACCCCCATGCTGACAAGACAACCGAGCGTGATCTCTGACAGATGTACGGGCAGCTGTGGGGTAAGGCACAAGAAAGATGTTAGATGAATGACATGAATTATTTACAGTATCTATATACAACACTTACTAACACAAAACATCACAATTTGTTGCTTCTGTAGCCAACTCACGACGTCCGCTCCGAAGGCAAAACAATGTTCTGTGCTCGGAACGGGTGACGTGAATACCTACAGAAGCAAACAACAAAAACAACAACAAAAACAAAAAAAGAAACAACACAAGACGCGACTGGCCAGTTTATAACTTAGGGTGAATCCCCCTCTCGCGTGAAACTTCCTCTCGCGAACTAGTGCAAACTGCACACTAGTCTATCGACATAGTTGTCGATCACAGGTTGCCGATCACAGGTTTAGAGATCGTCCGAATATCCTGCAGGTTAGTTGACCTCTTTTATGGTCTCACATTTGTTGACAATGAACAATGATTCTGATTCTGGTCTACGCTGATTACGGCGGTCTGTCCGCCCTTGCTGGACCCTAACGCCTAGCGTCGTACCAGTACCTGCTGCTATGAAGCAGGGAGCAGCTGGTCACACATTGATGTGCCTTTCAATATACTTTCTATTTCCCGACACGATGTTGTAGGTATACGTTACAACTTGACCTGCTGCTAAAGTGTTCGTTTTTCTCAGGGTTTATATATCTATGAATACTACCAGAAAATCATGCCTACTCATATTACCTTGCTCAATTCGTGGCGAGGTGGAGATACCGGCCACAAATAAAGCTAGGTAGCAAAAATCGAGTAGATAATGGATTTGCGTTCAAATAGTATATTTCCCATAGGAAAAATTGATGAAACGACCCTATAAATCAATGACATGACTCCTGTCAAAACGAACACCCACACAACACGTGACGGGAATAAAAATCATATATGGCACAATTTGGCGGTTGGCGATTTTTAGGCAAATTCTATAGGACTCGGCCTTATAGCGGCCCCCTGTATTGTAAAAACAGCTCTCTATAAACCACTCATGCATACATCGTATGATATGTGCACGACTCGTTCATGGAGCAGCACAGTTTGCGTACCATATTTCACCTAAAATATTTCACTCGCACCGCCCTAACATATATCTACTAAAATAATTTAGATGTGCATAAGCACCGGAGAGGTTTCCTATTCCATCTCGTAACAATGTTAAATCATAGCACTTTCATGATTTTTTCTGCGAAAATGACACAGTGACCCTTTGGGTGTTTAGAGCAATACTTTACGATAATGGGTGTAAGCAAACAAAAATAAATGGAGCTTTTGCACAGAAAAATGTGTCCTATTACCAAAACATAACAAATTTTGTGTTGTTTTCATCTGTAATACTGTGGCAACAGAAGCAATTTTAGGTATAGGAACTTTTTTGACTGAGTATAATTAGTCATGCGATTTTTCGATTTTAGTTACCCATGGTAAATGAAAAATACCAAAATGTGACGGTTCTTATGATCTAACGAGCACCCGTAAACTATGTTTAGAGTATAATTAAGAACAATATAATAATTTTTATATCCGAAAACAATGACCGTTTTGGTGAAGTAAAATAGCGCATTATGCCGCTCGTATAATGTTGTTGTCACGCTTAGTGGGGTGATCATCACGGGAACAAGTCCGTGAAACACCCCCACCCCACCCCCCCCCATCTAAACCCCCTCTTTATATAGAGAAACCTGGGGTTTACGGGGGTAAACACTATAGAGGATCTTACGCGAGTGGTCATTTCATATGAAATTTATGAACCGAGCCTTCGGCGAGTTTCATAAATTTCATATGAAATGACCACGATTGTAAGATAATGTTTATCATATGACTACTTTTAATTGGATTTTATCGCCATTAAATCTGATATTTTTTGCCACAAATAATGCACTGTTGACATGGAAATCGTAATGACGTTACTTAATCCCGCCAAAGTGTTATTACACGCGTGGTCAAACGATTGTTATTACACGACATTATCCACTGCTTAACAGCGACGTCATATGACAAATTTTCTTATTTCTGCTCGAAGCCATATGTTGTGGGTGCTCGTTAGAACCGCCTCTAACGAGCACCGCCACAATAAGGCGCGTAAGAGGCGGTTCTAACGAGCACCAAAAACCTATGTTTGGAGTATAAATAAGAAAAATATCAGAAATTTTCATCAGACAAATTGCCATTTTGAGGTTTGAAAAATGTACTATATCACACGGATGTGTTATCGTAATTTACTCTTATGATGTACTTCTGTCTGTTGCAGGACTATACAATACATTTTACCAGAAAACCAATATTCAACATCATCAGTATCGCACTGGCTGCATGTCACACAAGCACAGTAAGCAACTGTTTTTAGCTCGCCGTCACTTAGTGACGAGGTGAGCTTTTGGGATCCCTTTTCGTCCGTAGTGCGTCAGTGCGTCCGTGCATTAGTGCGTCCATAAACAATTTCTTTAAACGACATCTCCTCCTAAACCACTGATCGGATTTTGACCAAACTTCACAGGAAATATCCTTAGGTGGTCCCCTTTCAAAGTTGTTCAAATGGTTCCGGTCCGTTGCACATCTAGGTCATAGGAGCCAAAAATATATATTTTTTTTCACCTAAAACTTAAAAAATCTTCTTCTCTAAAACGGTAAGGCCCAGGTCTTTGATATTTGGTATGAAGCTTCATCTAGTGGACCCCTACCAAGATTTTTCACATTATAGTGCTGTGGCCCAAAATGCCCCCGCTCCGGGGACCATTGATTTTACATGGGCTAATATAGGGAAAATCTTTAAAAATCTTCTTCTCTAAAACGGTAAGGCCTGGGTCTTTGATATTTGGCATGAAGCTTCATCTAGTGGACCCCTAGATTGTTCAAATTATAGTGCTGGGGCCAAAAATGCCCCCGTCCCTGGGCCCTTTGGTTTTACATGGGCTTATATATGGAAAATCTTTAAAAATATTCTTCTCTGAAACCGCAAGGCCCATGTCTTTGATATTTGGTATGAAGCTTCATCTAGTGGACCCCTACCAAGATTGTTCAAATTATAGTGCTGGGGCAATGGGCTTATATAGGGAAAATCTTTAAAAATCTTCTTCTCTGAAACTGCAAGGCCCAGGTCTTTGATATTTGGTATGAAGCTTCACCTAGTGGGCCCCTACCAAGATTGTTCAAATTATAGCCCTGGGGCAAAAATGCCCCCCCCCCCCCCCCTCCGGGACCCTTTGGTTTTACATAGACTTATAAAGGGAAAATCTTGAAAATTCTTCTTCTCTGAAACTGCAAGGCCCAGGTCTTTGATATTTGGTATGAGGCTTCATCTAGAGGGCCCCTACCAAGATTGTTCAAATTATTGTCCTGAGGCCGAAAAATGCCTCCGCCCCGGGGCCTTTTGGTTTTACATGGGCTTATATAGGGAAAATCTTTAAAAATCTTATTCTCTGAAACCGCAAGGCCCAGGCCTTTGATATTTGGTATAAAGCTTCATCTAATGGACCCCTACCAAGATTGTTCAAATCAAAGTTCTGGGGCCAAAAATGCCCCCGCCCCGGGGCCTTTTTGTTTTACATGGGCTTATACAGGGAAAATCTTTAAAAATCTTCTTCTCTGAAACCGCAAGGCCCAGGTCTTTGATATTTGGTATGAAGCTTCACCTAGTGGACCCCTTCCAAGATTGTTCAAATTATAGTGCTAGGGACAAATATGCCCCCGGTCTGGGGCCCTTTGGTTTTACATGGCTTATATAGGAAAAATCTTTAAAAATCTTCTTTTCTGAAACCACAAGGCCCAGGTCCAATTGGTTTTACATAGACTTATATAGGGAACATCTTTAAAAAATCTTCTTCTGAAACCGCAAGGCCAAGGTCTTTGATATTTTGTATGAAGCTTCATCTTGTGGAACTCTACCAAGATTGTTCAATCCTAAGACCAAAAATGCCCTTTTGGTTTTACATGGGCTTATATAGGGAAAATCTTTAAAAATCTTTTTCTCTGAAACCGCAAGGCCCAGATCTTTGATATTTGGTATGAAGCTTCATCTAGTAGACCCCTACCAAGATCATTCCAATTATTGTGCTGGGGCTACAAATGCCCCGGCCCCGGGGCCTTTTTGTTTTACATGGGCTTATATAGTGAAAATCTTTAAAAATATTCTACTCAGAAACCGCAAGGCCCAGGTCTTTGATATTTGGCATGAAGCTTTATCTAGTGGACCCCTACCAAGATTGTTTAAATTATAGTGCTGGGGCAAAAAATGCTCCCGCTCTGGGGCCTTTGGTTTTACATGGGCTTATATAGGGAAGATCTTTTAAAATATTCATCTCTGAAACCGTAAGGCCCAGGTCTTTGATATTTGGTATGAAGCTTCATCTAGTGGACCCCTACCAAGATTGTTCAAATTATAATGCTGGGGCAAAAAATGCTCCCCACCCGGGGCCCTTTGGTTTTACATGGGCTTATATAGGAAAAATCTTTAAAAATCTTCTTCTCTGAAACTGTAAGGCCCATGTCTTTTATATTTGGTATGAGCTTCACCCTACAAGGCCCAGGTCTTTGATATTTGGTATGAAGGGTTATCTAGTGGACCCCTACCATGATTGTTCAAATTATAGTACTGGGGCCAAAAATGCCCCCGCTCTGGGGCCAAAAATGCCCCCGCTCTGGGGCCCTTTGGTTTAACATGGCTTATATAGGGAAAATATATAAAAATCTTCTTCTCTGAAACCACAAGGCGCAGGTCCCATTGGTTTTACATAGGCTTATATAGAGAAAATCTTTAAAAAATCTTCTTCTGAAACTGCAAGGCCCAGGTCTTTGATATTTGTTATGAAGCTTCATCTTGTGGACCTCTACCAAGCTTGTTCAATCCTGAGACCAAAAATGCCCTTTTGGTTTTACATCTTCTTCTCTGAAACCGCAAGGCCCAGGTCTTTGATATTTGGTATGAAGCTTCAACTAGTGGACCCCTACAAACATGGTTCAAATTATAGCCCTGGGGCCAAAAATGCTCCCGCCCCGGGGCCCTTTGGTTTTAAATAGACTTATATAGGGAAAATCTTGAAAAATAATATTCATTTAAACCACAAGGCCTTGGTCTTTGATATTTGGTATGAAGCTTCATCTAGTGGACCTCTACCAAAACTGTTCAATTATAGCCCTGAGACCAAAAATGCCCCTGCCTCGGGGCCCTTTGGTTTCATATAGTCTTATATAGGGAAAATCTTTAAAAATTTTATTCTCTGAAACCACAAGGCCTATTTCTTTGTTATTTGGTATGAAGCTTCATCTTGTGGACCTCTACCAAGATTGTTCAAATTATAGCCCTGGGGCCAAAAATGCCCCCTCTCCGGGGCCCTTTGGTCCTACATAGACTTATAACGGGAAAATCTTGAAAAATCTTCTTCTCTGAAACCAGAAGGTCTAGGTCTTTGATATTTGGTATGAAGCTTCTTTTTTTTTTTTTTTTTTTTTTTTATAAACATATTTTATTGCAACTATTACATATATATGTGTGCAATGGGGTTGGGTCACAAGTTCTCTCAACATTAGTTACGACCCTTCCCCTACAAAATGACATCAATAAATTATAGTCACGTGATAATGATATGAACGAACTAATAGATAATAACTAAATAAATAAATAAATAAGTGAATAAATATATAAATAAATAAATAGATAGTGTGCGCCTTCTCGGGTGAGCATGGAGTGATTGGCGCCCACTAAAATACTAATCAGAAAATCGTTTCGTATTTTTAATGTAACTTCTGACAGCTCTAAAAAGTGTAGTATTACTTTCGAGGGATATGCGATCATCTCCAAATAAAATCAGGTTGATATTCAAGGGGTGTAACTCGCGCGTTTCATGGAAAAATCTCAACCGTTCGTTTTCATATTTAGAGCATCGGAAGAAATAATGTTCTGCGGTTTCTATTTCTTGGTTACATATACAAAGTGGATTCATTGTTAAGTGATTAATATACAAATCATTTGATAAGTTACTACAATTGTTTCGAATTCTAGAATGCATAACTGACAAATATCTGTCACCATTAATATAGTGAGGCGGTACTTTTTGAACATCTAGATGGTGTCTTTTTGTCTGATATTTAAATGAATTTAAGGAGGGGCTGTTGCGTAAGTTTTCATCCAGAGAATTCCACAACGTTATTCCTGACGGTATACAAGATTTCCTGAATAGTTCAGTACGACAAAAGGGTTGAGTAATATTATTTTGATTTCTCAGAGGATAATTGGTAGTTTCCCTTATAACAGGAGGAATTAAATCAGTTATGTAGCTTGGAACTAACTCATTCGTTGATCTGTACATAAAATTCATTTTTTGTTGTTTGCGTCTATCTGCTAATGATGGCCAGCCACATTCCCTGTACAAATTAACCAAAGAAACCGATCTCGTGAGACCAGTTACTATTCTAGCGGCCTCATTTTGAAGCTTTTCGAGAGCATTTGAGTCTTGGAGAGAACATCCATCCCAGACAACTGAAGAATACTCAAGAATAGGTAGTACATATGAAAGATATATTTGGTTTAGCGCAGTTCTAGTGAGTGTAAATTTTAATTTTCTCATTATACCTACAATCTTTGCAGCACTTGTTAATATGTTTTGAATGTGCTCATGCCATTGTCCGTTTTTACTTAAAGTCAATCCAAGATGTTTATGAAATTCCACGAACGGTATTTGGACATTATTAAACATCAAGTTGGGAAATTGCCCCACCTGTTTAAGCGTAAAGAGGATTGCTTCTGTTTTCGCCGGATTGAAGTTTATTAGCCAACATTTAGCCCACGCAACTAGTATTTGGAGGTCATGATTAATAATTCCTTCGATATCACGAATGTTAGAAGCAGAACAAAACAAGGAACTGTCATCTGCAAATAGTCTCGTTAAACTTAATAGAGATTCAGCGATGTCATTTACGTAGACTAAAAATAACAATGGACCTAATACCGATCCCTGTGGGACTCCAGCACTAGTATTTCTAAAGCCTGACCTAGACGATTTAATAACTACTCGTTGTTGTCTATTAACTAAATAATTTGAAATCCATTTAAGCACTTCCCCATCTACTCCAAATTGTTTAAGTTTAAAAATGAGTCCCTTGTGCCAAACTCTGTCGAATGCTTTCGACACATCACAGAATACCATGCAAGCAAATTGATTATTATCAATAGCTTGGCAAATACTGTGGTAAATATCAATTAACTGAAAAGTGGTAGAATGATTTGGTAAAAATCCAGACTGGTATTTATAAATAAGATCATTTTCATCTAAAAAGTTATGAATATGTTTAAACACGATTCGTTCTTGCAATTTTCCTGGTCCACATAAAAGAGATACTGGTCTAAAATCTGATGGATCAGAACTATTACCTTTTTTCGGTAATGGAATAACATTTGAATATTTCCAACTTTCTGCAAATTTACCCTCCCTAAATGACCTATTGAATAAAATACTCAAAGGCACCGCCACCTCTTTAGCAACAGGTTTTAACATCTTATTATTTATTCCATCAGGTCCACTGGCTTTGTTTGGGTTCAAGATTTCTATTAATGACTTTATTTCATCAGGAGAACATTCTATAGTTAATAACTTATTTTGGCATTTCATCTCAAAAGCAGGCAAGTCGCAGTTATCATCCTGAATTGTAGAGATGGATGTGAAGAATTCATTTAAACATTCAGTTTTTTCTTGCTCAGAATAACAGTAAGTATTTTGATTAGTTTTCAAAGGAGGTATTGAGCTAGTATTGCAATTGTTCTTAACAAAGTGGCGAATAATATTCCAAAATTGTTTTTTATCATTACTATAAAAGTCACTTATGGAAGATTCTAGATTGTTATAAAATTTTTCTTTAGCATGCTTTTTCAAGTTATTTACTTTATTACGTAGTTTTTTGTATTGTTCTCTCAGGTAGCGACTGTCTGATGTATTAAGTTTCTTTTTCACTCTATCGCGTTTAGTAGAAAAATGTCTAATTTCATGATCATACCATGGTTTATCATTCGGTCTTACTACTACTGTTTTTGAAGGTATGCACGATTTTACCATATCAAGAAAAATATTTGTGAATTTGACGCAGGCTTCGTCCAAGGAACCCTCATTCAAACAACTCCAATCATAATTTCCAACTTGATGCTTAAGACTGTCAAAATTCGCTCTTTTATAGAACCAGACTTGCCTTGTGTATGCTGCGTGAATTTCATAGTGAAAAGGAATAATTAAGTAAGTTGCTTTGTGATCAGAAATATGATTCGGTGTGTCTATTACTCCGGAATCTGTATAGGACATATCATCATAAATTATGATCGGATCAAGAATCGCATTTTGCCTTGTTGGAACGTTTATAACATTCTCCATAGAATTAATTAATAAAATATCACGCAGATTATGATAGTTCATGTTAAGCAAATCTTCATTTAAATCTCCTATAAGTATAAGTTTTTTACTAATTTCCGAGGCTTTTTCGATATTTACATTAAAGTTATTAAAGAAATTACTATCTGCAGTGGCTGGACTATAGAATAAACCTATCAATAAGCTATCCTGATTAACATCGACTTCTGTCCAAATTGATTCAGCACAGAATATTTCTAAATCAGGTCTACGTCGGTGTCTGAGGCTAGAACTTATATACAAGAGCAATCCACCGCCATACATATTCCTGTCTTTCCTATACGGTTCACTAAAATAATTTGAAATAGTAAGTAGTTCAGAGGATACGTTGGCGTCGAGATGCGTCTCAGAGAAGCATAAGATGTTAAAATCCGAAAGATGATCTTGTATATAAGCAATTTTGTTTCGTATGCTCCTAATATTTAGATGAAGGATAGATAACGAGTGCTCATTATCTGGACCTGGATTGCTCTCAACATCTCCAGCTTCTAATAGTAGAAGAATCAAAACTAGAAAAAAGTGTACATTAAATAACGAAGATTCTAACAACTGCAAACACACGTAACTGGCGTATTTAGCTATAAATAAAAGCTTTGTCAGAAGCATGAACCACAAACCATGTAAACTATATCTAATCATGACGGTCTGATAGCTGCCAATAGTGCAACAATGAAATAGGCCTATGGAGACCCGCCACTGATCAAGGGAAACACCCATAAATACTTGAGAAAACAACAGTTGCGGGGGTCTCCACAGGCCACCTCAGTGTTGCAATGACCATGTAAGAAACCCGAGGGACGCACACAATAAGGATAAGTATAACATTTATAAAGTTGATACAGATAAGTTGATATAATAAATACATGTAGATATGTAAACATCAAATAGGTGATAATAATCCTGGTGGAATAGTGAAAATTACAAATTGTCTTAAGGCATAACAAGATGATCAGTCAGATCGCACACCAAACGGACGTGCAGGCGGAAAAAGGGGCTCCTTATCACGCCGTGTTAATATCAGGCGCGACAAAAACGAACGGGTTTGCCGGTGTTGAGCACACCAAGTCGAGTTCTACATTTAGCAAGACCTATGTCTAGCAACGCAGACGACGATCAGACATCGCAAGATGCATAGCGAACTCAACGCCACCCATGTTTGCACAAGAAAATATAATACAGTGTATTTCTGCATGAAAACACGAGGAACACAGTCAACACATTTTGTACCAGAAATCCCAAAGTGGGCACCCCGGCAAACAGTGCAGGCCCAGATCAGACCTACATTATTTGCAACAAGTTCAGCTAGTTTCCAAATACATTTTAACGGTAACAGCCTGTCAACCCGAAACTTCGAAACGGACTCCTGCCATGCATGAGGAAAAAGATTCCATTTGGCACTAAGTGTGTTAGGTCATTCTTTTATACGTGGTTCGATCGCATGCATTACATAAAAAGCCAAGCATAAGAATTCTGTACTCATTGCCTATATGAGCAGCGAAGGCCCTGGCGTAGCTGCGCATGGATATACACAGTGTCGCATGAGTCTTCTATATTTGAAAATAATTAGTAAATGAACCATGTAAAATTCATCATCAGACATCAACTCTTGGGCATTTAGATAGTGCCGTTGCATACATGACCACCAGAATCCAATATAACGGCTCATTAAATAAATAACTAAATAAATGAACCTGCTTACCATATTATGCAAACAAACAATGTTTTAGAAGAAATAAGCCATATAATGTAGGCCCATTCGGAAGCCGCAATGTATGCACATCACTGCTGGATTCAAACAAATTTACATTTCCTACGTATCCTCATAAGGCCCCCGCTTATAGGGGCTTGAAGAAATATATGGGCTGCACGATGCTACCACGCAGAGCTGAATCCGGCCCGCACACCAATAGCACCGGCAAACCGCCCAGAGGATCCAAGCCTGCCCAGGAACCGCGGTGCGAGGCGGACCGTCCATGCTAACAAACCCCATCGGCCTCACTGGGCGACAGGGCCTAAGATGTATGAAGCTTCACATAGTAGACCTCTACCAAGATTGTTCAAATTATAGCCCTGAGACCAAAAACGCCACTATCTCGGGGCCCTTTGGTTTTACATAGACTTATATAGGGAAAATCTTTAAAACTCTTCTTCTGGGAAACCACAAGGCCTAGATCTTTGATATTTGGTGTTGAATTTCATCTAGTGAACCTCTATCAAGATTGTTCAAATTATAGCCCTGGGGCCAAAAATGCCCCGCCCCATGACCCTTTGGCTTTACATAGACTTATATAGGGAAATCTTCAAAAATCTTCTTCTCTGAAACCACTCGGCCCATGTCTTTGATATTTGGTATGGAGCTTCATCTAGTGGACCTCTAACAAGATTGTTCAATTATAGTCCCCGCCCCGGGGCCCTTTGGTTTTACATAAACTTATATATAGAGATAATCTTTGAAAATATTCTTCTCTGAAACAGCAAGGCCCAGGTCTTTGATATTTGGTGTGAAGCTTCATCTAGTGGACCTCTATCAAGATTGTTTAAACTATGGCCCTGAGGCCAAAAATGCCTCCGCCTGGGACCATTTGGTTTTACATAGGCTAATGTAGGTAATATATCTTTATAAAATCTTCTCTGAAACCCAAAGGCCCAGGTCTTTGATATTTGGTGTGTAGCTTCATCTAGTGGACCTTTGTCGAGATTGTTCAAATTATAGCCTTTGTTGATATTTGGTTTGAAGCTTCACCTTCTTAGACCATCCTCAACATTATGCACATTGTAGCCCTGGGGTCAATAATGGCCCTCCCCGAGGCCCACTTGATACTCTATCATATGGATCAGGTGAGCGATCCAGGGCCATCATGGCCCTTTTGTTAATTTTTATGCTCCTCGAAGGGAGTGCATAAACTCGCTGCATTTTCCTTCAGGCTGACTGTCTTTTCGTCCGTCTTTCCGTCACACTTTTGTCAGGAGCTTGCCTTTTTAAGTATGAATGGTGATTTAGTGAAGCCTGATACATTGATAGGGTTATGGTTCTTGCATTCTTAATTTTTGTCGTGAAAAGGTTGTCCGGAACATATCTTTTAGTGAGTGAGTGAGTGTTTAAGTTTTACGTCCCACCAACAGCTATGGTCATGTGGAAAGGGGACCTCAGTTTAAATACTTATCCGAAAGTCTGGAGAAGCCCGGGATCGATCCTGCGATCCCTGGTTTACAAGGCGAGTAGCGTAACCACTGCACACGGAGGTTTCTAACATATCTTTGAACGTAAAGAAGGGAATTTATTGAAATTTTTACACGGTAATAGAAGGCCATCAGAGTAAGTGCAGAGTGCAAAAACCGTAACTATATCGCTTTTAATTATGGAGTTATTTTCGTTTCTAATTTTTGCAAAATTAAGCTTGTCCAGAGCATATCTGTAAATAGCAACGATAATTTAGTGAAGTAGAAGTAAAACAAAGATCAGGAATTGATACAATTAACTTACTCCATCCATAAAAGACACCAAAGGGAAAGAAATACAAACATTAAGCGACCAGACCATAATGGAAACCTAAACAAAGGAAGGCCATATGGACAGTTACTTTCCCACAAAATGGCCATATGGCCATCCAAAATTAAAAGACACAAGTGATACACACAGTAAGTAACAAACAACAACATAAATAAAACCCTGATGCACTATTTGAAGATTATAAGGGGAATCGCAGAAGGCAAGAACCATAACACTGTTACCAGTATTGACGGAGTTACTTCCATTCTATTGTTTTACAATGAGTAGCTTGTCCAGAGCCTATCTCTGAACGTATAAAAAGGGAATTATATTGATAGACGGCCATCAGAGGAAGTGCAGAGTTCAAGAACCATTACTCTATTACAAGTACTTACAAAGGTATTTCCCTTTCTAAGTTTTGCAATAGTTTTTTGCTAGTCCAGAACAGATCTCTGAAAGCCTAGAAGATAGATACAATGATAGAGGACCATGAGCTACATATCAGAATGCAAGATCATATCGCTGTCTGCAGAATTTACCACCACGAAAACACGCCTATATAATTTTAACCCCCTCGAACCCCACTTTCATGTAATAAAACTGGGGTTTACAGGGGTAAACCTTATTTTTCTTATTTCTGCTCTAAAATATAGATTGTAGGTACTCGTGAGAACCGCCTCGATGAGGCGGTTCTAACGAGTACCAACGATCTATACTTTGAGTAGAAATAAGAAAAATATAATAATTTTTCATCTTAAAGTATTTATTTTTTCGGCGGTAAAGTGTGCAATGTATTTGTATAGGCGTGTTTTCGTAATGCGGAGTTACTTCCCTTCCTAATATTTTGCAATAAAAACATGGTCTGGAACTTATCTCTGAAAGTAAAGAATTAAATGAAACTTGATACATTGATAGATGGCCATCAGGGGAAGTACTCTGTGCCATTATGAAAACACGCCTATACAAATACATTGTAACATTTATCGCCGACAAAATTAAAATTTTAAGACGAAAAATTGTGATATTTTCTTATTTCTGCTCAGAATATAGGTCGTTGGTACTCGTTAGAACATTTTTCTTATTTCTGCTCAGAATATAGATCGTGGGTACTCGTTAGATTCGCCTCTTTGAGGCGGTTCTAATGAGTACCCACGATCTATATTTTAGAGCAGAAATAAGAAAAATAAGGTTTACCCCAGCCTGTAAACCCCAGTTTTACTACATAAAAGTGGGGTTGAAGGGGGTCACAATGATATAGGCATGTTTTCGTGATGGCAGGCAAATGTGCCTTAGCATCCGCCTGTCCGTCCATCTGGGGTGTTCTCTTTTAACCCTTATTTTGCTGTTTTTTTTGTTGTTTTTCTTTAAGGTTTAACGTCCCCGTCAACACTGTAAAGGTCATTTTGGAGACGTTGCTTCCAATTTTGTGGGACTTTTACCCGACATTGAGATGAAATGACATCTCAAGCCCTGTCGCCCAATGAAACCAATAGGGTTTATCAGCATGGACGGTCCGCCTCGAACCGCAATTCCTGGACAGGCTTAGATCGTCTAAGCAGTTTACCAGTACTAGTGTGCGGGCCGGATTCAGCTCTGCTAGGGAGCATCATGCAGCCCATATATTTCCCTTATGGGCGGGGGCTGCTTATCTTGCTGAATATTCATTTAAGCCACACCCATTTCTGTCTATCATCCAATCAGATTACTTGATGTAATTTATTGCTACAAATTCATAAGCTAAATGCCAAACAGTGTAGATCCTGATCAGAAGCCATCTGATCTGGACATACACTGTTTGCAAAGATAGGGGTGGGGTTGTGGGGGGGGGTGGGGTTGTCGTAAACATTGATTGATTAATTACCACACATAATGTAGATGGATGTTTGTAAATTGTACACCCCTTTAAACAGTATTTCAGTCATATCCAGATCATGGGAGGCTAATAATGAAACAGTATGGTGGTTTCTTATGTCAGAGTACCAACAATGTAAAAGGAAACGAAATGATCAGGAATCGATACTCTTATAAAAATGTTTTTGTCAAGGACAGCAACAGGAGAGATGATTGCATATAAAGCAACAGTATTTTAGTTGAAACCGCACACGTAGAAAGTCTAAAAAAACACACAAAAAACAACAACAACAACAACAACAAAGAGTTTCACTGAGCTCACCCGATGGCCCCACCCATCGAGACTATGGTGTCTGGGTTAATTGTATCGATTCCTGATCATTGCCTTCACTTCTATTTTGAAGAAATAGATTGGTCTGCATGATGCTTCCACGAAACGGAAAATGGTGACGCAGAGCTGACGCCGACCGCACGCCCGTACTGATAAATCGCATTGAGGTTCAAAGCCTGTCAAGGAAAAGTGGTGCGAGTCGGACCGCACTTGCATATAAACGCTATTATTTTCTTTACGTGGCAGTGCCTGCGATATCATTTCATCTCAATGTCGGGTAAAATCCAGCAAACTTGGAAGCAATATCTTCCAAATGACCTATACAGTTTCCAGTATACCGTCACAAATAATTTGAAGGTTTCCAGCCAGAGGCGGTTTCATATTCCTTTTGTGTATTTGAATGTTTTAAGCGAAAAACAACAAACACAACACTGTACCCATTCTGTCATACGCTTAACATATTTCGACATGATTTCAATGAAGAAAAAAAAACCTGGCAAAATGGCCCTCAAGGCAGGTAGCGTTGACTCACCTGTGAATTAAGGCCAATATTGTTTTGTTTGTTTGTTTGTTTGATTTGTGGTTTAACGTCCCCGTCAACATTGTATAGGTCATTTTGGAGACGGGGCTTCCAATTGTATGGGACTTTTACCCGACACTGAGATGAAATGACATCTCAAGCCATGTCGCCCAATGAAACCAATAGGGTTTATAAGCATATGGACGGTCCGACTCGCACCGCTTTGCCTAGGCCCGGGCAGACTTTGATCCTTTAAGCGGTCAGATATAGCTCTGCGTGGAGCATCGCGCAGACCATCTATTTCTTCGAGCCCCGATGGGCGGGGGCTGGGCCGATATTGTGTGACATCTGAGAAGTTTCTTTTGCTTTTTGAGCTGCTGGCTATTTTTCTTCTTTTTCAGTTTGGGATGACCTGGACCATATATCACATAATAGCGATTATGACTGTCAGCTTGGTTTTGTAATGCACGTAGACTATACATGTAAGTCAATACGAAAACACGCCTACAAATGCAGATTAGCCACACCCATTTCTGACTTTGGATCAATCAGATTACTTGATGTAATTTATTCCTACAAATTCATAAATTGAATGTCAAACAGTGCAGATCCTGATCAGATGGCTTCTTCAGAAGCCATCTGATCTGGATCTACAATGTTTCCAAAGATATGGGTTGTCGTGAACAGCACGATAAGAGTTAACTTTACAACCGAAAAAAACGAAAATTTTAAGATGAAAAACTGTGATAGTTTTCTTATTTCTGCTCAAAATATATATTGTGGGTGCTCGTTTGAAACGCCTTTTTAAGGCGGTTCTAACGAGTACCAGTAATCTATATTTTAGAGCAGAATTAAGAAAAAATAAGGTTTACCCCTGTAAACCCCAGGTTTACTATATAAAAGTGAGGTTCAAGAGGGTCAAAATTATATAGGCGTGTTTTCGTGATGTGTTAGAGCTTTTTTAAGATGGCACGTAGAACACGACAGTTCCATACAATAAACACCCCTGTGAACCCCACTTTATTTACAGAAACGTGGGGTTTACAGGGTTATACATTATTTTATTTTATTGCTACAAACCATAGGTCGTGGGTACTCGTTAGAACCGCCTCAATGAGGCGGCTCTAACGAACACCCACAACCTACGTTTTCCAAAATATTGGTCGTGGGTATTCGTTAGAACAACCTCAACAAGGCGGCTATAACGAGCACCCACAATCTACGTTTTGAATACATCCAAAACCTAGGTCGTGGGTACTCGTTAGAACCGCATCAATGAGGCGGCTCTAACGAACATACACAACCTACGTTTGGAATATTAATAAGAAAAATATCGGAAATTTTCTCAAGAAACGTAACCATTTCAGAGGTGTAAAAGAAAGCACTTTATCATATGACGTCACGCCTGTTTTGTTTTTTGTTTTTTGTTTTATTTGAGGTTTAACGTCCCCGTCAACACTGTAAAGGTCATTTTGGAGACGTTGTTTCCAATTTTGTGGGACTTTTACCCGACATAGAGATGAAATGACATCTCAAGCCCTGTCGCCCAATGAAACAAATAGGGTTTATTAACATGGACGGTCCGCCTCGCACCGCGGTTCCAGGACAGGCTTAGATCCTCTAAGCGGTTTACCAGTTCTAGTGTGCGGGCCGAATTCAGCTCTGCGTGGAAGCATCATGCAGTCCATATATTTCTTCAAGCCCCTATGGACGGGGGCCTAACGTCACGTCTGAATGTGTAATAACGTTAGGGCCCCGCACTGAAAGTGCGGGTGCCCTATAGTAATCACTCTGTCCGTCCGTCCGTCTGTCTGTCTGTCTGTCTGTCTGTCTGTCCGTCTGTCCGTCTGTCCGTCCACAAATTTTTACTCCTCTGATAGCGCTGCCGGGGCCCTAGTCAGTTTCACTGACAGCTCTAGTTACTTTTCGATAATCCACTAGTGTATTAAATATGCAAATTAGCTAGATACGTCCAGTAACGACGTCGCGTTCACTAATGGCGGATTATTGATATTTTTGTAAACAATCTTGAATAAAATGCATTTTAAATGTCATATGATAAATAGAATCTTGCATTCGTGATCATGTATTATTGATTTTATTAAACTCGTTGAGGAAAAGGGATAAAATGTGAGGCAAATCCTCGCATTTTATGCCTTTTCCTCAACTCGTTTAAAATTCAATAAATTTGATTTGTTATCGTAATGTTGAAGATTCTTCATGTAGACGGAGAATATAAGAATCTTATATGGATGTGAGGGGTGGATGGAAAAATCCGTCCCGAGGTACACTGTCCGGCATCACGAGGCTGGCCGAGTGACGCCGGACAGTGAACCAGAGGGACGGATTTTTCTATCCACCCCTCACACCCATATAGGATTCTTTTTCTTGCATACCTTCCATTTCTTAGCGCGGATTTTAATGCTGCAGTCACTTCGGTTACCAACGTCCGCTATATTGTGTTGACACTGCAGGAATGTTTAGTGACGTCAGGTAACGTGCTGTGCCTCAACCTTAACGACGGCGCATACGAGGTCGGAATCAACCAGTGCATTTATCAAACGCGACTATATTCGATTTTGGGTCGGAACACCAGGGTCAGAACATAAATTTCTATCCCAGGGTAAAATCACGGATTTCCTTGTCTGGTGTGCAAGAATACCACTTTCTTTCTAACATGTGTAAATAATAATAGAGCCAGCGCACGACAAAACCTACAATTAGACATGTGCGCCCATCGAATACTCAGATCACCCTGCGCATCCATATGATCTTACCAGAGACTTCTCTTGCTGTATGAAGGAGCATTGGACCCTTAGCTATTCTTGTAGCGCATAATGAAGACTCTGATCAGACTGCGCGGGTGCACAGGCTGATCTGAGTCTTCGCTGGGCGCACATGTCTTATTGTAGGTTTTGTCATGCGCTGACTCAGTGATAATAATCTTTATAATAATAATAATAAAAGATTTTGTTTATAGAGGGTGTCTCATTTAGTACTGGTACTAATCTTCCATGTAGCCCTCCTTTCCTGGGTAGGACCCAGAACTAAGCAATGTGGATAAAGTCTTTTGTTCAAGGAAACAACACTTGGCGCTTGCGAGGATCGAACTGGCTATCTCTCAATCTCATATCCGATGCTTTACCACTGCACCACAGCGCTCCAGTGGGTAACACATTTAGTACTTGGGGTAACACATTCAGTACTGGTACTAATCTTCCACGTAGCCCTCTTTTCCTGGGTAGGACCCAGTACTAAGCAATGTTGATAAAGTCTCTTGCTCAAGGAAACAACACCTGGCGCTTGCGGGGGTCGATCCGGCTACCTCTCGATCTCAAATCACTGCACCACAGCGCTTCACCACTGTAGCAGCCTGAATTCAATCTTTACTAATAGCATATTTGCTCCGGGACAGCTTTGAAATGAAGCCCAGCTGCCGTATAATGAAATTTAAAAATCAACATAAAATAACATACTTATTCACATACACCAAACTGTTTTTATTTGTTCTTATGTTTGTCTTTGTAGATGGCGGTCATTGGCAGAACTATTGCTCTTGCAAAGAGTATTCAGGTAACATATAGCTTATGTATACAGTCGAACTTCAATGGCTCGAACACCTTTGGGACCTCGAAAATCTGTTCGAGTCAGGGGTAGTTCGAGCCACTAAGGGAGATTGCAAAGAGGTATACGAGATACTTTTCGATATCTTTTCGGTATTTTATAATGAAAATGTATGCTGTGTGTACTCATTAGAATCGCCTCATCGAGGCGATTCTAATGAGTACACACAGCATGCATTTGCAAGATAAAGGACTAAAATCTCCTTAATTATCCCCCACTATTTCTTATGTAGAGGATTACGCTAGGGGCTCAAGAATGGGTTCGACTCGTCCATGGTAAACGAGCCATCGGTGTTCGGGCCATCGAAGTTCTACTGTAGCTTATGTATACTTGTATTTCAAACTAGGGATAACAGTCAAAGAATGATTGGCCTACGTCAGGCCAACAGCGATACGATATGACACTGTCAGCTCGAAGCTGCTCCGCTATTGCATGATAGCTTGAGAGAAACTTGGGACCATGGACTTTTACCCTTATCCTGCCGAATATTCAATTTAGTCACACCCATTTCTGTCTTTGAACCAATCAGATTACTTGATGTAATTTATCCCTACAAACTGAATGTCAAACCATAGGAGCTTGAATCATGAAAAAAAATGAAAAAAAAAAAATCTTTTTTTTTTTTCATTTTTTTCATGATTCAAGCACCTATGGCCAAACAGTGTAGATCCTGATTAGACGGCTTCTCCGTCTGATCAGGATCTATACTGTTTGCAAAGATAGGGTTGGTCATCAAAAGCAGGATAAGGGTTAATGATAGAGGATATTTACTTTTTGTCGGTGAATACAGAAATTATCTTATTGGGGGTGTTGAAAAAATCAGAAATTCCACGAGTGTGAAGCACGAGCAAATTTTTTTAGGTTTTCGACACACGACAATTAAATATTTTTAGTATGTATGGCAAAAATGAATCTCCCTTATATCTTATACGAAAAAAGAAACGAAAATTAGTCCGATCTGTTACTTTGAAAAAAAAATGGCCATGCTATTTTTATGTCCTCGGCAGCAATAACGGGGTCATATTATTTTTGTCCTGTCTGTCTGTTTGTTTTCTGTTTGTTTGTTGGTTTGTTGGACAACTTTAACCTTGCCCATAACCTTTGAACCCATTAAAATAGAGCCTGTACATCATGTAGGTTTCTCGTGACAAGGACGTTCCACTCATACAAAAAATAATGTGAGGCCTTGACCGTGACATGTGACCTATTTTAAAGAAAAACAATATCGTTAGTGATAACTTTTGCACAATTTTAGATTGAACCTTCATGTTTAGCATGTTGTTTCTTGACCTATAATCTTGACCTTGACCTATTACCTACTTGAAAGAAAAAACAATCGACATTGGTTATAACTTTTCTACCGTTTCAGATACAGCCTTCATATTTTGGATGAATGTTCCTTTTGACAAGGGATTCCCACCCATACAAAGCCGGCCTCGGTAGCTCAGTCAGACGCGCGTTTGACTGGTGATCAGGAGGACGCGGGTTCGATACCTACCGGGGCCGGCAACATTTTTTCGTGAAAATTAATCATGGAATCTGTTCCTTCTGCTCATTCAAGAAGGGCAGTTGTCAGTTTTTGGCGAAAGGATGTGCACTGTACTGGTTAACTGCTTACGTATAAACCTGCCTTGGATAAGTATGGATAGGTAAACTGACCGGCTCATAATTGACCTAAATAGCGTTGACTGGGCCGTTAAACTCCAGTACAAACAAACAATTATAATACAAACAAAAATACACCCCAATTTTTGTGAAATTTCTGGGAAAATGATAAAACATTTTCAAAATCTTGTCCGTAGCAAAATACCCAGCATGCAAATCGTTTGTAACGCCTTACCGAAATCCGACTTGCTATGTCTCTGGTTGGGCCCATCGGGGTCTTACTGATGGTTTTCTTTTGCTTCAGCATTTCAATGGTTTCTTGCTGTCGAGGCCTCTGTAAATGATAGCTTTTTGTGTTCACGGAGATGTTGCACTGATGAGTTAGGAAGCCTTCGTGGACTGAACAAATTTTTTTTTTTAAATCGCGACGGAAGTAAGGGCGAGGATTGTGGCCACATAAAATCCGATTTAATCCTGCCAGTAGAATTCGTTGCACTGACCGTTCTAAGGCGGTGCTTCTGTCGTGGTTTATTTTTGTTATGGTTTGTCTTTGAGTGTGTGTATCGCTTATCATGATTAGTTTGCTTTGGATAGCCAAATTTTTGAGAAAGTAACTGTCCTTTTGGCTTTCCGTTATTGATGTTTCCATTAGGACCTAATTGTTTCATGTTTGTGTTTCTTTGCCTTTTGTGTCTCTGATGGGAGCTGTGGATTAATTTTATAGATTCCTGATCATTGCCGTCACTTCTATAGTCGAGGACGATGATCAACCAGCAATAATACGCAGAGTGGTATATTTCCTCCTCATCTGCAAATGGAGTATATACAGCCCAACCTCGATGGCTCGAACACCTTTGGGACCTCGAAAATCTGTTCGAGACAGGGGTTGTTCGAGCCACTGAGGTTACTGTCAGGAGGCATAACGAGATACTTTTAGACATCTTTTCGGTGTTCTATAATGAAAATGTATGCTGCGTGTACTCATTAGAATCGCCTCAACGAGGCGATTCTAATGAGTACACTTAGCATACATTTGCAAGATAAAAGGCTAAAATCTCCTTAATTATCCCCCCACTATTTCTTATATAGAGGATTACGCTGGGGGCTCAAGAATGGGTTCGACACATCCATGGTAAACGAGCCATCGGTGTTCGAGCCATCGAAGTCCTACTGTCTTGAATGAGAAAAATCAGACTATATCAACCTTTTATCGTCTGCTGAGTAAGCCCAGAGAGTGTTAAAGGTTATTTATTTAGTTTTTTATACCCCGTAGGTGGGCATATAGTTTTTGCTCTGTCCGTTTGTTTGTTTGTGGGTTTGTAAAGTAAGTCCGCACTTTTTTTTGTGATGCGAATTACTTCCACATTTCTCCGCCGATTGAGCTGAAAATTTTCACATGCATTCCTTGTGAGGTAAAGGGGTGCCTAACACAATTTTTCCGTTGGTCCTAGTATCTGCGAAGGAGTTACGGCCTTTTATTTCCTACAAAAATGTGCTAAAAACCTTGTGATGCGAACTATTTCAACGTTTCTTCACTGATTCAGCTGACGTTTTGCACATGCATTCCTTGTGAGGTGAAGGGGTGCCTAACACAATTTTCACGTTGATCCTATCATCTGTGACGGAGTTACGGCCCTTGGTCTTTTGAAAAATGCGTTCGAAAACATTGTGACGCGAAGTAGTTCCACATTTCTTCACCGTTTGAGCTGAAACTTTGCATTTGCATCCCTTGTGTGGTAAAGGGGTGCCTAACACACTTTTCACGTTGATTCTATCATCTGCAAAGGAGTTACAGCCATTTATTTTCTGAAAAACACATTCTTAAACCTTGTGACGCGAACTACTTCACAAAATTCATTCTGCTTGGATGAAGCTTTTTTGAGTTATGGCCCTTGATTTTCTCAAAAATGCGCTAAAAAATCCTGTGACGCAAACTACCTCCACATTTCTTCACCGATTGAGCTGAAACTTTGCACATGCATTCCTTGTGCGGTACAGTGGTGCCTAACACAATTGTCACGTTGATCCTATCATCTGCGAAGGAGTTACGGCCCTTTATTTTCTGAAGAATGTGTTCTTAAACCTTGTGACGCGAACTACTTCCACATTTCTTCAACAATTTTGTAAAATTTTTATGCCCCCGTAGGAGGGCATAAAATTTTTGCTCTGTCCATTTGTGGGTTTGTGCATTTGTACGTCTGCACTTGTTTGTGATGCGAACTACTTCCACATTTCTTCAACGATTGAGCTGAAACTTTGCACATGTATTCCTTGTGAGGAGAAGGGATGCCTAACACAATTTTTACGCAGGTCCTATCATTTTCGAAGGTAGTTTTGGTCCTTTCATCAAATTGGCTCTCTTGTTGTGTATTGTACTATATTGCACAAAGCGGCGCGCGCTATAAGCAGCGTAAAACTTTGAAGCGACATTGTGACCAGTCAGTCGTCGCGTTAAATACATTTTCGCAGTATGCATTAGTATTGAGCTCATGAATGCACCAAAAGCTTATTTCAGTCTTCGTTGGTCGTGCATTCCAGTTTGTACCTTAAATGCAAGCTACCATTCAAATACAGTACTATATGTATGATCCGACCGCATACTGAAAGGTGGTCTCACTAGAGGACACTGTGACAAAGAACAACCAAAACTTTTAAAGAATTACATTACGAATACATTGTAAATTTTACCGCCGGAAAAAGGAAACATTGGAATATTTGTCTTATTTGTGCTCAAAATATAGATTGTGGGTACACGTTAGAACCGCCTCATCGAGGCGGTTCTAACGAGTACCCACAATCTATATTTTAGAGCAGAAATAAGAAAAATAAGGTTTACCCCTTCAAACCTCAATTTTACTACATGGGCTAAAAGTTTGCGGGATGATCTTAATTTTAGCTGGTTAAGGGGAACGAATACACCTTCAGGGGCGGCAACTCCTGCAAATTTATTTTTGTCGCCCATGTCAAAAGGATCAACTCTTTAGAGTAGACCCCTTTTTCAGTGGGACAGGGCTTATAGAAAAGCGAATATGAACTCCCGGTAGTTGTCTCCCTTTGAACACTGGCGGAAAACCTGCCAGGTGTTCCCAGTCCCCTTAATAGTGCGTTTTCACTTTGTCATCCAGCAACTGGTGGATGTTTTCGGCGTGGCAGACGACACAGATTCTCGATTCCCAGACGTCGCACTTATCGTTCTTTAAATATATAAATGTCATTCTTGCACACCAGACAAGTTAATCCGTGACTTTACACTGGGATAGAAATTTATGTTCTGACCCTAGTGTTCCGACCCAAAATCGAATATAATCGCTTGTTTGATAAATGCACTGGTTGAATACGACCTCGTATGCGCCGTCGTTAAGGTTGACGTCATAGCACCTTACGTGACGTCACTAAATAATCCTTTCGTGTCATCACAATATGGCGGACGTTGGTAACCTAAGTGACTGCAGCATTAGAACTGGAAGGTGTGCAAGAAAAAGAATCCTATATTGGTGTGAGGGGTAGATATAAAAATCCGTCCCTCGGGATCACTGTCCGGCATCTCTCGGCCACCCTCGTGATGCCAACTACAACAAACAACTGATCTCTGCAAGCTGCATTTTTGTAGCATATAGCTTATTATATTAGATGGGTATATGATACTTATGTTTGCTATAACCATTTAACTGTCAATAGCAGTTTTAACGTAAAACCGCTATTGCCAGTTAACTGTCAATAGCCACTTCATAAAATAAATAATACAAATTAATAAATGGAATTACTCAACAGACCACGCCAGACTATAGTCCGCTGCACGGAAGTTCAGGCTGTTTGCACATGCCATTCTGTCTAGTCATTACGAAAACACGCCTATACAAAAACATTGTCACCTTTATCGCCGAAAAAATGAAAATTTTATGATTTTAACGCGAGTGCCAATATAGATTGTTGGAACTCGTTAGTACCGCCTCATCGACGCGGTTCCAACGAGTAGGGGAGACCGGGGCAAAGTGTTACATTTTTTTAATTTTCTAAATTTTTGCCGACATTAGCTTGCATAGAACCCTGTAAGCGATGTTATTCGAAAAAAGCACTCAATCGGGAACATACTGCAACTTTAATGAAACAAATCAACCATTTTATAACAATTGATAACGAGAACAAAATACGGGGTATATGTAACACTTTGCCCCAAGCTTTGGGGTAAAGTGTTACGTTATCCGGGGCAAAGTGTTACATTACAATATGCAATGTCACCTACGTGAACTGCGGGTTGAGAATGACAGGATGGGCGGAAAGGAAATCGAAACCTAGCATTAGCAATAAAAGGAAACTGCCAGAATACTTCAGGATCCGCACCATGCGCTGTTAAAGATTTGAATTCATGCGTAACATCAAGAAAACACGCCAATATAAATCTGACACCCTTGAATCCCCACTTTTATATAATAAAACTGGGGTGGAGGGGAGGTATTCAAGAGTTTTACTTTATTTTTCTTATTTCTGTTCAAAAATATAGATTGTAGGTACCCATTAGAACCGCCACAATCTATAGTTTGAGTAGGCAGAAGTTAAAATAACATTTTTTCATCTTAAAATATGTTTTGGCTGTAAAATGTACAATTTATTATATGACGTCGCGTCTGAGAGTGTAATAACGGCATGTAATAAATTCGATAGTCCACTAGTGGATTAATTATGCAAATTAGTTAGGTACGTCCCGTAACGTTACACGTACGCCGTCCTTTACAATGACGGAATATTGGCACCTTTGATTAGATTAAATTTTAAGTTAGAAGTAATCATGTTAAAGATCTCTAGACCAGGCCATTATGGCAAAAGTGCTATGCATTATGTTCCGCACTTTTGTTTGTTTGATTTGAGGTTTAACGTCCCCGTCAACACTGTAAAGGTCATTTTGGAGACGCTGCTTCCAATTTTGTGGGACTTTTACCCGACATTGAGATGAAATGACATCTCAAGCCCTGTCGCCCAATGAAACCAATAGGGTTTATTAGCATGGACGGTCCGCCTCGCACCGCGGTTCCTGGAAAGGCTTAGATCCTCTAAGCGGTTTACCAGTACTAGTGTGCGGGCCGGATTCAGCTCTGCGTGGAAGCATCATGCAGCCCATATATTTCTTCAAGCCCCTATGGGCGGGGGCCGATGTGAAAACATTATAACTGTAATGGCAAAAGTGTTATGCATGATGTTCCGTACTGAAAAACTCACAGCTGTAATGGCAAAATTGTTATGCATGATGCTCCGTACTGAAAACTTTACAACTGTAATGGCAAAAGTGTTATGCATGATGTTGCGTACTGAAAACATTACAAATGTAATGGAAAAAGTGTTATGCATGATGCTCCGTACTGAAAACTTTACAACTGTAATGGCAAAAGTGTTATGCATGATGTTGCGTACTGAAAACATTACAAATGTAATGGAAAAAGTGTTATGCATGATGTGCTGCACTGAAAACATTACAACTGTAATGTCCATTAGAATATGCGAAGAAAGCTCAACTATTAATATAGTGTGTTTAATAGCGTAAAAGTTCTTTTTAACAGTCGCATAACAAAGATTCTGACTTAAGTTACGTACATGTCACGCCATAGACGTTGCCTGGGACTAGGAAACAGGGTTATTACAACAACGTTCACGCACATATAACGTTTATGGGTAGACACATGGGCCATTCGAGATAAGTAAGTGCGCCAATATGGGAGATGGAATCATTAGCAATAAATATTGGACCACGAAACCAAGAAAATTATTATTTTTCATAATGCACTTTATCATTAGAGGCTCTGAAATTCCATGTGTCGCGGTATTAGGTATATCGGTTTAGCTCCATATTGTCCCAATGGTCATTTGTCGTCCCCGCCCATTGGGGCTTGGAGAAATAGATTGGGCTGCACGATGTTTTCATGCACAGCTGATACCGACCGCATATGAGTACTGGTAATCCGCTTAGAACGTCTAAGCCTGCCCAGAAAAATTGCTGCGAGTCGGGCCCGTCCATGCTTATAAACCATATTGGTTTCATTGGGCGGTAGGGATTGAGATGTCATTTCATCTCAATGTCGGGTAAAAGTCCCACAAAATTGGAAGCAACGTCTCCAAAATGACCTAAATAGTGTTGACGAGGACGATCAACCTCAATTCAAATCAAACAATGGTCATTTGGTCCGAGGGCTTACATGTAGCTAGCAGGCCGTTATGCCCATTAACGCGGCATCTAATATGCCATAACCTTTATATTACATATAGTTTGCATTTTCTGCAAATCATTTACTGGGTATTCACAATAAGTTTAAATTTTCTTAAATCGGTTGTAAGTTTGATATAATTAAGCATCTTCGGACCACGCAATGTCCGTTTAAGCGTTAAGCACGATTTTTTCCGCCTAAACCAATGTGTCATTCACGTGCATAATGACATGAGGGCCATTTAGATAAGCAGGCACATTTGGGGAATGGGATCACGAGCCACATTAGACCGCGTATCAACGAATAGATATTGCCATATATGGTAATGCACGTAATAATAATCATCACTGGAGCAGTAATGGAAGTTCTAAAATAGTAATATACATTTTCTGTTTCGCTGGTATCGTTATTATCTCGCTAGGTGTTTGATGGAATATGCATGGGGCAAAGTGTTACAGTGTAACACTTTGCCCCACGTACCATGTAACACATTGCCCCGATGGCAGTCCTTTGGACATATTTGATATACAGTAAAATCAAAGGTAGACCGAATCACATTTCATATTGCATAGTTATCCTTTGAGTGTGCATTAGCTTTTGATTATAAGCTAGCTCTTTCACCAAATTCCGAGAATAGAACAATCTGACATTTAGATAAAAAATAGAAAATTTACTTTCTTGTTGCAAAAAGCATTCACTCGTCTTCTAAGTTTAACAGTTGGTTGGAATCGCCCGCAACCTATGCCATCAAATGGCGCACCCGAAACTAGTTTAAAGATAAAAAGTTATTACGTCATAGATGACATCATCATGTCGAAACTTCAACTGTAACACTTTACCCCGTGTAACGTTCTGCCCCGGTCTCCCCTACCAGCAATTTATATTTTAGAGCAGAAATAATTCTGCTCAATATATAGATTGTTGGCACTCGTTAGAACCGCCTCATCGAGGGTCTAACGAGTACCAGCAATCTAAATTTTAGAGCAGAAATAAGAAAAATAAGGTTTACCACTGCAAACACCAGTTTTACTATATAAAAGTGGGGTTCGGGGGGGGGGGGGGGGGGTCAAAATTATATAGACGTGTTTTCGTGATGATAACAAAACCGTATGACAGAGTGAATATATACAAATGCATTTTCGATCGATTATTTTTTAATCATCCAAAGTTATAAAGCGCAACGGAAATTCACAAAACTATCACATGCGTATAGGATATCGAGGTAACGGTTGTTTATAGAAAATAGCAGCGCTATTTTTATTGCTGTAAGGTCAGAATGTTTCACAAGAGGGTTATCGTCATATCTTGACTGGAATCATGTGTTTGGTTTAACTAGCAGTGTAGATATAGAGGATCTTACATGAGTGTTCATGTATTATTGAATTTATTAAACGAGTTGAGGAAAAGGGATAAAATGCGAGGCTTTGCCGAGCATTTTATCCCTTTTCTTCAGCGAGTTTAATAAATTGCTGTTATAGAGGATCTTACATGAGTGTTCATGTATTATTGAATTTATTAAACGAGTTGAGGAAAAGGGATAAAATGCGAGGCTCTGCCGAGCATTTAATCCCTTTTCCTCAACTCGTTTAATAAATTCAATTATATATGGACCCGAATGCAAGATTTTATTTATCATATGACATTAAAAACGCATTTAATTGACGATTGTTTACAAAAATGTCAATATTCCGCCATTAGTAAACGCGACGTCGTTAAGGCCTCGTACATGTAACGTTACGGAACGTATCTAGCTAATTTGCATATTTAATCCACTAGAGGATTATCGAAAATAATACATGGCGTTATTACACTCTCAGACGCGACGTCATATGATAAATGATTTTGTTTGATTTGAGGTTAACGTCCCCGTCAACACTGTAAAGGTCATTTTGGAGACGTTGCTTCCAATTGTGTAGGACTTTTACCCGACACTGAGATGAAGTGACATCCCGAGCCTTGCCGCCCAATGAAAACAATAGGGTTTATAAGCATGGGCTCGCAACGCTTTGCCTGGGCAGGCTTAGATCCTCTAAGCGGTTTACAAGTACTCGTGTGCGGGTCGGTTTCAGCTCTGCGTGGAAGCATCATGCAGCCCAGTCTATTTCTCCAAGCATCGATGGGCGGGGGCCGACGAGCAGTGTAGAACCAGATCGGACAGCACAGAACGCGACATCTGATCAGGGTCGCGACTTTTCACTTACGGTAATGCATTTTTGGTTTATATTAAGGGGAATGGGAACACCTTCGGGGCAGGCAACTCTCGCAAAAGTATTTTGTATCCCATGTCAATAGTGGTCAACTCTTAAAGAAAAGAATTTCTCCTAAGGAGCAAATGCTTCCCTTTCAAGAGTAGACCCATTTTTCAGACGGACAGGCCTTATAGAAAAGCGAACAGGAGTTTCCGGAAATTGTCTCCCTTTGAAAAATGGCAGACAAAACTGGCAGGTGTTTCCATTCCCTTTAAACAGTCTAAATCCTCGTTCAGGGCTATTTTCCAGCCTGCACTAAGAGACAATCTATCCACCAGTGCTGTCTATGCTTTGAATTTGAAATGTTCGACACTGTCCTTATTTCTGTTGCAGACTTGGTGTCTGGTGCTCGTTAGAACCGGACACCATCATCCATATTTCCAAGCAGAAAGATGAAAACTGTTTTTACTCCGGTAAAAGAAAGTATTCCTCCATATAATCTGGGGTTAATATGAAGGATATTTTACCTTTCATGTACCATTATCTGCACCTCAGCTTACCCTTTCATTACAAAGAAACGCCTATACAAATACATTGTAAACTGTTCCGCACAAAAAAACACGAAATTTTAGGATGAAACATTGTGGTCTTTTTCTTATTTCTGCTTAAAAGATAAATTTTGGGCACTCGGTAGAACCGCCTCATCGAGGCGGTTCTAACGAGTACCCACAATCTATATTTTAGAGCAGAAATAAGAAAAATGAGGTTGACCCTTACAAACCCCAGTTTTACTATATAAAAACGGGGTTTAAGGGGGTCAAAATGATATAGGCGTGTCTTCATGATGCTATATTTGCTTTGGTTTCAGGTCACACATCAGGAATATCGACTGTTCGTTCAGCAGGACCATCATCAGCTACTACTCAGAAAGTAACCACGACCCCAACGAGTGCTACCAGTTCGACGACGACGACGACGACGACGACAGCGTCAACGACAACGACAACAACAACAAAACCAACAACGACTCGGACAACGACTCAGACAACGACTCAGACAACGACGCCGACAACGACGCCGACAACGACACAGACAACTACACGAGCTCCGAGATCCGCTACCACTGCAACGACAACAGCAAATCTGCCAACAAGTAAACAAAACAAATTCAATTCTAGCTCGCTTGAATCTCAGAAACGAAATTTGCAGATGGCCCTTGCCAGATAGTTTCTTTTTCAGTTCCAAGAAACGTGTCGGGTAGTCTCAGTCACAATAGCTGATTGTAGTAGAAACAGAAAAAAAGAACATACCAATTTTGGCACATTTATTTATACTGCTTTGAGAACTATGTACATCTGATTTACATATTTTTTGTCATTTTACACGCATGTCTCGACCGCTGTGATCATGGCTGACTGCTGACGGCCAGTAAAGAAAAAGTAAATAGGACAAGGGGGCAGTGTATTTTTATTTAAAAAGGAGTAATTTGCTTTTAATTGTGTATAACACTTTTAAATGAGCGTCTTTGTTAAGCATTTGTCTTTTTACCTCTTCTCACAAAATAATATCAATTTACAATGATATTCAGATATACTGAATTCAGTAGTTTTATTATATATTATATAGATTTAAAGGATGCGTCCAATTATATGGAAACAATTACCAAAAAGTGTTAATACAATTATTTCAAAATGCATGTGAACAGTTCACAAAAAATGCGAAATCACAAGCCGAAAATGTATTATTATTAATTTTGATTTTATGGGAAAATGTCAATCAAGTTCCTATAATTTTATTTATGCTCTATTGCCGACGATGTCCACAAAAGTTCGGAATGGGGACAACGTTTTACTTTTTAATGTGTGCTGGTAGGAGTTTGTAAAGCACACATTAGTTTTGCGCTCAAGCATATTTTTTCATTTTTGTAGGCTTTGTTTTATTTCAGGTTTAACTACTTGACAATATTTATATACGATTTGGTACTAAGTTATTTTGACAAGTTGTGGGTATTCCGATGGGAACTAATTGCGCACCACTCGTGGCTGATTTGTTTTTGTTTGTTATGAGAGAGACTTCATGATGTCCCTTTCTGCTGAAAATCAGCCTGAAATCATTGAAGCTTTTAGCTCCACTTCTAGATACTTGGATGATTTATTAAATATTGATAACACCTATTTCGATGGTTTGATCAGTCAAATTTACCCCCCAGAACTTCAGTTAAACATAGAAAAATTATTCTGATACCGAGGCCCCGTTTTTGGATTTACATCTATCTAGTTTAGTTGGGTTTGTTTCGTGCAAAATTTATGATAAACGCGATGACTTTGATTTTGAGATTGTAAATTTTCCTTTTTTTGGATGGTGATGTTCTTCGTGCACAATCCTATGGCGTTTATATTTCGCAATTAATTCGATTTGCCAGAGTCTGTAGTCATGTAACTGACTTCAACACTCGTAAAAAATTGATAACGGCTAAACTTCTTAATCACGGTTATCGGTACCATAAACTACGCTAAGCCTTTCAAAATTTTATGGACGTCATTCTGATTTAATTTCAAAATTCAATATTGGACTTAAATCTCTTCTGCAACAAGGTCTATCGGAACCCGAATTTTATGGTGATTTAGTATACAAATTCAGAAAAATAAATAACCGCAATGACTTCAGCACCCGATTTTGTAAAATCATTCTTCGATATAAAAAGATTGGGTACAACATAAATGTTATACGACAGACTGCATGCATGGTAGTTAACCCAATCACGGTTGACAATTTTGCTTTCCTCTTTAATTGCACGCCGGTGGGTCAGGCCTCAGATTCTATGACGGTTCCTGTGTAAAGGCTTATTGTGAATTAGAGAGATCTAATTCAAAGTAATATTGGCTGGTGCCTGATGCTCTGTCTCTGGTCGGGCCCATCCGAGTCTTACTCTTGGTTTACTTTTCTCCAGCATTTCAGTGAGTTTTTGCTGTCGAGTCCTCACCGTTGTTTCATCTCTGTGGCTGTTTGATTATTCGTGTTCACGGAGATGTTGCACTGATGAGTTAGGAGGCCTTCATGCTGACTGAACAAATTATTTGTCTAAATCGCGATTGAAGTAAGGGCGAGAATTGTGGCCACGTAAAATCGATTTAAGCCCCCCCCCCAGTGGAATTCTTTACCTCTGACCGTTCCAAGGCGGTTCTTCTGTCGCGGTTTATTTTGTTATGGTTTGTCTTTGGGTGTTTGTGATGCTTATATTGGCCATTTCGTGGAAAAGTAACTGTCCTTTTGGCTTTCCGCTATTGATGTTTCCATTAGGTCTGTTGTTTCATGTTTGTGCTTCTTTCCCCTTGGTGTCTCTGATGGAAGCTGTGGGTTGATTGTATCGATTCCTGATCATTGCCTTTATTTCTATTTTAATGTCCCTGTAAACACTATATAGGTCACTCTGTAAACGTTTCAAATTGGTTTGGACCTTTTCCCGGCATTGAGATGAAATAATATCTCAAGCCCTGCCGTTCAATGAAGTCAATAAGGTTTATATGCATGGACGACCCAACTCGCAATAGCTTTCATATAAAGAGCCCAGATCTACAGTTACTTAGAACTTTAACATATCTTTTCTGAAGTGAATGTGTTTTTTATGCCCCCGCATCATATGATGCCGGGGGCATATAGTTTTTCGGTGTTCCGTACGTGCGTACGTGCGTTCATGTGTACGTCCGTCTGTACGTGCGTGTGTACGTACGTAAGTACGTGATCCTGTAACCTCAGGTTAAAGTTTTTGTAACAGGTAGAGCCTGAACTTTTAGAACTCATATTTCCCTAACCATTTGATGGAGCTGGTTCATCTTTGGTATGATGATAGATATAGGTTTTATTAAGCAATACCCCCACCCATGCCTGTGACCTCAAGGTCAAGGTCACAGACTTATAAATTATCAATGTTAAAGACTCAGGTTAAGGGTTTTGTCACAGGTAGACTTGCTGTCGAGTCCTCACCGTTGTCTCAACTCTGTGTTCACGGAGATGTTGCACTGATGAGTTAGGAGGCCTTCATGCGCACTGAACAAATTATTTGTCTAAATCGCGACGGAAGTAAGGGCGAGGATTGTGGCCACGTAAAATCGATTTAAGCCCCCCAGTGGAAATCTTTCCACTGACCGTTCCAAGGCGGTTCTTCTGTGGCGGTTTATTTATGTTGTTGTTTGTTACTTACTGTGTGTATCGCTTGTGTCTTTTTATTTTGTGGGAAAGTGACTGTCCTTATGGCCTTCCTTTGTTTAGGTTTCCATTATGGTGCGGTCGCTTAATGTTTGTGTTTCTTTCCCTTTGATGCCTTTGATGGGTGGAGTAAGTTAATTGTATCGATTCCTGATCTTTGTTTTACTTCTACTTTGAACATTTTAGAACTATTTGTCAAACCATTCGATGGAATTGGTTCATATTTGGTATGATTATAGATATAGGTCCAAAGTTTTATTCAGCGATATCCCCACCAATGCCTATGGCCTCAAGGTCAAGGTCATGGACTTAGAGATTTGCCATGTTAAAGACTCCAGTTAAGGTATTTGTACCTGGTAGAACCTGAACTTTTATGATGGCTTTGGTTCATATGATGATAGATATAGGTACAAAGTTTTATTCAGCAATACCCCCACCCATGCCTATGGCCTCAAGGTCAAGGTCACAGACTTAGACAATCTTAATGTGAAAGATTTTAAAGAGCTCAAATTTCCAAACTATATTATGGATTTGGCTTATGTATGCTATGATGATAGATACAGGTCCAAATGTTTATTTGGCAATACCCCCACTCATGCCTATGACTTCAAGGTCAAGGTCACAAACTTAGAAATTTTTAATTAGATATTTAAAGAGTTGATATTTTCCAAATCGTGCGACGGATTGCGTTGATATTTGGTATGATGTTAGATACCTGTCCATTTTGGGCTGCATGATGCTTCCACGTAGAGATGAATCCGGCCCGCACACTAGTACTGGTAAACCACTTAGAGGATCTAAGCCTGTCCAGGAACCCCGGTGCGTGACGGACCGTCCATGCTAATAAACCCTATTGGTTTCATTGGGCGACAGGGCTTGAGATGTCATTTCATCTCAATGTCGGGTAAAAGTCCCACAAAATTAGAAGCAACGTCTCCAAAATGACCTTTACAGTGTTGACGGGGACGTTAAACCTCAATTCAAACAAACAAACAAAACCTGTCCATTTTATTCAGCGATACCCCCCACCTATGCCCATGTGCTCAAGGTCAAGGTCACAGACTTAAAAATTTTCAATTATCCCCTCGCACAACATAGCTAAAGCGTTTATATTTCTTCACTGATTTCAATATAACTTCACACAATTGTTCCTTATGACAATATCCCGAGCGAGTTTGGCTTTCAAGGTCATGACCTCAAGGTCAAGGTCACTGTGGCTATTTTTAGAAAAACTTTGTCATCGCTCTAGCGCCTACATTTCTCCACCAATTTCAATATAACTTTACACAAATGTTCCTTATAAAAATATCTCGAACGAGTTTGACTTACAAGGTCATGGCCTCAAGGTCAAGGTCACTGTGGCTATTCTTAGAAAAACTTTGTCATCGCTCTATTGCCTACATTTCTTCACTGATTTCAATATAACTTCACACAAATGTTCCTTATGACAATATCTTGAGCGAGTTTGTCTTTCAAGGTCATGACCTCAAGGTCAAGGTCACTGTGGCTATTTTTAGAAAAACTTTGTCATCGCTCTAGCGCCTACATTTCTTCACCAATTTCAATATAATATCACACAAATGCTCCTTATAAACATAGCTCGAGCAATTTCAACTTTCAAGGTCATGGCCTCAAGGTCAAGGTCACTATGGCTATTTTTAGAAAAACTTTGTCATCGCTCTAGCGCTTACATTTCTTCACCGATTTCAATATAACTTCACACAAATGTTCCTTATGACAATATCTCTAGCGAGTACTACTTTCAAGGTCAAGGTCACTGTGGCTATTTTTAGAAAAATTTTGTCATCGCTCTAGTGCTTACATTTCTTCACCGATTTCAATATAACTTCACACAAATGTTCCTTATGACAATATCTCGAGCCATTTCGACGTTCAAGGTCAAGGTCACTGTGGCTATTTTTAGAAAAAACTTTGTCATTGTTCTAGCGCCTGCATTTCATCACTGGTTTCAAAATAACTTCACATAAATGTTCCTTATGACAATACCTCGAACGAGTTTGACTTTCAAGGTCAAGGTCAATGTGGCTATTTTTAGAAAAACTTTGTCATTGCTCTAGCGCTTACATTTTTTCACCAATTTCAATATTACTTCACACAAATGTGCCTTCTGACAATATCTCTAGCATTTCCACTTTCAAGGTCAAGGTCACTGTGGCTATTTTTAGAAAAACTTTGTCATCGCTCTAGCGCTTACATTTCTTCACCGATTTCAATATAACTTCACACAAATGTCATTATGACAATATCTCGAGCGATTTCGACTTTCAAGGTCAAGGTCACTGTCGCTATTTTTAGAAAAACTTTGTCATCGCTCTAGCGACTACATTTCTTCGCTGATTTCAATATAACTTCACACAAATGTTCCTTATGACAATACCTCGAGCGAGTTCGACTTTCAAGGTCAATGTCACTGTGGCTATTTTTAGAAAAACTTTGTCATTGCTCTAGCGCTTACATTTTTTCATCAATTTCAATATAACTTCTCACAAATGTTCCTGATGACAAGGTCACACACTTAGAAAATTTATTCGCAACATGGATTTTCGGGGTGAGGCGGGGCCCTTGGCGGGCGCATCTGTGTCGTCTTGACACATTTCTAGTTTCCTCTCTATTCTTTACGGCATAATGTTAGGCATAAGTTATTGTAATGTTATGTTTCAGTATTCGCTGTCTGTCCTAAGTTGTCCACTATTCAGGACATTGCACGACACACCGTTGCATTAAACAAAAATGCCTCATCATGCACATCGAGGAGCCATCAGTCACCAGAAGCCTTTGTGCTCAACCATTGCACTGTCCAGCATCCGACGACCTGGACACAAGGACTGAAAGTAAGTTGTTTCGTTAATAAAGGCAATAAGCGTGCGGCAGACCTTGCTCTTTGTGTTTCTCTGAAGTTTGTTTTTCAGACTGTGAACAACAGATTGGCAGAAACATGTATATTGAATAGGGACTACAGGGGTATACAAATATAGAAAATGGAAACTCGTTAGAATTCATTACGACATAGTGCATTTGTTTCACATCTCCAATATAGCTACTTTTATGACGAAAATCTGTTATATTTTTCTTATTAATATTGCAAATATAGGTAGTGGGTGCTGGTAAGGACCGCCTCATTGATGCGGTTCTAACGAGTACCCACAACCTATGTCTTAGATTTGTTTGTTTGAATTGGGGTTAAGTGTTAGTGACAGAAATGTTAATCCGTGAAATACTGTTTCAAAAACAATACAATCAAAGTAGATGTGGAGGCAATGATCAGGAATCGATACAATTAACCCACAGCTCCCGTCAGAGACACCAAAGGGAAAGAGACACAGACATGAAACCTCAGACTCTAATGGAAACATCAATAGCGGAAAGTCAAAAGGACAGTTACTTTCCCATAAAATGGCCCATAGGCTTTCCAAAATAAAATAATATAAGCGACACAAACACCCAAAGACAAACCATAACAAAAATAAACAACCCTTATTTTGTACCGACATTCGATATAACGAAAAAACTCGTGCGTTACGCAAACACGCCTATACAAATACATTGCCACCTTTATCACCGAAAAAATGAAAATTTTATGATGAAACAATTGTGATATTTTTCTTATTTCTGCTCATAATATAGATTGTGGGCACACGTTAGAACCGCCTCACCGAGGCGGGTCTAACGAGTACCCACAATATATATTTTAAAGCAGAAATAAGAAAAATAAGGTATACCCCCGGAAACCCAGTTTTACTATTTTAAAGAGGGGTTCAAGGGGTTCAAAATTATATAGGCGTGTTTTTGTGATGTTAACGACAATTTCAGTGGAACGAAATCTTAGTTCAAAATAAAACAGACGAATATATGAAAATAAGCAAGAATATCCTGATTGTTTTGGATATTTATTAGAATCCCCTCGGCGAGACCATTCTTACAAATGTCAACAACATTCGTTCCTTGAGTAGGAAGGGAACGAGATCCATTATTACCTACCTACCCTTTTTGAACAACTTTCTAGCTGCAAATTCTTTATACAGTAAAACTTCGATGGCTCGAGCACTGATGGCTCGTTTACCATGGATAAGTCGAACCCGTTCTTGAGTCGGCAGGGAGTTCCTCCAAATACGATATAGGGGTAACTTAGGAAAATTTTCTTCATTTATCTTGCAAAGGTATGCTGTGTGTACTCATTAGAATCGCCTCGATGAGGCCATTCTAATGAGTACACACAACGTACATTTATAATACAGAACACCGAAAATATATCCACAATTATCTCCATTATGTCTCCTGGTATGGCACTAATAGCATCCCTCTGTGGCTCGAATTACCGCTGTCTCGAACAAATTTTCATGGTCCCAAAGTGGTTCGAGCCATCGAAGTTCGACTGTTGCAGTAAATACTATTGTTACGCGGTCCTCTGTAAAAGATAGGCTTAAAAAACGTCTCCCTGCCCTACATCATAGTGTAGATTATATTTTCTTGTCCTTTGGGATCAGTGATTCCATTGTGGAATTTTGAAAATATCTGAGGGTCACTGATGAGGCCTAATTGGCCGAAACTAGCTAGTCTGGCCCTGAAAACATGTACACTCCATATTTTTCAGTTCTGTGGTGTATTCCTTGCTTCCAAAGGATAACCCTTTTATAGAACATATTTAACTTCACTACAGCTGGTGTGTGGGAATGTGTGGCGGCGGTAAAACGTCTCCCTGCCCTTCATCATAGTGTAGATTATATTTTCTTGTCCTTTGGGATCAGTGATTCCATTGTGGAATTTTGAAAATATCTGAGGGTCACTGATGAGGCCTAATTGGCCGAAACTAGCTAGTCTGGCCCAGAAAACATGTACACTCCATAGTTTTCAGTTCTGTGGTGTATTCCTTGCTTCCAAAGAACATATTTAACTTCACTACAGCTGGTGTGTGGGAATGTGTGGCGGCGGTAAAACGTCTCCCTGCCCTATATCATAGTGTAGATTATATTTTCTTGTCCTTTGGGATCAGTGATTCTATTGTGGAATTTTGAAAATATCTGAGGGTCACTGATGAGGCCTAATTGGCCGAAACTAGCAAGTCTGGCCCAGAAAACATGTACACTCCATATTTTTCAGTTCTGTGGTGTATTCCTTGCTTCCAAAGGATAACCCTTTTATAGAACATAATTACATTACGAAAACATGCCTATGCCAATATATTGCAACATTTATCGCCGAAAAAATGAAAATTTTAAGATCAAAAATTGTAATAATGTTCTTATTTCTGCTCAAAATGTAGATTGTGGTTCTCGCTAGAACCGCCTCATCGAGGCGGTTCTAATGAGTACCGACAATCTATATTTTAGAGCAGAAATAAGAAAAATAATGCTTACCCATGTAAACCCAAGTTTCACTATATAAAACTGGGGTTCAAGGGGGTCAAAATTATATAAACTCCGTTCAGAAAATCTGAATCATCGATTTTTTCGATTCTCGCGTTTAATACTCATTTTAGCCCATACATCACTATGGGAAAGTTTTAGACCTCACCCTCCGCCGATTTCTCCAGCAAGTCGTATGCCTCTGCGATAGCCAGAAAAGTCTATGATTATTTGGAGAAAAGTGCAAAATCAAAATTTTCTTCCACAGACTAAGACATTCTGACAGGTTCGACACACCCTTTAAAACCATATATAGAAGTGGTTACTGCTCTTGTCAATTACAAGGGCGTCTATGTTTTATTTGCACGATCACTTCATGGAAAATCATAAGCTGTGACACCACATCCGATATCGGTATATTTCTTTTTGACAACTGTTGACAGCACATCGCGCTAATGGCTCCCCGTTCCTAGTGAGCCTCTATCTAGCCATTCGAATGTAAGGTGTGTCGTAACTGCACATCTATTTATAAAGTGCATCACATGGCTTTGAATATTTATTATTTTACCTGACAATCATCGTCAAATGGACTTAGTCTGTGGTCTCATTTCTTTGGTTTGCAATTTTCTCCAAATAATCACAGCCTTCCCTGACTGTCGCAGAGGCATATGACCTGTTGGAGAAGTCGGCGGAGGGACAGGTCTAAAACTTTCCCATAGTCATGTATGGGCTAAAATGAGTATTAAAAGGAAGAAACGAAAAAATCGATAATTCAGATTTTCTGAACGGAGTTTAGGCGTGTTTTCGTTATGTGTTCAGAATTTGTTATCTATCAAGTAATTTCGTGTTGGCCCAGTAACAGGTCCACGAGTTCGGCTGTATTGGGTGGGGGGCCGAAGGCCGAGGGCCAATACAGCTACCGAGGACCTGCAACATTGCCAATACGAAATTACTTGGGTAATGACAATTTTATAAAATTAAAATCATTAGTTCCCGTTCAAAGTTCTTCTTCTTGCTGTTCAGTCGAAAGTTGATATAGTCGAACTTCGATGGCTCGAACACCGATGGCTCGTTTACCATGGCTGAGTCGAACCCGTTTTTGAGTCCCCAGGGAATTCCTCGGCATAAGAAAAAGTGTGGGATAATTAATGAGATTTTTTATCTTGCAAATATATGCTGTGTGTACTCATTAGAATCGCCTCAATGAGGCGATTCTAATGAGTACACACAGCATACATTTATGTAACAGAACACAGAAGAGATGTCCAAAAGTACCCCAGTTATGTTTTTTGGAAGTATGCAACATTGGCTCGAACTACCGCTGTCTGGAACAAATTGCCATGATCCCTAAGGGGTTCGAGCCACCGAAGTTCGACTGTATCTCTCACCCAGCGGTTCAGGCCTCGGTCCAATGGCTGTCCGTTTACCTTGATAGTGCCGGCAAAGCTTAGGTTTCTATTGCTTGTAGCGCACTGCACAACTACTGTAAAACGATATACAGTCGAACTTCGATGGCTCGAACACCTTTGGGACCACGAAAATCTGTTCGAGACAGGGGTAGTTCGGGCCACTGAGGGTTACTGCCAGGAGAAATAACGGAGTTAATTTTGGGACAGCGTTTTGGTGTTCTATGATGAAAATGTATGCTGTGTGTACTAATTAGAATCGCCTCATCGAAGCGATTCTAATGAGTACACACAGCATACATTTGCAAGGTAAAAGTCGAAAATCTCCTTTGTTATCCCGCACAACTTCTTAGGGAATTCCCAAGGGACTCAAGAACGGGTTCGACTCAGCCATGGTAAACGAGGCATCAGTGTTCGAGCCATCGAAGTTCTACTGTACCACAATAACATGACATACAAAGCTGAAGGACGTGTTGTTGCGATGATAGGCTTGTTTCCTGCAATTCAACGAATAAAACTAGTAATTTGATCCAGATATGCCTTGCTGCCCCTATCTGGGACATTGACACACAGTGCAGACCCAGCTGAGACGATACAGAACGCAGAGTTTGATTTGGATCTACACCGGTTGCTTAAAGAACAGTCATTTTTGTTAAATTTGTCACAAACAGAAACACACCTGATACCCCTATATATGGACATGGACCACTCCAAACTTCCTAGATGGAAAATTCCATTGTCAAATATGGGTTAATGAGTGACTGTCCATGAAACATTTTTGTAATTTCCCAAGCAGGCACTATAAAACGGAAATTAGACTGAACCGGCCTGATCAAATTTTATAGTGCAGCTGTGCATCTATCGCAGATTCGCGACTTGCATGTGATGCGTTTCTAGTGTTTCATTTGTGATATGCACTAATCTGAATTTTATACCGCAACCAGGCATTCTAGAAACCTAATAAAGGGGGTCGGATAACTGCACACTATAATCGCCAGTGACCTATAATAAATTCTACTGACCTATAATACGTCTAGTGACCGTTTATAGACAGGATCTACTTTTCAGGTCACTTAATTGCAAATCTTAACAATAACATGCATCCTTTTCATTACGCAAACACGCCTATACAAATACATTGCCACCTTTATCGCCGAAAAAATGAAAATTTTATGATGAAAAAATGTGATATTTTTCTTATTTCTTCTCAAAATATAGATTATGGGCACTCGTTAGAACCGCCTCAATGAGGCGGTTCTAACGAGTACCCACAATCTATATTTTAGAGCAGAAGTAAGAAAAATAAGGTATACCCCCGGAAACCCCAGTTTTACTATATAAAAGTGGGGTTCAAGGGGGTCAAAATTATATAGGCGTGTTTTCTTGATGATACCCGGAAAAACAACGAAATAGCAAGTTATAATCATTACAATATTTATTTAAACAAATTTTCAGAAATTTAAGCTAAATTCTTACCTTCTCGGGCTTTCCTGGTTTGAATGGTCCGTTGGAAAAATAACGCACTGCTACTGCGGCTGCGTCTCAACCTGGAAAATAATTTCTAAAGCTAAAATAAACCATTTATTTGCAGATTTTCATACACAGAATGTAAAGCGCTGAGAAACTTTTATTCGAGCGTCCATGTTGTTTCCAACGTCTGCGTGGCGCGGTAACGTCAGAAACTTAGCACTATTTGACGTCACGTTATACAACGTGTGCCTGCCATGACATTTGATACCGTTTAACATGCCGCGCTGTCTGCAGTCTTATTTGCTTAACTTTGCTTAATTATTGCGAAATCCCTTGATTGTTTTGAGTTGCGGTATAAACTAAATACATGATTAGTGTCTTTAATAATAAAATATAATCGGTTCGCCGAGACAATTTCATAGGGGCTCGCTGAAGCTCGCCCCTATACAATTGTCTAAGGCTCACCGATTATATTTTATTATTAAAAACACTAACCATGTATTTACTATTTTATATAGAGGATCTTACTTGAGTGTTCATGTTTTACTGAATTTATTAAACGAGTTGAGAAAAAGAGATAATACGCGAGGCTTTGCCGACAATTTTATCCCTTTTCCTCAACGGGTTTAATAAATTCAATAAAACATGAACACGAATGTAAGATTCTATTTGTCATATGACTTTTAAAACGCATTTTATTCACGATATTCACGATATTTTAACAAAATGTCAATAGTCCGCCAGTAGTAAACGCGACGTCGTTAAGGACGTCGTGCATGTAACGTTACGGGGCGTATCTAGTTTAATCGTATTTTATTGCAAATAAACAAATGGGTCGGGCCACAAGTTCTCACAACATTAGTTACGACCCTCCCCGTATATGGTTGACACTAATACATTTACAACATATGAACATGGCTATTTTATAACAAGAAGGCACATACAGGCTTACTGCTTAAATCATAATATATATATATATATATATATATATATATATATATATATATATATATATATATATATATATATTATATATATATATATATATATATATATATATATATATACATATATACATATATATATGTATACATACATATACACACACATACAGGGCGTATCTAACTAGTTTGAATATTTAATACTACTGGATTATTGAATTTATTACATGGCGTTATTACACTATCAGACGTGACGTCATATGATAAAAACCTTCTCAGTCTGCATGCAGCATGTGTTAGCCAATTAGCATCCATATAGCACATCGCAAAGACTCCGATCAGACTGTGCGAATGTGCAGGCGGATCTGAGTGTTTGTTGGCGCACATGCTCATAAACCCTTTTCGCTTGACACGGCCTATATTTTTATTTTTCCCTTGCTCAACCATCTCCGCTGAAACAACCAGAAACAAGGAACTTTGAGAAAATTTTATTTTGATGAAAGCTTGGGGGAACCATCTACCGACAGCCTAATGTATTACGCAAACTGTGTCTTTACATGTTAACATCACTCGCCTCGCTTCTGCAAACCACGTAACCTTGCATGGCAAGTCTTAAATGCTTGGAAAAAAGAAGAAAACAAAAACATGTCGTTCGTCGGACGTTCCCAGGCTTTATTGAAAATCTCGTGACTTATTTTAACGGAACCCATGGGACAAAACAACGACACGTATCGGAATAACCCAAATTCGACTTATTCATTGCATTTTCTACTTTGTTAGGTGATGGGAAACTGCAATACTGTTCCACTGTTTACACCAGTCGCTACATTCTTCAGTGGGAGATATGATTCGAATGGTGGAAACACTGGTGTGTTTCTGGGTTGCTTACCGAACGGATTTAAGGTATAAAATACAGTCGAACTTCGATAGCTCGAACACAGTCGGGACCATAACATTTTGTTCGAAATAGGTGTAGCTCGAGTTATTGAGGGTTACTGATACTGCTATGCTGAGACATAATGGGCATGACCTAAGGATATATTTTCGCCTTTTTTAAAATGAATGTCTGTGTGTACTCATTAGAATCGCCTCTATGAGGCGATTCTAATGAGTACACACAACATATATTTTAAAGTTAAATTCTAACACAGCGCGCCTATATAGGCAATGGAAAACGGCTGTGTTTTATTCTGCAACAAATCACAGCTCGGAAGAGCGTGACGAGTGACGTCATTTAAAACTGCTAATTTATGACGTCACTAGTCGATTTCCTTGACGTTAGACGGTGTAACGTCATTTTCTCGTATCGAAAATGTTAGAAAAGGATATAAATGCATGTGTTTCAGTCGATAATTTTAGCGGGATTTCTTCTAACAATGGCGAAAAGTTGTGAGATTTTGAAGGAATCAACAACATTATTGCCGATTTCCAGCGTGTTAGAATCGAAATAGATCAGCTCTAGTCTGTGATTTGTTGAGTAATAAATCACAGTTTGTCGGTCAGTTGTAAGTAGACAAATCACACGCGCTACGCGCTTGTGATTTGTCAACTTTACAACTGACCTCCAAACTGTGATTTATTACACAACAAATCACAGCTAGAGCTGATCTATTTCTTAAGTTAAAATGAAACAAACCTCCATAAATTGTCCAAACCACACGGGTTTCTGGAACTATAAAAACAATACTCAAGGGACACAAGAGTGAGTTTGAATTAGCCATGGTGAACGAATTGTACGTACTCGAGTTATCGAAGTTTCACTGTATATTGATTTACTCATATAAAGGATCTAAAATGAGTGACAATTTCATAATTGAGCCCCGCCAAACGAATTTGTGTATTCGAGCATTCCGTCATGACAAATTTTAACTGCGCATGCCCAGCCATTCAGAGGGGCCAGGGATATGGCTTTCTTTCTGAAGGTTCGTCTTGATTCACTGCTGGTATGAGCGAGCAGCGAAGGCTCTGGCGAGACTGCGCGGATGCGCAGGCTCGCCTGAACCTTCGCTGCTCGCATAGGCGATATGTACCGAAATCGCTTGACGGGGCCCATATGAATTTTATGAAACTAGCCTCCGGCAAGATTCGTAAATTTAAAATTAGATCACAACGAGTATACATCACCACGGGAGTACGATTCTGTTTATGATATAATAGTTTGAAAGCGGATTGTTTGGCGAAGAAGTTCAAAAGTGTTTCAGTAGAAACCAGTAAGAAAAGGCTACTCAGAACAGGCCACAAATTAAAGAAAGCAACCATCTCAAGTCACCTAAAACGTACAAAAATGGAGACACACAAAACATAAGACGAAACATGAGCCAAATAAACAAATAAGACACTGCAACACGGACGGTCAGGGTGCTTCAACTCAGCAGCTTATTAAGAAATGAAATTTATTTTTCTGCAGTTCATGGAAGTATGAACGCAGTGGGTCGCGTGCAAAGTAAATGAACCCCGAAGGGGTTCATGTAAACTTTGCTAGCGACCCACTGTCGTTCATACTTTCATGAAAAACAGAAAAATTAAGTTTATTTTTTATATTTACATTATTTGCCCCACATTACTGGGCGAAAAAAAACGCTTGTAGTGCAAACTTTTAAAGCTGAAAACATTTACACGCTGTTTTTCTTCAAAGAGCGGAGCAGCGTTGACGTCATCAACGCCCGTAGAGAACAATGGTTTAGAATGACGTCACGTAACGTCACTGAAAATCATGCGATTCGATGCGTTCATGGACGTATGAACGCAATTGTTTTCTATAGGTTTAGATTAGACTTTACACTGGAAATGTAAATATACATCAATAATATATGTAAATATTGAAATTTCAACCCTCGCCCTCAGTTTCAGTGCAATTCCAATCATAATGACACTAACAAATTGAGCTTCGTGGAGGATTCCTAGCCCAACAGGTATTCGTAATAAAATACAAAACTATCAAGTATAGATTAATACAACCATGAGTCAAGGTCAAGGACTCATCTGCAATCCGACGTCAGAGCAGAAGAAAACCACCAGTTGTCAAGGATTGCGCCATGACGTTACGACCTATAACAATGTTATTTCTCGTGTGAGCATACAATTTCATGACATGACTTTATCCTCTAAATTACAACAACGTTATATGGTCAAATATTTTTATGATCACGGCAACACTAGGCAAACATGTAAAGAACCATCATTCAGCATTGGAGAAAAGAGTACTAAGCGTAAAGACGACCAGCAAATGGTCAGCCTTTGCTGCTCAGGGATATATGATAAAGAACTTTAAGACCCTTCATGCAAGGAGTAATGTGTCTAGCCCTATTAGTTGGTTGAATACAAGCTTTTTATGAACACAAATCGGAAACATGCTAAAAGCAATCTACTCGTACGTCGGCTTGAACAGATATAAGGGCAAGCGCACGACAAGATTTGTAAGAGCATCGAAGAAGGCTGATCAGCGGCTTCGCCGTCCGCATGAGAATGCTTTAGCTTTTTGCTGTCCATTACGGAAACATATCCGTGCGACACAGTGCAGTCTTTCTTATCTTCAATACGGTTAATTTTCAGATGAATATGTGTGATATTTTTTCTTATTTTTATTTTGCGTTAGAACCACATCACTGAGCAGAAATAAGAAAAATAATTTCAACCTGGAGTTTTCCTAAATAAGGTGGGGTTTAGAGGGTGTTCATTTCACGGACTTTTTAAACGAAGATTCTGGCCAGACGTGACCGTTACATAGGCTGATACATTCAATGAACGCACAGGTATTATAATTGGTTTTGGCATGCGTTGGCGGAACCAAAATGTTAGCCTTTCCGTCTTCATCCTAAGTACATGACCACAGCGAATTTAGGATAGATAAGCACGTATACGTCGGACTTAGGTGTATATCTCAGTCATTCTATGCCACGTACCCAGTGCGGTGTATTCCTTGCTTCCAAAGGATAACCCTTTTATAGAACATATTTGACTTCACTACAGCTGGTGTGTGGGAATGTGAGGCGGCGGTTAAACGTCTCCCTGCCCTACATCATAGTGTAGATTAAATTTTCTTGTCCTTTGGGATCATTGATTCCATTGGGGAATTTTGAAAATATCTGAGGGTCACTGATGAGGCCTAACTGGCCGAAACTAACTAGTCTGGCCCAGAAAACATATACACTCCATATTTTTCAGTTCCGCGGTGTATTCCTTGCTTCCAAAGGATAACCCTTTTATAGAACATATTTGTCGAGTCAAAAAGTTGGTCAGTAGGTGAAATCATAGAAAAACCCTGAGAACAAACAAAAGGCCATAGTGTTCTTGCTCTGAATGATAATCTTGACATTATCTCAGTAAAGTTCATCCGTTTCGGTTCCAAATATTTTGGGTTGAGACACACTGATGGAGATTAAATATCAGAAAGGCCTCTGTGTCACTAGATGTGGTATAGTTACGCCTTAATGCGAATATGGGCCATGTCGGGTCAAAAAGTAGGTCAGCAGATCAAATCATAGAAAACCCTTGTGAACACACTAGAGACCATAGTTTTGGTCCGATTACCATGAAGCTTGCTCAGATTGATCATCTTGACAATATTCTGTCAAGTTCGAATATGGATCATTTCAGGTCAGAAAGTAGATTATTATGTCAAATCATAGGAAAACCTTGTGAGCACATTGGCCTTAGTTTTGGTCCGATCATCATCAAACTTGCTCAGAATGATTATCTTGACAATAACACGATCAAAATAGAAGTGGGGGCAATGATAAGCTCGAATATGGGTCATGTCGGGTCAAAAAGTAGGTCAGTAGGTAAAATCATACAAAACCTTTTGAACACACTAGAGGTCACAGTTTTGGTACACTCATAATCAAACTTGCTTAGAATGATCATCTTGTCAATATTTCGGTCATGTTCAAATATGGGTCATGTTGGGTCAAAAAGTAGGTCATTAAGTCAAATCATTGAAAAACCGTCTGAACACTATAGAGGCCACAGTTTTGGTCCGATCATCACCAGACTTGCTCAGAATAACAGACTCGACAATATCTGGGTCAGATTCGAAGACTTGAATGTTTACCCCTCTTAAGCCCCAGGTTTACTTTATAGAATTGGGGTTAAAGGGGGTCAGATTTTTCGTAATGCCTTAGTCTGATCAACACCTTTGTGTTCCGAGCTTGGATATTCTTGCACACCAGACAAGGAAATCTGTAATTTTACCCTTGGATAGAAATTTATGTTCTGACCCTGGTGTTCAGACCCAGGCAATTAATATAAATGCGCTTCAATTCTATTCAACTGCCGGAACTACTTCCGCACTACTTTTATTTTGTAAACAATGTACATGTGCGAGCTGTCAAAACTAACCGGAGGTGTTGTGCAAGAAAAAGAATCCAATATGGGGTTCTGTTGTAGATGGGCGTTTCCAACCCTCGGGATGACCGTGCTGAGCGGAACCTCGGCGAAGCCTCGGTTCCACTCAGCACGGTCATCCCTCGGGTTGGAAACGCTCATCTACAACAGAACCCCATATAAGATTCTTATATTCCAATACCTCTAGTTTCTATATGCCAAACGTCAATACTCAGGCGTTTCTGTAGAGCTCGACATGACGGGTGATGAAGTAGGGCAGCAGGCCAGTCATAGAATATAAGAATCTTATATGGGTGTGAGGGGTGGATGGAAAAATCCGTCCCGAGGGTCACTGTCCGACATCACGAGGCTTGTCGAGTGATGCCGGGCAGTGATCCCGAGGGACGGATTTTTCTATCCACCCCTCACACCCATATAGGATTCTTTTTCTTGCATACCTTCCATTTCTATTGCGAATTTTTAATGCTGCTGTCACTTCGGTTACCGACGTCCGCCATTTTGTGATGACACAACAGGAATGTTTAGTGACGTCACGCATGACGACGCCGCGCATGAGGTTGTAATCAACCAGTGCATTTAGCAGACACGCGATTATATTCGATTCGAACACCAGGGTCAGAACATAAATTTCTATCCCAGGGTAAAATCATGGATTTCCTTGTCTGGTGTGCAAGAAAAACCTTGTGAACACACTAGTTGCCACAGTTTTTGTCCGATTATCATCAACCTTGCTCAGAATGATCATCTTGACACTATTTCGGTTAAGTTCGAATATCTCTCATGTCGGGTGCAGACGTAGGGCAGTAGATCAAATCAAAGAAAAAACACTGTGTACAGACTAGAGGCCACAGTTTTTGGTTCGATCATCATCGATCTAGCTCTGAAAGATCATCTTGACAATATCTCGGTCAAGTTCGAAATGGGTCATATCGGATAAAAAGTAGGTCCGTAGGTCAAGTGATAGAAAAACCTTGATAACACACTATAGGCCATTGTTTTAGTCCGATCATCATCAAACTTGCTCAGAATGATAATCTTGACAGTGTCTCAGTCAAATTCGAATATGGGCATGTTGGATCAAAAAAGAGACCAGTAGGCCAAATCATAGAAAAACCTTGTGAACCCACTAGAGGCCATAGTTTTGGTACTATCATCATGAAGCTTGCTCAGAGTGATCACTCGTGACAATATCTCCGTCAAGTTCGAATATGCGTCATGTCGGGTCCGAAAGTAGGTTTAGCAGGTCATATCATAGGAAAACCTTGTGAACACACAAGAGGCCATAGTTTTCGTCCGATCATCACCAATCATGCTTACAATGATCATCTTGACAATATCTCGATCAAGTTCGAATATGGGTCATGTCGGATCAAAAAGGAGGTCAGTAGGTCAAATCATAGGAAAACCTTGTGAACACACCAGAAAGTAAGTTTATGTAGTTGGTACAGAAAGTAGTTGGTGCCTGATGCTCTGTCTCTGGTCGGGCTCATCGGAGTCTAACTGTTGGTTTTCTTTTGCTCCAGCATTTCAGTGGTTTCTTGCTGTCGAGTCCTCACCGTTGTCTCACCACTGTGGTTCTTTGATTTTTGTGTTCACGGAGATGTTGCACTGATGAGTTAGGAGGCCTTCATGCGGACTGAACAAATTAGTTGTCTTAATCGCGACGGAAGTAAGGGCGAGGATTGTGGCCACGTAAAATCGATTTAAGCCCCCAGTGGAAATCTTTCCACTGACCGTTTCAAGGCGGTTCTTCTGTGGCGATTTATTTATGTTGTTGTTTGTTACTTACTGTGTGTATCACTTGTGTCTTTTAATTTTGGATGGCCATATGGCCATTTTGTGGGAAAGTAACTGTCCTTATGGCCTTCCTTTGTTTAGGTTTCCATTATGGTCTGGTCGCTTAATGTTTGTATTTCTTTCCCTTTGGTGTCTTTTATGAGTGAAGTAAGTTAATTGTATCAATTCCTGATCTTTGTTTTACTTCTACTTTAACCCCTTGAACTTCAGTTAAACAAGGCACACTCCTCTGATACCGAGGCCCCCATTTTTGGATTTACATTTATCTATTGTAGATGGATTTGTTTCTTGCAAAATTTATGATAAACGTGTTGATTTTGATTTCAAGATTGTAAATTTTCCTTTTTTGGACGGTGATGTTCCTCGTGCGACATCGTACGGGGTTTATATTTCGCAGTTAATTCGATTCGCTAGAGGGTCTAGTCATGTATCCGACTTCAACACTCGTAATAAATTATTAACCGCTAAACTTCTTAATCAGGGGTATCGGTATCATAAACTACGTAAAGCATCTTCTAAGTTTTATAGACGTCATTCTGATTTGGTTTCAAAATTCAATGTTGAAATTAAAACACTTCTGCAACAAGGCCTATCGGAACCCGAATTCTATGGTGACTTAGTATATAGATTTAGAAAAATACATTCCTGTAATGACTTTAGTACCCAATTTCGTAAAATCGTTCGTCGATATATAAAGATTGGGTACAACATAAATGTTATAAAACAGACTGCATGCGTTATGGTTAACCCAATCACGGTTGGCAACTTTGCTTCCCTCTTTAATTGCACACAGGTGGGTCGGGCCTAAGATTATATGACGGTTCCAGCGTAAAAACATAAATGGAATTTTATTTTAGTATTCTTTATGTTGGTTGGCGCCTGATGCTCCGTCTTTGGTCGGGCCCCTCGGAGTCTAACTGTTGGTTTTCTTTTGATCCAGCAATTCTGTTGTTGTATGCTGTAGAGTCCTCAACCTTTTTTTCATCTCTGTAGCTTTTTTTGTATGTTCTCGGAGATGTTATACTGATGAGTTGGGAAGCCTTCATGCGGACAAAACAAAATTAGTGTATACCGCGACAGAGGTAAGGGCGAGGATTATGGCCACGTAAAATCGATTTAAGCCCCCCCCCCCCCACACACACACACAGTGGAATTCTTTCCACTGGTCGTTCCAAGGCGGTTCTTCTGTGGCGGTTTATTTATGTTGTTCTTTGTTACTTACTGTGTGTAACACTTGTGTCTTTTTATTTTGGATGGTCATCTTGCCATTTTGTGGGAAAGCAACTGTCCTTATTGCCTTCCTTTGTTTAGGTTTCCATTATGGTCTGGTCGCTTCCTGTTTGTCACCGGCCCCGATAGCTCAGTTGGTAGAGTGTCCGCTCCGGGGAACGGGAGGTCACGGGTTCGATCCCGGGCCGCGACATACCAAAGTCGTTAAAAATGGTACTAGCTGCTCCTCGCTTGGCACTCAGATTTACGGGGTAGAGCTAGGACTGGTCGACCCAGTTTCAGGTTAATGTGACTGGGTGTGGTATCATGTAATGTGTCTGGGACATGATACTTCAGTGAGGTAGCACTATAAAAGTGAGCATTGAGCTCCCTGTCGCAACCAGACACCGTCGTGATATGACTGAAAAATTGTTGAAAGCGACGTTAAACCCGAATTAACACACACACACACACACACACACTTCCTGTTTGTGTTTCTTTCCCTTTGGTGTCTTTGATGGGTGGAGTAAGTTATTTGTATCGATTCCTGATCTTTGTTTTACTTCTACTTAGTAGATCAAATCATAGGAAAACCTTGTGAACACACTAGTGGTCTTAGTTTTGGTCCGATTATCATCATACTTGCTCAGTAGGTTAAAAACACAGAAAACATTTTGAACATACTAGAGGCCATAGCTTAGAATGATCATCTTGTCAATATATAGCGGTCATGTTTGATTATTGGTCATTTTGGATCAAACTGTAGGTCAGTAGATCACATTGAAAAACCTTCTAACTCAGAATGATCATCTTGACAATGTCTGGGTCATGTTCGAATATGGGTCATGTCGGATCAAAAAAATAGATCAGTAGATCACATTGAAAAACCTTGTGAACATACTAGAGGCCACAGTTTTGGTCCGGTCATCTTCAAACTTGACTAAAATGATGATCTTGACAATATCTCCGTCAAGTTTGAATACGGGTCATTTCGGGTCAAAAATTAGGTCGAAAGCTATATATAAGCTAACCTCGATAGCTTATATGGGCCCCGTCAAGCAATTTTTGTACTTATAGCGAGCAGCGAATGCTCGAAGACACAAAGTCGCTTGGCGGGGCTCATATATAGCTTATTTCATGCTGCATATACATGTTGCATAAAATAGTCCGTTTGCCTTGGGTGTGACAAACGCGGCTCAAAGTAGTTCAAATGTTGTCATTTTATCTACTTACAGCTTGGTGTTCAGCCTTGTGACCAAGACCCTACAATATTACATATCGAAGTGGGAGGCATTTTCGCAAAGGATCCTAATGTATACTATACAATCCAGTTTTGAAATACCTTTAAAAGTCGGATTTTATTGATTATAAAGCTTTCAATAAAGGTGTTCTGTTTACAAATTAAAGCCTTCAATAAATCTGTACTGTTTACAAATTATAGGTTTGTTACTTTTTATGTCCACTTCACGCTAATAAGTCCGTGAAATAAACACCCCTTACACCCCACTTTATACAGAGAAAACTGGGGGTTATGCTGGTATACATTATTTTCCGTATTTCTGCTCCTAGACATAGGCTGTGGGTACTCGTTAGAACAGCCTCAATGAGGCGGTTCTAACGAGTACCCACAATATCTGTTTTGAGAATAAATAAGAATAATATCACAAATTTTCATCAGAAATTTTACCATGCACTATGACGCACGGGTGTGTTACCGTAATGATAACCAAAGAAAAAAGGCGCTATAGTTGTGTTCAGGCTATTGACCAGGGACCAGTTACATTGCATTTTGTATTTGGTTCTAGCCAACATGATATAATGTATATTTTAGTCCCGGCACGAGTCTATAGTATGAGGCATTTCAGTGAAAAAAAATATTTTGTTATTTCCGATTTACAAGGTGCAGATATATCTGCGCATCCTTAGTCTGATCAACACATTTGTGTTCCGTGCTTGGATATTACAATACAGCTAGTTTCTAGACGCCAAATATCATTTTACGAAAACACGCCGAAACAAATACATTGTAAACTTTATCGCCGGAAAAACGAACATTTGATGATGAAAATTGTGATATTTGTCTAATTTCTGCTTTAAATATAGATAGTGTGTACTCGTTAGAAACGTCTATATGAGGTGGTTCTAACGAGTACCCACAATCTATATTTTAGAGCAGAAATATTATAACCAAAATTAGGTTTACCCCTGTAAACCCCCAGGTTTACTATATAAAATTGGGGTTTAAGGGGGTCAAATACCTTAATTTCATCAACACCTTTGTGTTTTGTGCTTGGATATTCCAATACCTCTAGTTTCTATATACAAACGCCAATACTGTCTGGCGTTTCTGCAGAGCTCGACAGGCTGGTTTGCACTACGAAAACACGCCTAATCAAATACAGTGGAATTCCGCTATTAAGACCACATAAAATTAAGACTAATTCTGTTTTAAAAAGCTTATCATTGCCTTCAATTCTATTATTCAGTAAGTTGCAGTTATTCTTCCTATGTGTTTTCTGGATGGTCAGAGTCACCTCTGGGGCTGTCTTTAAGACCACTTTTGAACAGTCGCAAACGTTGTCTTAATGTAGGAATTTCACTGTCTATCGGAAATTTACACCCCCCCCCCCCCCTCCCCCACAAAAAATGAATATTTTCAGATAGAATATTCCAATGTTTCATATTTCTGCTCTCAAAAACATAGCTTGTGGGAACACGTTAGAACCGCTTCGACGAGGTGTTTTTACGAGTACCCGAAATCAATGTTTTAGCTGTAATGAGGAAAATAATGTACACACCTGTGAATAGGCGGCATATGATTTTTATGCCCCCGCATCGGATGATGCCTGGGGCATAGAGTTTTTCGGTTTTCCGTACGTGCGTCCGTGGGTACGTGCGTACGTGCGTACGGTTTCCGAATGTACGTCCTTCTGTACGAAAGTGTGTACGTACGTACGTACGTACGTACGTACATACGTAAGTACGTACGTACGTAATCCTGTTAGACTCAGGTTAAGGTTTTTGGTCAGGGTAGAACTTGAGCTCATATTTTCCAAACCATACAATAGATTTGGTTTATATTTAGTAAGATGATAGATATAGGTCCAAAGTTTTATTCAGCAATACCCCCACCCCTACCCATGGTCTCAAGGTCAAGGTCACGGACTTAGAAATTTTTAATGTTTGAGACTCAGGTTAAGGTTTTTGGTCAGGGTAGAACTTGAGCTCATATTTTCAAACCATGCAAGGGATGTGGTTTATATTTAGTATGATGATAGATATGGGTCCAAAGTTTTATCCAGCAATACCCCCACACCTACCCATGGTCTCAAGGTCAAGGTCACAGACTTAGAAATTTTTAATGTTTAAGACTCAGGTTAAGGTTTTTGGTCAAGGTAGAACTTGAGCTCATATTTTTCAAACCATGCAATGGATGTGGTTTATATTTAGTATGATGATAGATATGGGTCCAAAGTTTTATCCAGCAATACCCCCACACCTACCCATGGTCTCAAGGTCAAGGTCACAGACTTAGAAATTTTTAATGTTTAAGACTCAGGTTAAGGTTTTTGGTCAAGGTAGAACTTGAGCTCATATTTTTCAAACCATGCAATGGATGTGGTTTATATTTAGTATGATGATAGATATGGGTCCAAAGTTTTAGCCAGCAATACCCCCACACCTACCCATGGTCTCAAGGTCAAGGTCACGGACTTAGAAATTTTTAATGTTTAACATTCAGGTTAAGGTATTTGTACCACATTGAACTTTAACTTTTATGATTCATTTGGTTCATATTTGGTTTAATGATAGACGCAGGTCCAAAGATTTATTCAGCAATACCCCCACCCATGCCTATGACTTCAAGGGCAAGGTCGCAGACATGGAAATTTTGAAAATTAAGTATGTTAATAGCTTATATTTTCCAAACTCTATAATGGATTTGCTTCATTATTGGTATGACAATAGTTGCAGGTCCAAAGTTTAATTGAGCCATACCCCCCACCCCTTAACTGAAGGTCAAGGTCACAGACATAGAAATTTTTTATATTATATTTTTTGAGAGCGCATATTTCTTGAACCATTTGATGGATTTGCTACATATTTGGAATAATGATAGATACATGTCAAAAGTTTCATTCAGCCATAACCCCGCCCCTGCTGCATGACCTTAAGGTGATGGGGGGTGGGGGAGGTATGTCCTGGGCGGGGGCATTTGTGTTGTATTGACACATTTCTAGTTCACTTTAAGGTCGATTTCTATTTCACTGAATGAACACCTAAAGAAGTATTTTATGACTGGCTTCACCGAATGAACACATACACACAAAAGTATTTTCACTTCGCCACTCGTGAAAATACTTCTTTTGGTGTCCATTCCGTAAAATAATAATCGATCTTACACTGAAAGAAAAAACAAAAACAAAAAACGTTTTCTGCTTCTTATATGCTTTAAACCATAATTATTAGTGCGATTTTAAGGCGTCAGCCGTCACCACGGTGAATAAACACTTTCACGAAAAAACGGCATGAAATGTTATTTTATGAAAGGTTCACTTGGTATCTGCTTTCTAATAGTCAGCCTCGATTGCGCAGTGGTTAACGCGTTCTACTCATGATCGAGAGGGTGTGCGTTCGAATCCGGTACCCGGTGTTGAGGTGTGTCCTTGGGCAAGACATGTAATGCCACTGCCTCACTCCAACCAGGTGTAAATGGGTAGCAGTGGTGTAATAGTCAATGCCTCTCTCGCGCGCGTGAAAACATCCGAGATGAGTGTTCGAGAGCGATTAAATAACCTTGAAGCTTCCATCGCAATCAAACTGGAATAAATTAGTATAAACTAAATAATTTCCACGGTTGCTAAGTTCGTCCGGCATTCAGTATTTTTACTGATTGAAACAGTGACGATATCATTTGCGATTTCATTGCGAAATCTCAATATTTCATTGAATAGAATGTAACATCACGTGAACTAGTCCGTGAAATGAAGACTCCCCCTATACCCCACTATATATAGAGAAAATGGAGGGGGGGGGGGGGGGGGGGGGGGTTATGGGGGTATAAATTATTTTTCTTATTTTTACTCCAAAACATATGTTGAGGGCACTCGTTAGAACCGCCTCAATGTGGCTGTTCTAAAGAGCACCAACGATCTATGTTTGCAGTATTTATAAGAGAAAAATATCAGGTATTTTCATCAGAGAAGTAGCCATTCTGGAAATGAGAAATATGCACTATGTCGCACGGGTGTGTTATCGTAATGGAAACCCCAGTTTTGCTATATAAAAGGGGGTTCAAGGGGGTCAAAATTATATAGGCGTGTTTTCCTGATTGTCTGATCACATACCTCAATGACAGTTTTCTCGTGTCCGGATTCATATGGGACAGGCATGGTGTCTTACATGAGTGTTCATGTATAATTATTGAAAGTTTTAAACGAGTTGAGGAAAAGGAATGACATGCGAAGCTTCGCAGAGCAATGTATCCCTTTTCCCTAACAATAAACTCGTTAAGGAATGGTGATGAAATCCGAGGCTTGGCCGAGCATTTTGATAGCTTTTCCTAAACGAGTTTAATAAATTGGATATTACATGAACACGAGAGCAATGGTATCTGGTCATCATTATAAATCCAATATTTACAATGACCTGAGCCAATAAAATGTAAATTACATGCAATGGATCATGTTGCATCTAATTCTTAGTATAATTCTCTCATAACATATAGTTCTTGAACACGGTAGTGGATACAGTGACACATAAGCTGATGACTGAAGCAAAAACTGTATAGACGCCATCTCATCACGAAAACACCTATATTATTTTGACCCCCTTTAACCCCACTTTTATATTGTAAAAATGGGGTTTGCAGGGGTATGCCTTATTTTTCTTATTTCTGCTCAAAAATATAGATCGTGGGTACTCGTTAGAACCACCAAAAACTGTATAGACGCCATCTCATCACGAAAACACCTATATTATTTTGACCCCCTTGAACCCCACTTTTATATTGTAAAACTGGGGTTTGCAGGGGTATGCCTTATTTTTCTTATTTCTTCTCAAAGATATAGATTGTGGGTACTCGTTAGAACCGCCAAAAAACTGTATAGACGCCATCTCATCACGAAAACACCTTTATTATTTTGACCCCCTTGAACCCCACTTTTATATTGTAAAACTGGGGTTTGCAGGGGTATGCCTTATTTTTCTTATTTCTGCTCAAAAATATAGATTGTGGGTACTGGTTAGAACCGCCTCAATGAGGCGGTTCTAACAAGTGCCCACAATGTATATTTTGAGCGGAAATAAGAAAAATATCACAATTTTTCATCATAAAATTTTCCTCTTTACGGCGGTAAAGGTGGCAATGTATTTGTATAGGCGTGTTTGCGTAATGTTGAAAGTGCTTTCTATTGTACCGAATGAAAACAATAATGTTAACGTCAGAAAGTTCCAGTGAACCAGAGACAATATATAGGACATTACAGACCTCTTATCTTAAGACACAATTTGCACAGTTTGATGTAATTCGAACACTTGAATGATCAGTGTTATTGGCAGAGGACGTAAACATGATCCTTGGTCTTTATATTAACCTTCTCGGTAAGCAGAGTCTATATATCACCAGACAATTAGGGGAAAACTGTATTGAAAATCGTCATTTGGGGAGGCAAATCGTCTGTTTTACGGGGGGGGGGGGGAATTTCATTTTACAGCGACGCGTCAGCGGAGCCGTAAAACGAAATTTGCGACCGTAAAACCGACGATTTACCTCCCAAAATGACAATTTTCAATAAATTTATCCCCATTTCACGCCCGTAATGCATTTATTAGGTTGTTTGATTCAATATTGTGCTACTTTGCACAAAGCGGCAAGTCTTGTGAGCTGCGTAAAAACAAATGCCAGCCAATGAAAAGCGACGTTACGTGATGACGTGGTTTTCCGACAGTATATTGCAGAATATACTGTCGCAAACATTATTTGACGTTATCCAATCAAACGTAGCGCTAGATACACAGGTTTAGAATTCAAATTAATCATAGTGTGGGTTATATTTCTAGTCCTTTGTGATCATTGGTTTTATTGCAGAACTTAAAAAATATTTGAAGGTCACTGATGAATATGTTCTAGAAAGGGTAATCCTTTGGAAGCAAGGATTACACCACAGAACTGAGAAATATGGAGTGTACATGTTTTCTGGGCCAGACTAGCTAGTTTCGGCCAATTAGGCCTCATCAGTGACCTTCAAATATTTTCAAAATTCCACAATGGAATCAATGATCCCAAAGGACAAGAAAATATAAACTACACTATGATGTAGCCTGATTGGTCGAAACTAGCTATAGTCTTTCAAAACGCAGTGAGACGTGAATGCACGTTTAATTTTGGACTAGTCCGCGTGTTAGGTAAATCGCCTTCAGTTGGGATTTTATAGTGGGCGATATAGTTTTACTGAGGATCGTACTGCATCATATTAACCACTTGGCCACGAATTCTACATAATGGCATTATCAAAAAGCTTATATATAATTTTAAAATCCTGTGAAAAAGAAATCCGAAACCTGCTTCCCCTAAAACATGGAATAGTCTTAGCACGCTTGAACGTTGAACTCTCAAAGGTCGTGATAAACTATAGTCTTACCAGAAAAAAAAACACTTGTACACTCCATGGTTTTCAGTGCTGGACTATAGCCTTTGCTTCCAAAGTATTACTCTTTTTCAGAACATTTTTACATAGAGGATCTAACATGAGTGTCCATGTATTATTGAATTTATCAAACGAGTTGAGGAAAAGGGACAAATCGCGAGGTTTTGCCGAGCATTTTTCCCTTTTCATCAACTCATTTAATAAATTCAATAATACATGAGTATTATTAAGTTTATTAAACGAGTTGAGGAAAAGGGACAAAATGCGAGGCTTTGCCGAGCATTTTATCACTTTTCCTCAACTCGTTTAATAAATTCAATAATAGATGAGCACGAATGCAAGATTCTATTTATCAAATGACATTTAAAACGCATTTTATTCACGATTGGTTACAAAAATTTCATTATTCCGCCATTAGTAAACACGACGTCGTTAAGGACGTCGTACATGTAATGTTACGGGACGTATCTACCTAATTTGCATATTTAATCCACTAGTGGATTATCGAAAATATTACACAGAGTTATAACACTCTCACACCCGACGTCATATGATAAAGAAGATTTTGGGATTTACCTGGATGATGATTGTGATTGGGTAAGACATAAATCATCGTTTTTCATTTTGCTGTAATTGTACAACATGTTAACAGGTCCAGCTTTCGAATACCCTAGGGTTTTCAACCATGATTTTATAAAGGGATATTTGAAGTATTACCTTCATCCTCCTGTTGAATAATTTAATTTAGCCACACCCGTTCCTGATTTTTAACCACTCAGATTACTTCTAGAAGGTTTCTGATTTGTATCTACACTATTTGCAAATGCATGGATTGTCCTGCTCAGCAGGAAAAGGATTCAAAGAGTATTCGTTATTATTATCATGATTATTGTGCCCCCAACTTTGAAAAAGAAGTTAGAGGGGCATATTGCTTCTGGGACGTTTTGCGTCCGTCCGTCGTCCATCCGTCCGTCCGTTACAATTTATGATGCATAACATTACTTCTGAACCGTGCAAGCAAGGCTTTTGCAATTTCATATATGGATTCCTGATGGCAAATTAGGGGATGCGTGTTTCTTTTCTCATCCGGACTGGGCCCCTTTCAAGAGTTATTGCCCTTTGATTTTTTTTATAAAATCTTGTCAGCAAAATAGCTCAAACAGTCTAATTTGACTTCTCAAACATACAGGCTTATTTGACTCATCGAATACACAGTCTTTATTGATTCCCCGAACACACAATCGTGCACACATTTGACGCCTCCGCGTTAGACGCATAGGTCCTAATAAAGGATTCTTAAAATACGGTATTTACCCTATGTTCTTTGGACGGACAGACCTAAGCAAATCGTGGAGACCAGATGAGACGCCACAGAACGTGGCGTCTCATCAAGGTCTACACTGTTTGTCACTCATCCTAGCATCGGGTTAGTCTATTTCCTTTCTTTGATAGAGACCTTCCTCGTGCGGTATCTTATGCCGTCCATATTTCGCAATTAATTCGATTTGCCAGAATGTCTATTCATATAACTGACTTCATCACTCGTAATAGATTGTAAACTTCTATACTTCTTAATCAGGTTTATTTGTATCATAAACTACGCAAAGCTTTTTCTAAATTGTATAGACGTCATAATGATATAAATTCAAAAATTCAATGTTGGACTGAAATCGTCTTTCGGGTCCCGATATTTATGGTGACTTAGTAAATAAATTCAGAAAAAAATACTTGGTTCTGATTCTTTCCCTAATCATATACATGTATGTTGTTACTATGATTATTCTGATTCTTGCCCCTACCTGGTTGTTCATGTTTAGTTAGGTTTGTCCTTCCAGTTTAATGCTTGTCATGTTGGTGTTTCTGATTTTATCTTCAGTGTGTAAATTGCTCTTTTTCAGTTAGGGTTGCATATTCTGAGTCACCAACAGTTACTGTTCGGGAAAGAGCTGCTGACTCGGTTTGCCTGTTTTCCGATTTGTTTATTGTCTTCACCACATCTTTCCACGCCTTTCCCAAGTGATATTGTAGGAAGAATATAAGAATCTGATATGGGGTTCTGTTATAGATGAGGGTTTCCAACCCGAGGGATGACCGTGCTGAGCAGAACCGAGGCTACGCCGAGGTTCCGCTCAGCACGGTCATCCCGAGGGTTGGAAACGCCCATCTACAACAGAACTCCATATTGGATTCTTTTTCTTGCACAACACCTCCGGTTAGTTTTGACAGCTCGCACATGTATATTGTTTACAAAATTCAAGTAGTGCGGAAGTAGTTCCGGCAGTTGAATAGAATTGAAGCGCATTTATGTTAGTTGCCTGGGTCGGAACACCAGGGTCAGAACATAAATTTCTATCCCAGGGTAAAATCACGGATTTCCTTGTCTGGTGTGCAAGAATTTGGGATCTGATTGTTTCAGTTCCTAGTCGTTTCTGTTCTTTATTGCAATGACTTCAGATTCCAATTGAGTAAAATCATTCTTCGGTATAAAAATGTGCATGGTGGTTAAACCAATCAGTGATGATAACTTTGTTTCCCTCTTTAATTGCACGCCGGTGGATCACGCTTCAGATTCTATGACGGTTCCAGCGTAAAGACTTACGTAGAGTTAAAATTTAATTTTATAATATGCTGGTTGGTACTTGATGTTCTGTCTCTGATCGGGCCCATCGGAGTCTAACAGATGGTTTTCTCATGCTGCAGATTTTCAGTTATTTCATGCTGACCTCGCCGTTGTTTCATCTCTGTGGTTGTTTGATTGTTGTGTTCACGGAGATGTTGCCCTGATGAGTTACGATTTCTTTATGTGGGCTGAACAAATTATTCGGAAGTAAGGGCGAGATTGCCGCGTAAAACCGATTTAAGCTCCCTAGTGAAATTCTTGGCACTGACTGTTCCGAGGCGGTTCTTCTGTCGCGTTTTCCTTTTGTTATAGTCCGCCTTTTAATGTGCGTATCGCTTACATATTTTTGTTTTGGATAGCCAATTAGCCATTTTGCGGGAAAGCAGCTGTCCGTTTGGCTTTCCGCTATTTACGTTTCCATTAGGTCTAGAAATTTCACGTTCGTGTTTCTTTCACTTTGGTGTTTCTGGGTGGAAGTGTAGGATATAGAGGATCTTACATGAGTGCTCATGTATTATTGAATTTATTAAACGAGTTGAGGAAAAGGGATAAAATGCGAGGCTTTGCCGAGCATTTTATCCCTTTTCCTCAACGAGTTTAATAAATTCAATAATGCAAGGGCACGAATGCAAGATTCTATTTATCATATGCCATTTATAACGCATTTTATTTACGATTGTTTACAAAAATGCCAATATACCACCATTAGTAAAAACGACCTCGTTTAGGACGTCGTACATGTAACGTTACGGGACGTATCTACCTAATTTGCATATTTAATCCACTAGTGGATTATCGAAAATATTACATGGCGTTATTACACTCTCAGACGCGACGTCATATGATAAAATTGTATCGATTCCTGATCATTGCCTTCACTGCTATTGTAGTTTAGAACAAGCATGATAAGGAGTTAAGGTTCCCGAATATTTAGGGTCTACACGGTATAGCGCTTATTATCACTATTCTATTCCAGTTTTCACGATACTTTTGTCATCAGCAGACAGTTTCTTATGGCATCATGATACACACAGCTCATCTCATGACGACCACTGTAAGTACCTGATAGAACCGTAAAAATCCCCCCAAAAATTAGACAACTTAAGGACTTGTTGTAATTCATGTTGTGAATTTGTTTCCTGATCCAGCAGTTTGTCCTAGCGATGCATAGGGAATGGCAAACAGCATATACCCTGACGAGACTGGTCCTTCAAGGGACTGTACCGTTTGCTTAGGCCTGCATACCCCAATTCTTAGAATCAGTAAAGCTTATTGTTTTGAATCATGAGCGAACCAGCACACATCAAACGGAACACACTTATTTGATATAATTTTTTGATTAGGGCTGGCTAATCGGAGCTGAAAAGTTAATCGATTATCAGCCGTGTCATTGCGATCGATAATCGATAAGTAGTCGCTAAGGTTTTTGTAATAATTTTACCTGTCTGGCTTTCTGTCCGAGCATGACTCTTACCATATGTTGCACTTTACCATATGTATATTTGAACAGACAGGCCTGAGCAAACAGTGAGCATTTTGCAGCGTCCCATCAGGGTCTGCACTGTTTGCCATTCATAAAGCTATTTAGGCATAACTTTGGGTAGTAAATTGTACCAATCAAGTAATCGATTAAAAGCAAATCAGAAATGATAATCATTTTTGTGGAATTTATCGATCGATTAATCGGTTATACGATTAATCGTGATGGCACAATCTGATGTAAATTTGCCATTATTTTCTTAATCTTACTTGAGCCTATCAGTTAGATGTACATCGGACTAGTGATCAGGAAGCGGTGGGTTCGTGACAATTGATCATGAAATGTTTACTGCCGTCATTTTCTCCATTCCGCTGATTCAAGAAGGCAATAATCAGTTTCGGGTGGAAGAATGTGAACTTAACCGGATAACCACTCGTGTATACGTATGCCAGGGTAAAGCCGACCGGTCCGATATGACCTAAATAGCGTGGGCTATAATGTAGGTGGTAAGACTAGATGGGGTTTATTCAGTTTCAATCATTACATTTTTATCGGGACGAGTCTTCTTATAGCGACCTTGGCCAACATCATCAGTGCAACATCTTCGAGAAGACAAAAATCAAACATCTACAGAGATTAAACAACGACGAGGACAGCCAGAAATAACTGAAACGGCGGCTGTTCTTCTGTTGCGGTTTATTTTTATTATGGCTTGTCTTTGAGTGTGTGTACAGCTTATAGTATATTATTTTAGATAGCCAATTGGCCATTTGTGGGAAAGTAACTGTCATTTTGGCTTTCCGCTATTGATGTTTCCATTAGGGTCTGTTGTTTCATGTTTGTGGTTCTTTCCATTTTGTTTCTAATGGGGATTCGGGTTGATTGTATATTTCCTGATCATTGCCTACACTTCTATTTTGTTGGACTTCTGCGTCATCTGTGGTCATAAGGAACTTGAACGTTTCAGTATCTGGCATAGCATTAAAAGGTTCAACAAAAGTACTCAGTTTATCAAAAGGTCAACTTCTTCTAGTGTTCTATATTGAGCTATTCATTATGAAATAGAACTCATCTTTAACTTTTGAGAGCATGATTTACAGAACCTTTTATCGGATGGAGTCTTCTTATAGCGACCTTATTCAATGTCAAGCTGATGAGTTGAAATCCTCAGTTTTGTGATTTAAAGACTATTTTATTGTCAATACTTTAGCTTACTAGGTCATTTTCTAATCTCTAACATTCTTTGAAAATTATGAATGTACGTAATTTATCCATTTTATAGTTATCAGAAAAAAAACATTGTGGCGCCCAGTCTGATCAGAGTCTTCGTTGTGCGCTCTAAGGATAGCTAAGGACTCAGTGCTCCTTCATGCAGCAAGAGAAGTCTCTGGTTGGACAATATGGATGCGCAGGCTGATCTGAGTCTTCCGTTGGCGCACATGTCTTATTGTAGGTTTTGTCATGTGCTTGCTCAAATATTTTTTTTAAATTTTATCATATGACGTCGCATCTGAGAGTGTAATAACGCCATGTATTATTTTCGATAATCCACTAGTGGATTAAATATGCAAATTAGCTAGATACGTCCCGTAACGTTACATGTACGACGTCCTTAACGACGTCACGTGTACTAATGGCGGAATATTGATATTTTTGTAAACACTCGTGAATAAAATGCGTTTTAAATGTCATATGATAAATAGAATCTTGCATTCGTGCTCATGTATTATTGAATTTATTAAACTCGTTGAGGAAAAGGGATAAAGCCTCGCATTTTATCCCCTTTCCTCAACTCGTTTAATAAATTCAATAATACATGAACACTCATGTAAGATCCTCTATTTACACGTCTGCGTGTCAAAATTAATCATTTCAGAAAAGGTAACTGAGCTGCCGCCAATTTTTGGAAACATAGAGAATCTTACATAAGTGGAGACATCTTGGAGAATGGGGTCTTTCGATGTTGCTTCTTTTATGCTTCTCATTACAACACCGTGTTCATTGGTAACAATAATGTTGACAGTCTTCTCTGTGTCGTCTCTGTCCCTTTCAGGGAGTGGATGCCGCGACAAGTAGTCCAGAGGATCTGCTGCATCTTTGCCTGGCTCATACACAAGTTCAAAATCTACATCCTGCATTTCCATAACCCATTTCTCAATTCTTGGCGGTAGTTTTGTGCAGGATTTATTAAACATAGGGATTAAGGGCTTATGCGAAGTAATTATCCTGAACTTTGGTGCTCCTAGCAAGTACATGCTGAACCTTGATTTCGCCCATTTCACAGCCAATGCGTCTTTCTCTGTTTGGCTGTACCGCGTTTCTGCAGCAGTCATGGACCGGCTTATATAGTGTACAGGTTGGAGTCCCTTAGCTGTTCTTTGAAAAAGCCCTGCTGACAGTCCCTCATGGAAGCTCGCTTCTGTGCGTACAATGATAGGTTTTCGTGGGTCAAAAAACGCCATTGTGTCCTCATTGGTAATGCTATCTTTAAGTCTTTGAAAAGTCGTCTCTTCTTCAGGTCCCCATGTGAAAGGAACGTCTTGTCCCGTCAGTCTTCTCAGCGGTGCTGTTAGGACTGCGTAGCGCGGGATGAACTTAGATAAGTACCCAATCATGCCGAGAAAACTTTTTACCTCGTCTCTGGAACGGGGTGGCTTGCACTCCTTTACTGCCCTAACTTTCTCTTGCGTTGGCTTAAGTCCCTCGTTGGTGAATCGGTAGCCATAAAATTCAAGATCCTGAACTCCAAATAGACATTTCTCTTTATTCAGAGTAATTCCGAAGTCATTGGCTCTCTGCAGAACTGCTTTTAATGTCCTATTGTGGTCTTCTAAAGTGGCTCCGCCTATAAGGATGTCGTCTCTTTGGTTAAGGCAATTGGGGATGTCGCCGAATATTCTAAACATGGCTTCATCAAAGAGATCTTGTGACGATTTTGCACCAAAATCAACCTCTTCGGCCTCATGTTACCCCATGGTGTACTGAATGTAGCGACAGCTCTGGAGTCTGGGTGGAGTATCAGCTGGTGATAACCCTGTTTCAGGTCCATTTTCGAAAAGTATTTACAAGCATGAAATTTGCACGTAAAGTCTTCGATAACAGGTGCTTGCAAAATTCTATTTCTCTCCATATATTTATTGGGAACTCGTAAGTCTACACTTGCCCGTATCATATGTGGCTCTAAGTTGTCTTTACTTACATGCGAGAATCTTGGCTTGGGCTGGACAACTAGCGGCGAACACCATGTCATTGCTTCACCAGATTCAACCTTCTCAAAGATGTCTTCTTTAACGCATTCGTCGAGCCACTGCCGTAGCGGTTCCTGGAGGTAGTAGGGAACAGGTCGTGGCTTTTGCGCGACTGGCGTAGCGTCTTGTTTCATGGAGAATTTAACAAGAAATTCTTCGTTGTTTTTCTTATCGTAGATTTTCCCTATTCCTTGAAAGACGTCCTCATGCTGTTTGAGTATCTTGTCTATGTCACTTTTCTCTCTGCTATCTAGAACGGATTTGACACATGTGCTGTCTTTTCTTCGAAGGTTATTTATTTCTTTCAGTGATCCATCCGGCCTTATCTCGAGCATGCCAAGTTCGAAAAGCGTCCTTCTCCCTAACAGCGGTGGTGAGTTGATGTTGCCTTTCACAACTACAAATGTTGTTTCTGTCCCTCTTGTTTGGTTGCGAGCGGTAGCCTTGAATTTGCCGGACACATGCAGTTCGTTCTGAAGCGTGCTTAGTTTTGTGTCACATTCCTCAAGCTCAATATTATCATACGTTTTCCGTTTCAGAGCCTTATATTGATGTTCATCCATCAAATTGACGTCTGCTCCACTGTCGGGTTCCATGCGAACTATGACATCATTTATTACAATGGGAACAGTTTTCTCAAAGTCATTTACCCTGTTGACTTTTATCTTTCCAATTTTCAGATGTCTTATTGAGTCCTCTATGAAATCAATGTCCGGATCGTCATCACTTTCAGAGCTATCTGATTCTGACTCATTTGTCGCCCGTTTGACGTCTCGTTTGTTACCATAGGACAGCTTTCTTTTTGTTCTTTCGCGCATCTCCATATTTGATAAGCATACTGTGGAAAAGTGATTGGGTTTTCCACATTTGCTGCAAGATTTTCCAAATGCGGGACATAGCTCCTTCTGCATAGGATGTGTTCTACCACAGTATTTGCATGTTCTGTACCTTTTGCTGCTGCTGGTCCTATCATCGTTTGAGCTTTTATTTTTCTCTTTCTTTTTTCTTCTTATTTTCGACACATTATTAGTATCATGTCGGCCCATAGCTTCTACTTGCACCGACGTATCTTCCAGAACCTGCATTTCTGCAAGTGTTTGTTGTAGCGTCCATTTCTTATGCAAGACTTTGCGGACAAGTTCTGTGTTCTCAGTTGTCTGGATTATATGCTCCAATATTCTTTCGTCATCATCATGAAATTCACAGTTCTTTGCTTTTTCCCGTAATCGTGCTGCATACGATACAGTGTTTTCATCATTATGTGGTTTCATCTTTAGAAATAAATATCGGGCATAGTGTATATTTTTCTTAGGTGAAAAATAGTCTGTTAACTTGCCTTTCAATTTTGCATAAACGTCACCTTCTTTGGGATCCGACAGGCTCTTTTCTAATCTTCGTATTTCTGTGCCTCCGTAGATGAGCATCGCATCCTTCATATCAGCGGCCTCGCTGATGCGGAAGAATCTCATTTCTCGCTCTAACTCCTCAAGCCATTCGTCCCATTGCTCGCCCGTTGCTATGTGGTCTTCGCCGTCCACAGTAAACGGATTTATCTTGAGATTCCGTCCACCTTCAGCCATTCCGTAGATCTGTTTATCTGAGATGTGTATCCCGTATTAGCTCTACTGTTATATATGTCTTTTATCCTCGTCGCCAATGTTACATCGTTGGATTTATTAACAAGGTTCATGATTGACAGTTTAATCTGCCATTACTGTAGGATTCAAACAATAGAATGACGTTAGCGACGTCGCCTAGAAACGACGTCTACTATTAATAGCGTCTCTAACAATATCACAGGACGTATCTAGCTAATTTGCATATTTAATCCACAAGTGGATTATCGAAAATATTACATGGCGTTATTACACTCTCAGACGCGACGTCATATGATAAAGTTGCATACTCGGCTTGACACCTGTGGGTTTGTTATTTGCCAAGATGTGATCGCTTGCCTTTCCCTTTGATGTTTTGGATAGGCTTAGTGTTTTGATTCGATCAGTGCCAAACAAACGAACGAAGAAACAAACAAACACGAATTCCCACATCAAATAAATATACTAGCACTTGTAACATCCGTCTACACGACAAAATCGCATGCACTTGAAGAATCAAGAGGCCCATGGGCCACTACGCTCACCAGAGGTCATGTGGTTTATAACATATACAGGCAATGTGCCCATCTTGGTCATACCACGAAACATGTTTAACTGACTCAACCCCAGAGGCTTTTCATGTAATTTGGTTTCAATCAGCACATCTCTTTTACTGGAGAAGAAGATAAAAATACTGAGACTTAGCCATCCAAGACAAAGGTCAGTAATGACCTTGACCTTTGGAATTGATTAACATCCATTCATCTGATTGTAAATAATATTTCTGATGCGACAGGCTACATTCAATCAGTAAAATCCACTGTCTTGCCCTTTTTCGACACAAATGTCTAGGTGACCAAATTTGACCTTGACGTAAAACAGGTCGAGGTCAACAAAAGGTCATCATTTGAACAAATGTGGTAGGGCCTGAGCCCCCAGTGCTACATACCAAATTTCAAGGTCATCAGATATTTGATTCCTGAGATGAAAATTCTTAAAGTTTTTTTTACCATATATGAGCATGTCTTTATGAACAAATTTCATTCCCCCTACCCATAGAGACTCCATATGTAATTTGGTTTCAATCAACCCACCAGTTTAAGTGGAGAAGACGATAAAAAATAACTGAATCCAACAAAAAGAGCAATAAATGACCTTGACCTTTGGAATTGATAAGCTTCCATTCAGTAAACTGCAAATATCATTTTTGATGTCACAGTCTACCAGCCAATCAGAAATATCCACTTTTTGCCTTTTTCCATACAAATGAAATTTGATCTTGGCATTTTTACTATATATGGGCATGGCGGCCATATTGGTCATGTGACCCAGTCCTCACGAACAAACTTTCGTTCCCCCATTCCATAGAGGCTCTACATGTATTTTGATTTCAGTTGGCCAAGTAATTTAAGTGAAGAAGAAGATAAAATACTGAATCTGAGCCGTCCTGGACAAAGGTCGGTAAATGACCTTGACTTTTGGAACTGAAAAACTTCCACTCAGCTGATTGCAAATACCATTTCTGATGCCACATACAAATGTCTAAGTGACCAAATTTGACATTGACGTAAAACAGTCAAGGTCAACAAAAAGGTCATCATTTGAACAAACTGGGTAGGGCCCGAGTCCCCGATCCTGCATACCAAGTTTCAAGATATCGGCTATTCGGTTCTTCGGAAGAAGATTTTTTAAGGTTTTTACCATATATGGGTATGGTGGCCATATTGCCATGTGACCCAGTCCTGATGAACAAACTTTCGTTCCCCCTTCCCATAGAGGATCCTTATGAAATTTGGTTTCAATTGGCCGAGTAGTTTCAGCGGAGATGTTGTTTCAAAATGTTGACGACGCGGACGACGACGGACGACGACGGACGACGGACGACGGACCAATGCCTATACTCTAAGCTCCCCAGGAGCATTCGGCTCTGGTGATCTTATAAAAACATATCTCTTTATAAAATGTTGTCTACAAGGGTACTAATTGCAAGCACTAGTTTATGTGAAGACTAGCAAAGGGTCCGACCAACATGCATTTAAAGTCAATTTTATATCTTTGTGCCTTGTTTATGTTTTTTTTTTTATTTTTGTTTGACGATAGCGTTTTCACTTCTTATTTCCATTAAGCCCTTTTTACCGACGTAAAAGGGAAGCTATGATAACTTCTCAAAAATATTTTATGCTCCCTATGATGTGACCAGATGGAGCACTGAGCAATGTCGTGCGTTTGCAGGTTTCGTCTCCCAAACCGCCGTCCTGATGAAGTGGTTCGACGACTTGCTTGAAATGAACGATAATAATGGGGGTCATTCTAAAATTCTATGTTAACAATGTGCTCATTCGAAATGACCGGTGAAGTATTTTCGGTCGATAGTTTATCAGTCAACGCAAAGTTATAAAGTGCAGTACCTTTCAAATGCCAAAGTCCACGTGACTGTCACTGACATAAGAAATTTTGGTAACTATTATTAACAGAAAAAGCTGCGCTATTCTTATTCCCAAACGGTCAGAAAATAAGTTAAGAAGATTTCCTATAGAATATGGACTGGAATCATTTGTTGGCTTGGGCGAACATTGTAGACCCAGATCAGACGCCATAGATCACACTGTTTGCTAGCAGTACAATATTTGAGGGTTAAACAAAAATGTCTAAGTCTCAGTTGAGGACATTCTTCCAGCATATAGAGCGTGTAAACCCACCAGCGCTGTCAGTGCTTGCTTTAAAATTTTAATCATATTGATCTAACACGTAGATGACTGTATTGTCTGTAATGGTTTGCTGAAAGAAACCATGTGTTACATGTACTCTAATGCGTTGAACAACATTGCGCAACACGCCTATACTAATACATTGTAAATTTTACCAGAGAAAACACGAACATTTTCAGATGAAAAAATTGTGATATTTTTCTTATTTCTGCTCAAAATATAGATTGTGGGTACTCGTTAGAACCGCCTCATCGAGTTCTTTATTTTAGACCAGAAATAAGGAAAATAAGGTTTAACCTGTAAACCCCAGTTTTATTATATAAAAGTGGGGTTTGAGGGGTGAGAATTATATAGGCTTGTTTTCGTTGTGAAATCCCGATTCAGGCGGAAGCGTCGTTGGCTACACTGGATATGTCCATGTTATTCTATATATATATACAGTAGAACTGCGGTGGCTCGAACCCCTTCGGGACCTCGAAAATCTGTTCGAGACAGGGGTAGTTCGAGCCACTGAGGTTACTGTCAGGAGGCATAACGAGATACTTTTAGACATATTTTCGGTGTTCTATAATGAAAATGTATGCTGTGTGTACTCATTAGAATCGCCTCATCGATGCGATTCTAATGAGTACACACACCATACATTTGCAAGATAAAAGACAAAAAATCCTTAATTATCCCCACTGTTTCTTATGTATAGGATTTCGCTAGGGACTCAAGAACGGGTTCGACTCAACCATGGTAAACGAGCCATCGGTGTTCGAGCCATCGAAGTTCGACTATATAGACGTTACGTTTCGTTGCTTAGTAATTTAAAATGTCTTCTTGATAATCTGTTGTAAATGCAGTGAAACCGCGGTAGAAGTTTACTGAAAATATAGTGTTATTTGGCAAACTCGGACTTATTGATTTATATATATATATATATATATATATATATATATATATATATATATATATATATATATATATATATTTTTTCTTTTTTAAAAATAGGCTAAAATATAAAATATATTATTTCTATTTTGCCGCGTATTGTGACAGCAGTTATTTGAGCAAGATGTCCAGCAAGATTATTGTAGAGGAGAAGCCCCGCCAAATTCTCATAAAGGAATATACATTCAGTCATATTTTATACAGTCTGTATTTGTATACAGTGAACCGTTCATGACTTGTCGTACACTAATAGGTTTTGTACCATGACTGAGTCGAACTTAATCTAACGATTTCCTGCTGTTTTGTCTTTTTAGCTCACCTGGGCCGAAGGCTCCAGGGGAGCTTATAGTATAGTGGGTCCTCCGTCGTCCGTCATCCGTCCGTCCACACTTTTGAGCAGCCATATCTCTGTATCCTGCAGGCTGATCTCAATCATTTCTCATCTGTAGCATGCCTCTGGTCGGGCATTGATGACATAAACTTTTTTTTGAAATCGCTCTAAAACTTTGGTTCCTATGGCAACCACAAGGTCCCATAGACTTACTATGGGAAAATGCTTGTCATCACCGTAGCGCCTACAGTTTTGATCGGATCTTTCTGAAACTTATATGTATGGTGACTGGGGATAAAAACTCGGATGAATTCGAAAACCAGCAAAGTCGGCCCATTTATCATAGAGTTACGTCCCTTTGATTGCTGAAAATGCCTCTTTTCGACCTTGTCATCACCGTAGCCCCTTCAGTTTTGATCGGATCTTTCTGAAACTTATATGTAATGTGGCTGGGGATAAAACCTGGGATGAGTTCGAAAACCGGCCAAGTCCGCCATTTTATCATAGAGTTACGTCCCTTTGATTGCTGAAAATGCCAATGTTTGACCTTGTCATCACCGTAGCCCCTTCAGTTTTGATCGGATCTTTCTGAAATTTATATGTAAGGTGGCTGGGGATAAAATCTCGGATGAGTTCGAAAACCGACCAAGTCGGCCCATTTATCGTAGAGTAACGTCCCTTTGATTGCTGAAAATGCTGATTTTTGACCTTGTCATCACTGTAGCCCTTTCAGTTTTGATCGAATCTTTCTGAAACTTATATGTAAAGTGGCTGGGGATAAAATCTCGGATGAGTTCAAAAACCAGCCAAGTTGGTCCATTTATCACAGAGTAACGTCCCTTTGATTGCTGAAAATGCCGATTTTTGACCTTGTCATCACTGTAGCCCCTTCAGGTTTGATCGGATCTTTCTGAAACTTATATGCAAGGTGGCTGGGGATAAAACCTCGGATGAGTTCGAATACCAGCCAAGTTGGCCCATTTATCATAGATTTACGTCCCTTTGATTGCTGAAAATGCCGATTTTTGACCTTGTCATCACCATAGCCCTTTCAGTTTTGGTCGGATCTTTCTGAAACTTATATGTAAGGTGGCTGGGGATAAAATCTTGGATGAGTTCGAAAACAGGCCAAGTCAGCCCATTTATCGTAGAGTTATGTCCCTTTGATGGCTGAAAATGTTGATTTTTGACCTTGTCATTACCGTAGCCCCTTCAGTTTTGATCGAATTTTTCTGAAACTTATATGTAAGGTGGCTGGGGATGAAACCTCGGATGAATTCGAAAACTGGCCAAGTCGGCTCATTTTTTTTAGAGTAACATCCCTTTGATTGCTAAAAATGCCAAATTTTGACCTTGTCATCACCGTAGCCCCTTCAGTTTTGATTGGATCTTTCTGAAACTTATATGTGAGGTGGCTTGGAATAAAATCTTGGATGAGTTTGAATACTGGCCAAGTCTGATCGGATCTTTCTGAAACTTACATGTAAGGTGGGTGGGAATAAAACCTCAGGTGAGTTCGAATACCGGCCAAGTCGGCACATTTATCATAGAGTGACATGCCTTTGATTGCTGAAAATGCCTATTTTCGACATTGTCACCACTGCTGCCCCTTTAGTTTTGAACGGATCTTCATGAAACTTACAAACAAGGAAGTCAGGCAGAAAGCTTGGATGAGTTTGAAAACTCTTGTTTTTGAACTTGTCATCACTTCAGTCTAGATTGGATCTTCTTAGCAAGTCAAGAATAAAAGCTTGAATGAGTTTGAAAACCGGTGAGGTCAGCCTGTTTATCATAGAGTTACATTCTACTTGATTTTCAGAAAATGCTTACCCTGTCATCACCATGTCCTCCCATAAAGCCTTCAGAAAAGGTTGGCACTTCCTTAAACTTTGAATCTGTTAGCTCAGGTGAGCGATACAGGACCAAGCTAGCTTGGTCCTCTTGTTTTTTTTTTTTCTTTTTTTCAGATTTAAATTTTCATAACACAGAAACATCATGCGATCTTATAAAGGAATATGCAGGTACAGTACCAATAACAGAAGCCTCTATTGTGTAATGGTTAAGCTACTCTTCTCATAAACCAGGGGTGGCGAGTTCGAACTGGGCTTCTCCAGACTGTCATTCCCATCTCCGTATGACGTTTGCTGTTGGTAGGACGTACAACTGGAAACCCACACAGACATAGCATCAATAAATGAGAACGTTTTATCCTGCGTTTTTGTCTCTATTCCTTGGCAATATTTCTCTTTCTAAAGTCTCACTTCAATAACTCGAATACCATGGTACACTGGATATTTGTTCAAGATATTTGGGTAGTTCGATCGGTAAACCATAGCGCTAGGCCATTAGACATAATGAGAATGACTTAAGGATATTTTTTTTTATTTTCTCCGAAATTATGAATGATGTGCCTGAGTGAGGCGATTCTAACGAGTACAAATTACGTACCTTTTCAAGATATAATAAGAAAATCCTGCTAAATTAAGCTAAATATATGTATATTGCAGCTATTGGAAGACTAGCTAGCCAAACTTGTACACCCACAAGTTTTCAGATCCATCGTGTAGTCTTTTGTTTCCAAAGGATTGTCTTTTTCTAGAACATATTCTAGACGAGCTGCTATTATCTGTAGTAATCTAGCCATCCATGTACCAGCTATCGAAAATTCAGAGAATGTCCGTGTTAGCATAAGTCATGTCAAATATACTGTTTGCTCTAATCTAGCTCTGTATATCAGGAAGGAGCTGGCTTGAAAAAACAACAACAACAATAATAACAACAACAACACCAAAAAAAAAAAAAAAAAAAAAAAACAAAACAAAAAAAACAACAACAACACAACAGTTGCATGTTACATATAGAGGATGTTACGCGAGATGCCATTTGAATGTTGTTTATGAACGACCATTCGGCGAATTTCACATGTAACGACCACGAGTGGAATATAAGAATTTCCTATCGGATTTTATAGTCGAAGCAGGTCAATAGGGTTTGGGTAGAAAATATAGGTTCACGGACGGCGTCATGGCGTTACGTGTCAATAACCATGCGTGATAACATCTGGGGCCAGTTGTTCAAAGCATCGTTAGCTTAACGAGCTTGTTAGTGGTCATATTGTTATCTGTTCTAGCAAGTTTAATATTTAAAATTTTGGTATTTTTGCTGAAAAAATGTGAGCAGCTTTTGCATATGCAAAAGCTGCTCAAATTTTTTCAACAAAAATATTAGCATATTTGCCATACTAAATAATCAAAGTTTTAACTATACGTTAACTAACGATGTCGATAGCTTTGAACAACTGGGCCCTGTTTCTTTAGGGGATAACTGTATTCAAAATTGTCATTTGGGGAGGTAAATCGGCGGTTTTACGGTCGGAAATTTCGTTTGACGGCGACGCCTTAGCGGAGCCGTTAAACGACATTTGAGACCGTAAAACCGACGATATACTTCCAAAGATGACAATTTTGAACTACATTTAACCACTAAATAACAGGTGTTATAACGCATGGTTATGAAATTAAGTTATCCCCATTCTAATGCACTTATTCGGTTGTTTTGTTGAAAACTGTTCTATTTTGCACAAATCGGCAAGCATTATGAGCAGCGTAAAGCCAAACACCAGCCAATTAAAACCGACGTTATGTGATAACGTCGGGTTTCCGACAGTATATCGCAGAATATATTGTCGCAAATTTTTAACATTATCAAATCAGGCGTCGCATTACATACGCAAGTGCATTAGAATATATAGTTTTTGTATATCCTGGCGTTATCCGCAAAATAACAGCAACGTATAATGATAAATAAAGTTATGACAGTCTTCCATTTAACTGATGTTATGAGTTCTACTTCAGGTTTATGGTCTTTGGTCTATTAAATATAATGTTCAGAAATATCACATGAATATTTAACCATTTACCTGAAATGGTACCTTTTTTGTTTCCATGGCTTCACAGATTTGAAGAGTATTCGATCCACAAACCCGTGTACAAGTAATACACAAAGTAAGTACATCCTGTATTAACTCTTAATGACACGTGCCGACAAATGACTGCAAATAAGTACGACGGTCACTGATGTAAACTGGAACAGAAGGCAATGATCAAGAATCGATAAATTAACCAACAGCTTCAATCAGATACACCGAAGAGAAAGAAATACATACATGAAATAACTAGAACCTAATGGAAACATCAAAAGCAGAAGGCCAAAACGACCGTCACTCTCCTAAAACTGACCAACCCGCTCTCCACACGAAAACATATAAGCGATACACACACTCAAAGACAAACCACAACAAAAATAAACCGCGAAAGAAAGACCGCTTTGGAACGGTCAGTTAATCGAATTTCACGGAGGTGGGGTGTGGGCTAAAATCGATTTCACGCGGTCGCAATCCGTGCACTTCTGTCGCGATTTAAATAATTTGTCCAGTTCGCATGAAGGCCTCCTAACTTATCAGTGCAACATTTCCTAGAACACAAAAAGCACACAACCACAGAGATGAAACAACGGGGAGGACTCGACGGGAAGAAACCCCTGAAATGCTGGAGCAAAAGAAAACCAGTACTTGTTGAATCGTTAACTGGTATCACGCATATGCGTCGGTGTTATGAATATTAGTTTAGTTTAAACATATTTTTTTCCATATTATACATGTACATAATACAAAATTACATGGAACAATTTGGATTAGAACGGAAGCTTGAAAGGTTTTTATGTTCTTCTCCAGTAAATACTAGTTTGTCTGCAGTAATATCCATTTTGCCATCAGAAATACTCGTAGCTGATTTTACCTGTGGAATTTTACTATTTTTCAGTCTGGGTGCCTTTAAATAAATTGAGGGAGAAGAACAATGAATGTTTCCACAACCTAGTGAAGCTACTTGCAGGTAAATATTAAATAACGTGTCTTATTATATGAACGTACCAGTAGCCAGCAATCCCCAAGTGCTTCCGTGGTTTTCGTCTGAGCTTGATAAAATCAATATTAAAATACAGTTTTTGTTGCTGTTACTGTTAAGCCTTTTCATCAGCCCTTTACAGTGTTGACGGGGACGTTAAACCTCAAATCAAACAAACAAAAACAGTTCAACAATCAGATTGGTAACTCTTTACATCACAATGAAAACAATAGGGTACTATTTTTCTAAATAAACTGTGTTAAGTTTGTTCGTGTAAATTGTATCATTTCATTTCTATTATCGGCGAATGCTTCCTGATACGATGAAACGTAATCATTGTTGTCATCATAACTTTGAAAGTGGCGACCACACTTATGGGTTTTCATTTGGGCTAAAAGTCAGAGGGTTCAAGACATGGGGACTTTGAGGCATGTGGCAACAGTTCAAACCACATCTTTCAGCTTATGCCACAGCCTGCACTGGGACATTATCTTGCAGCACAAAAATGCTTTTTCGAAGCTTTCCTCTTCACTTCTTCCAGCTTTCGCAATTGTAGTGCATACTATACCCCGTTTATGAAACGACCCAAGGTTTTGCAACACGTAAATAATAAGCACTACAAAAATTACACAAAACAAAAACACTCATCTTGCAAACAGGTGCAACTCGGTTAATTTTCAGGAAGCGAGGTCCAGGATTTTTTCCCCTTTTTTTACTTTGCAGCTGATCCAGGATCAAAATGAACCCATGTCTCATCCTCCGTCAAAAATCTCACAGAGAATTTGGTTGGGGTTGCCTAAAACGATCTTAACGTGTACTCAAAATGTCCGGGCTTTTCAGCTCTTGGCCCGGAATTACATTTCGGGTACGCGATGGAAGTACGGGTGAGGATTGCGGCGGCGTACAATTGATTTAAGCCCCCAGTGAAATCCTTTGCACTGACCGTTCCAAGGCGGTTCTTCTGTCGCGGTTTAGTTTTGCTAAAGTTTGTATTTGAATGTGTGTATCGCTATTATATTTTTGTTTTAGGTAGCCAATTGTCGATTATGCTGGAAAGTAACTGTCCTTTGGGCTTTCTGCTATTGATAATTCCATTAGAGTCTAGTTGTTTGATGTTTGTGTTTCGTTCCCTTTGGTGTCTCTGATAGGAGGTGTGGGTTAATTGTATCGATTCCTGATCATTCTAACATGACGTTAACGTTTTTCCCATTGAACCCAGTGGAAACGTCAGCGTTTGCAAATATGCGATAATTCACGTCGTCAACGTGGTGCGTGCAATTTGGCGTCATCGTGACGTTGCATGTAAACATTTCCTTCTGTCGACATCCGCTGCAAAATAGTCCCCAAGATAACGCTTTGTTACTACTGTATTTCAGTTTAGCATCATGTTAGAATCGAAATAATTTCCACGCACCCGGTGTGTTATCGTGATTAACACACGGTGTTGTCGGGCAGATGCGAATATTAATACACTCCGGCTTCGCCGTCGTGAATTAATATTTCGCAATCTGCCCTCCAACACCGTGTGTTAATCACGATAACACACGGTACGTGGAGATTATTTCTTAATTGACTTCACTTTTGTTTTACTCATCTTGCTGTGTGTCATGTCTAAGGCTGGCTAATCGATGCTGAAATGATAATCGATTATCAGGCTTGCCATATCGATAAATAATCGATTAGTAATCACTGGAGATTTGGTCATAATTTTACCTGTCTGGCTTTCTGTCTGAATAGGGCTCTTACCATATGCTGTACTTCACTCTAGGGTTTTGCACAGACAGGCCGGAGCAAACAGTGCAGACCCAGATGAGACGCCGCAGAACGCGGCGTCTCATCAGGGTCTGCACTATTTGCCACTCATCCGGCTATTTAAGAAATATCTTTGGCTAGTAAATTCTACTAAGAAAATAATCGATTACGAAAAAAAATCAGTATCGATAATCATATTTCTGGAATTTATCGATCAATTAATCGATTATCCGATTAATCGTGGCAGCCTTAGTCATGTCTACAACGTCGGTGAAAGCAGCACTAACAGAGCAAACACTCATTACCAATGTGTCTGCAAGATGTTGGCCCCTTACATAATAGAAGTGAAGGCATTGATCAGGAATCGATACAATTAACCCACAGCTCCCATCAGAGACACGAAGGGAAAGAAACACAATCATGAAACAACTAGACCCTAATGGAAACATCACTGGCGGAAAGCCAAAAGGACAGTTACTTTTCCATAAACATTACGAAAACGCGCCTATACAAATACATTGTAAATTCTACCGCCGTAAAAATGGAAAATTTCAGATGAAACATTGTGATATGTTCGTATTTCTGCTCAAAATATAGATCGTTGGTACCCGTTGAACCGCCTCATCAAGGCGGTTCTAACGAGTACCCACAATCTACATTTTAAAGCAAAAATAAGAAAGATAAGGTTTACCCCTGTAAACCCCAGTTTTACTATATTAAAGTGGGGTTCAAGGGGGTCAAAATTATATAGGCTTGTTTTCGTGATGGTGTATATTTGCATCTCCAAAATGCATATTTGTCTCATGAAAATCAGTTATGTTTTCTTGTTTATACTGTAAACATATGTTGGGGTTACTCGTTAAACCCGCCTCATTGAGGCGGTTCTCGCGAGTACCCACAACCTGTGTCTTGGAGCAGAGATAAGAAAAATAATGGGTATCCGCGGAAAATAAGTTTTCTCTGTATAAAGTGTGGTTTAGTGGGTGTTCATTGGACGGACTTGTTCACGTGATGTCTCATTGTCTCGTTTGAAATCAGCAACCCGCCTCAGGAAGGAGAATCCGCATTTATTGTTTTCACTATGTATTTTAATGTTCAGGGGCCAGTTGTTCAAAGCATCGTTGGATTAACGAGCTCGTTTGCAGTCATATTGTTAACTGTTCTAGCAAGTTTAATATTAAAATTTTGGTTAAAATGACCCGTTAGCAGTCATATTGTTAACTGTTCTAGCAAGTTTAATATAAAAATTTTGGTAATGCAAAAGCTGCTCACAATTTTTCAGCAAAAATATTAGCATATTTGCCATAATAAATGATCAATGTTTTAACGGAAAGTAACTAACGACGTCGTTAGTTTTGAACAACTGGTCCCTGATTTCTTTTTTGTCCAATTTTCAGATACCCGACACTCTATATGTATCAAAATATGCAAAAAGCCGTAGATGAACTGTTTTGTTTTTATTTTGGTGTATAGTTTGAAGTCATTGAACGAGTATAATAGATGTATGTCTAAACAAATAAACAATATCAATTTTCTAGGTGAGACCGAAAAGTGTTTTAAATGCACTTTTACCTATGTCCAATGATATATGCCCCAGCTCCCCCTCGTCTTTCGAGATATTTAGTGTTATCCCCCTCCACTTTGAGATTCTTCTTCGAGTTACTTTGAACCCCAGAGTAACACGTGATATGAGGCTATAGGCCACATGCCGTTTGTTTTTTTTTGCGTCGGGCACCAAGTGCGACAGTCGCATCAAAACTCCTGACGACAGGGTAGGAGATCGCACTCGGCATTCCGAGTGATATAAAACACTATTCATTGTCGCTTTTAAAAGCAGTTTTGTACCGCCGAAGGGCAGTACAGATATCCTTTATACACATCCCTTTGATCACAAGTGTGTTCTTTTTTATTGCTTCATATCTCAAGTTAGAGCTATTAGACATATTTCGAGTAAAATAGTTTCTTATTTTTGCAGCACACATAGCTTGGGAGTGCCCAATTCGAGTTTTTGTTTTGTTTGTGTTGGAGTTAAACGGCCCAGTCAACACTATTTAGGCAATTTTGGAGCCGGTCAGTTTACCTATCCACACTTTCCCGATGCAGGCTTTTATGTAAGCGGTTAACCGGTACAGTTTACATTTTTCGCGATAAACTGACAACAGCCCTTCTTGATTCAGCGGAAGGAAGAGAATGGCCGTGTAAAAGATTTCATGATCAGTCCCCACTAAAGAATCTTGCCGACCTCGGCCGGTATCGAGCCCACCTCCTCCTGATCACCAGTCAGACGCGCATCCGACTGAGCTACCGAGGCCGGCAGGATGTGTCCACTAAGACCATCTCACTGAAACGGCCCCAACGCGTACCTATAACTGCTGTTCCATATAGAAATAAAACCTTTCAGATTGTATCCTTTCGAATATAAAATCGGTGTTTACATTTTTTTTTTTTTGCACTTTTCCAGATTCTCCTTCAGTAAACCAATGCTCGTGTAAAGGAACATATTTTGATTCACAGCATAACTTTGTTAAAGTTGGCGGTAAGCTTATTCACCTTATTTGCATTATTTACTGGTTCCTAGTCTGAAGGTTATCAGAGGCGAAACCGGAAGAAAGAAAGAGTTGGAAAAACAGGTAACCAGACCCCCCTGACCTTGAAAGGTCAGGGGGGTCTGGTTACCTGTTTTTCCAATATGGACAATGTGCAAGCTGGGAGCCAGCAAATAATGCAAATATGGTGAATACATTACACTAGAGAGTAACCGCGTAAGCGCGGGGTGAAGGTGAAAGCAAATACATGTATATGCGTTGATTTTGGTCGGAGTGAACGACCGAGTCAAAACGTTTATCCTTTAAATGCCAAACAGAACAGTTGCTGTCTTCTTTGTTGTCTGCCTGTTACTTATAAATTCATTGCTGCAAAAGGTGTGGACGGACCCAGATCGGGATCCACACTGTTTGCTTGTATTTATTGTTTAGAAATAAAAAACGGGCAACATTTTCAGCTGTATTGTTTCATGGCATCTTGAGGGTTAAGGATGTGTCGAGCAGTTCAGTTTAGCTGACCCCTCTTTGTCTGTCCAGACGTTGTACATATATCAGCTGTTAACCAGTACGTTTAATATTCTGTATTCAGAATCATCATGAGTCGATCGTGCAATCGAATGCGCCTCGAGGTCGGTTGTACTGTTGCAATTATGACAACGCTACTATATCAGTGGAAGTTTTCGACACAAATTTATTATGTGCAGTCTCCGCCATAGAACACCGTGTGTAGTACCCGTGTATAATAGTAAATTTAAAATTTATAATTTCAACAACAATATATTTAGTAGATATTAGATAACAGAGATTCAGATTTAGGTTATTTTCTCGCAGATTGTTGTTTTGTGCACTTTTTATTTATAAAGAGTTTAAGATTTCCCACGAACGTGCTGACATGTAGCTGACAAGAATGAGGTTCCCGGTTGTAAAAGGAAAGACAATAATGAGATAACAACAGCTAAATACCAACAACTGACATTGCGTTTGTATTTGTTACATTTGTAATGTTTGTTGTTGTGCTTTTGGTACATTTTTCCATACCTGGAGACTGGGAGCATGTGTTTTATTCTGGCGAGTTTATCCGGCACAATGAAATGCAACATAAAATAGAAGTGGTGATAATGATCAGGAATAGATACAACTAGACTACACCTCCCATCAGAGACACCAAAGGGAACGCAACCAAAACATAAACATGGCAAAAATACATGCAATAGGCCCTAATTTAAACACCACTAGCTGTAAGCCAAAATGACAATTACTTTCCCACAAAATGGCCATTAGGCTGTCCGGAACAAAAGGCTATAACCGATACGTACTATAGACGTACTATAACAAGATTAAACCGCGACAGAGAATGATGATGATGATGATGATTTCGTGTTTAACGACGCGTCAACCCTCTTTGTGGGTCATAAGCGTCAAACGGTTAATGGTTAAACGGCATGAATAATTATGATGATATTAAAAGTAAAAAATCAGAATGATAATGTATAAAAATCTGAAACAGTTAAATCTTATGAAAAAGTCCAATTTCTTTTAAGAATAAAATAATATTATCAACAGGTACATCTCGAAACAGTTGTTGCAAAGTGTCAGCTTTGAAATATAAAATACGTGAGGGTGAAAAGTCAACACAGTCAATTAAGATATGTTTCACAGTGAATGGCTGATCACAACCTACACAAGAAGGCTGATCATCAGCATTAAAAATATGAGAATGAGTAACTCTAGTATGGCGGATGCGCAGTCGTGTTAATACTACGTCCTCTTTTCTGGAAAACTGCGGAGGAGAGCATTTTGTACTAACGACAGGTTTAATGGCATGGAGTTTGTTATTTATTGCACGGTCCCATTCGCCTTGCCATTCCGACAAGATGTATCTGTTGATAAATGGTTTAAAATTATTAAAGGGAATTTTAAAAACAGATGGATCAAGATTGAGCGATTCCTTTGCTTTCTTGTCAGCATATTCATTGCCGACAATGCCAATATGGCTCGGAAGCCAACAAAACAAGATTTGGTGTGTTTTAGAAATTTCATGATGTTTTTCGATCAATTTTTGAATTTGAGGATTTTTAGATGATGAATGGTCTAAAGCCTTAAGCACAGAAAGTGAATCAGAAAATATAATTGCTTTTTGAATTATTGAAGAACTGATAAAATCTAAAGCTAGGTCTATTGCTTTGGCTTCAGCTGTAAAAATAGATGAACCATCTGGAAGGCGCATGGTTTTGTGCGTATCTTTAGAAACAAACGCACAACCAACTTTATCTCCTTCTTTGGAACCATCAGTATAGACTTGCTGGTAATCATTGTAACGTGACTGCAGTACCTGAAAGTTTTGTTTGAGAAGTATTGGATTTGATTCGGATTTTTTGCCATCATGTAAGTCGAACAGAATAGAAGGTTTTTTTAATACACCAAGATGGAACTTCGGCCGTTTCATGTTTTTGAATATTTTAAGGTCGATACCTGAATTTTCTAGCAGTGGTAAAATACGTAATCCAAAAGGTTTGATTGCTGTGGGTTTTGTTTCATACTTATCTACAAATTGAGGTGGAAATGAAATTTTGGATGCCGGGTTAGATGGATTTGCAGCAAGTCTAATAGCATACTGAAGAGAAAGTTTCTCTCTACGCGAAGTTAAAGATGGTTCACCTGCTTCTATATAAAGGCTTAATACGGGAGAAGTACGGAAGGCTCCCATAGCCAGACGAAGGCCTTGGTGATGGATAGTATCCAAGGATTTTAAATAGGACTTTCTGGCAGAACCATAAACAACAGACCCATAATCTAATTTAGATCTTATTAAAGACCGGTAAAGATGTAATAAAGTATACCGATCTGCTCCCCAACTTGTATGGGCTAAAACTTTCAAAAGATTCAAAGCTTTTAAGCATTTCGCTTTAAGATATTTAATATGGGGAATAAAAGATAATTTTTGATCAAATATGACCCCAAGAAATTTGGCTTCTTCAACAACAGGAATTTGTGATCCGTATAAAAACAAGGAAGGATGTTCGTGTTTCTTCCGTAGTTTACAAAAATGAACACACTGCGTTTTCGACTTGGAGAACTTGAAACCATTTTTATCAGTCCATTCTTCTATTCGTTTTAAATTTTGTTGCAACTTTCGTTCAATTGTTTTCATATTTTTTGAACGGTAACACATACAGAAATCGTCAACATACAAGGAACAATCAGTTTTGTCGTCCAAACATTGTCCAATTTGTTTATTTTGATGTTAAATAGCGTAGTTGAAAGAATACTACCCTGTGGGACACCCTGTTCTTGATCATAGAAATCTGACAGGGTAGACCCCCCGCGACAGAGAAACCGCCTTGGAACGGTCAGTTAAAAGTATTTCACTTGGAATCGGATAGAACTACAAAACTGCGTCAGCATGAACATTTAGTAATTTGATTCATCAGTTGGAGGGAATATTGAGGAAATTTACTGAATGTTTGTCACGTGACAGCAGAAAATACTAATCAAAATCGTGCTTAATTCTCAACCCCAAAAAATAAGCAAAAAAAAGTAGAATAAAAATAAAATAAAGTAGAAAATGCAAAATTACAACGAAAATTCAAGGTACAAATTGTCAATGAGGACAATATGATGGCAATCAATTAAAACCTACCACTTGAAGCACGGTTTTACCGCTTTTTAGATTTTAGGCTTATTCGATCTTGTTATAGTATAGATCTTATCATAAAAATGGCAAATATACATGTAATAGTCTAATATTTACAAAATTGATTGTTTATCACCATTTTAGGCATAAGTGTTATTCTGTCAATGAAAAAAAACAACAACAAAAAAAAAAAACAAAAAAAAAACGACAAACCGTTGAATCGGGAGGCCTCGATAAAGTTTAACTGTCTGTAAATAAATGTTTGCTATACAACATTATAATTGAATAAAAAGTCTAAACAAATAAATAGGTTACAAATAAATGGTTTACTCACTTTATCACTCCTTTCTCATCACGAAAACACGCCTATATAATTTTGACCCCCTTGAACCCCACTTTTATATAGTAAAACTGGGGTTTGCGGGGGTATACCTTATTTTTCTTATTTCTGCTCTAAAATATAGATTGTGGGTACTCGTTAGAAGCGCCTCGATTGGGCGGTTCTAACGAGTGCCCACAATCTATATTTGGAGCGTAAATAAGAAAAATATAACAATTTTTCATCATAAAATATACATTTTTTCGGCGATAAAGGTGGCAATGTATTTGTATAGGCGTGTTTGCGTAATGTACTCAAACACTCACTATAATATACTTGTCTACTACAACTAACCCTTCTCACATATTTCAGGATCATGGATAAATGATAATTATTACCCATGTTTGTTTTCGCAAGGATGCAAAGGTACGTGAGTTCTAGCTCCTTTAAATTTGATAAATTTGAAAAGTGCATTTGCAGCATTACTTTGTCTTTTAGGCACATTAGAAGGAAAGAAAAAAAAAGAAACTCTTGCTAGTCTATATAGCAGAGCAAACAGTTTCTGTCATAATTGATAAAAAACCCGAATACAGGTTTTACCTCACCATTTCAGTTCATTACGAAACAAGCCTATAAAAAGACATTTAGGGGATAACTGTATTCAAAATTGTGATTTGGGGAGGAAAATCGGCGGTTTTACGATTTCCTTCCGCAATTACAATTTTGCAACACAGATATCCACAATCTAATAAAGAGGGGGTGGGGGTGGTGGGTTAAGGCCCTTTTCCTGCCCTGGAACAAACGTCTCCATTTTCTCAAGACATATCGCCTTTAGTGACCCATTTACTAAAATAGTATTGGTTTTGTAACGTAAGCCCTGGTTATTGAGAAACACGATAATGAAAGCGGGTGGGGTAATTCAGCATTAATCTGAGGTATCATGTTTTACGCACTGTTTCTTTTTTTCAAATATATCACATCCACTCATTATTTCCTCTGTTTGTTAAACAAATGTATTGGGTAAATTCCTATTTAAATTTTCTTCCTCTAAAGTAAAATACTTCATCTGCAGCAACATTTTTATGAACATCGTCAATGTTTGTTAATTTTGCATCTTCAAATTCAATAAAGCCTAACCTATCTCCGAAACTAAATGGCACATTATTTTTTAAACTTATTTGAATTTAACATTGGAAAAGTACAAAGTGGTGGGGTAATTCGATAGGGTGCTGAGGCATTGCGTTTTATGCACCACATCTACATGTATTTTAAAATATAGCAAACGCAGGCACAACTTAAACTGTTTGTTTGTTTGCCTTAGGTAACATTCTACCTAGTTTTATTCCTCTAAAGTTAAGTATGCCATCTGCAGCAACTCTTTTATAAAAAAAACTTCTATTTCTGAGAAGTTTGCATCTTGAAATTCGATAAATTATATTTTTCTTTTGAATTACACATGGGATTCTTTTGAAATTAATCTGAATATATTATAAGATTTTGAGAATATACAGAGCTGGCAAGGTTTGTGTGACTTGACCTTATCTTGAAGGTCACATAGTTTGGGAGATTTCAAAAGTGAAAAGATTGTTTGTCTTTATTTGGGAATTATTAAATTCAAATCCTGAGACATTTCATTGACTTTCCCAGATATCTATATCATTGGAACTTGCCTTTGAACTTAGATTTAATGACCTTGACCTCATTTTCAGGTTAGCACAGGTCTCCCCGTACATAATCATAGTGCTGATTATATTTTCTGGTCCTTTGGGATCATTGAGTTCATTTGGTATCAATTTGAAAATAGAGTTCTGCTTAAGCCGTGCTAGAGGGCGTGGCCGGTGTTACACATTTCAGTACTGGTCATGAACAGACTCAATAAAACCGAGTCTGCTATTCTCGTTTATTTGGTGTATTCCTTGATTCCAATGGATCTGACTTCGGAACTTATTGATATCTATAATTGCACTCATGTTACTCTTTAGTCGAGCTGTCACTTAATTATGCAGCATTACACCAGATCTTGTTGGATGTAGCATCTGGACATGCCTCTGATCTGGTTAGATGTTCAGTGAACTGGGCCTTATTTTCAAGGGCCTTGTTTTCAAGGTCACCACAGAACAAGATAGGTCAATTTTGTTTCAGCTTCGAGTATAGTTTCTTTGGAACTCCTGACTTGATTATCAGAAACTAGCTTAGATGAATTATTGGGCCCTGATTTCAAGTTGGTTAACATTAACCTCATTTCAACATCATCAACGGTCAAAGTAGATTGAAATTTAGTAAACCTAAAAGCTTGTTTACACAGTTTGTGGGATCATTTGAGTGAAATGGATGCTAGTTTAACTGGCATAGTCACCAGAACAGAACAAGGAGCCGAATAAGTAATGATAAACAAACAATATTAGGCTGATTAGGCTTTGATGACCTTATTTTCAAGGTCACAACACAATTAACAATGTCCAATGTTAGTCTGACCTTAAAATAAGGTCAAGATCACCAAAACCTAATTAACTGTGTGCACTCATTCCAAAAGAATTCAAACACAGATTTGAGAGATAAACAAAGATTCTGCAATTTCCATGACTTAAAATAAGCTAAATGCACCATTGTCATGTATTAAAGCTGCAATCTTTATATTTTCCTCAGAATGGAAAACTAATAAGGCAGGACTATGCTCTTGAGTAAATGCAGATGTGTTGTGATTGGGAGAGCGGGGCGGGGACGGCGATGGGTGGGTTTGGCAGAGTATAACCTTATTGTCCTGCCTGATAATTCCAAATACCATGTAGCAATAATGATAAGGTCAAGGTCACCTTAACCTAGGTAAGATTTTGTTTTCTTCAAATACTGTCTTCAGATTTATTTTAGTGGAATCTTTCATTCAATTCCAGAAAAAAAAATGTTTTATTGAATTCCAAGATGCAAACTTCTCAGTCATAGAAGGTTTTCATAAAAGAGTTTCTGCAGATGACATACTTAACTTTAGAGGAAGAAAACTAGTTAGGATGTTACCAAAGGCAAACAAATAGACAAAGGAAGTTATGACTGCGTTTGGTATATTTTGAAAGAGATCTGGTGCATAAAACACAATACGTGTATTTCAGCATCGTATCGAATTCCCCACCCAGCCTTAGGATCATTTAACTCCATAACTAGGACTTACTCTGCCAAACCTAGACTGGCTTAGTAAAAGGAATTCTATAGGCAATGTATTAGGAGATTTTGAAGCTTTTTATTCGGGAACAAAAAATGACCAAAATTGTCACCCCTAATTATGTCATTTAACCAGCCCAAGTGACCTTGAATATTAGGCCAAGCTCACCAAAACGTACTCAACACTTTATACTCTTCCAATGTTAAATTCAAGTAAGTTTGAAAATAATTTGCCGTTTGGTTTCGGAGATAGGCTAGGATTTATTGAATTTGAAGATGCAAAATTAACAAAAGTTGACGATGTTTATAAAAAAAAAGTTGCAGCAGATGTAGTATTTTACTTTAGAAAATTTTTAAGTAGAAATATACCCAATACATATGTTAAACAAACAGAGGAAATAATGAGTGGGTGTGATATATTTTTAAAAAGAAACAGTGCGTAAAACATGATACCTCAGATTAATGCTGAATTACCCCACCCACTTTCTTTATCATGTTTCTCAATAACTAGGGCTTACGTTACAAAACCAATACTATTTTAATAAATAACACACTGTAGGCAATATATCAGGAGAAAATGAAGACTTTTGTTCCAGGGCAGGAAAAGGGCCTTATGGGCAACCCCTCCTTTAAACGGTTGTTTTGTTAAAAACTGTACTGTTTTGCACAAAACGGCTAGCGCTGTGAGCTGCGTAAAACCAAATGCCAGCCAGTGACAAGCAACGTTACGCGATGACGTCGGGTTTCCGAAAGTATATCGCAGAATATACTGTCGCAAAGGTTTGACGTTATCTAATTAGACGTCGCATTACATAGTTACATATGCAAGTGCATTAGATTGTAAAGAGAACAACCGAAAAAGTCGAACAATTTAAGATTAAACATTTAATAGTTTTCTTATTTCTGCTAAACATACAGATTGTGGGTGCACGTTAGAAAACCCTCATCGAGTCTATTCTAACGAGTATCCACAATCTATATTTAAGAATAGAAATGAGAAAATAGAAACCAAGTTTTACTAGATAAAATGGGTTCGAGGTGTTCAGTATATATAGACGTGCTTTTGTGATGTATTTCATGCAGTCGAATCCTAGTCATTGTTTCATCCTTGATTGGGATCGCCCCCGCCCATAGGGGCTTGAAGAAATATATGGGCTGCACGATGCTTCCACGCAGAGCTGAATCCGGCCCGCTCACTAGTACTGGTAAACCGCTTTGAGGATCTAAGCCTGTCCAGGAACCGCGATACGAGGCGGACCGTCCATGCTAATAAACCCTATTGGTTTCATTGGGTGACAGGGCTTGAGATGTCATTTCATCTCAATGTCAGGTAAAAGTCCCACAACAATGGAAGCAACGTCTCGAAAATAACCTTTACAGTGTTGACGGGGACGTTAAACCTCAAATCAAACAAACAAAATCATTGATTGGGTACAACATAAATGCTATACGACAGACTGTATGCATGGACCCACGGTTGACAACTTTGCTTCCCTCTTTAATTGCACGCTGGTGGGTCAGGCCTCAGATTCTATGACAGTCCCAGCGTAAAGGCTTATTGAAAATTAGATCTGTTTCACGGTAATGTTGGTTGGTGCCTGATGGTCTATCTCTGGTCGGGCCCATCGGAGTCTAACTGTTGGTTTTCTTTTGCTCCAGCATTTTAGTGGTTTCTTGCTGTTGTGTCCTCGCCGTTGTTTCATCTCTGTGGTTGTTTGGTTATTTGTGTTCACGGAGATGTTGCACTGATGAGTTAGGAGGCCTTCATGCGGACTGAACAAATTTGTCTAAATCGGGACGGAAATAAGGGCAAGGATTGTGGCCACGTAAAATCGATTTAACCCCCCCCCCCCCCAGTCGAATTCGTTTCCGCTGACCGTTCCAAGGCGTTTCTTCTGTTGCGATTTATTTTTGTTATGGTTTGTCTTTGGGTGGTTGTGTCGCTTATATTATTTTATTTTGGATAGCCTATTGGCCATTTTGTGGGAAAGTAACTGTCCTTTTGGCTTTCCGCTATTGATGTTTTCTTTAGGTCTGTTGATTCATGTTTGTGTTTCTTTCCCTTTGGTGTCTCTGATGGGAGCTGTGGGTTGATTGTATCGATTCGTGATCATTCCTTCCACCTTCATTTTGTATTCATTTGATCTTTATGTTATCGGAGTTGTTGCACTGATTCCTGGTGCGAACTGAACATATTATGTTGTCTAAAGTACGACAGAACCAAGGGTGAGGGTTGTGCCAGGTAAAATCCGTTAACCCCCCCCCCCCACCCGCACACACACGCCCCGCCCGCTCCCCCCCCCCCCCCCACACACACACACACGCGCCCCAGTCAAACCTTTAACTGATCGGTCCAAGGCGTTTCTATTTTTGTAATAGTTCGTCCTTGCATTATGTATTTCTAAAATCTTTTATATATTAGATAGCGTCTGGCCATTTTGTGGGATAGTAACTGTCCTATTGGATTTCCGCTTGTGAAGTTTCATTATGGTGAAGTTATGTCCTTTACATTTGGTGTCTTGGATGGGAAATGTTAGGTAATTGTATTTATTCCTGATCATTGCATTTAATTCTGTTTTTATTGTAACGGGATTCATTCAGATTGGACTCATCGCCTAGTCACACGTCTTTTATCAGTGTTGGGTGTAGGTTTTTCAATCGATCCAAGGCTATAAACGAATTATTATTTTGAATGCAGAGATCATCTTGACCGTCACTGACTTGTCAAAAACTAGGTAATGGTCGGGCTCATCGGAGTCTAACTGTTGGTTTTCTTTTGCTCCAACATTTCAGTGGTTTCTTGCTGTCGAGTCCTCACCGTTGTCTCACCTCTGTGGTTCTTTGATTTCTGTGTTCACGGAGATGTTGCACTGATGAGTTAGGAGGCCTTCATGCGGACTGAACAAAATTTTTTGTCTAAATCGCGACGGAAGTACGGGCGAGGATTGTGGCCACGTAAAATCGATTTAAGCCCCCCAGTGGAAATCTTTCACTGACCGTTCCAAGGCGGCTCTTCTGTGGCGATTTATTTATGTTGTTGTTTGTTACTTACTGTGTGTATCACTTGTGTCTTTTAATTTTGGATGGCCATATGGCCATTTTGTGGGAAAGTAACTGTCCATATGGCCTTCCTTTGTTTAGGTTTCCATTATGGTCTGGTCGCTTAATGTTTGTATTTCTTTCCCTTTGGTGTCTTTTATGGATGGAGTAAGTTAATTGTATCAATTCCTGATCTTTGTTTTACTTCTACTTTATAGAAACAAAAAACAAGTCGCGACATTCTTATCGATGCGAATGAGTGTTTTCTATAGAATCTGGACTGGAATTACGGGTTAGGCTTGGAAAACAGTATAGATCTAGTTTAGACGCAGCAGAACGCGGCGTCTGATCAGGTTATCGTTACCTTCACTTCTTTTTTAGCTCACATGTGATGTAGTGACAAGGTGAGCTTTTGTGATCACATTTTGTCCGTCGTCCGACATGCGTGCGTGCGTGCGTCCGTGCGTGCGTCGGTAAACAATTTCAAATAAGTATATCTCTAATAACCCATGGCCAATCTTGATCAAATTTCGCATCATCAGGTAGGGGGAAAGGCTCCATAAGGTTTTTTGGGCTGATCAGATTGGAATTCTGGTTGCCATGGAAACAAAAAGGTTCCATAGACTTATAATGGTGAAAACGACGTCACCACTTTTTCTCGGCCATTTCTTATCCGATCTTCATCAAACTTGCAGATAATCAGGCGGGGCTTACAGTCTACGTCGAATTCGAATTTGGGCTGCACGGGACAAACAGCTTTGGATTTACCTGTCCTTGAGCATAAATATAAGTGAAAAATGGTGTCGCCAGCTTTTCGCAGCCGTTTATGATCTGATCTTTTTGTAACTTCATAAACGAGGACAAGCATAAAATCTCGGACGAGTTCGAATTTGGTTTGAAACTGACCAGCGGTTTTCCAGTAACTTCCCCTTGAGCGTGAAAACATTTCCCATAGACTTATAATTGGGAAAAAGACGTCTCCACTTTTTCTCAGCCATTTCTGATCCGATCTTCATCAAACTTGCCGATAACCAGGAGGGGCTTACAGTCTACGTCGCGTTCGAATTTGGGCTGCACGGGTGAAACACCTTTGGAGTTAACTGCCCTTGAGCATAAATATAAGTAAAAAATGGCGTCTCCAGCTGTTCTCAGCCGTTTATGACCTGATCTTTTTGTAACGTTTCATAAACGAGGACAAGCGTAAAATCTCGGATGAGTTCGAATTTGGTTTGAATCTGACCAGCGGTTTTCCAGTTGCATCCCCTTGAGCGTGAAAAATTTTCCCATAGACTTATGTAAGTAAGGGCGAGGATTGTGGCCACGTAAAATCGATTTAAGCCCCCCAGTGGAAATCTTTCCACTGGCCGTTCCAGGGCGGTTCTTCTGTGGCGGTTTATTTATGGTGTTGTTTGTTACTTACTGTGTGTATAACTTGTGTCTTTTTATTTTAGATGGCCATATGGCTATTTTGTGGGAAAGTAACTGTCCTTATGGCCTTCCTTTGTTTAGGTTTCCATTATGGTCTGGTCGCTTAATGTTTGTGTTTCTTTCCCTTTGGTGTCTTTGATCGGTGGAGTAAGTTAATTGTATCGATTCCTGATCTTTATTTGACTTCTACTTTTTATAATGGGGAAAACGACGTCTCCACTTTTTCTCAGCTATGTCTGATTCGATCTTCATCAAACTTTCAGATAACTAGGATGGACTTACAGTCTACGTCGAGTTCGAATTTGGGCTGCACAGGACAAACAGCTTTGGAGTTACCTGCCCTTGAGCGTAAATCTAAGTGAAAAATGGTGTTTCAAGCTTTTCTTAGCCGTTTATGATCTGATCGTTTTAGCTCACCTAAGCCAAAGGCTCACAAGGTGAGCTTATAGTATAGTTGGGCATCCGGCGTCCGTCGTCCGTCCGCCGTCCGCACTTTTGAACTTGATTATCTAAGTGACTAGAGGGCCAATCCCAATAAAATTTTATGTGCAGCATCACTGGGTTTGGGGATTGGCTGTATTAGGTTTCGGACCAGTCTTAATTAGAACTGTGGTTGCCATGGAAACAAAAAGGTTCCATAGAGTTATAATTGGGAAAACGACGTCTCCATTTTTTCTCGTCATTTCTGATCCGATCTTCATCAAACTTGCAGATAATCAGGAGGGGCTTACAGTCTCGTCAAGTTCAAATTTGGGCTGCACGGGACAACTCCTTTGGAGTTACCTGCCCTTGAGTATATATATAAATGAAAAATGTTTTCTCCAGCTTTTGTCAGCCGTTTATCATCTGATCTTTTTGTAACTATTCATAAACGAGAACAAGCATATAATCTCGGACGAGTTCGAATTTGGTTTGCATCTGACCAGCGGTTTTCCAGTTTCTTCCCCTTGAGCGTGAAAAATTTTCCCATAGACTTAGCATGGTGAAAACGACGTCTCCACTTTTTCTCAGCCATTTCTGATCCGATCTTCATCGAACTTGCAGATAACCAGAAGGGGCTTACAGTCTACGTCGATTTCATATTTGGGATGCAAGGGGCAAACAGCTTTGGAGTTACCTGCCCTTGAGCATAAATATAAGAGAAAAATGGTGGCTCCAGCTTTTCTCAGCCGTTTATGATCTGATCTTTTCGTAACTTTTCATAAACGAGAACAAGCATAACATCTTTGACGAGTTCGAATTAGGTTTGAATCTGACGAGCGTTTTTTTTTTCAGTTACATCCCTTTGAGCATTAAAACATTTTCCAATAGACTTATTATGGGGACAACAACGTCTCCACTTTTTCTCCTCCATTTCCGATCCGATCTTCATCCAACTTGCAGAACACCAGGAGGGGCTTACAGTCTATGTTAGTTCAAATTAAGGCTGCACTGGACAAACAGCGTTTGAGTTACGTGCCCTTGAGCATAAATGTAAGTGAAAAATGGTGTCTCCAGCTTTTCTCATCCGTTTTATGATTGGATCATTTTGTATCTTTTGGTAAAGAGGACCAGCATAGAAATTCGAGCGAGTTCGAAGTTGACTTGAATCTGACCAGTGGTTTTCCAGTTACATCTCCTTGAGTGTGTAAGTTTTTCCCATAGACTCACAATAGGAAAACGACGTCTCCAGCTTTTCTCGACCATTTCAAATCAGATCTTCTTCAAACTTGCAGATAAACAGGAGGGACATGCAGTCTATGTTGAGTTTGAATTTGGGCCACGCAGGTCAAATGACTTCTAAGTTACCTGCACTTGAGCATAAATATTAGCGAAAAATGGTGTATCCACCTTTCCGCAACTGTTTTTGATCTGATCGTTTTGTTACTTTTGGTAAACGAGGATAAGCATTAAATCACTAATAAGTTCGATTTTGGGTTGAATCTGACCACCAGATTGCCAGTTACACCCTCTTGAGGGTTAAAAATTTTCCCATAGACTTACAATGGGAGAACGATGTCTCAAACATTGCTTGGCTATTTCTAACCTGACCTTCATCAAACTTCCAGATAACCAGAAGGAGCTTACAGTCTATGTTTAGTTCGAATTTGGGCCACATGCGACAAAAGCTTTCGAATTACCTGCCCTTGAGCATAAATATTAGTGAAAAATAGTGTCTAAACCTTTTCTCAGCCGTTTCTTATCTGATCTTTTTGAAACTTTTCAGTAAACGAGAACAAGCATAAAACCTCAGATGAGTTTGAATTTGGCGTGAATCTGACATTCGGGTTTGCTGTTACAGCCCTTAGAGCGTGAACAATTTTCCCATAGACTTACAATGGAAAAACTTGTTGGTTTTCTTTTGCTCCAGCATTTCAGAGGTTTCTTGCTGTCGAGTCCTCACCGTTGTCTCACCTCTGTGGTTCTTTTGATTTTTTGTGTTCACGGAGATGTTGTACCGATGAGTTAGGAGGCCTTCATGCGGACTGAACAAATTATTTGTCTAAATCGCAAACGGAAGTAAGGGCGAGGATTGTGGCCACGTAAAATCGATTTAAGCACCCCCCCCCCCAGTGGAAATCTTTCCACTGACCGTTCCAAGGCGGTTCTTCTGTGGCGATTTATTTATGTTGTTGTTTGTTACTTACTGTGTGTATCACTTGTGTCTTTTAATTTTGGATGGCCATATGGCCATTTTGTGGGAAAGTAACTGTCCTTATAGCCTTCCTTTGTTTAGGTTTCCATTATGGTCTGGTCGCTTAATGTTTATATTTCTTTCCCTTTGGTGTCTCTGATGGGTGGAGTAAGTTAATTGTATCGATTCCTGATCTTTGTTTTACTTCTACTTTACAAACCTTTCTCCGCCATTTCTGATCTGATCTTCATCAAACTTGCAGATAACCAGGAGGGACATACAGTGTACATAGAGTTCGAATTTCGGCTGCATGACACAAACAACTTTGGAGTTACCTGCCCTTGTTTATTGATTTGAGGTTTAACATCCCTGTCAGCACAGTGTAGGTCATTTACGAGACGAAACCTAAACAAAGGAAGGCCATAAGGACAGTTATTTTCCCACAAAATGGCTATATGGCCATCCAAAATTAAAAGACACAAGTGATACACACAGTAAGTAACAAACAACATAAATAAATCACCACAGAAGAGCCGCCTTGGAACGGTCAGTGGCAGATTTCCACTGGGGGGCTTAAATCGATTTTACGTGGCCACAATCCTCGCCCTTACTTCAGTCGCGCTTTAGACAAATAATTTGTTCAGTCCGCATGAATGCCTCCTAACTCATCAGTGCAACATCTCCGTGAACACAAAAATCAAAGAACCACAGAGGTGAGACAACGGTGAGGACTCGACAGCAAGAAAACACTGAAATGCTGGAGCAAAAGACAACCAACAGTTAGACTCCGATGAGCCCGACCAGAGACAGAGCATCAGGCACCAACCAACATTATCTCTCTAATTCTCAATAAGCCTTTACGTTGGAGCCGTCATAGAATCTGAGGCCTGACCCACGGGCGTGCAATTAAAGAGGGAAGCAAAGTTGCCAACCGTGATTGGGTTAACTACCATGCATGCAGTCTGTCGTATCCATGCTGTACCCAATCTTTTTATATCGAAGAATGATTTTACGAAATTGGGTGCTGAAGTCATTGCGGTTATATATTTTTCTGAATTTATATACTAAGTCACCATAAAATTCGGGTTCCGATAGACCTTGTTGCGGAAGAGATTTAAGTCCAATATTGAATTTTGAAATTAAATCAGAATGTCGTCTATAAAATTTTGAAAAGGCTTTGCGTAGTTTATGGTACCGATAACCCTGATCAAGGAGTTTAGCCGTTAATAATTTATTACGAGTGTTGAAGTCAGTTACATGACTACACACTCTAGCAAATCGAATTAATTGCGAAATATAAACGCCATAGGATGGGTGTTTTTCTTTCCCTTTTGTTTCACTGAAGGGAACTGTGGGTTAATTGTAGCGATTCCGGATCAGTGCCGTCACTTCATTTTTTTCTTTGTTGCTGTCTTTTGCATGTTACATATCTTTTCATTCGACTTCATTACGATCGATACATTTTTTGAATCGCTCACGTTAGTTATAAAACTGATACTAGAAACATTTGTTTTCCAGAGCTGGCTGGCCTGTTCTACTCATCCCTGGCAACTGAAGTTCCTTGTCAAACGCATGAACACAGTGAGCATAATTCCTTTCTAGAGCATCTATTTTCCCTAAACGCAGGACACAGGAGCGTTAATATCATTTATTGTCTTGTACGTTTCTCTATATAATACAACAAGTTTCATTTACTAATGATATAAAATGGTACTTTCCAATCCTCAAGCCCCCGGCGCTGAGTGACCTCGAAGCACAATGGTAGGTTGCAGAACGGTAAGTGGCGAAAAAAGCGTGGTCAGCCCTCCGTGAACCTCGTGCCCAAATTGGTCAGCTGATTATCTTCCGTTAGTCCTCGTAGATCTCCGTATTGGTGTCGTAGTGGATCTTGTCGTTGTTGTTATATGTGCATATAGCTACAGCCTAACGGCACATCACTCGCCTCCTTTTATGTAAAACCCTGAGGTGGCTAAAGAAAGCTATATGCACATGAGATTATAGTTAAAATTTTATAAAGGAAATGGTTTTTACTACGCCTCCTTTTATGAAAAAGGCGGATCAATAGAGAACATAGAATTTAGAAATTAGCAAGTGTAGCAAACAAGATCTATTAATAAAATTTCTAATAAGCTACAGGTTGCTTTACTTTTAATATAAATGGTTAATGAATTTATCAAAGGTTTTAGAGTAGCTGACCACCATGAATAGCTTGATTAAAGGTAATAAACATTTATGAAATGGATTCCTGTAAATGACCTGAATAACTTAAGGATGGTGAATGATTTACTGAATAAGCAATGTGAGACAATCTAGTTATATAAATGCACAGAGAAACCAATTTTGAGCCGATAGTAATTTACAGAATTGTACATAGCCACTGCACACAAGTTGACAGTAACAAGGGACTACAAAGTGCTGCACCTGAAGGGAAACATAAAGCAATGTAAGCACTGGAGTCTCGGTTGATTTTTGATATACGACTAGCAATTACAAATAAAGAATGTAACAGTATAATGACCAAATATCACTGCTAAATAGAAATAACACAAAAATATAATTAAAACTAAAAAAAGAACAATATCCAAGAATCACTGTAATGTGTATGCTTTACATAAACAGAGAGAACAAGCATCTGAATTTTTATCTATATGTGTAATTTGGAAATACTGAATTTTTAGCTTGCTTGTTCCATATAATAAATATTGCTGCCAAGTGTATAGTATGTTCAAATCTTGATATAAAACAATCAAAACAGAATCTACCACAATTAACAACTATTTCATGTATGGCAAAAATCACACATGTACTACCCATGCACATGCATAAATAAATATCAAACTGGCATTACAAATATCACACATGCACCTTATGCACATGCATGACAAAATATCACACTGGCATTATATAAACACCACACATGTACTCTATGCACATGCATGACAAAACATCACACTTGCATTATATAAACATCACACATGTACTCTATGCACATGCATGACAAAACATCACACAGGCATAATAAATATCACACATGTACTCCGTGCACATGCATGACAAAATATCACTCTGGCGCAATATATACGCCAGCATGACAAAGCACTTGCCATTTCGCAGTCTGACTCGCCGAGCAAAGCGTCGAGGCGTTCTGTCAGACTTAGATGGCAAGTAATAAAATAAATATGCAAACATGACCCACACTCCACAGAAGTCCCGGGCATCAGGAAGGAGATGTCCAAAGTAGCGAGACTTGCAAAATTTAAAATATAACAAAAAGTGTAAACCAAATCCGCTAAGATACATGTCTCACCTGACAAGGCAGTCTTAGTTTTAGAACAATTTTGAATTTTATGCTGCAAAAATTAAAGATATAGTATAGTTATTTAAATCAGTACTTGAGCACTGACGTCAACACCGCAGTATCAACCTCAGCACTAAGGAACTGATACTGAGCTGATGATACCCTCGGGGACGAACGAATCATCCACCAGCAGAGATATCGACCCAGTGGTTGCAATTAAGGCGTAACTATTTAAAAGTCCGACAAAATTGGAAGCAACGTCTCCAAAACGACCTTTAAAGTGTTGAGGGGGACGTTAAACCTCAAATCAAACAAACAGACAAAAGCGAGACTGTGCAAATACATTGTACACCTTTATGAACCGCCGTCTGAGGCGGACCGTCCATGATTCTAAACCCTATTGGTTTCATTTTGTGTGACAGGTCTTGAGATGTCATTTCATCTCAATGTCGGGTAAAAGTCCCACAACATTGGAAGCAACGTCTCCAAAATGACCTATACTGTGTTGATGGGAACGTTAAACCTCATATCAAACAAATTATCATCCAAAAATGACATTTTTCTGGTTCCCGCTCGGAAAGTGAATTGAGGGTGCTCGTTGAAACTATCCCATCGAGGCGGTACTAATGGGTACCTTAAGTCTCTGTTTAAGGGCGGTGACAGGAGGAATCGGGTTTAACCCTGTGATCACTCGACTTAAATATCCAATCGAAATTGAGTCGCGCCATAAATACATGCGTACGCATACATACATACATACATACATACGTACAAACATACATTCATACATACATACATACATACATACATACATACATACATACATGGAAAATGCATACATACATGCATACACACATATACTATTTACCAATTAATGATACGTATCTAAAAAGAAAAGTTCATACATGTACATACGCACAGACATACATGCAATAGTTATTTCGTTACATACATACATACATACATACATACATACATACATACATACATACATACATACATACATACATACATACCTACATACATACATAAATAAATAAATAACATGCATCTCATTGGAAAATGCATACATAAATGCATACACACATATACTATTTATATCTATTTTTATATTTATATCTATATTTATATAAGAAAAGTTCATACATGTACATACGCACAGACATACATGCAATAGTTATTTCATTACATACATACATACATACAAACATACATACATACATACATACATACATACATACATACATACATACATACATACATACATACATACATACATACATACATACATACATACATACATATGTGAGACACAATGATCTGCAAAGAAATGTCATACATGGTTTCTACGTCACTTCATCTAGCGGTGGAGCCCATTCCTCCTATCCGTCTGCACATATTAATTTTAATTTTACATTTACTCGATATGTATATGGAGTCGGAAGGGGAGGAGGCACCGACAAAAAATAATGAAATTACTTTGATTTTAAACCCATGCCATTTTATTACAGATCGACCTGTTGCCGGAACAGCCTCAGAAGGTCGTCTAGTTTAGGTTCTGTTCTTTGCTTTCATATAAAACACGTTTTTGTTACTTTTCAGTGTGGCAGCACTTGAAAGATGCTGGAACTGTGTATCACCAAGACACCATGGCATTTGCTGTTGAACACCTAGCAGGTAATCTTTTCTAGTTCATGTAACCTTCTTAATTTATATCGACATTTCTTTTAACAACAAAACTAGTTACAACGACAATTTTGGTTGAATGAATCCTTAGCTCAAGACGGGAGGGGCTCACCGAGCTATTCAAGAATATTGTACTCGTATTTATTACTCCAGCAACAAATGCTGTGGGTGTTTGTTAATGTCCTTTTTCATATGACGTCATGTCTGAGAGTTTAATAATGCCATGTAATATTTTCGATAATCCACTGGTGGATTAAATATGCAAATAAGCTAGATACGTCCCGTACGTTATATGTACGACGTCTTTAACGACGTCGCGTTTACTAATGGCGGAATTAGGACATTTTTGTAAACAAACGTGAATAAAATGCTTTTTAGATGCCATATGATAGATAGAATCTTGCATTCGTGCTCATGTATTGTTGAATTTATCAAACTCGTTGAGGAAAAGCGATAAAATGCTATCCCTCAATCTCAGCTCGTTGCCGAATTTATTAAACTCGTTGAGGAAAAGCGATAAAATGCTCGGCAAAGCCTCGCATTTTATCCCTTTTCCTCAACTCGTTCAATAAATTCAATAATACAGGAACACTCATGTAAGATCCTCTAAATACTACATATTTTTTTTTTTGGATTATTTACAGTGGCAAATTCTTTATACCCGTAAAGTGTAAGGCAACAAATACTGTCCTTATAAAGAGGGTCATCTCTAAAAGTACAGATAACGTGTTATGGACCCTTAAATATATTGGATATAGTACAACGTTATTCATTGTAGCACAGATGGCTTGTTTACTGTTTTGCTGTTAACCGATTATATTCGAACTCATTCTTGAGAACTGAGAAACCATCCCTATAAGCAATAACAAATTCTAATGAGAAATCCTTCTGAGATCGCTTGGTCCACCGAGGTTCAACTTTTGGTTTTCGTTTGCTCCGTTGAAGCAGCTGCGTTGTGTGCAGCACCGGGTGTTGCCAAGTCTTTATCCTTGAGTCAGCTTGACTTCGTGGTTTCTTTTAACTCGAGTTGATTCGTTGACGAGTTAAAAACACTTCACGCAAACCAAACAAATTCATGTTTGAACCACAGTCCCAGTGAGGGTGAGGGTTGTGATCCCGTAAATAAACTTAAACCCATAAGTAATTTTAATGACCGTTCAAGGTCGGTGCTTTTTGTTAAAGGTTTTGTATGTCGGCTATTCTGATTTTTCTACCATGTTCGATCCGCTAGTTACATTTGGATTATCTCATTCACCACCTGTGTGGTAAAGAGCTGCTGTATCGGTTTACCAGGTGTTTATATTGTTTACTGTCGTAACACCATGTTTCGACCTCTTTTCCTTTGCGGTACTGTGAGGTGTGGGGATTCGGGATCTAATTTTTGCATTAGTTTATGATCTTTCCCCCTTATCAACATTTTTATAAATAAGATCAATAGATATCCCTAAACTATCCACATTATAATTCCTTACCCAGCTCTTTGATTGTTTCTTAACGGCTCGAACGGCGTTACCAATATCTTGAACACGATTCCATAGGTCCTAGTGTGTTCGAATCATTGACAATTTACTTACTTCTTCGAAGCAAGCGCTCGGTGTTGCACTGCTTAATGATACGCCATAAGTTATATGTTATTGTGTTGCGAGGCGTTGCTTTTTCGCGCTGGTGAAAAATCAAGCTAGTATCGCTTCCTCTACATAATCAAGCATGATCTAATTGCGCAAGACATAGATATCAGTCTTGTCGATTTCAGCCTATTTGGTGTATGATTCAAGACAACACAGTATATTGAAGTATATTGATATTTACTGTCTATTTAAGAATATGATGCTATATTTCTGTTGACATTTTCGCCGAGGATGTTGGTTACAGCTGTTAAATATTGGACGTAGCTTTGGACATACAACACGAACCTATGAAAAATTAATTTGCAGGTTACAGTAGCTTATGTATTGTTACAATCGTCGGCTCTATGTAAATTAATACAAAACTTGCATCTATTAAGAGAAAGAGTTACTAACAATGAATCAAACAAAAAAGGATAAAAACAATCATAAACAGCACAGCAACTAGCTCCTTCCTCCCTAAAGATCAAGGTGCAACAGGTTCAAATTATAAAACTTAAATAAATTATAATAATAATATTACATCACGTGAACAAGTCCGTGAAATGAAGACCCCCCGAAACCCCACTTTATATAGAGAAAACTCGGGTTTACGGGGGTAAACATTAATTTTTTTTATTTCTGCTCCAAGACATAGGTTGTGGGTACTCGTTAGAACCGCCTCACTGAGGTGGTTCTAACGACGCCCTCAACCTAAGTGAGGCGGTTTTAACGAGAACCCTCAACCTATGTTTTGAACATTTATAACAAAAATATCAAATATGTTCATAAAAATGTAGCCATTTTGGAGATGTAAAAAATGCACTATTCCACACGGGTGTGTTATCGTAATGCTCAATCATAATACTATATAGATCAAGAGCCCTGTAGGAAATTTCCGACAAAGCTGCTTTCCAAATTAACATCATTAGAACTACCGCCTTAGGACGGTCAGTAGCGAGAACCAATGGGGAGTTTTTGTTTTTGTTTGATTTGAGGTTTAACGTCCCCGTCAACACTGTAAAGGTCATTTTGGAGACGTTGCTTCCAATTTTGTGGGACTTTTACCCGACATTGAGATGAAATGACATTTCAAGCCATGTCGCCTAATGAAACCAATAGGGTTTATTAGCATGGACGGTCCACCTCGCACCGCGGTTCCTGGACAGGCTTAGATCCTCTAAGCGGTTTACCAGTACTAGTGTGCGGGCCGGGTTCAGCTCTGCGTGGAAGCATCATGCAGCCCATATATTTCTTCAAGCCCCTATGGGCGGGGGCGATCCAATGGGGAGTTTTAATCGATTCTGTGGGATCAACCCACACTCTATGTTCCAATATTATTTATCATATGACGTCGCGTCTGAGAGTGTAAAACGCCATGTAATATTTCCGATAATCCACTGGTGGATTAAATATGCAAATTAGCTAGATACGGCCCATAACGTTACATGTACGACGTTTTAACAACGTCGCGTTTACTAACGGCGGAATATTGACAGTTTTGTTAACAATCGTGAATAAAATGCGTTTGAAATATCATAAGATAAATAGAGTCTTGCTTTTCTGCTCATGTATTATTGAATTTATTAAACTAGTTGAGGCAAAGGGATAAAATGCTCGGCAAAGCTCGTTTAATAAATTCAATAATATATGAACACTCATGTAAAATCCTCTATTTACAACACACACAACTGTTAGTTAAATGAAAATGAAAAACTGTGATGAGTTAAAGATGAGGGTTCTTAGCTTGTTCCACACACTGTTAGCTAACGATTAAGAAAACCACCACTCCGGGTAATGATCATCCCTGTAAACCTCATTATACATAGAGAAAACTGGGGTTTACAGGGTAGGAGGCCTTCATGCTGACTGAACAAATTGTTTGTCTTAATCGCGACGGAAGTAAGGGCGAGGATTGTGGCCACGTGAAATCGATTTAAGCCCCCCACCCCCCAGCGAAATTCGTTAGCGCTAACCGTTCCAAGGCGGTTCTTCTGTCGGGGTTTTATTTTTGTTATGGTTTGTCTTTGGGTGTTGTGTCTCTTATATTATTTTATTTTGGATAGCCTATTGGCCATTTTGTGGGAAAGTGACTGTCCTTTTGGCTTTCTGCTATTGATGTTTCCATTAGGGTCGGTTTTTTATGTTTGTGTTTCTTTCCCTTTGGTGTCTCTGATGGGAGCTGTGGGTTTATTGTATCGATTCCTGATCATTGCCGCCAATTCTATTTTATATATTATGTTTTTCATTTCTGCATCACGACGTAGGTTGTAGGTACCAAAAGAGGTGGTAATAACGACAACCACAAACTAAAGTTGAGTATGAATAAAAATGTCATAAGTTTTTATCAAGAATGTCACTGTTTGGGATAAATGAACGATTGTAAAGTGACACTCGGATATGTTATCGTAATGGTTTTCGGGGTTATGAATGTGATGACTATGATACCTTTAAGAGAATGAATTCTTTTAATTCACAGCAACATTCAACCTAGCTACAATGAACACATGCCAGTGTCACAAAGGTAAGCTGTACACATAAATCAGTGCAATGAACACCGTTTCTCATTTCGCAAATACGCACATACAAATAAATTGCCGCTTTTATCGCCGTAAAAATGAAAATTTTAAGATGAAAAATTGTGATATTTTTTCTTATCGAGGCGGTTCTAACGAGTACCCACAATGTATATTTTAGAGCAGAAATAAGAAAAAAGGTATACCCGCGGAAACCCCAGTTTCACTATATAAATGTGGGGTTCTAGGGGGTCAAAATTATATAGGCGTGTGTTCGTGATGGGAATGAGTTAATCACAAAGAGTGCATTATTTTCTAATCCGTTGGAATATTTGATCCCACTTCCGAATTATGACACTGACGAGGCTTAGTTGGCCGAAACTAGCTCATCTTACCCAGACAAACTTCTTGTTTGCCCCATGATTTTTCAATTCTGTGTCGAGGCCCTTGCTTCCATGGGATTACGATTTAATAAAACCTTTTCAAGATCAAACGTAAATTATTTATTGATAATTACCTGAATTGCGCTTAGTAGTTAGAACCGTCTATGCCTTTGTTTAATGCATGAATAACCAACTCACCACACATTTCAACCTGAAAAATAACCTGGGGCTATGAAAGAAGGCATTATCCGGCATGGAAGAAAATCTACGAAGATCGTTACATCTGGTATTAATCAGTACAGATAATATGAAACTTTGTTTTATCTAGACAATCAAAGGCAGTGTTTTAGTTGGTCTCATCCTTCATTCCTCTATTTTCAATATAGTAGGTCGAACTGGAGCAAAGCATTTTAGCTGCACTACGCTGAAGTATGAGAAGACACCACACGGAAATTTATACTAGTCAGAATCAGATTTGTTACTTGATATATATTCGTCAGGAACAGTGACATCGGTTGAAAGTCCCTAGCTCTAACCCAAGGTAAACTTAGTCATATTGTCCTCTGCACCTTCAACGGAGATAATATTCAAACGCGTACCGGCGTTCACATCTCCAGTGGCCTGAGGAAAGAAAGTGTCCTTTTAAGTTTCAGTTCTTTCAGTGTGGCCCAAAATGTCAATAAGTGATTTCTTCAAAGCCTAATTCGTGAAGGGCAATAATGGCATCTGTTGTAATCCTGGCAAAAGCACGTGTACGTTTTTACCCGTAGTTCCTCTTGTGTTGATGAACTACAATCTTATTTCTAGCATTACAGTCACACTCCTAGATTAAAGGAATAATTTCTGGTTCCATACCTAACAACTTATTCTGAACAGTTTCAATTTCTTTTAACAATAACCTGGAGATCAGAAATAGAATTAACAATTCCAAAAGAGACATACAGGTCCTTCATATGCTCATGGGAACATCGGCAAAATCTTTTCTCAGCAAAACATGTGTTCTTTTTGCATTAGTGCAACTGTTGCTTATATGGGTGTACTGCCTGAAGTAATGTGATTGTCGCCCAAATAGAATCCACATTTTTCCTCCATTTCATAGGTCCTCTACATAGTTGTCTATGCTGATATCCCATACCCTTTCTGGCCATCCTCCTGATCTACATATTTCTTTGTTAAGTTTTAAGTGACACCAGTGCATCTCTAAAATTGCTATAGCAAACACATTTATCTGCAGAAAGTCGCTTTATCTGTGTTGTCAGTAGCTTTCGTATTTTCTTACCGAAAAAACAACAGTGGCCCAAGAACGGTCCATAAGACTAGACAAAACTGACGCCCCCGTAGTTATGCCTCAAACACAAATTGAGGGGGCATATAACTTTTTCTTTGTTCGTCATTCCGTTCATCCGTCACGTACTATAAGATGTATCAAATCTGACGAACCATGCTAATGTTCTGAAATTTCACATGTTTATTGCTTATGAAAAAAATAACTGACCCGTATGTTTTAATCACGTCTTGTTGCAGAGTTATGGCTCTTGGTAAGCTCAGGCACTTTTGCATCGGAAAGCTTGTAAACATATTGCCTCAAAAACCGTTCAGACTAAGTTCTTGAAATGTGCAGGCTGTTTGAAAATAATGTGACGATGGCCTGATAAAACCTTGGTATAATTTTATGAACACTGACCAAGTTATGTACTTTTGCAGACTCAGGCCTTTTGGGATATTGAAAATTGCATGCTAAACGTTTATGAAACCACATGGACTAGGCTATTGGCTTTTTTGTTTAGGCTGTTTGTAACCATTGCGAAGTTGACCAAATTATGACCAAATTATGACCCATTGTGGACGTAGGCATAGGAAAAGCTCGAAAGCAAAATATCTCAAGAACGGCATTGGCTAGGCTTTCGAAATTTTGCAGGCTGTTTGGAATCAGTATTGAAGTTTGGTATAAATTGATAAAAATATGCCCCTTTATGGACTTAGGTATTTTGTGCATTGGAAAAGCTAGTAATCACAATAGCTAACGAGCCGCATGGGCTATGCAGGTTGTTTGGATCTAATGTGAAGATGACTTTATTGAATTTGAAGGTAATTTTATGGTAAATTGACCACATTATGCAGACTTTAGCATTTTGGCATAGGAAAAGGTTGTACGCAAAATACACCAAGAACCGCTTAAAATAGACCATTGAAATTGTGCGGACTGTTTGACCCTAATGTGAAGATTTTCTGCTTAAATTTTGATATAATGTTATCAAAAATTGACCAAATTATGCCCCTTAATGGTCTGAGGCACTTTTTGGCATATAAAAGACTCGCAAGCAAAATATCTAGGCTTTCATTTGCTGTTGTTTTTTAACTATTGTGTTTCTTTTGCTCCAGCTTTTCAGTGGTTCCTTGCTGTCGAATCCTCACCGTTGTTTCATCTCTGTGGTTGTATGATTTTTGTGTTCACGGGTACGTTGCACTGATATGTAAGCAGACCTTCGTGCAATTTGAGCCCCCCCCCCCCCACCACCACCACCCCAGTGGAATTCGTTTTCACTGACCGTTCCAGGACGGTTCTTCTGTCGCAGTTTTATTTTTGTTATGGTTTGTCTTTGGGTGTTTGTGTCGCTTATATTATTTTATTCTGGATAGCCTATTTGCCATTTTGTGTCAGAAACTGTACTTTTCTATTGATGTTTCCATTAGGGACTGTTGGTCCATGTACGTGTTTCTTTCCCTTTGGTGTCTCTGATGGGAGCTGTGGGTTAATTGTATCGATTCCGGATCATTGCTCCAACTTCTACTTTTAAAATTTTGTAGGCTGAGAACAGCGAGTGGTTCAGACCAAATTATTTCCCTTTGTGGACTTAGTCAATTAATCTATATTTTGAGCAGAAATATGTAAATAAACTATCACTGATTTTCATCTTAAAATTTTCTTTTTGTTTTCGGCGGTAAAGTTTACAATGTATTTGTATAGGCGTGTTTTTCGTTATCTGAAAACGAAATAAGAAAAATACTACTCAGCAAATGTCTCTATCTAACTTACCTCGTGTTATTAACTAAAAGGATGGAAGGAATTAGAACAATGACGGTGGGTGCGAAAATAAAACCTAACGAGTGCACCAACAAGTCAAAGACGGTTAGGATATGAAAGAACGAAAGAATGATTGCCGCTTTGGTGACGGTTTTATTTTTTTTGTTTCTTATCCTAAAACTGCTTGCGAACCATACGTTTGTTAGAAATGTTCCATGAAATGGTTATACTTTCAAAACAAAGAATACATCACAGAACTGAAAAGTATGGGGCGTCCAGTTCTTTCGGGACCAGATAAGCAATAATCAGCCTATAAGAAGTTATATGCGATAAGCAGGTTCATGGTCCCCCCCCCCCCCCCCCCCCCAGTGAAATTTGTTTGTATTATTTGAGGTTTAACGTAACAGTCAACACTATTTAGGTCATTTTTGAGACGTTGCTTCCAATTTTGTTGGACTTTTACCCGACATTGTGATGAAACTACATCTCAAGCCCTGTCGCCAAATGAAACCAAAAGGCATATGTGCATGTCTGACTCGAAACACTTTTCCTGGGCAGGCTTAGTCATTCTAAGCGGTTTACCAGTACTCATGTGTTTTGTTTTGGTATAAGGTCCCCGTCATCGTTGTAAAGGTCATTTTGGAGAGGTCCTTCCAATTTTGTCACCCCATGAAACCAATGGGATTTATAAGCATGGACGGTCCGCTTTGCCTCGGTTGTTTTCGAAGAAAACGACGAGATGTTTCCATAGCTCTGGCGACGTCGTCGAGCAAAAACATGGACATTTTGTAATATCTCTGTCATTACTGAACACATTGACTTGAAACTCGGACTAGTTGCTCATTATGAAAAAGGGAACTCATACCAATAGCTGAGGTAACCCTCAAACTAGTTTTGGTACAGTTTTGCCCCTTTTTCGACTTAGCATTTTTGCAGCCTAGCGTTGGCACCCGCATGCGGTGCTCTTGTTTTCGACTTCTGTAATCATTGCCTTCACTTCTGTTTTACATCCAGACAGCTTGTACAGTGATAAAGGCCTATTTGTGATTCTGTCGGTCTTTTGTCATCTTTTAGACGATTTTGTCCCGTGCCATTCAATTGTTGAAAACATACTGACATCATATAACTCTTCCATTATGCTCATTTTTTCTAAGCTGTAACTTGGTCGACAATACTGATAATAATAATTACAATAATTTATTAAAATCATCAGATCTTCATACAGATACATTAATTAGTTAATTGAACAGTACACAGTTCAGAGGCCTTTGTTTCAGAACTTTGTAGCTCACTTAATTTGCAAAATATAAAGAATACTTTTATAATAGTAAAATTATACATTTTCACCAGTTTCCATTATTGTAGGAACAGTGGCACAAGCAAGTAGAGTAACTATCCCAACATCAGCGACAAAGAGGCCAGCGACAAGCCATGTCATGAATTCAGCCACACCTCCACAAGGAAAAGTATCTGCGACCCCCTTTCATCACTGAGCAACGCATTACGAAAACACGCCTTTACAAATCCAGTGTAAATTTCACCGCAGCGAAAACGAAAATTATTTTATTTTTTTTTTTAATAATATGAAAAATTGCGATTTTCTTATTTCTGCTCAAAACATAGATTGTGGGTACTCGTTAGAACCGCCTCGACGAGGCGGTTCTAACGTGTTCCTACAATCTGTTTTAAAGCAGAAATATGAAAAATAATGTTTACCCCTTTAAACCCAAGTTTTACTATATACAAGTGGGGTTCACGGGATATAAAATTATATTGGCCTGTTTTCGCAATGATTACTAAGTTCATTCCATTGCTGAAGACTGTCGTTGTGTTAAAAATCGACTATATACCTCAATTCTGGACGCATGGGTTTGTGACTGCCGTTGTGCTCCAAATGGACAATATTCCGAAATTCCGAAGTCATGCGTTTGTGTACGAGTTTGGTTTTTGGTCGGTATTCCATGTTGTTATTTATTCTGATGCGGATTCCAAGTCTTTGTCTTCGATGGCAGACCTTGAACCAAAAGAAGCATCTGCGTACTATAGAAATAGGTTTAAAATCCGGACGCTTTCCTTTATCAGCACGTAAATAAAAAAAGAAGTTGTACGTTTTAATGTTGTATATGTATCCGTTGCAGTCCAGCTAAATTGGAAGTTGATAGTTGGTCATCTATTTCTACTAGCATGTATCGATACTGATCTAGTATACACTCATTTGCAGGCTCACATGAAAAATAGAAGCGGAGGCAATGATCAGGAATCGATACAATTAACTCACAGCTCCCATCAGAATCAGAATCAGAATTGTTACTGGTGATACGTCAAATGACATTCATACACCAGGACCTGTGATGTGGGAAGTTAGTCCCTCGCTCTAACCAAACAGCTAAATTTAGCTACACAATCATCAGCACTTTCAGCTGTCGAAATAATCGAATCGGGAAGGGCATTCCAATCTCTAATGGTTCTGTGGAAGAGCTACGCTTTAAAAATGTCAGTTCTTGCAGTAAGGGTCTGAAACGCCAACGAATAGTGATTTCTACAGTGTCTAGCTGGGGGAACAAGGTCATCTGTTGGAATGCTGGCAGCATCCTTCAGACCTTTGTATAAAAGGATGAGCCTACTGTCTTTTCTCCTTTTCTTGAGAGACTCCCATTTTAATTTCCCAAGTATTCCAATCATGCTCCCAGATTCAAAATAGAAGTGGAGGCAATGATTAGGAATCGATACAATCAAACAACAGCTCCCATCAGATACACCAAAGGGAAATAATCACAAACATGACACAACAGACCTAATGAAACATCAATAGCGGAAGCCAAAAGGACAGTTACTTTCCCACAAAATGGACAATAGGCTATCCAAAATAAACCAACATAAGCGACACAAACACCCAAAGACAAATCATAACAAAAATAAACCGCGACAGCATTAATTGCCTTTTACAAATCTAGCAGCTCTATTCAGAACTTTCTCAATTTCTTCGTTAAGGAACACTCCACTGGGTCGCAGATACAACTACCATATTCCAAGATTGGTCGAACAAGACCTACATCCTGAGGGGACTATTGAAGATTTCGCCTCCGGAAACTAAGCGTTCTATTTGCCTGAGTACACATGTTGCTAATATGAGTATTCCATCTCAAGTTGTGTGTGATTGTCACTCACATCAGAGACACCAAAGGGAAAGGAACACAAACATGAAACAACAGACCCTTATAGAAACATCAATAGCGGAAAGCCAAAAGGACAGTTAATTTCCCACAAAACGGCCAATTGGCTGTCCAAAACAAAATAATATAAGCAACAAAAACCCATAATGAGAGCTTTTTCTGGTCGCCTGTTAGATGACGGGTTATGACAAATATTGATAGTCGTCAGCCTCGATAGCGCAGAGGTTAACGCATTCGACTTATGATAAAGAGGTTGTGCGTTCGAATCCGGCAACCGGTATCGAGGTGTGCCCTTGGGCAAGACACGTAATGGCACTACCGTACTCCATTCACGGGTAAATGGGTAGCAGTGCTGTATAAGTTACTGCCTCTCTCTCGCGCGCATGTGAAAGCACACGGAATGAGTGTTCGAGAGCGATTTGATAAGCTTGACGCTTTCATCGCAATCGAACTAAAATAAATTAGTATAAACTATAAACTAAATATTGATTATATTCATCATTACACCGGCTTCCAGTAGGGCAGTTGGAGCGCATAGGACTGCAGGTCAGTGGGATTTAAGGTCCTGTACCAACCAAGTTGTGCAACTGTCATACTGATACTGTTATCAGCATTTTCTACAGCCATGCTCTCCATCAGCCGTTTGGCTGAGCAGCTGTTGTCATTTATTGACAAATTCTTAAAGAGCATGTTAAAAACAAGCTTTCTTCACAATTATATTTTATGAAAAGTAGAAGTAATACAAAGATCAGGAATCGATACAATTAGCAAATTCTTTCCTTTAAGAGTAGACCTCTATTTCGGTGGAAAAGCAAACAGAGAGTCCCGAAAGTTGTCTCTCTTTGAAAAATGGCGGAACAATATGTCAGGTGTGTCCATTCCCCTTAACAACCCTGTTAATTGCACTTTATATAGAGAAAACTGGGGTTTCATTGTCTGTCTTATTTCAGTTCCAAGTATAAGGTTTTTGGTACTCGGTTATGGGTAATCATAGCTTATGGGTAAGGGCCTCCTAAATGAGGCGGTTCTAACGAGCACTAATAGTTTGTTTTAAGTATGAATAAGAAAATTATCATACATTTTCATTAAAGAAACAAATAGCCGTTTCGGAGATTTCAAATTATGCACTATTTAACACGGATGTGTTACCGCAATAGGGTACTGTCTAAGTGAATGCTAATGGCCGTCAGCAGTTTTGAAATGTATACTACTGTTGATGAAGAGTTTAAAAAATAAAGTGTTTCATCTCATGTGCAGTGTATTCTAACGGTAAAAAATTTAGCTTATCATACACTACGAAACGCATTGCAATGATTTTATTCATCTTCGAATTCTAACCATTAGTGGTATGTCACTAAAGGTAAAAGGGTTTTTGTTTGTTTGATTTGAGGTTTAAGGTCCCCATCAACACTGTAAAGGTCATTTTGGAGACGTTGCTTCCAATTTTGTGGGACTTTTATCCGACATTGAGTTGAAATTACATCTCAAGCCCTGTCACCCAATGAAACCAATAGGGTCTATAAGCATGGACAGTCCGCCTCGCACCGCGGTTCCTGGACAGACTTGGATTCTCTAAGCGGTTTACCAGTACTAGTGTGCAGGCCGGATTCAGCTCTGCGTGGAAGCATCATGCAGCCCATATATTTCTTCAAGCCCCTATGGGCGGGGGCCGAAAGGTAAAAGGGTACACAGAATTGTATATAAGGTTAATACTAACATGGTAATGTAACTGTCGGGAATGATAGAAGCCATCATTCTTACAATTCCTAGTAAAGAAACATCCCTCTAATCCCCACTTTATATTGAGAAAACTGGGGTTTAAAGCAGTATATCTATTTTTTTCTTATTCTTGCTCAAAGGCATAGGTTGTAGGTACTCGTTAGAACTGCCTCAGAGGCGATTCTTACGAGCATCCACAAATTAAGTTTGGTGTGTAAATAAGAAAAATATCACAGATATTCATTAGAAAAGGAACCATTTTGTGGATATAAAAATGCACTATGTCGCACGGGTGTGTTATCATAGTGAAAAAATACGGATGCCACATTTAGCCTTAGGGAGGTTCATTGTAAAGATCGGTTAGGTATTTTGAGTATCTATCAAAATGCCAAACATTTAGGTCAAGTATACGTAATTGGGCTCTCCAGTAGATTTTCTTAAAAATTTTGCATACGAATACATCTTTACATCGAAAGGTATTCACCATATTTGCATTATTTGCTGGCTCCCAGCTTGCACATTGTCAATATTGGAAAAACAGGTAACCAGACCCCCCTGACCTTTCAAGGTCAGGAGGGTCTGGTTACCTGTTTTTCCATCATTGATAACCTTCAGACTAGGAACCAGCAGGTAATGCAAATAAGGTGAATGTTACCAAGTTCATTTAGGTGCCGGAACAGCATGCAAACCAGAATCATTTGTATAGAAAGCAGTGGGGATCTGAATAAAATAGCCCCTTTTTCAGGTTTTGTTGCTTATGTTTTTGTTTGTTTGATTTGAGGTTAAACGTCCCCGTCAACACTGTGTAGGTCATTTTGGAGACGTTGCTTCCAATTTTGTGGGACTTTTACCCGACATTGAGATGAAATGACATCTCAAGCCATGTCGCCCAATGAAACCAATAGGGTTTATGTCGCACGGGTGTGTTATCGTAGTTATTGTTGATTAGAATGACTCATTAGTTTATGAGCTACAGCAGCAAGTAGAAGTGTAGGGTGTGTTAAATTTTGGGGCATTTTGACGAAATTTATAAACGACGTTCCAGATGTTTAATGCGAACATTCCGGAAGTCTTACCTAAGTTCGACTAGAAAATTATTTCTGAACATCATCATATTTAGCAACTACTTGTAGATCTATGTGTAAGCAATATTATATTACTTTTCTTGTCGCTTGTTATAGCATTTGTCATAATTCGGGTAATTCGTGGTACGTATATTCTTTAAACAGGACATAGATTGTGGTCATCACGAAAACAAGTCTATTTAAGAAATGAAATTTATTTTTCTGCAGTTCATGGAAGTATGAACGCAGTGGGTCGCGTGCAAAGTAAATGAACCCCGAAGGGGTTCATGTAAACTTTGCTAGCGACCCACTGTCGTTCATACTTTCATGAACAGCAGAAAAATTAAGTTTATGTTTTATATTGACATTATTTGTCCCTTATCACTGGGCGAAAAAATGCTTTTAGGACAATATTTTAAAGCTAAAAACCATTTACACGCTGTGTTTCTACAAATACCGGAGCAGCGTTGACGTCATCAACGCCCGTAGAGAACAATGGTTTAGAATGACGTCATTTAACGTCACTGAAAATCGTGTGATTCGATGAGTTCATTGGCGTATGAACGCAATTGTTTTCTATAGGTTTACATTACACTTTACACTGGAAATGTAAATATATAATTTTGACCCCCTTGAACCCCACATTTATATATAGTAAAACTGGGGTTTCCGGGGGTAAACCTTATTTTTCTTATTTCTGCTCTAAAATATAGATTGTGGGTACTCGTTAGATCCGCCTCGATGAGGCGGTTCTAACGAGTGCCCACAGTCTATATTTTGAGCAGAAATAAGAAAAATATGGCAATTTTTCATCATAAAATTTTCATTTTTTCGGCGATAGAGGTGGCAACGTAATTGTATAGGCGTGTTTGCGTAATGGTATTTGAAAAGGTTCTACTTAGTAGTCGTAGATATTAATCGTTTTATTAAAAGCAAAAACAAAAAAGAAAAGAAAAACGAAACAAAATAGCACTTAAATTACTGTGGACGCCAACTGTGTTGTTAATCCATGGATTTGATCTGTTATAATTGATTCAATTTGACATGAGTCTGAACTCTATGCAAAGAATAAGTTAATCAGTAGTTTCGTTTTTCGTACACATCTCGTGAATTTTCGGCATCTCGTAAATGGCGGCCCATGTATTGAATAACAAAAAAATGATCTCTTCGGACAACGCGAAGATAAATATATGCATTCAGTGGGGTGTGACTTTATGGTAATAGAGGGCACCAGTATCATGTCAAATTGTTCGAACTATAAATTAACTGACACGTGTAGCGCTGGGAAGCAAGTCCTACTGTAAAATTATCTGGCGCGACGACTATGAGTTTGAAAGATTCGAGTTTCGCTGGATGTGCATACTGTAGGACATTATCGTATAATGCAGTTCGTTTTAATTTTTTTGCATGAATTCAGTAGACGCCAATTGTTTTGGATACGCCACATATAAATAAATAAATCCCGTGTTTGCAATAAAACTTGATAATAATATTATTCAACCAACATTGCATTGAAAAATAATGACGTTTTCAAAGAAGACGTTTTTAGCTCACCTAAGCCGAAGGCTCACAAGATGAGCTAATAGTATGCCAATGGTCCGTCGTCCGTCCACACTTTTAAGCATCTTCTCAGAAACTACTGGGCCAATGGGAGTCATACTATATGTACAGCATATATTGTTTCTTTGATGCACCAAAGACACTTTCATAGAGGCCATTATCTATCGATGATGATGCTATCAACAGACTACCACATGTTGAATGTAATCTGCTGCTAGACAGGTTCCCGACCGTTACTGAAACAGAGAAAGCAATAAAACTTCTGACATCTGGCAAGTTCCAAGGACCAGATGCAATACCTGCTGGGATCTACAAAGCAAGAGGTACACCAGCTGCAAAGAAGTTGACAGAGTTATTTCACATTATGTGGCGAAAAGAAGCCATCCCTCAATAATTAAAGGATGCGTCAATTAACCACCTATTCAAACGGAAAAGGAACCCTCAGATCTGTGACAATCACCGTTGTGTCTCTTTATTGTCAGTTGCTGGGAAAGCCCTTGCAAGAATGCTACTTAACTGACTGAATGAACACACTGAACAGTCAGGGCTTCTACCAGAAAGCCAGTGTGAGCTTAGGACAGACAGAGGAACATTTACAGGATCTTCACAGCAAGGCAGCTGCAAGAGAAATGTCATTCTTGCACACCAGACAAGCAAATCCGTGATTTTACCCTGGGATAGAAATTTATGTATTGACCCTGGTGTTCCGACCCCAAATCGCGTGTTTGATAAATGCACTGGTTGATTACAACCTCATGTGCGGCGTCGTCATGCGTGACGTCACTAAACATTCCTGTCGTGTCATCACAAAATGGCGGACGTCTGTAACCGAAGTGACAGCAGCATTAAAAATCCGTGCTAATATATGGAAGGTATGCAAGAAAAAGAATCCAATATAGGTGTGAGGGGTGGATAGAAAAATCCGTCCCTCGGGATCACTGTCCGGCATCACTCGGCAAGCCTCGTGATGCCGGACAGTGACCCTTGGGACGGATTTTTCAATCCACCCCACACACCCATATAAGATTCTTATAGGAACAGAACCTTGACCAACACATGACCTTTTATTGACCTCACCAAAGCATTTAACACAGTCAGTCGTGAGTGCCTTTTGAAGATCATGGTGAAGTTTGGATATAAAACAAAGGACGGCCTCGGTAGCTCAGTCGGATGCGCGTCTGATTGGTAATCAGGAGGACGCGGGTTCGATAGCTGCCGGGGTCGGCAACATTCTTTCGTGGAGATTGATCTGACATGAAATCTTTTCTACGGTCATTGTCTCCCTTCCGCTAATTCAAGAAGGGCAGTTGTCAGTTTCTGGCGAAAGAATGTGCACTGTACTGGTAAACAGCTTACGTATAAGCCTACCCAGGAAAAGTGTGGATAGGTAAACTGACCGGCTCAAAAATGACCTAAAATAGTGTTGACTGGGCCGTTAAACTCCAATGCAAGCAAACAAACAAATATATACAACAAAGTTCATAGCAATGGTGAGACAGTTGCACGATGGTATGCTTGCACGGGTCCAAAATGATAATGAGTTTTCAGATCCATTCCCAGTGACAAACGGAGTCGAGCAAGGCTGTGTGTTAGTCCCAACACTGTTCAGCATGATGTTTTCTTTCATGCTCACAGATGCTTTCCAGGATGATGGCAATGTTATACCTATTAGGTATCGCTTTGATGGGACGCTTTTCTATCTCAGAAAGTTGTAAGCCAAATCCAAGGTGAAGACAGAGGTGGTAGATGAGTTCGTCTTGCTGATGGCATGGCAAAAGGTTCTCCAACAGAATGAAAGATGCAAAAAGGTATAGTTCAAGTATCTGACTCATGTGATAGCTATGACCACACAATCAGTATCAAAACGACAGAGGTAGTCTATCAGCTAGCACCTGGCAAGCCTTACAAAGAGCCCAACATCACAGTGAAAGGTCAAAGATTGGTGGTAGAGACAATTTCACCTACCTTGGGAGCACGCTGTCAAGATCCGTGCATATTGATGATGAAGTGAATGCCAGTATTGCCAAAGCTAGTGCAGCATGTGGGCGACTACGTAGTAGTGTATGGGATCGAAGTGGAATCAGACATGACACAACAGTGAAAGTCTACATAGCTGTGGTGCTTCAAACACTATTGTATGAATGTGAAACGTGGACAGTTTACTAATGGCATGCCAAAAAGACTGAATTACTTCCATATAAGCATTCATAGAAAACTCTTAAAGATTAGGTGGCAAGACAGGATTCTAGACACGGAAGTCATGAAAGGGCAGGGATGCAAAGTGTACATACTCTTCTGAAATTGGCACAGTTAAGCTACACAGACCATGTTCGTAGAATGCCTGAGGAACGTTTGCCAAAGAAAATTCTCTATGGAGAACTAGCAATGGGCAAACGCCCCCAAGGCGATGAGAAGAAGCGCTATAAGGACAACTTCAAATATGTTCTAGAAAGGGTTATCCTTTGGAAGCAAGGAATACACCACAGAACTGGAAAATATGGAGTGAACTGGTTTTCTGGGCCAGACTAGCTAGTTTCGGCCATTTAGGCCTCATCAGTGACCCTCAAATATCCCAAAGGACAAGAACATATAAACTACGCTATGATGTAGGGCAGGGAGACTCGGCCTCCCTCAGGAACTTCAACATTCCAACAGAGTCGATGTAACAAATTGCACAGGACAGAGCAAAGTGGCGAGGTCTCATCAGAAGGCGTGCCAGTGAATACGAGGCAAACAGAATCAGTGAAGTTGAGCAGGAACGCGCACTGCGCAAAGCCAGACCTAAGGCATCACCAACAGAGCTGTCTTCTTCTAGTCTCTAATGCTCTTTTGTTTGTTTGTTTTGGAGTTTAACGGCCCAGTCAACACTATTTTATGTCATTTTTGAGCCGATCGGTTTTCCTTTTCACACTTTTCCTGGACAGGCGTATATGTAAGCAGTTAACCTGTAGAATGCATATTCTTTCGCCAGAAACTGACAACTGCTCTTCTTGAATCAGTGGACGGGAGAGAATGACCGTAGAAAATATTTCAAGATCAATCTCCACGAAAGAATGTTGCCGACCCCGGCATGTATCGAACCGCGTCCTCAAAATCACCAGTCTGTTGCTCTATCTGCAACAAACAGTTTAGAGCTAGACTCGGTCTCATCAGCCATCTTAAAACACGCAAACAGTAACATTTGATACATTTTAAGGCATCTGAATGGGAAAAGGGTTAAATAGTGTTTGTATGCAATACAAATTAAAAAGAGAATGAATGGATGAGGAATTGTAACAAACAGATCGATCCCTAATTCTTCCCATACTATCATCAGGGAAAGAAGTATACTGTCGTCAAATTCATTCATTGACATTGGCTCAAGGTCACAAGGATTGAGTAACCATCAGAGTTTCAAACATCTTATCCTCAGAAACCACAAAGCCAATTGAAGTCATATGTTAAAAAGAATATCTTTGCATCATGGAAAGATAAAAGATAAAGATAAAGAAGCCTTATTTAACGTCCCATATCCGAAGCAAATAACATAGGCTCTGTAAAGCTTTTATTGCGACAACAAATGAACTTTAACAAATACTTTCCTGCCTTCATATTCTAGACACGTTTTTAATTATTCGGACCCAATTTTGATTTATATCAGTCTTTGAATCGACTGTCTATTCGAAATTCGCAAAATTGCAGTATGTTTCCTCTGGCTTTCTTTGCCGGATCATTACAGGGTCACTGATGAGGCTTTATTAGCCGAAACTACGTAGTATGACCAATCTTCTTTCTTATGAATGTTTTCATTGCTCTTAAAGGATCTCATTTTAGATTTTTATTTGCCTTCACTGCAGCTGGTGTTGTGCCGTGTGGCGGCAGTAAAACGTCTCCCCGTACATCAACCATAGTGCAGTTTATATTTTACTTTTGGTCCTTTGAGATCGGCGTGAATATTCTGAGAAATCAGAAATAAATTATTGGTTTAGACTCATATTCTAGACACGTTTTTAATTATTCGGACCCAATTTTGATTTATATCAGTCTTTGAATCGACTGTCTATTCGAAATTCGCAAAATTGCAGTATGTTTCCTCTGGCTTTCTTTGCCGGATCATTACAGGGTCACTGATGAGGCTTTATTAGCCGAAACTACGTAGTATGACCAATCTTCTTTCTTATGAATGTTTTCATTGCTCTTAAAGGATCTCATTTTAGATTTTTATTTGCCTTCACTGCAGCTGGTGTTGTGCCGTGTGGCGGCAGTAAAACGTCTCCCCGTACATCAACCATAGTGCAGTTTATATTTTACTTTTGGTCCTTTGAGATCGGCGTGAATATTCTGAGAAATCAGAAATAAATTATTGGTTTAGACTCATATTCTAGACACGTTTTTAATTATTCGGACCCAATTTTGATTTATATCAGTCTTTGAATCGACTGTCTATTCGAAATTCGCAAAATTGCAGTATGTTTCCTCTGGCTTTCTTTGCCGGATCATTACAGGGTCACTGATGAGGCTTTATTAGCCGAAACTACGTAGTATGACCAATCTTCTTTCTTATGAATGTTTTCATTGCTCTTAAAGGATCTCATTTTAGATTTTTATTCGATAATTCGAACGTCAGCCAAGGGAGCTCCTAATCAAATTTTCACGCCTTTGGTATGGCGCGGACGGGGATCGAACCCGCGACCGCCCGTTTCCGAAGGGGACGCTCAACCACTGAGCTATCGGGGCCGGAAACTATAGTTTATATATTTTGTCTTGTTTACATGACCAAGATGGCGGCCATGCCCGTATCAGGTGAAAAACCTTTAAAAATCTTCTTCTCAATAATCATAGGTCAGATGGCCTTGAAACTTGACAGACAGCAGAAGGTACTCGAGCCTTACAAACTTTACATAAATGATGACCCATGGTTGACCTTAACCTATTTTACGGCAAGATCAAATTTGGTCCCTGAGGCATTTGGATGTTTGCAATGTACAGCGGACTCACCCTTGCGATCATGAGCATTGGTATAGAAAAATTGACTAGGCGGAGCTATCGTTTGTACCTGCCTTTGGAATGATCTATTAACAAAAGATAAAGCAAGTCACCCGATTGTGTAAATTCAACTGTAACACAAACATAGCTGTGGCGTATATGGCCATTTGGTCCGCTTGCAGAAAGCATGCGAAAGGCACTCTACCGAATCTTCTGGTGGACTCAGCGAATTTGACATTTGTTTGTTTGTATTGGAGTTTAACGGCCCAGTCAACACTATTTAGGTCATTTTTGAGCCGGTCAGTTTACCTATCCACACTTTCCTGGGCAGGCTTATACGTAAGCGGTTAACCAGTACAGTGCACATTCTTTCGCCAGAAACTGACAACTGCCCTTCTTGAATCAGCGGAAGGGAGAGAATGACCGTAGAAAAGATTTCATGATCAATCTCCACGAAAGAATGTTGCCGACCCCGGCGGGAGTCGAACCCGCGTCCTCCTGATCACCAGTCAGACGCGCATCCGACTGAGCCAACGAGGCCGGCTCCGAATTTGACATATATTGACAACACCTGGGGCCAGTTTCATCAATAAACATCGTACGATTAATCTTAAATTGTTCTTACGCACTTTTTAAAGAACTGCGTACGTCAGTTTCATCAAAACATCGCAAAGTGTTCGCACGAGCTAAATTTGCGTTTCACTAAAATATGTCGCAATTTTGAATATGCGCTTAAACAGGGCCACTAATTGTCACATGCGTGATCACGTGCCGTCTTGAAATAGCCGTGTAAAGTAGATAACACGTTTTAAGATTATTGGTCCGGTGGACCTAGATGTATATTCAGTACAAGCAACGTTGAATCAATGTGATTCAACGTTGATTCTACGTTGTTTCAAACTTGTGTTTCCATTTCATTATCGTAAGATACAGATATTTATTATCTGGACCCATTTCCCACTGTAACAATGGTGAGTTGGTCTGTTTTGTGGACGTCGTGACGTCAGACAAGCGTTGATTTAACGTTGTCATAATGAAACTTTTACGAGCGCGTTTGTCAGTAAATGCGGGGCGGCGGTGGAGCTGGGGATGGGGATGGGCGGTTCATCAGCATGAGTACACGTCTGGGATTTTCCTACCCTTCATAATCAGGGTCCAGGGGCCGTTGGGTTTGGGAAAAACAGCTCGCTAATATTAAAGTCGGGAACTTTGTCAATTTCGGTTCAATTTTCATGAAATTTTCATCAAAATGTAGCACAAATTCAGGAATTGGGAAATTTGTTGTAATTTGGGAATATCTGTCTCTAAATTGGGAAAAAGTAGGGGCCGATTATCGGCCCCAAATTTGCACTAGGAAAATCCCTGACACGTGTATTGTTGAGTTGTTTATAATATTAGATAACGTGAGACTTCGCAGAGCATTTTATTACTTTTTCACGCTCATTTTAATAAATCCAGAAATGCAAGAGCATGAATACAAGATTCAATTTATCGTATGAACTTAAAACACAGTTTATGCACGATTTTAATACAAAACGTCAATGCATGACGTTGTTTAATAAGGATGCCGCATATAACGTTACCTGACGTAGCCTCTGTAAGTGTTCGTATTTTACGTATATCAGTTTTCAGTTCCGGTTTGTTGTTGGCAATGGTGACAGGTCTATAGCAAATATTGTTTAATTGATTGTTCGTCTGTCAGGCCGTCGAGCCTTTCTTTCGACCCCCGCCCATCGGGGCTTAAAGAAATATATGGGCTGCATGATGCTTCAACGCAGAGCTGAAACCGACCGCACACGAGCCTGCCCAGGCAAAGCGGTGCGAGTCGGTCCGTCCATGCTTATAAATATGTTCTATAAAAGGGATATCCTTTGGAAGCAAGGAATACACCACTGACCTTGAAAATATGAAGTGTACATGTTTTCTGGGCCGGACTAGCTCGTTTCGGCCAATTAGGAACCATCAGTGACCCCTAAATATTTTCAGAATTCCACAATGGAATCAGTGATCCCAAAGGACAAGAAAATATAAACTACACTATGATGGAGGGCAGGGAGATTTTTTACGGCCGCAACGCATTCCTAGATACCAGCTGTAGTGACGTTTAATAAACCCTATTGGTTTCATTGGGCGACGGGGCTTGAGATGTCATTTCATCTCAGTGTCGGGTAAAAGTCCCACAAAATTGGAGGCAACGTCTCCAAAATGACCTATACAATGTTTAAAGGGACGTTAAACCTCCAATCAACCAACCAACCGTCCAGCCTTTCAATGAAAAATAAATTCAGTTCATTTGCAACATAGATACTACAGCATGATTGATTTTAAATTCTATAGCTACATGTATACACAATTATCCGATTGCCTGCACATAGACGAAATGACAGTACGCAAGACCACGACCCCCTCCCCACGCCGTCGACATTCAAGGTTTTCGTTCATTCGAACGTACGCCCATAAACGTACGTCCTTCCGCACGGAGTGTACGTACGTGATCCTGTAACCTCAGGTTAAGGCAGTGTACCAGGAAGAACCTAAAATTTTAAGAGCTCATATTTTCCAGAGTATATGATGAAATGGTGATGGTATGTATAGGTCAAAAGGTTTATTCAGCAATACACTGGCCCCTATGACCTCTAGGTCAAGTTATGGACTTAGAAAACTTTAAATGTTGAAATGATTTTTAAAATCATATAATGGATTTGGTTCATATTTGGTACGATGATAGATATACAAGTTTTATTCAGATACCCGCGCCAGTGGCCTCAAGGTCAAGGTAACTCTCATAATTTTTAGCATAATCGCGCCAATGCCCGTGGCCTCAAGGTCAAGGTCACAGGCTTAGAATTTTAGTGTCAACGTTTTTTAATAAGAACTCACATTTCCCAACCCATTTAATAGATTTAGTTCGTATTTGATATGATGAAAGATACAGGTCGTTTCTCCGGCTACTCCGTTTAGTTATCGCCCGCATCTGATTAATGATCGGCTCGAAATAAACGAAATAACCTTGAAAGGGCAGGAAAATCAAAACTCAAGGTCAATGTCACATTTGGTAATTTATTTTTTTATGTATTTTGTTCATATCTGGTATGACGATACACACTTTTTTTTCCAATATTTAAACGCCATTACCCACACCTACGCCGATGTTCTGAAGGACAGTTTTCCAGCCGAGCAATACTGTCTTTTTTTTTCTTTTTTGTTGGCAACATGCTGTTTTTCTTGGTGAGGATAGTCCCTGGGCGGGGGCATATGTGTCGCATTGACAATTCTAGTTTGATGTGTTAATTTGAGGTACACTGAGTCTTCATTTTAATCAAAAGTCTAATCGCAGATTGTGGGTAATCGTTAGAAACTACATGAACGCGTTGGTTCTTAAGTCCCCGTCAATGTACATATATTTTAGGCCATTATGGAGACGCTGCTCCCGATTTTGTGGGGCTTTTACCCGGCATTGAGATGAAGTGACATTATAAACCCTACCGACCAAAGAAACCGCTAGGGTTTAAGGAGCGGTCCCACTCGCACCACTTTTCTTGGGCAGGCTTTTACCTTCTAACCGGTTAACCAGTTATCAAGAGGCGCTTCTAACGAGTACCCTCAATTTCTAAAAAAAACAACTAAGAAAATCCCCACCCCAAACCCAAACTAAATTTATAACAAAGGGGTCAGTTTCGAGGGTCTTCATTGCATGGGCTTATATAACTAATGGGCGTGATCTGCGAAGGTAAGCGAAATGGTATATTACGTACCACTCTTTTTACAATGTTACTCAAGAGCTTTAACCTATGCTTCCCGTATAGTCGTGACATGTCCAAAGTTTAAGACGAAAATTTCAATGTGCGATGTCTAAATATTCATCTCAGAATTACATGTACGACAAAATCTGCGAACATCGCAGATCTTTAACATTTGATGAAACAGGATTTTTGTCGTAAGAACTTCGTACGATCTTTTTAAGACGAAAATACGTCGCTAATGCTTTGATGAAACTGGCCCCTGAATAGCTCCGCCTAGTCAATTTTATCTGCGACTACTATACGAGACAGGTAGATCGAGCAACTGAGGTTAAACCATAACATCATTTCATGCATAATGGAGAAAATCTAGGGAAGCTGTGGATATTCATTGCAATCGCCTAATCGGTGCGATTCTTAGCTGTAAACAGAGAAGGTATCTTTTCACTTTGAAATACGAATTTTCTTCAAGAATCAAGACTAAACTCTATACAGCCATGATTAACGAGACATCGGTATTCAAAGCAATTAAATTTCGCTGTATATGCAATATAAAGACAGTTTATCCGCCAGCCGCTACGTTCATTGCCGTTTATTGGTAATGCTGCTCTAAATTCAATATTCATTACGAAATCACGCCTATAAAAATGTATTGGAAGATTTTACCACCCACAAAAAGAAAATTTTCCAGATAAAAAATATGATATTTGTCTTATATCTGCTCCGCACATAGATTGCGGGGACTCGATAGAACCGCACCGACGAGGCGGTTCTATCGAGTATCCACAATCTATGTGCGGAGCAGAAATAAGGAAAATAATGCTCACCACTGAAAACCCCAGTTTTACTATACAAAGGTGTGGATAAAGGGTGTCAAAATTATATAGGCGTGTTTTCGTGATGGTTTCATTGACCAGTAGACCTGAGAAAGACATAGTGTTTCAGGCACGTATATCTCATTACCGACAAAACATCAACTATAAGCTCACATATTTCCTCTTGTATGTCAACAGAAAAATCAAGTAAACAAATGTAGTTAACGTTCATATTTATTTTTTATTATTTCTGAAAATATATAAAATAAGGAACTATTCAGTGAGGCTGACTTCAAATATTACGTTATTTGTATTTTCAGTTGACTATTATATACCACAGATTTTAATTGTATATATTTCAGAATTGTAAAAAGTAAATATTATCTAGAAAACTGTTTACCAAATTATTTTTAGAAATTTGAGAAAAGGGTTTCATAATTAATAATTCATTTCAATATTTATTTGAACTCTGGTTGTGAGGCGAAACTTCATAAAGTTTCAAACGGAAAGACGATTGATTTAACTTTTTACATTTTGAATATTTTATTAAAGTTCACTATGATGTTTCCAAACAAGTATTACACAAAGGATCAAAGCTCAGAAGTATTCCATATGGCCGCTATGGGCAAAACTGTATCACCGAAAACGTACCCTCAGCGAAGACTCAAGATACCTTCAGTACAGTAACACAATCATGTGACCATTACGACAACACACTCGTGCGACATAGTTCATTTTTCACATCGCCAAAATGGCTACTTTTCGGACGAAAATCCATCATATATTTCTAATTTATACTGCAAACATAGGGTGTGGGTACTCGTTAGAGCCGCCTCATTGAGGCGGTTCTAACGAGTATCCACAACCTATGAACATAGGGTGTGGGTACTCGTTAGAACCGCCTCATTGAGGCGGTTCTAACGAGTATCCACAACCTATGTCTTGGAGTAAAAATTTGAAAAATAATGTTAACCCCCGTAAACCCCAGTTTTCTCTGTACAAAGTGGGGTGTAAGGGGGTGTTCATTTCACGGACGTGTTCACGTGATGCATAGCGCACTCTTTCTTATCTGAGAACGTTTATTTCTGCTGAAAGTTTGTGTTGTCATTATTATTAATGCTCGCAAATTTTTAAAACCGCCTCATTTGGATGGTTCTATCGATTACCTACAACCTATGATACCGACATTATAAATGAGCAAGCGCATGACAAAAACATACAATAAAACATGTGCGTCCAACGAAGATTCAGATCAGCCTGCGCATTCGCACAGTCTGATCAGAGTCTTCGCTGTGCGCTCTAAGGATAGCTAAGGGCCCAATGCTCCTTCAAGCAGCAAGAGAAGTCTCTGGTTAGACTATATAGATGCGCAGGCTGATCTGAGCGCATATGTCTTATTGTAGGTTTTGTCGTGCGCTGGCTCAAATTGTACACCCCAGTAAACCTCAGTGTTCACTATATTAAGTGGGTTTTAAGGGGTGTTCATTACACGTGTTGCATTCTCGCTTAGTAAGAGTATAAGTATAGACTTTACAGTCTGCAATAATAATTTAGCCAGCGCACGACAAAACCTAGAATTTGACATGTGCGTCCTGCGAAGAATAAGATCAGCCTGCGCATCTATTTTGCCTGACCAGATACTCTTCTTCCTGCATAAAGGAGTAATTAGCCCATTAGCTATCCTTAGAGCGCACAGAGAAGACTCTGATCATACTGCGCGGATGCGCAGGCTGATCTGAGTCTTTGCTGGGCGCATATGTCTTATTTTAGGTTTTCTCTTGGGCTGGCTCAATAATGACTCTAATAAGACTTTGTGGATGCACAGACTGATCCGAATCTTAGCTGGGCGCGCATGTACAGAGACACATTTTAGTGTGTGGTGGCTGAGTCTCATTAAACTAATTTCCTTTTGAAGTTTATGTGGCTTTTCTACGGAACCCGGGAAAGGACATGATTTTTTATTTTTATTATGTTGTGCGAACAAGATAATATCTTGAGCTGACAAGATATTATCTTGTTCGCACAACTTATTATCTTGTGCGGACAAGATATTATCTTGTGTAGACAAGATATGATCTTGTTTGCACAACATAATATATTGTGCGCACAAGATATTATCTTGTTCGCACAACATATTATCTTGTGTGCACGACATAGAACTTGGGAAGTTGTGCGGACAAGATATTATCTTGTGCGGACAAGATAATATCTTGTGCGGACAAGATAATATCTTGTGCACACAAGATCTATGTTGTGCAGACAAGATATTATCTTGTGCGGACAAGATAATATCTTGTTTGCATAACTTAATATCTTGTGCGGACAAGATAATATCTTGCAGATAATATCTTGTCTGCACAAGATAATATGTTGTCCGCACAAGATATCTTGTGCGGACAAGATAATATGTTGTCCGCACAAGATAATATGTTGTCCGCACAAGATAATATCGTGTCCGCACAAGATATTATCTTGTGCGAACAACTTATAAAATAAAAAAAAATCATGTCCCTTCCCGGGTTCCGTACTTTTGATGTCTGTTTTTTTTTCTTGTCACATTACAAATATTTGGTTTTAAGCCAAGTTAAAATTTTCAAAGTAATTAAAAAATAAAAATCGTAGGGCTTGCGTTTTAAACACTTAAGAAAAGTTTGTTAGCAAACTTTGATAGAACAGTATACAACAATGTTATCTACTGTGAGAAATTAATACACTCATGAAGCGGAAAACTAATCGGTCTGGAAGCGACTAAAGTTAGCGACGTATACTACAGCGTAGTCAAATGAAGTGCAATCAATTGAAGTACAGCTCCAATTGTTCAAAACATTAACCCTTGTTCTGCTGAACCCGGATATGCCTTTTCTTTGAAACAATGTAGATCCAGATCAGATGGCTTCTGATGAAGCCATCTGATCAGGATCTACATTGTTTGTCATTCAGATTGTGAATTTGTTGCAATAATTTGCATCAAGTAATCTGATTGGTTGAAAATCGGTAGTGGGTGTGGCATATATGAATATTCAGCAGGACAAGGGTTAAGCTTAACAATCTTGTTAATGGTAAAATTTTAAGTGTTCTGGTAACTATAATATCTAAAACAGAAGTAAAGGATATGATAAGGAATCGATAAATTAACCCACACCTCTCATCCGGGACAACAAAGGGAAAGAAGCACAAACATCAAACAACAAGACTTAATGGAAACATCAATAGCGGAAAGCCAAAAGTACAGTAACTTTCCCACAAAATGACCAATTGGCTATCCAAAACAAAAATAAAAATATTAACGATACACACACTCAAAGACAAACCACAACACAAATAATCCGCGACAGACGAACCGCCTTGGAACGGTCAGTGAAATGAATTTCACTCTGTGTTTGTGGGTGGGGGTGGTGGTGATGTGTGTGTGTGTATGACGGGATTGGTGTTAAACCGATTTTACATGCCTCGCCCTTGATTCCATCACGATTTAGACAAACACTTTGTTAAGCCCACTTGAAAAATAGAAGTAGAGGCAATAATCAGGAATCGATACAATCAACCCATATCTCCCATCAGAGACACCAAAGGGAAAGAAACACAAACATGCATTAACATACCTAATGGAAATACCAACAGCGGAAAGCCAAAAGGACAGTTACTTTCCTACAAAATGGCCAATAGGCTATCCAAAATAAAATTACCCAAGCGACACAAACACCTAAAGACAAACCATAACAAAATAATAAATCGCGACAGAAGAACCGCCTTGGAACGGTCAGCAGAAACGAATTCCACTGAGGGGAGGACGGGGTGGTTAAATCGATTTTACGTGGCCACAATCCTCATAAAAAGTGAAGGTTTCCTAACTTTTCAGTGCAACATCTCCGAGAACACAAAAATCAAACAAACAGAGATAAAATAACGGTGAGGATTCGACAGCAAGAATCCACTGAAATGCTGGAGCAAAAGAAAACCAACAGTTAGGCTCCGATGGGCCCAACCTGAGGCAGAGAAATACCGCCCCCGCCAAACGGGGCCTGGAGAAATAGATTGGGCTGCATGGTGCTTCCACATAGAGCTGAAACTATCCGCACATGAGTACTGTTAAACCGCTTAGAAGGTGAGACGAGTCGGACCGCCGATCTCTCCATCACCCGTGGGTTTCTTGCATTTCGTTTCGGCAAGGATCTTGCATGTTTGCGGTGCGGCGCGGTGAATGTCCTGTTGGTTTCTGCACTGACTAGTTATAGAGCTGAGGTCAGCCTACCATCGTCCTGTGTCGTGCACAGAATTTGGGTGAGTAGATGAGACCAAGAGTAAGTGTGTACTCTGGCATTACAGGGTAGATATTTATTGTGCTTTACAGCAAAACATTGATTTTTCCAAAATACTCAGTAATTTCAATGGCTCTGAAGTCCCACTGATAACATAGCACCTGATACCTCATACGGTTGTTGAGGTATCGAGGTCGTATTGCGGTCACCTCTAGTTTGTATATAGCTGTATATGTGTTCATAGTATTTGCATTGCATTGTTTTCTTAATGTCCATGTTTCATGTGCTGTTCATATTTGGAGGAAATAAAAATATATATAAATATACGCCTTACTGATTTCTTTGTGAGGCACGGATTTAGATTTCATTTCATCTGAATGTCATGTAAAAGTCAAACAGAAGTGAAAACGTTTCCAAAATGACCTTAAATAGTGTTGATTGGGACGTTAAACCTCAATTCAAACAAACAGAAACAATATCTAATTATCTGGTATTTTGTTGAAAAAAGTAGGTAGCTTTTGCAGATGCAAAAATGTGAGTAACTTTCGCAAATGCAAAGTTTACACGCATTTTTCAGCTTTCATACAGAAGCCTCCGTGGTGCAGTGGTTACGCTACTCGCCTTGTAAACCAGGGATCGCAGGATCCATCCCGGGCTTCTCCAGACTTTCGGATGAGTCGTTAAACCGAGGTCCCGTCTCCGTATGACCTTAGCTGTTGGTGGGACGTAAAACTAAAACTCACTCACTCACTCAGCTTTCATATTTTAAGCCCTATTACACTATTCGATATCGTTAGTCCCTGAACCGTAATCATTATAAACGAGCCGTCCGTGTTCATGACACTAATATTGATGAAAACTTTCTCTAATTAAAGATTTGTACGGAACCCGGGAAGGGACATGATTTTTTATTTTTATTATGTTGTGCGAACAAGATAATATCTTGAGCGGACAAGATATTATCTTGTTCGGACAAGATATTATCTTGTGCGGACAACATATTATCTTGTGCGGACAAGATAATATCTTGTCCGCACAACATAATATCTTGTCTGCACAAGATATTATCTTGTGCGGACAACATATTATCTTGTTTGCACAACATAGATCTTGGGAAGTTGTGCGGACAAGATATTATCTTGTGCGGACAAGATATTATCTTGTGCGGACAAGATAATATCTTGTGCGGACAAGATATTATCTTGTGCGGACAAGATAATATCTTGTGCGGACAAGATAATATCTTGTGCGCACAAGATCTATGTTGTGCAGACAAGATATTATCTTGTGCGGACAAGATAATATCTTGTTCGCACAACTTAATATCTTGTGCGGACAAGATAATATCTTGTCTGCACAAGATAATATGTTGTGCGGACAATATATTATGTTGTGCGGACAAGATATTATTTTGTGCGGACAAGATAATATCTTGTCCGCACAAGATAATATCTTGTCCGCACAAGATATTATCTTGTCCTCATATTCTAACGAATGTCAGATGATCCGCTATTTCAGAGCATATCTAAGAAATGAACGTCCATTTGTAAGTGCTGATGTTTGCGCAGCACTGAATAGTAGCTCCTCCCACTGTCTTCGTCACATAATGAACATTGACAAATGAGATTTCAGCTCTTATATAAAGCAGAGTTCGTCGTGAATTTCATTTCACGGTCCTGTTTACTGAATAATATTAATGCTCTTCAGTACCTGTTAGTGCAACATTTGAAAATACAACGCTGGAATTATACTTTGTTTCACGTTTGTTAATGAACACGGCATTGAGTATTTGATTTGGTCTGATATTTAAATGAGCAAGTGCAGGACAAAATCTACAAGAAGACTTGAACGACCAGCGAAGACTCAGATCAGCCTGCGCATTCGCGCAGTCTGATCAGAGTCTTCGCCGTTCGTATGTACCTTCCATAGGTTAATATATATGCAAAGAGACATAAGCAAAAGTTCTTGTCATAGTGGATGGGTGCGCAGGTTGATATGAATCTCTGCTGGTCGAATCGATCTTATTGTAGGTTTTGTCATGCGCCGGCTCAAATTTATTTGGCAGCCCATTTAAGCTACCGTCTCCTAACACGATGACTGTTCTTCTTGTCTTAATTGAAATAATAATGATTGAAGCATCGGTTTTCGAATCGTCAGCTTGGACGAACGAAAATACGTGTACTCGGACAAAAATTCTGTATTTCGAAGAGAAGTATCTCCCCGTTGATATCAATGTTGCTCATGTAATCTATGGGACTCTTTCGGACTGTGTTTGGGACTGTAAACGTACAAGAAATTGTTTGTCGGTCTTCTTTACTGACGAAGCGGACGGCCTATGTAAGGCAGTAACAGCATTTTTTTCATTTTCCAAAAGACGTGGTGTTCTACGGTCCCAGAGAAGGTCTCGTTTCTTTTGTCGCGTTAGTGAAGGTTTGTATACTTACACGTATTTTGTGTTTTGGCATAAAGAATATTAACTTTTTGTAGGTGTTTTCTAACATATAGTTTTGTATTTAACAGCAACTTTACGCATGAGGTATTTAAAATTGCACCATTTAAATGCGCAGTTTGTTTAAACCTATTCATTTTAAAAGATGATCTATTTTGCTTTTATAATTTAGTATCTACGTCTGTTATTATAACTTTCACAACAGGATAGCTGGGGAATTGGCGACACTGCCACAACAATGCAGCCTACTTCAGTTCCAAGGAACTCTAACACCTCAGCAAGCCGATTATCTGTGACTCCAGAAATGGCAAGTGTGATAAAGACAAGCACAGCGCCCCACACGATTCCCACCATTCCGAAAACAGAGTTTGGTTTTGCGCTGCAAACTTTGCATTTGACTGGATCAACGACTTCAAATGCCTCAGCTTCAGGGATGTATTTGACAACAAGAACGTGGAGGGCTACAAAAGAAAACAGAAAATGTATGTCTGACTATAGTTGCCTCCGTAACTTGAAAGACAATCTGGAATGCCGAGACGGAAAATGTCTGTGCGAACCATGCTATCGCAGTATAACAACACATGTGTTGCAATAGGTAAGTAAAATTAAGTTGGTATCGGTATTAAAAGGTATTCAATGTCCTTTTGGCTTTCCGCTATTGATGTTTCTATTCTATTTTAATGTTTGTGTTTCTTTCCCTTGGTGTCTCTGACGGGAATTGTGGGTTAATTGTATCCATCACGTGAACAAGTCCGTGAAAAAAGACCCCCCTAAACCCCAATTTATATAGAGAAAACTGGTTTTAGGGGGGGGGGGGGGGTAAACATTATTTTCCTTGTTTCTGCTACAAGACATAGGTTGTGGGTACTCGTTAGAACCGCCTCAATAAGGCGGTTCTAACGAGCACCCAAAACCTATGTTTGGAGTAAAAATAAGAAAAATGTCACAAATTTTACATCAGAAAAATTACCTTTTGTTGAGGTTTGAAAAATGCACTGTATCACACGGATATGTTATCGTAATGGATTCCACTTCTTTTATATTCCATACAGAATGGGTTCACCGCCTGACAAGTCGTGAATCCCATCAAAATCTGTTAACAGAAATTACTTCCTTTTACATAGAGGTTGAGGTCGCATACACTGTGACAAACAGACCAGATGCTGTGGAATGGAAGTTGTCAAGCATAAAACTAGAGAATTGGATTATCTCTAGCTAGTCGAGCATTTGCTAATTGCCATGAAATTTCGATTTGCTTCATTTTATTAGCCATTAAACTGAACTGGCTACACCCTGAAAGGAGCGGCCGACACCGTAACAAAGAATACACCCTAGAAGCAAAACGTCTGGAGTGTTTAAGTTCTTTTTTGCTGGGAGGGGTGGAGGGAAAGCGAGCTACTTTCGGTCTATAATGCCTCATCAGTGACCCTAACATATTTTCAACAATGGAATAAATGGTCCAAAAGGACCAGCATATAGCGAAACATATATTCAGATGAAGGGCTATAAATCAGAGAATAAACAGATTCATCTTCTTGTTGTACAGAGAGCTGCACATAGGCTTCGTATACAAGATATTTGGATACTAAAATATCTTGCAACAAACATAAATCTATGATGAGATAAAACACAATTATGTTCTATAAAAGGGTTGTCCTTTGGAAGCAAGGAATACACCACAGAACTAGAAAATATGAAGTGTACATTTTGTCTGGGCCAGACTAGCTAATTTCGGCCAATTAGGCGTCATCAGTGACCCTCAAATATTTTCAAAATTCCAGAATGGAATCAATGATCCCAAAGGACAAGAAAATATAAACTACACTATGATGAAAATATAAATTACACTTCTATTGAAATATTTCCGAAAAATTGTAATGTTCGGAACGGACAATACGAAGTATTTTAGAATTCACATGTCCTTGTTCGTTCGCTATATTCAAATTAAGTACCAGTGACTGCTGTTAACATATGATTACAGTTATTTTGGAGGTACAGGATGCATATGTTCAAACGACAGCGGGTTGTATACAAAATAGAAGTGAAGGCAATGATCACGAATCAATAAAATTAACTCCCACCTCCCATCAGTGACGCCAAAAGGAAAGTAGCACAAATATGAAATAACTAGACTTAATGGAAACATCAATAGCGGAAAACCAAAAGGAAAGTTACTTTCCCACAAAATGGCCAATTGGCTATCCAATACGAAAAAAGCTATAAACGATACACACACTCAAAGATAAACCATAACGAAAAAGAACCGCCTTGGAACGGTCAGTGAAAAGATTTTTTGCTAGTGTGTGTGTGTATGGGGGGGGGGGGGGGGGGGGGGGGCTTAAATCGATCTTTACGCGGCCGCAATCCTCGCCCTTAATTCCGTCGCTATGTAGACAAATAATTTGTTCAGTCCGCATGAAGGCTTCCTAACCCATCAGCGCAACATCTCCGAGAACACAAAATCAAATGAAACAACGGTGAGGACTCGACGACCCACAACAAACCACTGAAATGCTGGAGCAAAAGATAACTGAAAGTTAGACTCCAATGTGCCCAACCAGAGAAAGAGTATCAGGTACCAACCAGCATTGCATAAGTAAGCCTTTACGCTGAAACCGTCATAGAATCCGAGACCTGATCGACCGGCATGCAATTAAAGAGGGTTGGGTTTACTAAATTTAAGTTAAAAAACATACCTCAAAGTGAAATGACAGTAATACCTATGTTAACGGTCACCTCTGTTAAACATCACCTACCTTCAGAAGCAATTATAATAATTAATGTCAAAGTATTTCACAACCTATACGACCTTTGTTCAGCAGTAACCGTTCTCCTCCGGGAAGCAGCAACTTCATATTTCAAAAGAGCCTCTATTAAGGGGAATGGGAACACCTGACAGATCTTTCGGCCATTTTCCAAAGGGAGACAGCTTTCAGGACTTCCGATTCGCTTTTCTATAAGCCCTGTCCCACTGAAAGAAGGGTCTGCTCTTAAAGGAAAGAATTTGCTCCTTAGGAGCAAATTCTTTCCTTTAAGAGTTGACCCCTATTGACATGGGAGACAAAAATACTTTTGCATCAGTTGCCTCCCCTGAAGGCGTTCCTATTCCCCTTAAGAGGCCGCAGTCAACTCATTTGCCAAACCTGGTAGTACAAATATGAATATATTTTTCTACTGTGTTTATTAGCTCCCCTGAGCAAGAAGTGCTCATGGTGAGCTATTGTGATCGGTCAATGTCCGTCGTCCGTCGTCTGTCGTCAACAATTGCTTTAAAAGACTGCTTCTCCTAAACCCGTGGGCTAATTTTATTTAAACTTCTCAGGAATGTTGCCTAGGTGGCGCTCTACCAAAATAGCTAAAAAGGTTCCGCTCTGATGAACAAGATGGCCGCCAGAACTAAAAATAAAAAAAAAATCTTTAAACGACTACTCCTCCCAAACCCTTTGGCCAATTTCATTCAAACTTCATAAGAAATATGAAATATACCAAAATAGCTAAAATCGTTCTGTTCCGATGAACAAGATGGCCACCAGAGTTGAAAATAGAAAAAATCTTTTAAACGAATACTCCTCCAAAACCCCTGCGCCAATTTCATTCAAACTTCAAAGGAATGATGCCTAGGTGACCCTCTACCAAAATAGCTTAAATCGTTCTGCTTCGATGAACAATATTGCCGCCAGAGCTAAATATAGAAAAAAAACCTCGTACATTTGCTTCAAACGCGATCTTCTAGTAAACCCTTGGGCCAATTTGTTTCAAGCTTCACAGGAATGTTGCCCAGGTGACTCCCTTCCAAAGTAGCTAAAATCGTTCAGCTCTGACAAGATGGCCACCAGAGCTAAAAAAAGAAAAACTTTAAACGACAACCCCTCCTGTACCCTTAGACCAATTCCATTCAAACTTCATAGGAATGTTGCTTAGATGACCCTCTACCACAATGGCTGAAACGGTTATGCTCTGATGAGCGAAATGGCCGCCTTAGCTAAAAATAGAAAAATATCGTAAACTTGCTTCAAACGCAAACTCCTCCTTAACCCTTTGGCCAATTTGATTAAAACTTCGCAGGAATGTTACGTAGGCGACTCCCTACCGAAATAGCTAAAATTGTTCTGTTCTGATGAACAAAATGGCCACCAGAGCTAAAAATAGAAAAAAAATCTTCAAACAACAACTTCTTCTGTACCCTTGGGCCAATTTCATTCAAACTTCATAGAAATGTTGCTTAGATGACTAAAATACTAAAATAGCTAATGATACCGCTTGGATGAACAAAATGGCCACAAGAGCTAAAAATAGAAAAAAAAAGTTAATTTGCTTCAAACGCAAACTTCTCCTAAACCCATGAGCCAGTTTGATTCAAATTTCACAGGAATGTTGCCCAGGTAACTCCCTACCAAAATAGCAAATATCATTCTGCTTCTCCTGTACCCTTGGGCCAATTCCATTCAAATTTCATAGATGACCCTCTACCAAGATAGCTAAAATGATCCCGCTCCGATGAACAATATGGCCGCCAGAGTTAAAAGTAGAAAAACATTGTAAATTTTCTTCAAATGCGAATTCTGTTTAAACCTTTGGGTCAAATTGATTCAAACTTCACAGGAATGTTGCTTAGGTGACACCCTACCACAGTAGCTAAGATTGTTTCGCTCCGACAAACAAGGTGGCCACCAGAGCCAAAATTAGAATGCAATAGAGACAGTGACATTCAGGTGAGCGAATCAGCGCCCTCTGGGCCCTCTTGTTTACATTACAATTACCATTTCTATACAGGTATAAAGGATAGGAAAGGCGGAATAAATGAGAAGTATATCGATTCTCTCATTTATCTTGCTTTCCATACATTCAAACTTTCTGTAGAGAGAGAGAGAGAGAGAGAGAGAAAAGAAGGAGAGAGAGAGAAAGAGAGAGAGAGAGAGAGAGAGAGAGAGAGAGAGAGAGAGAGAGAGAGAGAGAGAGAGAGAGAGAGAGAGAGAGAGAGAGAGAGAGAGAGATATCATCATGAACTGGGCTAGATTTTTTTTTCGATTCCATGTTAAGCAATTGACTTTCTGTGTCACTCCATTGCAGAAAATTGTACAGACTCTGGTAACGACTTCGTCAAATATCTGGGTTGTTATTATCATGATCAACCATATGGTTCACTTGTCCTGACCGTAGAGGAATGCAAAGAATTATGTCGTGATGAGAAAAACTTTACCTGTAGAGGCATTTCATATAACCCTGAGATTTTCCAATGTCGTCTGGCGGAACAAAGCAGGTGCATGCCTCCTGGAACAGAATATTGTGCTGCAATAAAAATTAGAAGAAATAAACACCGACTGCTTCCGCCAGGAACATTGCTGGATACATTTGAGGTGCGACAAACCTGGAAAGGAAATTACTATCATAGAATGTATACCTTTTCACGTGCAGACGCGCATGGGTGTGAATAATCTGAAGCTACGGTCACCATCTTGCAATTACTGAACCGAAAAAGAAACCCAACTCCAAATACTAGAATTTGTTTTTCTACAAAAACACAGATGTCTCCCCCGTGTTTGACTGCTAAGTATAACATTGACATTAGAGATATTGAGCTGTGTCTTGTGTGCAACACATCATCTAATAAAGATGAACATTTCTGCATAGTAACTTTAAAACTGTTCATCGAAAAATACTGACCTGGGTTTAGGGTGCACCACATCGTCTCATGATGGTTAACATTTCTGCGAAGTAATTTCACAATCTATCCAGGAAGAAGAAAGTTATTGACTGAACACTAAAAAAAGCCCCTTTTTGTCCTTTGACATCTTGTCCTTTGACCTTTTGTCCTTGACATTTGAGGTACCAACTTGGGTCATGCACACAACACATTTTCTCATGATGGTTATCATTTCTCCCAAGTAATTTCAAAATTCATCTAAAAATAAGAGAGTTATTGACAGAACACAAAAAGGCCCATTTTTTTACCTTTAACCTCTATGAATGACCTTGACCTTTCAGGTACCAAACTGGGTCATGCGTGCAACACATCATCTCATGGTGGTTAACATTTCTGCCAAGCAATGTCAAAATCCATCTTAAAATAAGAAAGTTATTGACCAAACACGAAAAAAGGCCCCTTTTTTACCTTTGACCTCTATGTATGACCTTGACATTTTAGGTACCAAACTATATCATGCATGCAACACATCGTCTCATGATAGTTAACATGTTTGCCAAGTAACTTTAAATTCTATCTAAAAATAAGCAAGTTATTGACAAAACCCGAAAAAAGGCCCCTTTTTTACCTTTGACCTCTAAGTATGACCTTGACCTTTGAGGTACCAACCTGGATCATGCACGCAACACATCGTCTTATATTGGTTAACATTTCTGCCAAGTGATTTCAAAATCAATCTCAAAATAAGAAAGTTATTGACAAAATACGAAAAAAGACCCCTTGTTTGACCTTTGACCTCTAAGTATGATATTGACCTTTGACGTACCGACCTGCCTCATGCGCACCACACATCGTCTCATGGTTGTTAATAAGTATGCCAAGTAATTTTAAAATCCATCTCAAAATAAGAAAGTTATTCACCAAATACGAAAAAAAGGCCCCTTTTTTACCTTTGACCTCTAAGTATGACCTTGACCTTTGAGGTACCGACCTGCCTCATGCGCACCACACATCGTCTCATGGTTGTTAATAATTATGCCAAGTAATTTTAAAATCCATCTCAAAATAAGAAAGTTATTGACCAAATACGAAAAAAGGCCCTTTTTTTACCTTTGACCTCTGAGTATGACCTTGACCTTTGAGGTACCGACCTGCCTCATGCGCACCATACATCGTCTTATGGTTGTTAATATTTCTGCCAAGTAAGTTATTGACCGGACATGATTTGCCCGTACATATATACATACCGACAAACTTGCAAGGGAGATAATTCAAAAAGTATAAATGCGAGAGTTATAGTTCTTGCGCACTGCACGTCGTCTAATGCTGATTAATATTTATACGAAGTTTCGTGAAGATAGCTCTAACAGTTTTCAAGTTATAGAGCGGACACGAATGTGTGACAGACGGACAGACAGACAGACGGACAGACAGACGCCCGGGGGAAAAACAATATGTCTCTCCGAAAAAAAAATGTTTCGGAGGAGACATAATAAATGCGAGTATTTGCAGAAATAATCATGTTTGCAGAAAATCGATTTAATAACGCAATGATATAAACTATCATAGAGAGTTCAATTTCCAGTGAGAATTTTTGGAAAAATCCGTTTTGTCATAGAGGTAGTCATTTCACAATTTCAAAACATAAGCAGTTCATAACGAGTATGTCCTCCGTTTGCATTCAGTCCTGCACGCACACGCCTGGTCATGGACAGGATTAAACGATTGATCTCTGCCTAGGGAATAGCATTCCACTCCTGTATGAGCGCGAGACGCAAGGCTTGACGCGTTGTTGGCGGCTGGGGGCGGTTACGTATGCGCCTATCCAAGACGTCCCACAAATGTTCTATAGGAGAGAGATCTGGGCTATACGGAGGCCAGTGCATCACGTTAACGTTGTTTTGCTGAAGAAACGCCATGCTGAGCCTTGCAACATGCGCCCGAGCGTTATCCTGTTGAAACGTAACGTTGTGCTGTCGTACATACGGAACAGCTACCGGTCGTAAAACGACGTCAACGTAACGCTGAGCCGTCAAAGATCCACCAATGAATGCCAGGGGCGTTCTATGACCATAAGATATGCCAGCCCACACCATCAACCCACCGCCCCCAAATCGATCACGTTCAACCAAACAATTGTCACGATAACGCTCTCCGTCACGCCTATACACACATTGACGGCCGTCAGCTCTGTACAACAAGTACCTGGACCCATCAGAAAACTTTAAGTTACGCCACTGACGAAGGGGAAACATGTTTGGCCTATGTTGTGTGAGCCATGCCATTCTAACTTGACCTCGGCGTGGTGTTAATGGCATACCATCATACGGACGACGAGGACGTAAGCCAAACTCTCGAAGACGATTCCTGACAGTATCTGCACTTATTCGATTGTTGTGTCACCGGAGACATCTGGACGGCTGTACGGAACCGATTACGAAGGTGGGTTGGACGGATGTATCGGTCCTGTCGACGTGTCGTGACGCGTGGACGTCCACTTCTGGGCCTGTCTTTTGTCGTTCCCGTTTGACGTGGACGCTGGTTCAAGCGAGTTATCGTCGATTTACTCACTTGGAAGTTCCTTGCGATGACAGCCTGAGATGTCCCACGTAGTTCTATGCATTTGGACCGCTACGTTACGTTGATCTTGCGTCAAACGTACCATATTTCGTAGAGAAATTTTACCAAACTCGTGAAACCTAAACTCAAGGTAACATAATATGCCAATATGATGAGGTTACTGTATACATTTAATGTACTGCACGAGGAAATGTTGAAAACAACGAATTGCCAAATGGAGCGTTAAACTGTACAGATATCGCCCAAATGTTTTCTGCATAAGAAAGTTTAAAAAGTATGGAAGTAAATCGCAAAATGATTTTTCAGTCAACCTGATGGTTGCATGAAAATCTTTTGGGTTAAAAAGTTGCGTTTCTTTTTCGGTTCAGTATATATATAAAGATTAAAAACACACAGTAATGATTCGCGCGTGAACGCTTTTATCTTAGTTGTCGTTACAAATGTGAAAATATTCCATAGTCTTCAGGGCGCGGTTGCTAAAGCATCGTTAACTTAACCCTTATCTTGCTGAATATTCATTTAAGCCACACCCATTTCTGTCTGTCAACCAATCAAATTACTTGATGTAATTTATTGCTACAAATTCATAAACTAAATGCCAAACAGTGTAGCCATCTGATCTGGATCTACACTGTTTGCAAAGATAGGGTTTGTCCTGAACAGCAAAATAAGAGTTAATTAACTTGTTCGTGATTGACATGTTAACTGTTCTATCAACATCATTATCTGATTCAGGGGTCGTTTGCTGAAACAATCGATATCTAATAGTAACTTTTAGTTTTGCAGGAGGTAGTGGTTTATTGTTCAGCCAATTTATTAGCAAATTTGTCATATAAACGGGCCTCCGTGGCCTAGTGGATAAGAGCGCTGTCTCTTAATCATTAGGTCTCTCACCGCTGTGGGTTCGAGCCTCGCTCGGGTCACATGTGAGACGCCAAGTTCTGCAACGGAAGGTCAGGTGTTTTTTCTCCGGGTACTCCGGTTTTCGCCCACCTCTGATTAACGATCGGCTCGATATGAGTGAATTAATCTTGAAAGGGCCGTAAAACCAACCCCCACATTTGTCATATCAAATGATAGATGTTTTAACGATATGTCAACGAAACACATCGTTACATCATAGTAACAAGTCCGTGTAATGAAAACCCATGTAAATCCCACTTAATCTAGAGAAAAGTGGGGTGTACAGTATCTTTCTTATTTTTGCTCAAACACATAGCTCGTGGATATTTGTTAGAACCGGTTCTAACGAGCACCGACAATCTGTGTTTGGAGCGGAAATAAGGAAAATGCAAAATGTATCTGAAAAGTGCAATACGAAAACATGCCTGTACTAATACATTGGAAATTTTGCCGCCGAAAAAAAATGAAGATGAAAAATTGGGATTCTTTTCTTATTTCTGCTCAAAATATATCGGTTGTAGGTTCTCGTTAGGACCGCCTCAGCGAGGCGGCTCTCACGAGTACCCACAATCTATATTTTAGAGCAGAAATAAGAAAAATATGGTCTACCCTTGAAAACCCCAGTATTACTATATAAAAGTGGGGTTCTAAGGGGCTAGAATTATATAGGCGTGTTTTCGTGATGGCCTAGTTCTAGATATATGACCGACGCCATTTTAGCATACGGGTATGATATGGTAATAAGATTTGAACAATTGGGCCCAAACGAACAGACATAATGCTTCACCTATTACGAAAACATGCCTATTCAAAATACACTGGTAAAATTGTTCCATCCAAAAAAAATTTTCAGATAAAAATCCCGATATTTTTCATATTTCTGCTCAAAATACAGATTGTGAGTGCACGTTAGAACCGCCTCGATGAGGCGGTTCTAACGCGTACCAACAATCTATTTTTTTACAGCAGAAATAAGAAAGATAAGGTTTACCCCTGAAACCCTACATGGAGATGAAATGACATCTCAAGCCCTGCCGCCCAATGAAACCAAAAGTGTTTATAAGCATGGACAGTCCGACATTCGCACTGCTATGCCTGGGCAGGCTCAGATCCTCTAAGCGGTTTACCAGTACTCGTGTGCCGGTCAGTTTCAGCTCTGCGTGGAAGCATCATGCAGTCCATCAATTTCTTCAAGCCCCGATGGGCGTGGGCGTATATGGACAATTTTACCATCAAATAAGTACTGAATAGTTAGATCCTTTGGCAGCAAAGAATATACCAAGTGAACGAAAATAGCAGACTCGGTTTCATTGAATCTGTTAATGTTTGGTTGCTGGTTTGTATTGGCGATTAACGGCCCAGTCAACGCTATTTTAGGTCACTTTGAGCCGGTCAGTTTACCCATCCAGACTTTTCCGGGGCAAGCTTCCCAGCAGGCACATGACGTAATTGTGACGTCACATCAACGTCGGTACGACGTCATTATGTTTATGCAACGTCACATCTACGTCGGTGCAACGTCGTGACGTTGCACCGACGGTGATTTGACGTTGTCATAGCGACGTGTGCCTGCTGGGTATACGTAAGCGTTAAAAATGTACAGGGCATATTCTTTTGCCATAAACTGACAATTGCCCTTCTTGAATCAGCAGAAGGAAGAGAATGACCGTAGAAAAGATTTCATGATCAATCTCCACGCAAGAATGTTGCCGACCTCGCAAGGTATTGAAAGCGCGTCCTCCTGATCACCAGTCAGACGCGCATCCGACTGAGCTACCGAGGCCGGCGAGTCTGTTCATGACCAGTACCGAAATGTGCAACACCGGCCACGCCCTCTAGCACCGGTTTAAGCAGAACATGATTCTAAAAGATCAGAAAATATACTCTGCACTATGATGCTGTACGGGTAGTCCCTACGGCCGACACACGGCACAACACCAGCTGCCGAAAATTTTCAAATAATTCTGACATTTTTTCCAATTTCTGCTCAGAACATAACTTGTGGCTCTTTGTTAGAACCGCCTCGCCGACGAGATTCTGACGAGTACCCACTATCTATGTTTTAAGCAGAAATAAGGAAAATAATGTATATCCCTGAAAAACCCCAGTTTTACTATATAAAAGTGGGGTTTAAGGGGTCAAAATTATATAGCCGTGTTTTCCTGATGCATCTGTGAATTAGGATACATGCAGAACGGACCCTGGATGCAATTAATATAACCGTTGGTTGGACATGCACTTGACTATTCATTGTTTGCCTTAAGGCACATGGTATACTAGTTTGCATAGATTTTAGCAGTCTAAAGGTCATAAATCCAATGCTAGTTGTCTGTCGCTGGGCCCATCGTGGTTTAACTACTTTTTTTCTTTAGCTCTGGTCAAGGGGGTCGGCTAGCAGCCCCAACCTTTGCTTCAACTCAGTGTTTGAATTTGATTTATGTCTCAGTGATGACGCATTGATTCAGTTAGGAAATCATTATGTAAACCGAATACCCTAGACTCAGAGGCTAGAGTACCGGTACCGGAATTCTAGTCAATGGGTCTAGAATGCCGGTACCGGCACGATAGCCAAGTCTAATAGGGCTGGCTAGAGTGCCGGTAATATATTGTTAAGTCTTTGTTTCTTTGCTATTGGCTTGAATGCCGGTACCGGCACTCTAGCCTCTGAATCTAGAGTGTCGGTACCGGCGCTCTAGACACTTCCTGATGTTTTTGTTGGGAACAGCACCCTAACCTAGGAAGCAGATTCGGCCGGTCCGGGAAAAAGATCTTTAAGCACCCCCCACCCATCCACCACAGTTTTGGTGTTAGTATTTGCTGTTATTTTTGTTGTATGTATGTCTGCGAATTTGTTGCGAGTTTCTAATGGTCTAATCACTCCGTGTGGGGAAGAGAGGGCCGATTGCTGCACTTCATAATCACTCGTATTTTTTCTTGTTTTGTGTGTTTCCTCGTCGAGAATGGGCTGCATCTTGTGATTGTGGCGCTCCCTAGATCTTTCTTTTAAAAATTTGGCTGTTTTCAAACCATTCGATATTATTCCCCTGCTGGTTTAATAAATCGAGCATAATACAACCTGTAAGATATATTCTGGCAACAACGCCAAATATTGTCACATACAACATGCAAGTGCATGGACTTAAGTCTGAAGTTGCAAAAAGTATTTGTAGAGCGTGATAGCTCAGTGGTTAGTGCACTTGACTCTGATGCGGCTAGAGGTCTCGGATTCGATCCCAGGCAGCGGCGATAAAATTTCGGTGTCCGAACACGCTCCATTGACATCATTTGCAGGGATGAATGTCATAAAGTGCACCGTCCTTCGGATCAGGACGTTAACTGGAGGCCCCCTGTTCCCCTGTGCTGGTTAAAGAACCCTACCGTAATTACATGCTTACTGAATAGACTTTCATCGTACAAAACCTGGAGTTTATGTAATGTACACCTGCGAGTAATGGTCAAATGTGACCGATCGCAGTATCAGTAGAAAGATTTGAGGTTTAACGTCCCCGTCAACACTGTAAAGGTCATTTTGGAGACGTTGCTTCCAATTTTGTGGGACTTATACCCGACATTGAGATGAAATGACATCTCAAGCCCTGTTGCCCAATGAAACCAATAGGGTTTATTAGCATGGACAGTCCGACTCGTGCACCGTTTTCCTGGACAGGCTTAGTTCCTCTAAGCGATTTACCAGTACTCGTGTGCGGGTCGATATCAGTTCTGCGTGGAAGCATCATGCAGCCCATCTAACTCTTCAAGCCCCGATGGGCGGGGGCCGCCACATGATTACTGAATAGTTTTGTTTGTTTGATTTGAGGTTTAACGTCCCCGTCAACACTGTAAAGGTCATTTTGGAGACGTTGCTTCCAATTTTGTGGGACTTTTACCCGACATTGAGATGAAATGACATCTCAAGCCCTGTCACCCAATGAAACCAATAGGGTTTATCAGCATGGGTGGTCCGCCTCGCACCGCGGTTACTGGACAGGCTTAGATCCTCTAAGCGGTTTACCAGTACTAGTACTGAATAGACTTTCATAGTTTATGTAATGTACACCTGCGAGTAATGGTCAAATGTGACCGATCGCAGTATCGGTAGAAAGAAAGAAAGAAAACTACTAATCGATGGTACGAAACACGAACATGAAACAACTAAACCCTAATGAAAACATTATGAGCGGAAAGATGGCCGCCACTGTGTACATTTTGGACATCGGAATGAAATGGGCCCCGCCAAGCGATTTTGGTACTTATTGCCTATGCGAGCGGCGAAGGTTCAGGCGAGCCTGCGCATCCGCGCAGCCTCGCCAGAACCTTCGCTGCTCGCTCATACAAGCAGTGAATCCAGAAGAACCTTCAGACAGAAAGCCGTATCCCTGGCCCCTCTGAATGGCTGAGCATGCGCAGTTAAAATTTGTCATGACGGAATGCTCGAAGACCCAAATTCGCTTGGTGGGGCTCAAATGATTAAACAAATTTAAATCTCTATGTCACAAAACGAAAACACGCCTATACAAATACATTATAACCTTTATCGCCAAAAAAAAAAAAAAAAAAATGAAAATTTTACATTACGTAAACACGCCTATACAAATACATTGCCACCTTTATCGCCAAAAAAAAAAAAATGAAAATTTTATGAAAAATTGTGATATTTTTCTTATTTTTGCTCAAAATATAGATTGTGGGTACTCGTTAGAACCGCCTCGATGAGGCGGTTCTAACCAGTACCACAATCTTTATTTTAGAGTAGAAATAAGAAAAATAAGGTATACCCCCAGAAAACCCAGTTTTACTATATAAAAGTGGGGTTCAAGGGGGTCAAAATTATATACTCGTGTTTTCGTGATGAGATGATAAATTGTGATATGTTTTTATTTCTGCTAAAAATATAGATTGTGGGTACTCGTTCGAACCGCCTCGATTCTAAAGAGTACCCACAATCTATATTTTGGAGCAGAAATAAGAAAAATAAGGTTTACCCCTGTAAACACCAGTTTTACTATATGAAAGTGGGGTTCGATGGGTCAAAATTATATGGCGTGTTTCGTGATGCCTCGATCCTTCCAATTAAGTTTCAGCAAGATCTGACCTTTGCTTTGGATGGGCTTGATTTTGTTTGTTTGTATTGGAGTTTAACGGCCCAGTCAACACAATTTATGGTCATTTTGAGCCGGTCAGTTTACCTATCCACACTTATCCTGGACAGGCTTATACGTAAGCGGTTAACCAGTACGGTACACATTCTTTCGCCAAAAACTGACAACTGCCCTCCATGCGTCAGCGGAAGGAAGATAATGATCGTAGAAAAGATTTCATGATCAATCTCCTCGAAACAATTTTGCCGACCCCAGCAGGTATCGAACCCCCGTCCTCCTGATCATCAGTCAGACGTGCATCCGACAGAGCTACCGAGGCCGGCTCATCGGGGCTTGAAGAAATAGATTTGACTGCATGATGCTTCCACTCGAACTGAACCGACCACACGAATACTGGTGTCACAGGGGTGGAAAAAAGAACATGACTTGACCGGGACTCGAACCCAGGGCCTCTCACATACCGTGCGAACGCTCTACCAACTGAGCTAGTGAGACAATCGGTCGACCTGTTACATTTTCCCACTGCCTCTTGAGATTCGTCCCGAATCTCTAAGTCCTACCCAGTCCGGCTGCGAGACTAAAATTTCATATTCTTTCATTCCCTCAGACGCGGTGCTGGACCCACACTGGATAGCCCATGCCTATAAACCCTGTTGGTTCCATTGTACGGTAGGATTTGAGATGTCATGTCATCCGAATGTCGGGTAAAAATCCTACAAAATTGGAAGCAACGTCTCCTAAATGGCCTCTACAGTGTTGACGGGGACGTTAAACTTCAAATCAAACAACCAAAACCTTTGATGTCGACTGAAGAATTTCAAGATGGCCGCCATCTAAGGTATCAGAACATAATGATTTGAGCACATTATTTCCAGGTCACCACGATGACCCCCCCCCCCCCCTACACACACACACATCAAGTTGCAGCTCGATCTGACCTTTGGTTCGGGAGGAGATGTCGTTCAAAGAATTTAAAGATGGTTGCCATCTTCGATATCGGAACGGAAAGATTTTAGCAATTCTGAATCTCAAAGTTGCCACAACTATCAGCACAATCCAACCTGTGATTCTTGAGATGTCAAAAATTTGGTGTGTTAAGGACAGATGGACGGACGGACAGATGTATTTATGACGAAAGACAGACCATGGTTTAACTTTTAAAGAAGAGGCCCATGGGCCACTTCGCTCACCAGAGTTCAATTGCGCTAAAGGGCCTGCGCCCTGGCGGCCATATTAATTTTTTCAATAGATTATGAAGACAAAAGAACTTAAAATGCTAAGAATGCACTGCACTTACTGGTAGCATATCTGCTAGTGGTTTGGTGTCAGCCCATTCCTGGGGTTGGTTCCTTGCTTTTGGGTTGGTCAGCCATTCAGGGCAAAGGTCAAAAAATGACATTGACCTTTGAAATTGATTAACTTCCACGCAGCTGGTTACAAACATGAATTCTGATTCCACAGGCTACACAATAATAAAAAAAATATCCACTGTTTTGCCCTTTTTCAATACAAATGTCTAAGTGACCAAACTTTACCTTGATGTAAAATAGGTCAAAGTCTATTGAAAGTCACCATTTTAGGCGCAGAGTCCCCAATGCTGTATACCAAGTCTGAAGGTTATCGGCCATCTGGTTCCTGACAATCATATTTTGAAAGTTTTTTTTACCATATATGAACATAGCGGCCATCAATCATGATCATGTGACCAAGACCCCACAAACAAACTTTCTTACCTCCAACCCACGAAGGCTCTACATGTAACTTGGTTTCAATTTGTCTGGCAGTTTCGAAGGAGATGTCATTTTAAAATGATGACACAGACACAGACACAGATGACCACCGGTGTGCTAAAGCACATACAGCTTTGACTTCCACCCCCCCCCCCCCCCCCCTTACAAAAGTTTATGTGACCAAATTCGAACTTGGCGTAAAATAAGTCAAGGTCATACAGGGGTGATTTTATCAAATGATTGTCTTAAAGTCTCCAATGCTGCATCACTGCTTTCAAAGAAAAATATTTTTGAAGGGTTTTACTTTATATGGGCAAAGCAGCAATATTTGTCATGTAACCAAACTGATATGAATGAATTTTCATTTCTCTGTTCCTAAAAGCTTCCTTGTGAAATATTGTTACATATGGACCAGTGGTTTCTGAAACAATCAGGCTTTAGTTTTCATATTCTGAATAATAAACATATTCTGAATGACCTTTGGCAAAGGTGTGAAAAATGACCTTGACCTTGAATACTCATATAGTTTCATTTACTCACTTAGCTTATTGCATCTACCCATTTTCAGATTAAAGACTGCGATAATATAATGTTATTAATCAAATAATTTCGTATTGGCCCAGTTACAGGTCCGAGGTCTGCTGTATTGGCACGAGGCCGAAGGCCGAGGCCAATACAGCTGACCGAGGACCTGTAACTGGGACAATACGAAATTACTTGATTAATGACAACTTTATTAATTGACGCAATTAAAAACATGATTTATGATTTTTTAATATTGGTTGACCTTGTGTAATATAGGATAATCAATTAATAATTTATGAAAAATACTTAGTTTTAACCTTTTCCCATACAAAGGTCTATGTGACCGAATTTGCCCTTGGCGTAAACTCGATCAAGGTCATTCAGGGGTCATCATATGAACGAACTATGATTGGCTCGAGTCCCCAATAGCTACATACCAAGTTTCACAACAATCAGCCAACAGGTTCAGGAGAAGAATATTTTTGGAGGGTGTTTACCTTATATGGGCATGGCAGCCATATTGGTCATGTGACCAATTGATATTTCTTTATTTCTGAAAGCTTCCTTATGAAATTTGGTTACATATGGCCCAGTGGTTTCTGATACAACAGTTTTAAATTTTCATCTGAATGACCTTGGGCCAAGGTCGAGCAATGACCTTGACCTTCATTACTCATGTACTTTCATTTTGGTCATTGCATGTACTTATTTTCTGATCAAAGGTTGCAATACTTTTCGAAAAATACTTAGTTTTGACATTTTCCCATATAAAAAACCTATGTAACCAAATTTGACCTTGGTGTAAAATAGGTCAAGGTCATCCAAGGGTCATCATTCGAGAAAACTATGATGGACCTGCGTCCCCAATGCTACAAACCAAGTTTCATGACAATCGGCCCACTTGTTCTGGAGAAGAAAATTTTTGAAAGGCTTTTACCTTATATGGGCATGGCGGCCATCTTGGTCATGTGACCAAACTCAAATAAATCAATGTTCAGTTCCTTGATCCTAAAAACTTTCATATGAAATTTGGTTATTAATGGCCAAGAGGTTTCAGTGGAAAACAAGTTTCAATTTTCATATCTGAATGACCTTGGGCCAAGGTCAAGGAATGACATTAACCTTGAATACTCTTGTTGTTTCACCCAATCATTAAGCTTACTGCATCTACCAATTTTCAGATCACAGGCTGCAATAGTTTCAAAGAAATACTTAGTTACAAAAGTCTATTTGAACAAATTTGACCTTGGCGTAAAATAGGTCAAGGTCATCCGAGGGTCATCGTCTGAACCAATTATGATGGGCCAGAGTCCCAGATGCAACGTACTGAGTTTCAGGACAATCAGCCCACTGGTTCTGGAGAAGAAGTTTACCGTATGTGGGCATGGCAGCCATCTTGGTCATGTGACCTGGACCCCGCGAACAAACTTTCGTTCCCCCATCCAATGGATGCTCCACATAAATTTGACTTCAATTGGCCCAGTGGTTTTGGAGAAGATGATTGAAAATGTTAACGACGACGACATACGTACGACGGACCACCGCCTATCCTAAAAGCTGCCCAGGAGCCTTCGGCTCTGGTGAGCTAACAAACTACAAATGCGTTCACAGGACACGGATGCCCCCGCCTGAAAATATTTTGATGTAAGTATTAATTATTGGCTGCGTTTAAGTTTCGGATGCACGAATGCACGGACGGACAGACGGACGGACAGGGGCAAGATTATATGCCCCTTCACCCATTCTTCGAATGGCCGTAGCATAATAAAATCATGCTGAGCCAGTCTGTTTACCTAACCACACATTTCCTCAGCAGGCTTATATGACGGTTCCAGCGTAAAAACATAAATGGAATTTTATTTTATTTTAGTATTCTTTATGTTGGTTGGCACCTGATGCTCCGTCTTTGGTCGGGCCCCTCGGGAGTCTAACAGTTGGTTTTCTTTTGCTCCAGCAATTCTGTTGTTGTATGCTGTTGAGTCGTCAACCTTGTTTCATCTCTGTAGTTTTTTGATTTGAATGTTCTCGGAGATGAGACAAAACAAAATTAGTGTATACCGCGACATAGGTAAGGGCGAGGATTATGACCATGTAAAATCGATTTAAGCCCCCAATGGAATTCTTTCCATTGACCGTTCCAAGGCGGTTCTTCTGTTGCGGTTTATTTATATTGTTGTTTGTTACTTACTGTGAGTATCACTTGTGTCTTTTTGTTTTGGATGGCCATTTGGCCATTTTGTGGGAAAGTAACTGTCCTTATGGCCTTCCTTTGTTTAGGTTTCCATTATGGTCTGGTCGCTTCATTTTTGTGTTTCTTTCCCTTTGGTGTCTTTGATGGGTGGAGTAAGTTAATTGTATCGATTCCTGATCTTTGTTTTACTTCTACATCAGCGATGAACCAGTGCAGTGTGCATTCTGTCATATTAATATTGTTCTTCTTGAATAATCAGAAAATGGAGGAGTATGACCACAGCAAAGTTTTCATGATCAATCTCTAGAAAGAATGTAGCGACCCAGCCGGGATCGAAGCTCCTGATCAATAGTCGAACGTGTATCTGATTGAGCCTCCGAGGCGGTGAATACCTATCAAAAAGCTTAAGAAAAGTGGAGTTTACAAGGGTAGCCATTTGTCACTGTTTGCTGATATATGTGTTTGTTTGTTTGTTTGGGGTTTAACGGCCCATTCAACACAATTTTATGCCATTTTTGAGCCGGTCAGTTTACTTACACTTTTCCTGGGCAGGCTTATGAGTAAGCGGTTAATCAGTACAGTGTACATTCTTTCGCCAGAAACTGACAACTGCCCTTCTTGAATCAGCGGAAAGGGGAGAATGACCGCAGTGATCAATTTCCAGGAAAGAATGTTGCCGACCCTGGCAGGTATTGAATCCGCATCCTCCTGATCACCAGTCAGACGCGCATCAGACTGAGCTACCCAGGCCGACATCATTGTTTGCTGAAACACAGGTTGTTGTTACTCGATAGAACTGCCACATTGCTTCTGTCCTGAAGAACACCCAATGTCTATGTTCTAGCAAGAAATAATGTAAAGAGAAATTCCGCTATTAAGACCAGCTAAAATTAAGACTAATTCTGCTTTAATTAATGATTTAATTGAATGGGCTTTTCACAGAGAAGATTCTCTCTATCTTGCATGTAATGTCAGAAATGCATTTTTCACTTCTAAAGAGCATAAGAAATATACACTTTGGTCATGCCAGAAAGTGAGTGATGCCCTCACCTTTCTACTTGACAATATTTATATTAGATTCGGTACTAAGATATTTAGACAAATTGTGGGTATTCCGATGGGTACTAACTGCGCACCTCTTGTGGCTGATCTGTTCTTGTATTGTTATGAAAGAGACTTCATTTTGTCGCTTTTCATTGATAACCAATCTGAAATTATTGAAGCTTTTAGCTCTACTTCTAGATATTTAGATGATTTATTAAATATTGATAATACCTATTTTGATGGTGTGATCAGTCAGATTTACCCCCTAGAACTTCAGTTAAATAAAGCAAATTCTTCTGATACCGAGGTCCCGTTTTTGGATTTACATCTATCTATTGTAGATGGATTTGTTTCGTGCAAAATTTATGATAAACGCGATGACTGATTTTGAGATTGTAAATTTTCCTTTTTTGGATGGTGATGTTCCTCGTGCGCCATCCTATGGCGTTTATATTTCGCAATTAATTCGATTTGCTAGAGTGTGTAGTCATGTAACTGACTTCAACACTCGTAATAAATTATTAACGGCTAAACTCCTTAATCAGGGTTATCGGTACCATAAACTACGCAAAGCCTTTTCAAAATTTTATAGACGCCATTCTGATTTAATTTCAAAATTCAGTATTGGACTTAAATCTCTTCTGCAACAAGGCCTATCGGAACCCGAATTTTATGGTGACTTAGTATATAAATTCAGAAAAATATATAACCGCAATGACTTCAGCACCCAATTTCGTAAAATCATTCTTCGATATAAAAAGATTGGGTACAACATGGATATTATACGACAGACTGCATGCATGGTAGTTAACTCAATCACGGTTGGCAACTTTGCTTCCCTCTTTAATTGCACGCCGGTGGGTCAGGCCTCAGATTCTATGACGGCTCCAACGTAAAGGCTTATTGAAAATTAGAGAGAAAATGTTGGTTGGTGCCTGATGCTCTGTCTCTGGTCGGGCTCATCGGAGTCTAACTGTTGGTTTTCTTTTGCTCCAGCATTTCAGTGGTTTCTTGCTGTCGAGTCCTCACCGTTGTCTCACCTCTGTGGTTCTTTGATTTTTGTGTTCACGGAGATGTTGCACTGATGAGTTAGGAGGCCTTCATGCGGACTGAACAAATTATTTGTCTAATTCGCGACGGAAGTAAGGGCGAGGATTGTGGCCACGTAAAATCGATTTAAGCCCCCAGTGGAAATCTTCCACTGACCGTTCCAAGGCGGCTCTTCTGTGGCGATTTATTTATGTTGTTGTTTGTTACTTACTGTGTGTATCACTTGTGTCTTTTGGTTTTGGATGGCCATATGGCCATTTTGTGGGAAAGTAACTGTCCTTATGGCCTTCCTTTGTTTAGGTTTCCATTGTGGTCTGGTCGCTTAATGTTTGTATTTCTTTCCCTTTGGTGTCTTTTATGGGTGGAGTAAGTTAATTGTATCAATTCCTGATCTTTGTTTTACTTCTACTTAAATAGCTTATTTAGAAGAATGCAGTAATTCTTAATTCGTGTTGTCTGCACACAATATCCTCTGTACAGGAACAGAGTTTGGGACTGTTCAAAAGTGGTCTTACAGACCACTTATGAACAGTCCAAAAGGTGTTCTTAATGCAGGAATTTTACTGTTATCAACGATTGATATTATTTGATATCTTTCATTTTCTGACTTTATGATGGACAGCACTGTACTGCAGAACTGAAATCGCTCATTTAGGACAATGGAAATTTGTGCTGAACAGAACTTCGAGCTTAATTTTCCACGATCAGTCTGGACTAAAGAATGTGAATTGTAAACTATCTATTTGTCAATCTCCCTTCTTGATAAGACTAGACTTCAAACTTTTTCCGGAATGTCAGTTTATCGTCGGGCTTATAGTTTACAAAAAAGAGCCAGGCACATTAAATTTTACATTATTGAACTCCATAAATAAACGAAAAAGACATGAAAGAATAGATACTTACATTCAAAATAAAATGCCATGAAGAATACATTTTGCGTCAAAGTTATTAATTGTGCTCATAATAACAAGAATTCTGCCGATGGGTATGTTGCACCTGTAGGGTCGTTATGTCTCCAAACCACGGAATGTAGGTCAATGTCAAACGTGGCTTCTTCTATTAAACTTGTTATCCCTGGATGCAAGTTTGTTTTAAGTATAATTAATAAATCCCTCACGGTTCTTGAGAAAAGGGTGAATGGTAAGCTTGGCATAATTGTTTAAAAGGTCAGTGAACCATAGCATATAGGTCAAATATGACTGGTTGCATTTAAGTTGCCACCAGTAGCTGCAGGTTGTTTGATTTTTTTTGTTCTCTGAGATGTTTCAATGATGAATTAGGAAGCCTTCATGTGGACTGAACAAATTATTTGTCTAGATTGCGATGGAAGGGCGAGGCTAGCGGCCGCGTAAAGGCGATTTAAGTCCCACAATGAAATACTATTCACAGACTGTTCCAAGGCGGTTCTTCGGCCGCATTTATTTTTGTTATAGTGTCTTTAAATGTGTAATCGCTTATATCTTTTTGTTTTTGGACAGTCAATTGGCCAATTTGTGGGAGAGTAACTGTCCTTTTGGCTTCCTGCTATTGATGTTTCCATTTTGGTCTAGTTATTTCATGTTTGTGTTTCTTTCCCTTTGGTGTCGACGATTAATTGTATCGATTCCTGATCACTGCCTTCATTTCTATTTTGTACTAAATATCATCAATAAAGCTCCTATAATTCTTGAGAAACAGTCTTAGACATCTGGGTGAACGCAAAGGTTGAGCACATAGCTCATGAAGTCAGCGAACCACGAAATGCAGGTCAAGGACAAATATGGATGCTTGTATAAAAGTTGCCATCCCTACATATACGTTTGTAACAAGTGTTGTTAATGAAGCTCTTATAGTTCTTGAGAAATAGGCTCTTACATTCTGGTGAATGTTAGGGTTGACACAATAGATCATGGAGCCAGGACTGTTCAAATATGAATGCAACTAAGCACATTAAAAATGATTCCGTGATAGATTTCGATGAAAAATTTATTTTGTCCCCTCAAAGTATTCCCCTTTAACAGATATACAAACTTTCAGTCTTCTGATCCGATCATTGAATGCATTTTGGTAGTCTTTTCGAGGTATACTATGAAGGCACTGGAATATTGCAGAACCGAGGTGTTTGCGCTGTACACATTTTCGACCAGAAAGGTATTTTTTCAGCCGCGGGAACAAAAAAAAAAGTCACACGGGGCAAGGTCAGGGAATATGGGGTGGGGGGGTGAGGGAGTTCAACAACCTTTTCCTGCTTCAGATAGTCTTGCACAATGAACGCCTTGTGCGATGACGCATTGTCATGTAGCAATCTGACATTGGCCAAACCAGTTGCGGGTCTTCGTTCTTTGAAATATTTCTTCAATTTTCGAAGAACTTTATCCTTGTAAAACTTCGCATTTACAGATTTGCCTTTAGGCACAGCAACCTGAATAGCAGGGCCCTGATTTGAAAAGAATATGGCATACATTACCTTCTTGACGCTCATGGTCCGCTTTGCAATGCATGGTCTTTTGCAATACTTTGTTGCCCATATTTTGTTCTGAATCTTTCGTTTTGGGTCAAAAAAGTGAACCCATGTCTCGTCACCTGTGACGACATTAGCGAAAGACCGTGCATTGTAATTTGGAAACTTTTTAAGCAACTTCTTGGCGCACTTAACGCGTGTCTTTTTCTGCTCATCTGTCAACAGATGGGGAATCCATCTAGCACAGATCTTCCTCATTTTCAAATCCCGTTTCAGAATTGTATGAGCTGCTCCTAATGAGATGCCAACCATACTAGCTATTTGGCTAGTGGTGTATCGTGCATCGGTAGCAACTATTTCTTTTACTCTAGCAACCATCTTGGCAGATTTTGCTCTTTTCGGCCGACGATCATGTGGTGCGTCATCTGTTGAGCCTAGCCCACAGCTGAACTTCTTACACCAACGAAAAACTGTCGGAATAGACATTTCATTATGCCCATAAACCGAACATATTTCATCAAAAATGTCTTTGCACCTTTTACCAAAAATATAACGATTCTTAATATAGGACCGTATTTCAACGGCGTACTCTGCCCTTCTTCCAACCATGTTTTGTATTAGTATACAAGAATAGACATCGAACGATAAACATGGCTAAAGTGTACAGATTTTAACAGGTTTGGTATCAATGTATAGGTAAAATGTTTTTCTACGCTGTGATATTTATTTCCAGGTGATTTTCGCATTAGTGCATGAGAAAACGTTCTACTTGCATTCATATTTGAACAGTCCTCGTATACCATGAAATGTTGGCAAAGGTCAAATATAAATGCTAACATTGAAGTTGCGATCCCTGATGCAAATTTGTACCAAGTATCATTAATGAAGCTCATATGGTTCTTGAGAAATGGACACTTCCTTTGAGGTGAATCTAAGGTAAAGGCAAATGTTGATGGCTTGACGAACAGATGAAAACCCGGACTCCTGTTATGTGCCATGCTTGATGCAGGTGTGACAAAAACAGAATGAAACTAGAAATGTGTCAATACAACACAAATGCCCCCGCTCAGGGACCTACCTCACTCTCACCCCCCCCCCATCACCTTAAGGTCATGCGGCAGGGGGGGGGGGGGGGTATGGCTGAATGAAACTTTTGACATGTATCTATCATCATTCCAAATATGTAGCAAATTCATCACATGGTTCAAGAAATATGAGCTCTCAAAAAATATAATATAAAAAATTTCTATGTCTGTGACCTTGACCTTCAGTTAAGGGGTGGGGGTATGGCTCAATGAAACTTTGGACCTGCAACTATTGTTATACCAAATATGAAGCAAATCCATTATAGAGTTTGGAAAATATAAGCTATTAACATACTTAATTTTGAAAATTTCTATGTCTGCGACCTTGCCCTTGAAGTCATAGGCATGGGTGGGGGTATTACTGAATAAATGTTTGTACCTGCATCTATCATTAAACCAAATATAAACCAAATGAATCATAAAAGTTAAAGTTCAACGTGGTACAAATACATTAACCTGAGTGTTAAACATTAAAAATTTCTAAGTCCGTGACCTTGACATTGAGACCATGGGTAGGTGTGGGGGTATTGCTGGATAAAACTTTGGACCCATATCTATCATCATACTAAATATAAACCACATCCATTCCATGGTTTGAAAAATACGAGCTCAAGTTCTGCCCTGACCAAAAACCTCAACCTGAGTGTTAAACATTAAAAACTTCTAAGTCTGTGACCTGACCTTGAGACTATGGGTAGGTGTGGGGGTATTGCTGGATAAAACTTTGGACCCATATCTATCATCATACTAAATATAAATCACATCCATTGCATGGTTTGAAAAATATGAGCTCAAGTTTTACCCTGACCAAAAACCTTAACCTGAGTCTTAAACATTAAAAATTTCTAAGTCCGTGACCTTGACCTTGAGACCATGGGTAGGTGTGGGGGTATTGCTGGATAAAACTTTGGACCCATATCTATCATCATACTAAATATAAACCACATCCATTGCATGGTCTGAAAAATTTGAGCTCAAGTTCTACCCTGACCAAAAACCTTAACCTGGGTCTTAAACATTAAAAATTTCTAAGTCCGGGACCTTGACCTTGAGACCATGGGTAGGTGTGGGGGTATTGCTGGATAAAACTTTGGACCCATATCTATCATCAAACTAAATATAAACCACATCCATTTCGTGGTCTGAAAAATATGAGCTCAAGTTCTACCCTGACCAAAAACCTTAACCGGAGTCTTAAACATTAAAATTTCTAAGTCCGTGACCTTGACCTTGAGACCATGGGTAGGTGTGCGGGTATTGCTGGATAAAACTTTGGACCCATATCTATCATCATACTAAATATAAACCACATCCATTGCATGGTTTGAAAAATATGAGCTTAAGTTCTTTAACCTGAAGCTAATAGGATTACGTAAGTACGTACACACTTTCGTACAGAAGGACGTACATTCGGACGCACGTACGGAAAACCGAAAAACTATATGCCCCCGGCATCATCCGATGCGGGGGCATAAAAACACATTTTGGATAAAAGTCATGGCACTTTATAAAAGCTAAACTGATCAGAACTTATTTCGCTGCACTTCTTTCAATAATTACCAAACTTATAATTACTGATGTTACTGATGCAGCAAAATAATGGAACAAAAACAATGGCTTATAAAACAATTCAGTCTGAATCTGCCATTTAGTCATTTTTGGTGTTTCATGTGCAGCGCTTTACAGCAGTGGAAACGCATCGGATCTGAGATTGAGAGGTAGATGGTTCGATCCCCAGGTGTTGTTTTCTTGAGCAAGAGGCTTCCTTTCCGTTGAAAACCAATCTGAAATCATTGACGCCTTGGGCTCGACTTCTAGATATGTGGATGATTTATTAAATATTGACAATACCTATTTGGATGGTTTGCTCAGTCACATTTACCCCCCATCCCCACACCACCACCAGAACTTCAGTTAAATAAAGCAAATTCTTCTTATACCGAGGCCCCGTTTTTCGACTTACATGTTTTGTTTCCTGTAAAATTTATGATAAACGCGATGATTTTGAGATTGTAAATTTTCCTTTCTTGGATGGTGATGTTCCTCGTGCGGCATTTATATTTCGCAATTAATTTGATTTGCCAGAGTGTCTTGTCATGTAACTGAGTTCAACACTCAAAATAGATTGTTAACTGCTAAACTTCTTAAGCGGGGTTATCGCTATCATAAACTATGCAAAGCCTTTTCAAAATTTTATAGACGTTATATCGATTTATTTTCTAAATTCAATGTTGGATTTAAATCTCTTCTGCAACAAGGCTTAACAGAAACCAAATTTTATGCTGACTTAGGATATAAATTCAGAAAAATATAATATTGCAATGACTTCAGCACCAAATTTTGTAAAATCATTCTTTGATATAAAAAGATTGGGTACAACAAATATTATACGACAGACTGCATGTATGGTGGTTAACCGAATCACCGTTGACAACTTTGCTTCCCTCTTAAATTGCATGCCGGTGGGTCAGGCCTCAGATTCTATGACGGTTCCAGCGTAAAGGCTTACTGAGAATTAGAGAGAATTTAATCTTAAGTAATGTCGGTTGTTGGCTGATGCTCTGTCTCTGGTCGGACCCTTCGGAGTCTTACTTTTGGCTTCCTTTTGCTCAAGCATTTCATTGGTTTCTTCCTGTCGAGTGCTCACCGTTGTTTCATCTCTGTGGTTGTTTGATTTTTTTGTTCTCGGAGATGTTGCACCGATGTTAGGAGGCCTTCATGCGGACTAAACCAATTACATGTATTTGTCTAAATCGCAACAGAAGTAAGGGCGAGGATTGCAGCTGCATAAAATCGATTTATGCCCCCAAGTGGAATTCGTTTCACTGACCGTCCCAAGGCGGTTCCTCTGTCGCAGTTTATTTTTGTTATGGTCTTTTGAGTGTGTGTGCATCGCTTATATTATTTTGTTTTGGATAGCCAATTGGCTATTTTGTGGGAAAGTAACTGTCCTTTTGACTTTCCCCTTTGTGGTCTGGTTGTTTCATGTCTGTGTTTCTTTCTCTTTGGAGTCACTGATGGAAGCTGTGGTTTGATTGTATTGATTTTTATTTTTCATCCACTTTGCTTAGTACTGGTTTCTCTCCAGCAGGCCACATGGAACTACTAATTTACTAAGAGTGTTACCCTCTATAAATAAGGTTGATTATTATTTTTTATTTATAATCATAACTAAAACACGCCTATGCAAATGCATCGCAAAATTTACTGCCAATAAAACGGAAATTGTAAGATGAAAAAGTGTGATATTTGTCTTATTTCTGGCCAAATATAGATTTTGGGTACATATTAGCGACTGAGCAATTGTAATAGGGGTCACTAAATATAATTCCTGTGAAATTATTTCAAAATAAAAAAAACACTCGTTAAGGTGGAAAAGTCGTATAAAGTTTTTTTTTTTTTTTTTTTATTTATTTCAGGTTTAACCCCGTGAACACTGTACATGTCATTCTTGAGACTTGATGTCAATTTTGTGGGACTCTTACTCGACATTGAGATGAAACAACATCTCAAGCCCTGTCGCTCAATGAAACACATAGGGTTTTTAAGAATGGACGGTCTGACTTGCACCCCTAGGAATTTACCAGTACTCATGTGCAGATGGTTTCAGCTCTGCGTGGAAGAATCATGCAGCCCATCTATTGCTTCAAGCCCCAATGGGCGAGGACCGTGTTTTTCTTTACATAATAGCTCTGTTGGCCATTTTGTTCATCCTAGCAGAAAGGTTTGAGCAATAATGGTAAAGAGTTATCCAAGGAACATTCCTGTGATTTTTTTTGATAATCCATCCACTGGTTAGGGAGAAGAAGTCGTTTGAAGGTGCTTTTTTTGCTAACCTGGGCCGAAGGCTCCAGGAGAGCTTATAGTATAGTGGATCCTCCGTTGTTCGTCCACACTTTTGAGCAGCTATATCTCTGTATTCTGCAGGCTGATCTCAATCATTTCTCATCTGTAGCATGCCTCTGGTGGGACATTGATGACATAAACTTTTTTTTCGAAATCGCTCTAAAACTTAAGTTCCTATGGCAACCAGAAGGTCCCATAGACTTACTATGGGAAAATGCTTGTCATCACCGTAGCGCCTTCACTTTTGATCGGATCTTTCTGAAACTTATATGTATGGTGACTGGGGATGAACTCGGATGAGTTCGAATATCGGCCAAGTCGGCCAATTTATCATAGAGTTACGTCCCTTTGATTGCTGAAAATGCCCATTTTCGACCTTGTCATCACCATAGCCCCTTCAGTTTTGATCGGATCTTTCTGAAACTTATAAGTAAGGTGGCTGGGGATAAAACCTCGGATGAGTTCGAAAACCGGCCAAGTCCGCCTATTTATCATAGAGTTACGTCCCTTTGATTGCTGAAAATGCCGATTTTTGACCTTGTCATCAAGGTAGCCCCTTCAGTTATGATCGGGTCTTTCTGAAACGTAATTGTAAGGTGGCTGGGGATCAAACCTTGGATGAGTATGAAAACCGGCCAAGTCGGCCCATTTATCATAGAGTTACGTCCCTTTGATTACTGAAAATGCCGATTTTTGACCTTGTCATCACCGTAGCCCCTTCAGTTTTGATGGGATCTATCTGAAACTTATATGTAAGGTGGCTGGGGATAAAAACTGGGATGTGTTCGAATACCGGCCACGTCGGCCCATTTATAATAGAGTTACGTCCCTTTGAATGCTGAAAATGCTGATTTTTGACCTTGTAATCACGGTAGCCCCTTCCGTTTTGATCGTATCTTTCTGAAGGCGGCTTGGGATAAAACCCCGGATCAGTTTGAAAAGCGGCCAAGTCCGCCCATTTAACATAGTGTTACTTCCCTTTGATTACTGAAAATGCCGATTTTCGACCTTGTCATCACCGTAGCCCCTTCAGTTTTGATTGGATCTTTCTGAAACTTATATGTGAGGTGGCTAGGGATAAAAACTCGGATGAGTTCGAAAGTCGGCCCATTTATCATAGAGTTACGTCCCTTTGATTGCTGAAAATGCCAATTTCTGATCTTGTCATCACGGTAGCCCCTTCAGTTTTGATCCGATCTTTCTGAAACTTATATGTAAGGTGGCTGGGGATAGAACCTAGGATGAGTTCGAATACTAGCCAAGGCTGCCCATTTGTCTTTGAGTTACGTCCCTTTGATTGCTGAAAATGCCGATATTTTATCTTGTCATCACTGTAGCCCCTTCAGTTTTGATTGGATCTTTCTGAAACTCATATGTAAGGTGGCTGGGGATACAAACTTGGATGAGTTGGAAAACCAGCCAAATTGGCCCATTTGTCATAGAGTTACGTCCCTTTGATTGCTGAAAATGTCGATTTTGACCTTGTCATCACTGTAGCCCCTTCAGTTTTGATTGGATCTTTCTGAAACTTATATGTAAGGTGGCTGGGGATAAAAACTTGAATGAGTTCGAAAACCAGTCAAATCGGCCTTTTTATCATAGAGTTACCTCCCTTTAATTGCTGAAACTGCCGATTTTAGACCTTGTCACTTGAAAGTTACATATAAGCAAGTCGGGAATAAAAGCTTGAATGAGTTTGAAAATCGGTGAGGTCAGCTGATTTATTGTAGCGTTACATTCTACTTGATTGCAGAAAATGCATACCATGTCATCACCTTGTGTTCCAATAAATCCTTCAGGAAAGGTTGGCACTTCCTTAAACTTTGAATCTGTTAGCTCAGGGAGCGATACAGGACCATCTTGGTCCTCGTTTCTTTTTATACCTCTTGCTGCCATCTTATTTATCAGAGCATAAAGGTGTGAGGAGTTTTGGTAGAGGGTCACACAAGGAACATTCCTGTAGAAATATTTTAAAATCCATACTGGATAGGAGGAGAAAACGTTTGAAGGTTTTTCTATTTTTAGCTCTGGAAGCCATTGTGTTCATTAAAGAGAAACGGTTTAAGTAAGTTTGGTAGAGAGTCACCCAATGAACAATCTTGTGAAATTATTTCAAATTCTGTCCACTGGTTAAGGAGGAGAAGTCTTTTAAAGGGTTTCTAATTTTAGCTCTGGTTTTCATCTTGTTCACCCAAGTGGATTTTGGTAGAAGGTCACCCAAGGAACATTCCTGTAAAATCATTTCAAAATCCGTTCACTAGCTTAGGGGGAGGGTACTTTTAGGTAATTTGTTGACAGACGAAAAGACTTTATAAGATCTTTTTTTTTTTATTTTCAACCATCATGTCCATCGGAGCAGAGTGGTTTGAGCAGTAAATTATATAATAAATCAGTTTTTGTACAGGGTCATTCAAGGAATATTCCCGTGAAATTATTTTGATATTGGGTCAGTGGCCTAGGAGATGTACTTTTAAGGCTTTTCCATTTTTTTCTTTGCTCTGTAGGACATTGGACAATTTTGATAGAGGGTCACCCAAAGAACATTTCTGTTTAGGAGGAGATGTCTTTTAAGTTAAAAGTTTAAAGATACACAACGGACGACAGACATCGAGCGATCACAAAAAGCTCATTGGGAGCCTATGGCTAAAGTGAGCTAAAACTACTTCACAACTTGAGACAGACGTTTTATAATTCATGAATTCAATATGTGCATGTAAGAAGTTCACAAAAGTAACAGATAAAACCAGAGGCAACAAAAAATAAACAATTAAATTGCTTATTACATCATTATCTGATACTTAAACCAATACAGCCCATAAATAATTATGTAAAAAAATAGTAAAATACCACCAAAGAGAAATTATAATAACAAATTAAAGCATAAAGATAAACATAACTTAATTCTAAAATGTTACAAGTAAGAATAACTGTTTACATGTTTTCCAAGAAAAATATTCTTTCTTCAGTCTTCCCATTCATAGTCCAATCCTGTGTCACATAGCTCGCAGGTAAACTCTAACCAAGGGAGGTAATACAAATGAAAACACTTCTAAAAAGGTCCAATTTAAGATAGCCAAACTCTCTTACTCCATTTCCAGTTTGGCTATGTAAAATATTATTATGCCCCCCCACCCCCGAGAATCTTTGATTCGGGCGCATATAGTATTTGCCCTGTCCGTGTGTTTGCCTGTCTGTACGTCACGTCTATTTGTTTGTCTGTCTATCCGTCGCAAAAACTTTAACCTTGATTATAACTTCAAAAGTATTTGACCTAGCCCCATGAAACTTCACACACTTATTCACCATCACAAGGGCTACATTCTGACCAAGGGCCATAACTCTAGTGTCATGTTTGGCTGAATTATTTCCCCTTGAAATTTTGCAAAAACTCAGAAATTGGCTCCCACGGGGGGGCATTGGTCACCTAAAGTGACAGCTCTTGTTTTTTTTTTCCTGTTGTTAAGTTGATTTGTAAAACGTTTCGTAAAAGACAACAAATTTATAAGAGCTCGACTGAGGTGGGGGTATGGTAATAACTCGCCCTTACTTTTGTAAGGCGAGCTAATAAAATATATGAAAAAAGCTCTTTACAGAATGCAATGAACAGGAATGCAGTAGAACTTCAATAGCTAGAACACCTTAGGGGCCATGCAAATTTGTTCGAGTCAGGGTTAATCACAGTGCCAATTCAGCAAACATTATGGGGGCAATGCTTCTGTCTTCTAAAGGTTTGTTTAGTGTAATCATTAGAATTGCTTCAGTGTGTAATAATTACAGTTAAAAAATCTTATCCATATTTCAAGATAAAATAAGAATTAAATCCCTAAAACATCCAAAACTAGAAATGTGTCCAGACGACACAGATGCCCCCGGCCAGGGTCCCGCCTCACCCTGAAAATCCATGTTGCAACAAAATTTTCTAAGTGTGTGATCTTGACCTTGAGGTCATGGGCAGGGTCGGTGTTAAGGCTGAATGAGACTTGGGACTTGTATCTATCATCATTCCAAATATGAAGCCAATCTATAAATATGAGCCCTTAAACTTTAAAAGCTTAATAAGACTAAGTCTGTGACCTTGCCCTTGTGGTCAGGGGTGGGGGTTTATACAACTTTGGACCAGTAACTATCATCATACCAAATATGAAGCAAATCTATATGGTCTGGTGAGTATGAGCTCTTAATAAACTTTAAATAAAAATGTCTTTGTCTGTGACCTTGACCTTTAGGGCACGTGCATGGGTTGGGTATTGGACCAGTGTCAATCATCATACCAAATATAAACTTAATTCATCATACGATTTGGAAAAAAGAAATTCTTAAAATAGCTAATTAAAATTTCTAAGTCTGTGACCTTGACCTTGAGCTCATGGGCATGGGTGGGGGTATTGCCAAATAAACATTTGGACCTGTATCTCTCATCATAGCAAATATAAGCCAAATCCATAATATGGTTGGAAAATTTGAGCTCTTAAAATTTTTAACATTAAAATTGTCTAAGTCTGTGCCCTTAACCTTGAGGTCATAGGCATGGGTGTGGGTATTGCTGAATAAAACATTGTACCTATATCTATCATCATATGAACCAAAGCCATCATAAAAGTTCAGGTTCTACAGGGTACAAATACCTTAACTGGAGTCTTTAACACGGAAAATTTCTAAGTCCATGACCTTGACCTTGAGGTCATGTGCATGGGTGGGGGTATCGCTGAATAAAACTTTAGACCTATATCTATAATCATACCAAATATGAACCAATTCCATCAAATGGTTTGGAAAATATGAGTTTTAAAATGTTCAGGTCTACCTGTTACAAAAACCTTTACCTGAGTCTTTAACATTGAAAATTTCTAAGTCTTTGACCTTGACCTTGAGGTCACAGGCATGGGTGAAGGTATTGCTTAATACAACTTTGGACCTATATCTATCATCATACCAAAGATGAACCAGTTCCATCAAATGGTTAGGAAAATATGAGGTCTAAAAGTTCAGGCTCTACCTGTTACAAAAACCTTAACATGAGGTTACAGGATCACGTACGTACGTACACACACACCCACAGACGGACTTACACATGTACGCACGTAAGGAAAACCGAAAAACTATATGCCCCTGGCATCATGCTGATGCGGGGGCATAATGAATGGATATCTGGAGTAGTGGGAATTCTGTGGGGACAAAAAAGCGATGTTTGCAAAAACTAAGCTTTTTCATTTTGCTTGAATTGAGGATTAATGTCTCGGTCAACAATATTTAAGACTTTGCTTCCGATTTTGTGGGACTTTTACCCAACATTAAGGTGAAATGACATCTCAATCCCTGTCGTCCAATTAAACAAATAGGGATGGTCAGAATCACACCACTTTGCCTAGGCAGGCTTAGACCTTCTAAGCGGTTTACTAGTGCTCATGTGCCGTTGGTTTCAGCTTTGCATGGAGGCATCATGCAGCCTAACCTATTTCTCCAATCCCCGATGGGCCGGGAGTTCTAAGCATAAGCCATGGTAAACAAGCCGTAGGACTTTGAGGTTTCACTGTATACAACTACTGAATGCATGAAAATATATTCGAATTGTGTTGGCAATATGTGAAATCAATTCTTTTGCAAGAAACTGACAAGTGCCCTTCTTGAATCAGCGGAAGGGACAGAATGATCGTAGAAAAGATTTCATGATCGATCACCACAAAAGAATGTTGCAAACCCCAGCAGGTACAGAACCTACGTCCTCCTATCACCAGTCAGATGTGGGTCCGACTGAACTACCGAGGACGGCACCATATTTTTGTTTTTGTAGTTGTTTTGAGAGTATACAATGAAGGAAAATGGATAGACTGCTTCAATAAGGATGTCCAAAATAAGCTTGTAAGAGAAGCCTCTATTAAAAACATTTTAATTCTCTTCAGGAAACAAGATGTGTTTGTGAAACACGAACATGTCCCCGGGCATGGTCATTTTTTATTCAAAGTTGCTCACAGTTCAATATTTTTGTTTGTGTGGGAAGCACTTGACACAAGTAACTTACATGCCAAATTTTAAAGCTCTATCTTAAATGGTTCAAAAGTTATGAAAAATAATATTTTTTCTTTAAAGTAGGTCAAGGTCACCCATCAAAAAAATTTGCATGAATGTAAAGCTCTTGTCATAAGGAACCTACATGCCAAATATTAAGGCTCTATCTTAAACGGTTCAAAAGTTAAGAACAATTTTCTTTTTTCTTTTAAGTAGATCAAAGGTCAAGATCATGGTCCAAACATTTCGCATGAATGAAAAGCGCTAATCAGAGGGAACCTATATACCAAACATGAAAGCTCTATCCCAAATGGTTCGAAAGTTATGACCAAAAATGTTTATTTTTTTAAGTAGGTCAAAGGTCAAGGTCACAGGTCAAAATCTTTGCATGAATGTAAAGTGTTTGTCACAAGGAAGCTACATGCTAAATATGAAGGCTGTATCTCAAACGGTTCAAAAGTTATGACCAATGTTAACTTTTTCTTTTATGTAGGTCAAAGGTGAAGGTCACAGGTCAAAATTTTTTTGCGTGAATGTAAAGCTCTTGTCACAAGGAACCTACATGCAAAATATGAAGGCTCTATCTCAAACCGTTCAAAAGTTATGACAAAATTTTATTTTTTTAATTTAAGTAGGTCAAAGGTCAAGGTCAAGGTCAAATTTTTTTTGCATGGATGTAAAGCTTTTGTCACAAGGAACATACATGCTAAATATGAAGGCTGTATCTCAAGCGGATCAAAAGTTATGACCAATGTTATTTTTTTCTTTTAAGTAGGTCAAAGGTCAAGGTCAAGGTCACAGGTCAAATTTTTTTGCATGAATGTGAAGGTCTTGTCACAAGGAACCTTCATGCCAAATATGAGAGCTCTATCTTATACGGTTCAAAAGTTATGGCCAACGTTAAAGTTGTCTACGTAAAAACCAACAAACAAACAAACAGACAGGGCAAAAACAATATGTCCCCGCTATCGCTACCGGGGACATAAAAATATGGAATGTGAAAAGATGGATTTTTACAGAGGGAATAGTGAATTAAGTGTTAGTGATATGACTTTCATACAGTTTATGGGAAGTCAACCCTTTCCATTAGGTTAACACACCCATGTGAGATTATAAGCATCTTATATGGGTGTGAGGGGTGGATGGAAAAATCCGTCTCGAGGGACACTGTCCGGCATCACGAGGCTCACAGACAGATTTTTCTATCCACCCCTCACACCCATATAGGATTCTCTTTTTCTTGCATACTTCCATTTCTATTGCGAATTTTTAATGCTGCTGTCACTTCGGTTTGTTTAGTGACGTCACGCATGACGACGCCGCGCATGAGGTTGTAATCAACCAGTGCATTTATCAAACACGCGATTATATTTGATTTGGGTCGGAACACCAGAGTCAGAACATAACTTTCTATCCCAGGGTAAAATCACGGATTTCCTTGTCTGGTGTGCAAGAAATAAGGGATCTTATATGAGTGTTCATGTATAATTGAATTTATGAATTTAAAACAAGTTAAGGAAAAAAGATAAAATGTGAAGCTTCACCAAGCATTTTATGCCTTTTCATCAACGAGTTTCTATTTATGATATGACATTTTAAACCCATTTTATTCACGACTGTTTTACAAAAATGCCAATATTCCATCATTAGTAAATGTGATATTGTTAAGGACGTCATACATGTACATGTAATGTTATGGGGCATATCTACTTAATTTGCATATTTTTATCCACTGGTGGATTTCAGAATTCATAACATGGCATTATTTCATTCTCAAGATGCGATGTCATATCATAAAATACTCAAATTGCGTGGTTCTTTTCACAAAAGACATTGTTCTTATCACACAAGGCATGGCTCTAATCACAAATGGCATGTTTCATATCTCAAACAACATGGGTCTCATCTCAAATGGCATAGTTGCTAACCCTTACATGTATCTTGCTGTTCATGACAACCCCTATCTTTGCAAACAGTGTAGATGCAGATCAGATGGCTTCTGAAGAAGCCATCTGATCAGGATCTACACTGTTTGGCATTCAGTTTATGAATTTGTAGCAATAAATTACATCAAGTAATTTGATTGGTTGATAGACAGAAATGGGTTTGGCTTAGATGAATATTCAGCAAGAGAAGGGTTAAAGTAGAAGTAAAACAAAGATCAGGAATTGATACAATTAACTTACTACACCCATAAAAGACACCAAAGGGAAAGAAATACAAACACTAAGCGACCAGACCATAATGGAAACCTAAACAAAGGAAGGCCATAAGGACAGTTACTTTCCCACAAAATGGCCATATGACCATCCAAAATTAAAAGACACAAGTGATACACACAGTAAGTAACAAACAACAACATAAATAAATCGCCACAGAAGAGCCGCCTTGGAATGGTCAGTGGAAGATTTCCACTGGGGGGCTTAAATCGATTTTACGTGGCCACAATCCTCGCCCTTATCGCGATTTAGACAAATAATTTGTTCAGTCCGCATGAAGGCCTCCTAACTCATCAGTGCAACATCTCCGTGAACACAAAAATCAAAGAACCACAGAGGTGAGACAACGGTGAGGACCCGACAGCAAGAAACCACTGAAATGCTGGAGCAAAAGAAAACCAACAGTTAGACTCCGATGAGCCCGACCAGAGACAGAGCATCAGGCACCAACCGACATTATCTCTTTAATTTTCAATAAGCCTTTACGTTGGAGCCGTCATAGAATCTGAGGCCTGACCCACCGGCGTGCAATTAAAGAGGGAAGCAAAGTTGCCAACCGTGATTGGGTTATCTACCATGGTTAAAACCTGATATTTCCTTACTTCTGCTTCAAACAGGTTATGTGTGCTGGTTAGCTTATACTAATTTATTTTACTTCCATTGTTATGAAAGTTTCAAGCTTATTGAATCGCTATCGAACACTCATTTCGGGTGTTTTCATGTGCGCGTGAGAGAAAGGCAGTGGCTTTTACACCACTGCTACCCAATTACACCTTGGTGGAGTGGGGCAGTGTCATTTCATGTCTTGCCGGATTCGAACGCACAACCTCTCGATCATAAGTCGAACACGTTAACCACTGCACTATCGAGACTGAGTGGTGCTGGTTAGAACGGCGGTTCTAACCACAACCCCCCACCCCTCAAAAAAATACGATTAGAAGAAATAATGCATATCCTGTAAAATAGAAGTGGAGGCAATGATCAGGAATCAATACAATCAACCCACAGCTCCCATCGGAGACACCAAAGGGAAAGAAACACAAAGATGAAACAACAGACCCAATGGAAACATCAATAACGGAAAGCCAAAAGGACAGTTACTTTCCCACAAAAGGGCCAATAGGCTATCCAAAATAAAATAATATAAGCGACACAAACACCCAAAGACAAACAAAACAACAACAAAAACAAACCGCAACAATATAGATTGGTGTTATCAAGTGTGTTCATTACACAGACTTCCTAAAGTGAAACCAAAATATTTTTTCTGTTATCAATTAATATTGAGTTTAATCTTGAGGAAAGGAATTTGTGTAACATACCTTTGGACTCTTAACATAATGTTAACGACACATTTAACCTAATGTTATCAAGTCCCTGCAACATACTCCGTTGACTAGCACGCTTTTAACAGAAAAAATTGAGTTTACAAGGTATTTAACGCTCTGCATGCTGGGTATTTTCGCAGCAGACGACATTTTGAAATATTTTCCTAATTTTCCCCCAAAACAGGATTTGACATCCGATGCAAATAATATTGTCTCCTATACAAATTGCATGAGATGTCAAGTCCTGTTTTCTGGGGGAAAATATATCAACAATTTGTCGTTTGCTGAATTAGTCTGGAGAGTGGTAAAGAATAATGCACGTCCTTATTTTTGCTCACAATAGAAAAATGCTTGTGGCCGTTTGAACCACAATGGTGCTTGTTAGTACTGCCTCATCGAGGTGGTTGAGGTTCTAGAGAGCACGAATAATCCATACTTGAAGAACATACCACATAGAAAATGTTAATGCACATTAGAAGTGCCCAGAGTCTGTTTGAAGCAAAAATTAGAAAGATATCAAAGTTTCTTCTATAAAATGGCATATCACCGGTCATAAACGATAAGACAATCTCACATAAGTGCTTTCCAATTGTGATGCTGCCGTTAGGAATAACTCTTCAATTGCTGTGTTATTGGTTATCTTCGTGGATAGTATCCATGAAATAAGGTTGTGTAACAGACCGGGTATTTCAATTCAAAGAAAAAATAACCATCACCAAGTGCCTCAAACATTCCTGCATTAGTTGCTGAACATCTCTGAGGTGGGTTTCCTGTCTGTTTCATTTTCCAAATTTCAAACATATCTTTACCAGTAATTCTTGCAGAACTGTCATGTGCAAATGTCAGAGTAATATGTGCACTGCATCCACGCTCAATTTTTATGCATTTATTGAAATCTACGACAGAGTTTGCATGATATCTGGAATCCTTGTCTGTAGGTAAGCTCTCATCCTCTACCTCACTTTCAAACAGTTTCAATTGCTCAGAATCTAATTCTAATTTTGCACCTATGTTACTTTCAGTATATGAAAATCCTATCACTTTTAATTTGAATGTCTTGTGCATGGCTTTTTTAACTATACCTTTCTGGTGATATTCATGTTTTGGGTTCATAGAAATGTACTTAGCTGTGCAGTGAAGTATGAGATGTGGTTTCAAGTAGTTTGTAGTCAGTCCGTCTAAAATATCTGAAAGGAGAAGAAAATATTTTGTCATGCTAATAATCCTAAGTATTGGGACAGACATGCCCAAGCAAACAGTGCATAACCTAATCAGACTGCTCCTTCTGATCAGGGTCTTTTGTTTGTTTGATTTGAGGTTTAACGTCCCTGTCAACACTGAAAAAAAAAAGTTGGAGACACTGCATCCAATTTTGTGGGACTTTAACCTAACATTGAGATGAAATGACTTCTCAAGCCCTGTTGCCCAATGAAACCAATAGGGTTTATAAGCATGGGCGGTCTGCCTTGTGTGCATCGCTTTTCATGGGCAGACTTAGATCCTCTAAGCAGCTTACCAGTACCCGTGTGCAGGTCCGATTCAGCTCTGCGTGGAAGCATCATGCAGCCCATATCGTCACCTTAGTGCAAAAAGTCAATAACTCCAATACATTTTAAATGGGAATTATTGACTTTTTGCGCTAAGGTGACGATATGGGAGGGGGCCGTTGATCAGGGTCTACATTGTTTGCTATTACATTTGCATTTGTTGAACTCCTTGCTTGTTTTTGAAACAAATTTGTTTAAATTTTAGGTGAATTTCAGCAAGTCTGTAAGGTGTCTGAATTTTAGTATTTTTACAGTAGTTTTCAGTGTGTATTATATATAGAGGATCTTACATAAGTGCTCATGTATTATTGAATTTATTAAACGAGTTGAGGAAAAGGGATAAAATCCGAGGCTTTGCCGAGCATTTTATCACTTTTCCTCAACTCGTTTAATAAATTCAATAATACATGAGCACGAATGCAAGATTCTATTTATCATATGACATTTAAAACGCATTTTATTCACTATTGTTTACAAAAATGTCAATATTCCGCCGTTAGTAAACGCGATGTCGTTAAGGACGTCGTACATATAACGTTACGGGATGTATCTAGCTAATTTGCATATTTAATACACTAGTGGATTATCGAAAATATTACATGGCGTTATTACACTCTCAGACGCGACGTCATATGATAATAAGACATAACCCATTAAATGCCAACCACGACTATTGTCGTCTGCTTTGTCGTCTGCCGGTTATCTTCAAAGTAATTTTTTGCAAACAGTGTGGATCCAGATCAGACTGCTCCTGTCTGATCAAGGCCCATACTGTTAGCCTGTATGCAAAAATATTTTTAAAAAGTTTGCAAAAAATTCAGCAGACAACATAAGCAGAGGATATTTTCAGATGTAGTTTTTATTGGCATCTTAAGGGTTAAGAGGATTCTACTCAAGTGGTCATTTCCTGTAAAATTTGATGAACGAGCCAGTATAAAAAGCAGAAGTAAAACAAAGATCAGGAATCGATACAATTAACTTACCCCACCCACCAAAGACACCAAAGGGAAAGAACCACAAACATTAAGCGACCAGACCATAATGGAAACCTAAACAAAGGAAGGCCATAAAATCTGTACATTTTTTCAATACACAGTGAAAATTTGATAACTCTAATATGGCATTATGATAACACACCCGTACGAAATAGTGCATTTTTCACATCTCCAAAATGACTACTTTTCTGATGAAAATCCTTCATATTTTTCTTATAAATGCTCAAAACATAGGAAGTGGGTGCTCGTTAGAACCGCCTCATTGAGGCGGTTCTAACGAGTACCCACAACCTATGTCTTGGAGAAGAAATAAGAAAAATAATGAATACCCCCGTAAACCCAAGTTTTCTCTATATAAAGTGGGGTTTAGGGGGTCTTCATTTCACGGACTTGTTCACGTGATGGATAGCTTGTTTACCATGACTAATTCAAACTTGTTCTGAAGTCCCTAAAGAGTTCTACACAAAATTCTAGATATCTGTATGTTTAGGGTAACAGAACTGAAGACAATGATCAAAAATCAATATAATTAACCCACAGCTCCCATCAGAAACACCAATGGGAAAAAAACACAAACATGAAACAACTAGACCCTAATGAAAACATCAATAGCAGAAAGCCAAAAGGACAGTTACTTTCCCATAAAATAGCTAATTGGCTATCCAAAACAAAAAGATACAAGAATTCCGCCAAAGGCTGTGTCGCACCTGTGCAAAGTCAGCAAACCATGAAATCTAGGCCAAGGTCAAACATTATTGCTTGCGTAAAAGTTGCCATTCCTAGATGCAAGCTTGTACTAAGTATCATCATTGAAGGCCTTATAGTTCTTGCGAAGTGAACTTAAATATTAGGTTGAACCCTAGGGTTGATGCAATAAATCAGTGAACCATGAAATTTAGGTCAAGGTCAAATATGGATGCTTGCATTATAGTTGTCATCCCTAGATACGAGTAAGTAAGATGCTCGCCTCTGTATGTTATATAAAATGACACATGCCATTCAAATGCCACAGTATTTCCAGCAGCCAACAAGAGCAACCAGTCAAAGCCTGCACCATCCCTTCGTGTGTCGTCAAATCCATACCTCAACCGATTATTACAAGTATTTGTTTTTCCCTTTGGCTGTTGTGCAATGGAACAGCTTGCCAGCTTCCTTGGTCATGCTGGCAACACTGAATCAGTTCAGTGTGGCAGTTTGGTCTCTTGACCAGTTACCCTAAACACAGCAGACCTGTTTTTAACCTGATTTTAATGTCATCTTATTAACTAACACTTTCACCTGTTTTTATTCATCTCACTATTGCACTTTTATTCTCACTTTTCATTCTTCCTTTTCATTCATGGCGCCCAATCACCTACACCTAATCCTCGTCAGGGGGTGTTGTAGTAAACCTAGATAGATAGTACTAAGTATCGTTACTAAAGCTTGTATAGTTCTTTTGAAATGAACTTGACCCTTAGGGTGAAAGATAGGGTGGTTGCAATATTTTACAAGGTCAGTGAACCATGAAATGTAGGTCAAGGTCAAATATAGATGCTTGCATTGAAGCTGTCATCCCCAAATACAACGTTGTGTCAAGTGTCATTAATGAAGCTCTTATAGTTCTTGAGAAATTAACTTGACCATTAGGGTGAACGCTAGGGTGGTCGCAATATTTTACATAGTCAGTGAACCATGAAATATAGGTCGAGCTCAAATATGTGTGCTTGCATTTAAGTTGCCATCCCCAGATTCAAGTTTGTACCAAAAATCATTAATGAAGCTGTCATAGTTTTTGAGAAATAAACTTGACTATTAGCATGAAGGCTGGGGTGGTCCCAATATTTTACAAAGTCAGTGAACCATGAAATGTAGGTCAAGGTCAAATAAGGATGCTTGCATTTAAGTTGCCATCCCCAGATACAAGTTTGTACAAAATATCATTATCAATGAAGCTCTTATAGAAACTAGAAATGCGTCCATAGGACAAGGATGCCCCCGCCTGAAAATATGTCTATGTTCGTATTCATCCATAGAAAGTTATTGGCCGTGTTTAAGTTTTGGACCCTTTTTTCACGTTTGACCTCTAAGTATGACCTTTACCTTGTAAGTAAGGACCTTTGTTTTGTGTGAGGCAGCTTGTCTCATGATGGCCAACATTTCTGCCAAATAATTTCAAAATCCATCCAGAGATAAGAGAGTTATTGACTGTGTTTAAGTTTTGGACCATTTTTTTTACGTTTGACCTCTAAGTATGACCTTGACCTTGGAGGTACGGATCTGGGTTTTCATGACACATCGTCTCATGATGGTTAATATTTCTTCAAAGTAATTTTAAAATCCATTCGGAAATAAGTAAGTTATTGACTGCGTTTAAGTTTTGGACCGTTTTTTTTACCTTTGACCTCTAAGTATGACCTTGACCTTGGAGGTACGGATCTGTGTTTGCACATGACACTTCATCTCATGATGGTTAACATTTCTTCAAAGTAATTTCAAAATACATCCAGAAATAAGTAAGTTATTGACTGCGTTTAAGTTTCGGACACTTGTTTTTACCTTTGACCTCTAAGTATGACCTTGACCTTGGAGGTACAGACCTGTGTTTTGCACATGACACATCGTCTCATGATGGTTAACATTTCTACAAAGTAATTTCAAAATCCATCCAGAAATAAGAAAGTTATTGACTGCGTTTAAGTTTCGAACCCTTTTTTTGACCTTTGACCTCTAAGTATGACCTTGACCTTGGAGGTACGGACCTGGGCTTTGCACGTGACACGTCATCTCATGATGGTTAACATTTCTGCCAAGTAATTATAAAATCCATCAAGAAATAAGGAAGTTATTGACTGCGTTTAAGTTTCGAACGCACGCACGGACGAACGGACAGGGGCAACGCTATATGCCCTTTCCACCATTCTTCAAATGGCGGGGGCATAATAAATTTGACCATTAGGGTGAACGCTAGGGTGGTCGCAAATGTTGACGCCTTTACAAACGGACAGACGGACGGACGAACGTCTGAATGGACGGAAAACCGGACGCCTATATCTCGCCAGGCGCGACAATAAGTGATACACACATTCAAAGACAAATTATAACAAAACTAAACTGGGAAAGCAGAACAGCCTTTGAACTGTCAGTGCAAAGTATGAATGTTTGCGTGATTGTCACAGCTGAATTATAAAACAAAATACTTACCTTCCCAATTCAGTTATACCAATTCTTCTGTGCTATTCATTTGCTCAGTTTAAACATTTAACTTTTTTTTTAGCTAAAACTGAAATGGATCTCACTTGCATAAGACAAAATGATGACCGTATGAAAAAAATGTTATTTGATACTTTCGGAAACCTTTTCAGACAAGCATATCGCAGAATATTGTGCCGCAATTTTATGTCAGGATAGCTTTCGCAAGCATATCAAAGTTCCTTATATGGTAAGTCATCTAATAAATATATAACACAATAAACTCTTTATAAAGCTAATAATTAATTTGTTTGTTTGTTTGATTTGATGTATAACGTCCCCATCAACACTGTTTAGGTCATTTTGGAGACGTTGCTTCCAATTTTGTGTGACTTTTACCTCACATTGAGATGAAATCACATCTCAAGCCCTGTCACCCAATGAAACCAATAGGGTTTATAAGCATGGACGGTCCGACTTGCACCGCTTTGCCTGGGCAGGCTTAGATCCTCTAGGCAGTTTACCAGTACTCATGTGTGGTCGGTTTCAGCTCTGCGTGGAAGCATAATGCAGCCCATCTATTTCTTCAAGTCCAGATAGTTGAAAGCTAATCATTGAAACATGGTTTGGAATACAATAGAGTTTTTTTTAAGGATCCCAAATGTATATGTCATAGGATATAGGTATAGAGCACACTTGTACTGCCTTGTGGTACAAGCCTGCTTTTATAGAGAAATGGTAGACTTTTTGCTTATCAATCTGACTGCCCGGGTTTGATCCTTGGCAAAAGGTCTTAAGCATTTTTTTCAACTGTTACATTTGGTGCCCTCCATGAGACTCCCAGAAATATTTGAGGACGATTTTCAATGTGGAGGGGGAGAATGTCACAGGATATAGGTATATAGCACTCTTGTACTGCCTTACGGTACAAGTGTGCTATATACCTATACCCTATGACATTCGCCCTGGCACTGCGAACACTGGCATCTGTTAGATATAGATTATCTAGAAAAATGACCATCAATGGTCATTTTTCTGTATAATCTATACATTTTACTTGGATATATATAGGGTTGTTTAACAAAATGATAGGGTTATAAATAGAGAATATCAGGTTCTTTTTGATATCAAGTTTATCAGGCAAGGCTTGGAGAATGCTTGTAGAATCGCGAGGCTTGCCGAGCAATTCTACATGCATTCTCAAAGCCGAGCCTGATAAACTTGATATCAAATGACACGAATCTGGTATTCTATTTATGAGTTTATCCCCTTGTACCCTCTAAAATTAGCAATTTACGATCAGTTATCGGCTGTTCTCAGTGGGTCCCATCATTCCGGCGATCAATGTATTTAGTATCAGCTGACTATATTTTTTCCTTTGATATTTAATGAGTCATTATTCCATTTTTCCAGTTATAATAACATTTTGTCAATTTTTCTAGTAGTCCCATTCAATCATAAAAGTGCAATGTCACGTTGACCTGATAAAGTTCACTTGTCCTGAGATAGCATATCTTTATCAGGTCAATGTGCTACAATGCAATTTAGTATAGGGGTTGACGGATCAAAAAGGTTGTCCACTACCTGCAGCATTTATATCCTCTGGCAAGTTTCTGCCGATTGCCTCAACACCTTCCCTCAAACACCTGGTTCCCAGTTCAACCAAATTCTCAGAATCTTTCTGTGTGAGGAACCAACCATAATATAAGGGTTCAAATTTCTGTGATTTTAAATTGTTCAGCATTTGTTTGATTTTCTCCTGATGCACACCATGAGTTGTCTTATGCTGAAGTTCATCTACATTGTCTTTCCATGGTGTATTGGGTTCAACAGGAATAAGATGGTAGAAATGCTCTAGCTGCGCTGAAATTAAAGATTACCACAGTTACCCTAAGTATTTGGGCACCTCAACTTCTTACCTTACTTGTTCTAAAATTTGGAGAAGTACAGTTTACTAACTCTTATCTTGCTGAATATTCATTTAAGCCACACCCATTTCTGTCTTTCAACCAATCAAATTACTTGATGTAATTTTTTGCTACAAATTCATAAACTGAATGCCAAACAGTGTAGATCCTGATCAGATGGCTTCATCAGAAGCCATCTGATCTAGATCTACACTGTTTGCAAAGATAGGGATTGTCGTGAACAGCAAGATAAGGGCTAACATTCTATTAATTTGGGAAAGAAACCATCGTGGCTTTCTGCTTATAATGGTTCAAATATGGTGATGTTGCTTTATATTGGTTTGTTGTCTTTTATGGAAGGTGTAAGGTAATTGTATCGATTCCCGATCACTGCCTTCATTTCTATTTTACTACCCAATGTTGTGTCTAAAAAGAGCTATATAACACTGAAGACCCTAAGGAGATGACACCGAAGTCTCATCTGGGTCTTCCTTTTTTTCTCAGGCATGTCAGAATATTTATTCTTGCACAACAGGGTTTTAGCCTGAGATAGAAATTCTGTTCTTACCCTGGTGTTCTTATCTAGGCCAACTACCTTAATTATAGTGCGCGAGAAACATAAAACTTTCAATGTAAAATGTAAGTTTTAGGTGGTGTTGTGCAAAAAAAGAATCTAATATGGTGTGTAGGATTTTAAGCCTTATGCTGCCGAGAAAAACAAGTTCAGAAAATGTTGTCTGCTTATGTCCTCTGCCGAATCTTCTAGCAAACATAAGCGGTTAACCAGTTCAGTGCACATTCTTTCATCAGAAAATGACAACTGCCCTTCTTGAATCAGCAGAAATGAGAGAATGACTGTAGAAAGACTTCATGATTAATCTCCACGAAAGAATGTCAAAGACCCCAGCAGGTATCGAACCCACGTCCTCCTGATCACCAATCAGACGGGCATCCCACTGAGCTAAAGAGGCAGGCCCCTAATGATTAATATGGATACATGCATGTATGTAAAGCCTGTATGAAGGTTTATTAAATGACTGCAATAATACAGCTGTATACCACCATTTTTCTGACACAAAAATACAGAATCCCGTATCACCCTATACACATTTTCTGATTTCATACCACCATCCTTGCTAGCTTTGAGCTCCAGTGTTTGCTGCGACATAGAATACAGCCATAAGCAATGCAGAACCAGACATGTGAAATGATGATGTCACTTAAACGCAAGGATACAGACTAACAGACGCCCAGAGTCACCCAAGGTGCCTAAATTTTTGCCTGGGCACCTAAGATTTGAATAAAATTGCATATTAATTTAATGGAAAATTTGGATTTATGGCAAAATGCGCCCAAAGCAAAATGCATAAGTCTATACCCATGAAATGCATAGTGTATCGTTAAATTTCCCTGCTTATTTATGTTGGAACATACAAACGACTTTATTATAAGCAAAAAGGCATATGGGCCCCGCCAAGCGATTTTGGTACTTATCGCCTATGCGAGCAGCGAAGGTTCAGGCGAGCCTGCGCATCCGCGCAGTCTCGCCAGAACCTTCGCTGCTCGCTCAAACAAGCAGTGAATCAAGTGGAACCTTCAGACAGAAAGCCATATCCCTGGCCCCTCTGAATGGCTGGGCATGCGCAGTTAAAATTTGTCATGACGGAATGCTGGAAGACCCAAATTCGCTTGGCGGGGCTCATATATTAAACACAATACCACTATAGTAACTTGATCTGTCAGTGTCAGGCCTCTTGGATGTGCCACACTTGATACTCCCCATATTGTGTTATGTTGATATGGAAACATCCACTTGTCAAAATACAATAAGACAGATTAACCCATTTCGTACCAGAAACTCCAAAAGGGGTATCCTGGCAAACAGTGCAGGCCCAGATCAGATGCTAAAGAACGCAGTGTCTGATCGGGGCCAACACTGTTTGCAAAATATTCAGCCAATTTCCAAATAAATTTTGAAGGAAACACAACCTGACAGCCCTAAATTTTGAAACAGACATGTGCTTTATTTAATGTGGATGATTCCATTCAGTACAAAAAGGGGTAAGATACTGCAGTAAAAGTGTATATTTATCATAAAACTTCTTAACCCTTGTCCTGCTGAGCCCGGATATATCTTACCTTTCAAACAGTGAAGATCCAGATCAGATGGCTTCTGAAGAAGCTGATCAGGGTCTTCATTGTTTGTCATTCAGCTCATGAATTTGTTGCAATAATTTGCATCAAGTAATCTGACTGTTTGTTAATCAGTAGTGGGTGTGGCATAATATAAATATTCAGCAGGTCAAGGGTTAACAGTGATCTGCTTTGTATTTCTTATTATTAATTGATTATCCTATAATACACAAGGTCAACCAATATTCAAAAATCATAAATTATGTTTTTAATTGCATCAATTAATAAAATTGTCATTAATCAAGTAATTTCGTATTGGCCCAGTTACAGGTCCGAGGTCAGCTGTATTGGCCTCTGCCTTCGGCCTCGTGCCAATACAGCAGACCTCGGACCTGTAACTGGGCCAATACGAAATTATTTGATTAATAACATTATATCATTACCTAGCTTCACATATGTGGACATTTCCCAGCGCCGGATATTTGTGTTGTCTATGATAATCACAGGCACTCTGTTCTCACAACTTTCTCTTGCTTTTTCCTGACATGCTTCATGAGCGGTTGAAATCTTGGACTGATCATACCTGCAAACAAAACATCCCATGCGCAAAGAATTGAAACTGTGTCATAAATAGGGCTGGCTAATCGGAGCTGAAAAGATAATCGATTATCAGTCTTACCATTGCGATCGATAATCGATTAGTAATCGCTACGGTTTCTGTCATAATTTTACCTGTCTGGTTTTCTGTCTCAGCATGACTCTTACCATATGCTGCACTTTACCATATGTGTATTTGAACAGACAGGCCTGAGCAAACAGTGGAGACCCAGATGAGACGCCGCATTATGCGGCGTCTCATCAGGGTCTACACTGTTTGCCACTCATTCAGCTATTTTAGGCATAACTTTGGGTAGTAAATTGTACCTATCAAGTAATCGATCAAAAGAAAATCAGAAATGATAATCATTCTTGTGGAATTTATCGATCGATTAATCGATTATACGATTAATCGTGTCAGCCTTAGTCATAAATAAAAGATCTTACAAGAGTGGTCATTTCATATGATATTTATGAAATGACCACAAGTGTAAGATTCTGTTTATAATGTTACCACTTTAAAATGGACTTTATCACCTTTAAACAAGACAGTTTTTCCACAAAACAAATTGCATGGTTGAAATGGACATCGTCATGACGTTACTTAATCCCGCCAAAGTGTTATTACATGTGTGTGGTCATATGATATTAATGACAAAACGTGACATTAGGCAAACAAGCCTATGCAAATACATTGCCACCTTTATCGCCGAAAAATTGAAAATTTTAAGATGAAAAATTGTGATATTTTTCTTATTTCTGCTCAAAATATAGATTGTGGGCACTCGTGAGAAGCGCCTCATCGAGGCGGTTCTAACGAGTACCCACAATCTATATTTTAGAGCAGAAGTAAGAAAAATAAGGTTTACCCCCCTTAACCCCAGTTTTACATTATAAAAATGGGGTTTAAGGGGGTCAAAATTATATAGGCGTGTTTTTGTGATGATACACTGCATATCTATGACGTCATGTGATAATACTATTTTAACCCTTAAGCTGCCAAGAAAATCCACATCTGAAAATGGTGCCTGCTTATGTTGTCTGCCGAATCTTCTAGCAAATGTTTTTAAAAATATTTTTGCATACATGCTACAGGAGTAGTCTGATCTGGGCCAATACTGTTTCCAAAAAAAGGACTTTTAAGGTAACCGGCAGACAGCACAGCAAACACCATTTGTTGTGATAAATTAAAAATCAGCATATTTTAGGTTAACATTTCTTTTCAACTTATCCAAGTGGGCATTTGTCTGTTTCTAAAGACAAATGTGTGCACTGTACATGTTAACAAATTATGATAACACATCCATGTGACATTGTGTACTCTTTCATTTCTCCAACACAGTCATTTTATTGATTCAATTTTGTGATATTTTCCCTATTTTTACTCCAAACATAGATTGTGGGTGCTTGTTTTTCTGATCATTGAAGCAGTTCTAACGAGTACCCACAACTTATGCCTCTTGTCATGAGGAATCCAATAAATATATAAAATTTCAAAACATTAACATACATGTTTCTAAAGTTATGCTATGCACAAGAAAGCAAGACAAGTTTGGCCAGAAATTACAAAGGGACATAACTCCAACAAATTTCATTAAATTGGTTGAAAATTTAATAAGGTTATCTCCTCCTAACTCCCAATCAGTATACCAAATATCAAGGCTCTAGCTCAAATACTTTTTGTGATAACTTGGACACAAGATTTCAATGTTATTTTATTACAAGGGACATAACTCCAAAATGGGAGACAATTCGGAAAAAAAAAAATGAAAAACCCTTTTTTTCGTAAGGAAACCATACATGAGATACTAAAATACATGAATCTAAAGTTACGCTATGCACAAGAAAGCAACACAATTAAATGGCCAGAAATTTGACTCTCATTTAAGCTGCATGCTTACCGTCAAATCCTGTATTAGCAACGTTGTATGTATTCATGTCTCACTTAGCTTCAATAAATACTGTTTAAGCCAAACTTTAATGAAACTGGTTTAAAATTTTATCAGGGGATCTTTTCAGTCCCAATAAGTACACTTTGCGCACACCTGGCCCAAATACTTTATGATATATCTTGTACACAAGATTTCCATGTTATCTTACTACAAAGGAAATAACCTCGAAATGGGAGATAATTCGGAAAAGAAATTAAAACAAGAACAACAACAACAAAACATGGGTCACCTATTTTTTCATGATGTATCCTTATATGAAATTTCAAAACATTAGCATACATGGTTCTTAAGTGTGCACAAGAAAGCATGATGTATGAACAAATGAATGGACATGCTAGAAGCAATATGCCCCAACCTTTAACCCTTATCTTGCTGTTCATGACAACCCCTATCTTTGCAAACAGTGTAGATCCAGATCAGATGGCTTCTGAAGAAGCCATCTGATCAGGATCTGCACTGTTTGGCATTCAGTTTATGAATTTGTAGCAATAAATTACATCAAGTAATCTGATTGGTTCAAAGTCAGAGATGGGTGTGGCTAAAATGAATATTCAGCTAGAGAAGGGTTAATAACACTATGCCCCCTGACCTGGTGCTATCATTAACCTTTAACCTGCTGAATATTCAATTAAGCCACGCCCATTTCTGACTTTGAACCAATCAGATTACATGATGCAGCTTATTTCTACATATTCAAAAACTGAATGTCAAACTGTGTAGATCCTGATCAGATGGCTTCTTCAGAAGCCATCTGATCTGGATCTACACTGTTTGCAAAGATAGGGTTTGTCGCCTACAGCAGGGTAAAGGTTAAATAAGTTTTTAATAGTTAGATCCTTTGGAAGCAAAGAATACACCAAATAAATGAAAATAGCGGTTTTATTGAGTCTGTTCATGACCAGTACTGAAATGTGCAACACCGGCCAATGGCTCAAGCAACCCCTGCATCGAAAATTTTTCTTGGGATCAAAGGTGCACAAGTCATTGAAGTTTGGCTGTAGTTTTATTTGTTTAAAATTGCCTCCCCTCAGTGTATCCTTTCCCCTTAAAGAGAAAAACAAGAAACCGTTAAATATAGGTCAAGGTCAAACCTGGATGCTTGATTAATGTTGTCATCCTTAGATGCGCATTGTACCAAGTATCATTAATGAAGCTCTTATACTTGTCAAGGAACAGCCTTAATCATTGGGTTGAGCAGTAGGATGGACAACATAGTTTTCCAAAGTGAGTGAACCATGAAATGTAGGTCAAGGTCAAATACGGTGCTTGCATTTAAGTTCCTATCTGTAGATGCAAGTCGGTACCAAGTATCATTAATGAAGCTCTTATTCTTGTCAAGAAATAGCCTTAAACATTGGGGTGAGCGGTAGGATGGCCAACATAGTTTTCCAAAGTCAGTGAACCATGAAATGTAGGTCAAGGTCAAATATGGTGCTTGCATTAAAGTTCCTATCCGTAGATGCAAGTCGGTACCAAGTATCACTAATGAAGCTCTAATACTTGTCAAGAAATGGCTTTAGACACTGGTGTGAACTGTAGGGTGGTCACAATACATGTAGTTTCCAAAGTCAGTGAACCATGAAGTATAGGTCAAATACGAATGCTTGCGTTAAAGTTGCTATCCCTAGATGCAAGTCTGTACCAAGTATCATTAATGAAGCTCTTACAGTTCTTGGGAAAAGGACTTGAACATTAGGGTGAGCGCTAGGGTGATCGCAAATGAGCCCCGCCAAGCGAATTTGTGTCTTCGAGCATTCCGTCATGGCAAATTTTAACTGCGCATGCCCAGCCATTCAGAGGGGCCAGGGATATGGCTTTCTGTCTGAAGGTTCCTCTTGATTCACTGCTTGTATGAACGAGCAGCAAAGGTTCTGGCGAGACTGCACGGATGCGCAGGCTCGCCTGAACCTTCGCTGCTTGCATAGGCGATAAGTACCAAAATCGCTTGACGGGGCCCAAATGTTGACGGCTTGATGAACAAACAGACTAACAAACAGGTGGAAATTTCAACATCTATATCGTGCCATGTTGGGGTCAATCAGAGTGAAAAGATAATACGTTGTCAGTCCTGACATTGTGATCCATAATGGATTAGAAATCGCTGAAGATTTACTGATGATTATACCTTTCTGGCTTACTGTCTGAGCATTACTTGCTTGTGAAGTATCTTCATTTATGATACATGGTAAGCTTATACCATTATTTTATATTATACTTTACTGAATCATAAATGTATTCAGACAGATAGACATGAGCAAACAGTGAAGACTCAGATGAGACAAGAATATGGCATCTCGTCAGGGTCTACACTGTTTGCCATTCATTCAACTACTTTGAAATACAACACTGAGCAGTAAAATGAACTTGTTCAAATTTTAGAGCAAGTATGGTAAAGGGTTGAGGTTCTGTTTGATTGATCTGAGGTTTAATATCCCGATCAACACTACTTAAATCACTTTGGAGACATTACTCCAATTTTCTGGGACTTTTATCAGACAATGAGATGAAATGACATCTCAATCCCTGCCTTACAATGAAACAAATAGTGTTTATATGCATGAACAGTCAGACTTGCACAACTTTCCCAGGACAAGCTTACACCATCTAACCAGTTTGCCACGACATGTGCGGTCCGTTTCAGCTCTGCGTGGAAGCATCATGTATCCCAATCTATTTCTCCAAGCCCGATGGGCGAGAGAATAGAGGGATATAAGAATCTTATATGGGTGTGAGGGGTGGATGGAAAAATCCTTCCCGAGGGACACTGTCTGGCATCACGAGGCTTGCCAAGTGATGCCGGACAGTGATCCCGAGTGTCGGATTTTTCTATCCATCCCTCACACCCATATTGGATTCTTTTTCTTGCATACCTTCCGTTCCTTAAAGCGGATTTTTAAGGCTGCAGTCACTTCGGTTACCAACGTCCGCCATATTGTGTTGACACTGCAGGAATGTTTAGAGACGTTGCTTGTAATCAACCAGTGCATTTATCAAACACGCTATGATATTCGATTTAGGTTCGGAACACAAGGGTCAGAACATAAATTTCTATCCTTTCTGCTTTCGTTCTGATCCTAAAACTTTGTATTGACTCTGTTTATTTGCTTGAATGTTCAAATGTTTTTGGAAATAAATATGTTTAAACTAAATTTCTATCCCAGGGTAAAATCACGGATTTCCTTGTCTGGTGTGCAAGAATGAAGTATCTCAATAGTTAAGGTAAATATGGTAATGTAGCACACCACACACACAGAAATCAAATAATCAACTACTCACAAATTATTAACGATAATAAATGGTGTAATTCATTGATCGATTTAACAAATATCAGATTAATTGAGTGAGTGAGTGAGTGAGTTTTAGTTTTACGTCCCACCAACAGCTAAGGTCATACGGAGACGGGACCTCGGTTTAAAGACTCATCCGAAAGTCTGGAGAAGCCCGGGATCGATCCTGCGATCCCTGGTTTACAAGGCTCAGATTAATTGAGCCGGCCTTAAAAGTTATACCTGTAAATTCCATCACTGTCGATAAAAAAATCATCTGCAGAGCATTTGACAGCCCCAGGGTACTGCTTCTGGATCCGCTTTGCCAATGTGGACTTTCCCGACCCTGGAACACCTCTCATGATGAACATTGTGTGTGACGTTCTGACGAAATCAATGGTATCTTTCTCAGAAAGGAAAGGATACTCTGAAACGCCAAGTAAATCATCTTGGATAACCTGAAAAAAATATGGTAACTGAAATTCGCTTTATGTCAATATTTCAGTATGACACAGCTATAAATAGAATTGTGTCCATGATCGATTATAATATAAGAATCGCGCATGGGTGCCAGGAGCCAAGTGATGCCAGACAGTGATCCCGAGGGACAGATTTTTCCATTCACCACTCCCACCAATGTATGATTCTTTTTCTTGATACGTTCTATTTCTAAGCGTGGACTTTAAACACTGCAGTCACTTTGGTTGTCCAATGACATATTGGCATATTGTTATGACGCTACAGTGAGAGATGTCACGCAACATGCTCTGATGTCAACCTTAACGATGGCACATACAAGGTCTTATTTTAACCAGTGCATTTATGAAACATTGGTCAATATTCGATTTTGGGTAAGAACACCCGGGTTGGAACAGAATTACTATCCCAAGCTAAAATATGGATGTTTTATTATCTGATGTGCAAGAATCAATGATCATTTGTAAACAAAGTTTGATTCTAGTATTCGTCTGTATTCAATAAGCAACTAGAAATGTGTCATAAACACAGATGCCCCGTCCGATTTATGGACATCTCGGCCCCTAACAAACTCGGCCCCTGACAAACCCGGCCCCTGACAAACTCGGCCCCTAGCAAACTCGGTCCCCATTCAACTCCGCCCCTTAAAACTCAGTCCCTAGCAGCATTTAGGTTCTAAAATACAAGGTTTTTGTTTCCGAGAATCAATTTGGAAGGTGGATAGGTAGTTTCACTGAAAGTTTGAGCATATTTATCGTTTTTAATACGAAACCTTATCCACGATAAAATATCGCGGAAACCCATGCTGTAATTGGGGCGGAGTTGGAATTGAGTGGGTTATCATGAAATCATGCCTATATAATTTTGACCACCTGCAACCACACTTTTATACAGTATACCTGGGGTTTACAAGGGTGGTAGTGTATTCTGTAGTGTATTCCTTGCTTCCAAAGGATACCCCTTTCTAGAACATATTTTATATCAATTTACTTTTTTCTTCTCAAAACTTAGATTGTTGGTTCTTGTAAGAACCGCCTCTCGTCGATGCCGTTTTTACAAGTACCCAAATCTGTTTACTCAAAAACATAGATTATTGGTACTTGTCAGAATCGCCCTGTCAATGTGGTTCTAACAAGTACCCCAAATCTATGTTTATAGCAGAAATAAGAAAAATATGTTCATGTTTCATCTGAAAATTTTCATATTTGGGTGGTGAAAAATTCAATAATTTAGAATTGGCGTTTTTTTTTTTTTTTTTTTTGTGATATCAACATTTCCAGTGTAAAACCAAATGTAAACCTATGGAAAACAATTATCGCCCCCGCCCATCGGGGCTTGGAGAAATAGTTTGGGCTGCATGATGCTTCCACGCAGAGCTGAATCTGACCACACACGAGTACTGGTAAACTGCTTAGAAGGACTAAGCCTGCCCAGGCAAAGCGGTGTGAGTCACATCGTCCAATGCATATAAGCCTTCTGGTTTCATCTGGCGGCAGGGCTTGAGATGTCAGTTCATCTCAATGTCGGGTAAAAGTCCAACAAAAATTGGAAGCAACGTCTCCAAAATGGCCTAAATAGTGTTAAACTCCAATTCAAACAAACGAAAACAAATAGAAAACAATACAGTTCATGATATACATGGTTCTCCACGATCTGATTGTGCGTTGGCGAAGTTCATTACGACAACACTCCTATACAAATACAATGTCCTTTTTTGGCCAAAAATGGAAATTTTTGGATGAAAATTGTGCTATTTTCCTTATTTTTGCTCGAAACATAGATTACGGGGGCTGGAAAGAACTGCTTCAACAGTTCTATCGAGTACTCACAATCTGTTTTTTTTTTTTTTTTTAGCAGATATAAGAAAAATAATGTTTTAAGAAAGAAACTTAATTTTTCTGCCGTTCATGAAAGTATGAATGACAGCGTAGCGCTAGCAAAGTTTATATGAACCCCTTCGGTGTTAAGTTACTTTGCAGGCGATCCGCTGCTTTCATACTTTCGTGATTTGTTTTTTTTTTTATTTAAGGTTTAACGTCCCCGTCAACAGTGTAAAGGTCATTTTCGAGACTTTGCTTTCATTTTTTGTTGGATTTTACCCGACATTGAGATGAAATGACATTTCAAGCCCCGCCACTCAATGAAACCAATAGGGTTTATAAGCATGGACGGACCGACTCGCACCGCTTTGCCTGGGCAGGCTTAGATCCTCTAAATGCTTTACCAGTACTCGTGTGCGGGTCAGTTTCAGCTCTGCGTGGAAGCATCATGCAGCCAATATATTTCTTCAAGCACCGACGGGCGCGGTCCGTCATACTTTCATGAACAGCAGAAAAATAAAATTCATTTCTTAAATGAACACACCAGTACCTTGTGGGTTTAGGTCGGGTAAAGGCCCCACAAAATTAGAAAGCAACTTCTCCCAAATGACCTATACAATGTTGACGGTGGTGTCAAACAATCAAAATCATTGGTATTAATAGAAAAAAAGGCTGATGGCTGTGGAATGGTCAAACCTACAAATGATAATAAAAACAAAATGGTTCAATTTTTAGTAAGTGCGCAACAGAACATACTACTAGTCTCTTTTAAGTGGCAGAGATGTAATTACACACCAATCATCAATTACTTTATTAATTACATCGGAAGGTGAGTGACAGTGGACCAACAGCAGCGTGTCATACACTGGTTCAATCAACGGCATTCTGTTCATTTAACTCATGTGAGATGGTTTACTCATAATTTCATCAAAATGAGTTCAAAAAGTAATTAGGCATATGTACATTAAAAATATGTGTAATAGTTTGATAATAAGTCAATTCCAACACTAATATATATTCTAATTTTAGGGGCCTAGTTTGTCAGGGGCCGAGTTTGTAGGGGCCGAGTTTGCTAGGGGCCGAGTTTGTCAGGGGCCGAGTTTGTTAGGGGCCGAGATGTCCTGTCACCCCCCGTCCAAGGGTCCTCATCACCCCGAAAAAATCATGTTGCAACAACAGCTGTCATTGGAACAGTGTCCTTGAGATCAATGGCATAGGTGGGGGTATTGCCGATTCAGCCTTTGAAAAATTGACTATCATCATGCCATAAAAGAACACTATACATCGAATGGTTTGGAAAATACGAGCTCTTAAAACTTTAACATTAAAAATTTCAATGTCCATGACATTGACCTTGAGGTCCTGGGCAAGGGCGGGGTAATTGTTGAATGACACTTTTTATCTTTATCTATCATCGTTCCAAATATGAAGCAAATCCATTATATGGTTTGAAAAATATGAGCTCTAAAATCTTTAACATGAAATATTTCAAAGTCTGACCTTGACCTTGATATCATGGGTGGTGGTATGGCTGAATGAAACATTCGACCTGTAACTATCACTATACTAAAGCTGAATGAAACGTTCGACCTGTAACTATCACTATACTAAATATGAAGCAAATCCATTATATGGTTTGGAAAACATGAGCTCTTAACATACATTAAATTGAACATCACGAAAACACGCCTATATAATTTTGACCACCTTGAACCCCGCTTTTAAAAGTAAAACCAGGGTTTACAGGGGTAAACCTTATTTTTCTAATTACTGCTCTAACATATAGATTGTGGGTAACCACAATTACAATTTTTCATCTTAAAATGTTCGTTTTTTCGGCGGTAATTCTACAATGTATTTGTCTAGGTGTGTTTTCGTAATGAAAAATTCTATGTCTGTGACCTTGACCCTGAGGTAACATGCATAGGCGGGGTATCGCTGTATGTCACCTAGGACCTGTATCTATTATCATACCAAATATAAACCCAATCCATCATATGGTTTTTCAAATATCATATCTTAAAAAATAATGTTAAAAATTTCTAAGTCTGTGACCTTGACCCTGAGGTCACATGCATAGGTGGGGTATTGCTGTATTTCACACCTGTATCTATTATCATAAGTAGAAGTAAAACAAAGATCAGGAATTGATACAATTAACTTACTCCATCCATAAAAGACACCAAAGGGAAAGAAATACAAACATTAAGCGACCAGACCATAATGGAAACCTAAACAAAGGAAGGCCATATGGACAGTTACTTTCCCACAAAATGGCCATATGGCCATCCAAAACCAAAAGACACAAGTGATACACACAGTAAGTAACAAACAACAACATAAATAAATCGCCACGGAAGAGCCGCCTTGGAACGGTCAGTGGAAGATTTCCACTGGGGGGCTTAAATCGATTTTACGTGGCCACAATCCTCGCCCTTACTTCCGTCGCGATTTAGACAAATAATTTGTTCAGTCCGCATGAAGGCCTCCTAACTCATCAGTGCAACATCTCCGTGAACACAGAAATCAAAGAACCACAGAGGTGAGACAACGGTGAGGACTCGACAGCAAGAAACCACTGAAATGCTGGAGCAAAAGAAAACCAACAGTTAGACTCCGATGAGCCCGACCAGAGACAGAGCATCAGGCACCAACCAACATTATCTCTTTAATTTTCAATAAGCCTTTACGTTGGAGCCGTCATAGAATCTGAGGCCTGACCCACCGGCGTGCAATTAAAGAGGGAAGCAAAGTTGCCAACCGTGATTGGGTTAACTACCATGCATGCAGTCTGTCGTATAATATCCATGTTGTACCCAATCTTTTTATATCGAAGAACGATTTTACGAAATTGGGTGCTGAAGTCATTGCGGTTATATATTTTTCTGAATTTAGTATAAGTCACCATAAAATTCGGGTTCCGATAGACCTTGTTGCAGAAGAGATTTAAGTCCAATATTGAATTTTGAAATTAAATCAGAATGGCGTCTATAAAATTTTGAAAAGGCTTTGCGTAGTTTATGGTACCGATAACACCTTATTTAAACCCAATCCATCATATGATTTTAAAAATATCAACAATTAAAAAAAATAAGGTTAAAAATTTCTAAAGTCTGTGACCTTGACCTTGAAGTCATAGGCATGGGTTGGGGTATTACTAAATAAAACTGTGGACCTGTTTCTAGCATCAAACCAAATATGAACCAAATGAATCATAAACGTCCAGGCTCTACATGGGAGATGCTACCTGGTACAAATACATTAACCTGAGTCCGTGACCTTGGCATTGAGACCAAGGGTATGGGTGGGGGTATTGCTGAATAAAACTATGAACCTATATATATCATCATACCAAATATGAACCAAATTGATTGCATGGTTTGGAAAATATAAGGGTACCTGGTACAAATACCTAAACCTGGATCTTAAACATTAAAAATTGCTATGTCCGTGACCTTAACCTTGAGGTCATGGGTATGGGTGGGGATATTGCTGAATAAATCTTTGAACGTATATCTATCATCATACTAAATATGAACCGAATTCATTATATGGTTTGGAAAATATGAACTCAAGTTCTACCTGGTACAAATACCATATATCGGCCCCGACAGCTCAGTTGTTAGAGTGTCCGCTCCGGGGAACGGGAGGTCACGGGTTCGATCCCGGGCCGCGACATACCAAAGTCGTTAAAAATGGTACTAGTTGCTCCTCTCTTGGCACTCAGGTTTACGGGATAGAGCTAGGACTGGTCGACCCAGTGTCAGGATAATGTGACTGGGTGTGGTATCATGTAATGTGTCTGGGACATGATACTTCAGTGAGGCAGCACTATAAAAGTGAGCATTGAGCTCCCTGTCGCAACCAGACACCGTCGTGACATGACTGAAAAAAATGTTGAAAGCGACGTTAAACCCGAATTCACACACACACACACACACACACACACACACACACACACACACACACACACACACACACCATAACCTGAGTCTAACAGGAACATGTACGTACACACATTCGTACACTTGGACGTACATTCGTACGCATGTACGGAAAACCGAAGCAATGTGACTGGCATCATTCGATGCAAGGGCATAAAAATAATGCAAAATATGCACAACTAGCCTCTTTTCGGTACTGTAACAAATAAGACATTTGCAAGCCTGATGCAAAACGTGTTATTTACAAACAATTCAACTTAAAGATGTTGGAAATGCAAAACAATAGGATAATGCAATAGTCAGCAACCAGAAAACATCAAAAGGTTTTCTATGAGAGAGAAATACAGTATAATGTTCTGGTCCATTTCTGATGGTTTTCAAACAATATTGCAATAACTAAAAAATACCTTTGAATGTACTTGAGTGCTCTCCCCTATCCTTATGATGACCTCCTCTTCCTTCAACGAGTGGTGACCCCTGTCGCCATGGTGACCACTCTCTCTAGAGTGACCACTGTCTCTACGATGAACAACTTCCTTCTGATGAATGCTCTCCTGTGTAAATACAATAAATTCTTTTAAGGCACACTGTAAAATCCTAAACAATTCAGACACCTTGAGGACTTGCTGTAATTCTAAAACACATTTGTTTCATAATCCAGCAAGGAGTCCAAAAATGCACACGGAATGGCAAACAGTGTAGATCCTGATCTCTGTCCCGATACGTAAAGTAGAAGTAAAACAAAGATCAGGAATTGATACAATTAACTTACTCCATCCATAAAAGACACCAAAGGGAAAGAAATACCAACATTAAGCGACCAGACCATAATGGAAACCTAAACAAAGGAAGGCCATATGGACAGTTACTTTCCCACAAAATGGCCATATGGCCATCCAAAATTAAAAGACACAAGTGATACACACAGTAAGTAACAAACAACAACATAAATAAATCGCCACAGAAGAGCCGCCTTGGAACGGTCAGTGGAAGATTTCCACTGGGGGGCTTAAATCGATTATACGTGGCCACAATCCTCAAGTATCATTACTGTAATTCCAAATTGGATAAACAGAGCTGTCAGAGGATCTCACTTTACACACACTACTGTGCTTTTTTGTTTCGTATTGAGTTTGACTGCCGAGTCAGTACTATTGGATGGTCCGTTTCAGAGCACATTCTAAATGCTAGAAACTGACACCTGTCCTTACTGAAACAGTGGAAGGGAGAGATCATTACTGTAGAAAATATTTCAAGTTCAATTTCCAGGAAAAAAATCAGCAGGAATAACTTATGACCGCCTGATCATCTGCTAATATGCACTGCTCAAAACAATTAAAGGAGCAAAGTTTTAAGCCTGTATAACATCACCGCTTGGCAATTTTCAAACTCAAGGAAAGGCACTATTTTGTAGTCACATCTTTTAACAATGTACACGCAAACGTCAAAAAGCAAGGTCCACTTGCAAAGCAACAGTTTTAGATACAGCATTGCTACCCCTATAAACCGGCTGAAATTCGGTATGGAACGATCTCTTCAAAGGACTTGGATCAGAAACATGCCAATCCTTCGGTTATGCGTTATTTTAGGCTTCATACTGACTTCCCTTTGGGATCATTGAGTTCATTTAGAATCGTTTTGAAAATAGAGTTCTGCTTAAGCCGGTGCTAGGGGGCGTGGCCGTTGTAGAACATTTCAGTACTGGCCATGAACAGACTCAATAAAACCGAGTCCGTTATTTTCGTTTATTTGGTGTATTCTTTGCTTCCAAAGATCTAACTATTCAGAACTTAATCATATGGTGTTAGGCGGTTCTTGGACGAAGCTGAGGTCGCTCAAGCTGTCGCTTTGCTTGAAAGTGGGTACACCCAAAGGATCGTTGCTGAGCGCTTTGATGTGTCGAGAAGTGTTGTTGCCAGGCTTTGGAGATGCTTCCAGGATACGGGCGAGTTTACTAGACGAGATGGACAAGGCCGATACCGCATGACGTCACAAAGGGGAGATCAATATATTCGAAATCTAGCGCTACGAAATCGGCAGTACACGGCCAGAAGGCTCAAATCGATTTACCGCATGCAATTGATCAAAGGATATCCGGTCAAACAATACGTAACAGGTTACATGAAGGTGAACTAAGGGCAAGACGTCCGGCAAGAGGGCCTATTCTCACCAGGCAACGTCGTGGAATTTATTATGAAGGCCGTACGGACATGTACAAGATAAACGGAGGTACATTGACTGCATTACGGTATCGAGATGAAATTCTAGATCCTATTGTGAGGCCTTTCGCTGGGGCAATCGGTGACAATTTCACTCTGATGCAGGACAATGCACGCCCACTTACTATTGGAGTGTGCATGGAAGTTAATCGTGAGACTATTGAAGTAATGGACTGGCCGGCACGTTCTCCTGACTTAAACCCAATAGAACATGTGAGGTGCATTCTTTACAGACGTTTCTCACAGGGCGATAATCCTCCAATGACTATTCAAGAACTCACAAACACACTTAGACATGAATGGGAAACACTAGCTTTACAAACTGTTCAAAATTTGGTTCGTAGCATACCTCGGCGATGCCAGGCGTGTTGTGCTGCTCGAGGTGGTCATACATATTACTGACAGGGAAAAGTGACTGATTTGCGCATGTCTATGACATTTGAAATACTCTGACGTAAAGATGGCGATTTCTCAAATATTTGTGCAAATGCTTCCATAACAGGTTACAGGCCGTGATTTGTGAACTGGTTGCTAATGTTTGCCATTAACATGTTGCCGATGAAGATATTCATCTTTCTGAATCGGTGTTTCATCATCATTATCCAAAATCTTTATACTATGAGGAAATATGTGTTTGCTTCTTTAATTGTTTTGAGCAGTGTACAATTTTATTAGTCTGGGTGAATGTTAGAACTACCTCAATAAGGCAGTTCTTAAAAGCAGCAACAATCAATATGTATGGTTGGGGCATAAAATATCACACAAATATGCAACAGAAAAAGAGCTATAATAATTTTAGGATAATTTTTAAACATTATCATGCAGGAAACTGCTAAGAGGGTAGCTTGGCAAACAGAGCGGACCCAGATCAGACGGCGTCTGATCAGGGTCTGCACTGTTTTCTAACAGGATTGTTTGTCAAAAATGGAATAAATATGAAAAAATGGCCTGACATCCCTTAAACATCCCCTAGTTTACAAGCAGTTAAAATATCTCTTCTTTTTTGTCCATAAAAACATTATGCTTTCCGAAATTGTAAGAATTCAGTCCAGATAATTACAGACAACCCTTTGTACACAGCACTCTGACATCACAACAACAGAAATAGCACAGCTATAAATATAGAGGATCTTACATGAGTTCTCATGAATTATCGAATTTATTTAACAAGTTGAGGTAAATGGATGAAATGGGAGGCTGTGCCTCCATAATACATCAGCACACATTCAAGATCAAGATTCTAATTATCATTTATGACATTAAAAACGAATTTTATTCACGACTCTTTACAACAATGTCAATATTCAGCCATTAGTAAATGTGACACCGCCAAGGACGCTGTACATGTAACGTTATAGAGCGTAACTAATAAATATGCATATTTAATCCACTAGTGGATTATCAAATTCATTACATGGTATAATTACATTATTAGATGCGACGTCATATGATAAAAGTTTCCTTAATTTTTTACTTGGGGGACTTTGACTTGACATGTTTGTATAAACTAAATACTAATATACAACTCTCAGTCCAATGCGCAAACACCAACACCAAAAAAGGTATAATATATCCCCAATACCCCTACTTAGATGGTTATGTTTTCCTAATACATGTACATCATGTTGACAATTCCATGCAATGAACACTGATGTAGAGCCCACTTTATACAGAAAAAACTGGAGTTAACAGGGGTACACATTATTTTTTTCTTATTTCTGATCTATTTAGACATAGGTTCTGGGCGTTTGTAAGACCAGCCTCAACAAAGCGGTTCTAAAGAGCACCAACAATCTGCATGTATCTTTGGTGTATTAAGAAGGAAAATATACTAATTTTCATCAGACACAGAGTTCTCCTTTACTCCAAATTTGGAGTAAGTTACTCCAACTTTTCATTTCTACCTTCAGCTTTTATTAAAATCTCAACAGAAAAGTTCAACTATTTCTGACAACATTTTTACTCCAATGTTCAAAAATGCTACTGAGAACTCTGAGAAAAATAACCATTCTGAATATCATCACGAAAAATGACGCCTATATAATTTTGACCCCCTCGACCTCACTTTTATATAGAACAGGAATTCCAGCGAAGGCTATGTCGCGCCTGTGGGGCCGCAAAGTCACCAAACCATGACATCTAGGCCAAGGTCAAACATAAATGCTTGCATAAGAGTTGCCATTCTTAAGTGCAAGCGGGTACTAAGTATCATAAATGAAGCTCAAATAATTCTTGAATAATGAACTTAACCATTAGGGTGAACGCAATATTTTACAAAGTCAGTGAACCATAAAATGTAGGTCAAGGTCAAATATGGATGCTTGCATTTAAGTTTCCATCTCCAGATACAAATTTGTATCAAGTATCATTAATGAAGCTCTTATAGATCTTGAGAAATTAACTTGACCATTAGTGTGAACGCTAGGGTGGTCGCAATATTTTACAATGGCAGTGAACCATGAAATGTAGGTCAAGGTCAAATATGGATGCTTGCATTTCAGTTGCCATCTGCAGATACAACTTTGTACCCAGCATCATTAATGAAGCTCTTATAGTTCTTGAAAAATAAACTTGATTGCACGCCGGTGGGTCAGGCCTCAGATTCTATGACGGCTCCAACGTAAAGGCTTATTGAAAATTAAAGAGATAATGTTGGTTGGTGCCTGATGCTCTGTCTCTGGTCGGGCTCATCGGAGTCTAACTGTTGGTTTTCTTTTGCTCCAGCATTTCAGTGGTTTCTTGCTGTCGAGTCCTCACCGTTGTCTCACCTCTGTGGTTCTTTGATTTCTGTGTTCACGGAGATGTTGCACTGATGAGTTAGGAGGCCTTCATGCAGACTGAACAAATTATTTGTCTAAATCGCGACGGAAGTAAGGGCGAGGATTGTGGCCACGTAAAATCGATTTAAGCCCCCCAGTGGAAATCTTCCACTGACCGTTCCAAGGCGGCTCTTCTGTGGCGATTTATTTATGTTGTTGTTTGTTACTTACTGTGTGTATCACTTGTGTCTTTTAATTTTGGATGGCCATATGGCCATTTTGTGGGAAAGTAACTGTCCATATGGCCTTCCTTTGTTTAGGTTTCCATTATGGTCTGGTCGCTTAATGTTTGTATTTCTTTCCCTTTGGTGTCTTTTATGGATGGAGTAAGTTAATTGTATCAATTCCTGATCTTTGTTTTACTTCTACTTGACCATTAAGGTGAATGCTAGGTGGTCGCAATATTTTACAAAGTCAGTGAACCATGAAATGTAGGTCAAGATCAAATATTGATTCTTGTATTTCAGTTCCCATCTCCAGATACACGTTTGTACCAAGTGTCATTAATGAAGCCCCTATAGTTCTTGAGAAATAAATTTGACTATTAGGGTGAACGCTAGGGTGGTCGCAATATTTTACGAAGTCAGTGAACCATGAAATATAGGTCAAGGTCAAATATGGATGTTTGCATTGAAGTTGCCATCCCCAGATACAAGTTTGTACTAAGTATCATTAATGTAGCTCATATAGTTCTTGAGAAATAAACTTCACCATTAGGGTGAACGCTAGGGTGGTCGCAAATGTTGAAGCCTTGACAAACGCACGGACGAACGGAAGGAAAACCAGACGCCTATATCGCGCCATGTTTATAGCAGGCGCGACAAAAACTGCGGTTTACAGGGGTCTTGAATATTGAATGTGGGTACTCATTAGAACTGCCTTGATGAGGCAGTTCTAACTAGTACCAACAATCTATATTTTGAGCAGAAATAAGAAAAATATGATAATTTTTCATCTTAAGCATTTCATTTTTATGACGGTCAAATTTACACTGTATTTGTATAGGCGTGTTTTCGTTATACAGATGTGCTATCGCAATGAAAAATGTCATCGTACCCACAGATACCTTGGGTCTGGACTCAGGTGAGTGATCATGGGCCCAACTGACCTCTTGAAAATCATTTTTGCACAGTTTTTCCACAGTTAAACATGGCTGAGCACTAGCCCAACCTGTTTAAAAACCTTAATCATGTCTAGAAAGCTAATAAATAAAAGTAAGTGTGATGGCTATACTATCCCTTTGTTTGTTTGTTTGATCTGAGGTTTAACGTCCCTGTCAACACTGTATAGGTCATTTTGGAGACGTTGCTTCCAATTTTGTGGGACTTTTACCCGACATTGAGATGAAATGACATCTCAAGCCCTGTCGCCCAATGAAACCAATAGGGTTTATAAGCATGGACGGTCTGACACTTTGCCAGGGCAGGCTTAGATCCTTTAAGCGGTTTACCAGTACTCATGTGCAGTCGCTTTCAGGTCTGCATGAAAGCATCATGCAGCCCATCTATTTCTTCAAGCCCCGGTGGGTAGGGGCCGTTATAATGTCCCTTTACTCATTACAGACATCACAACTACTTTTATACATTAGCTTTCTATATATATGATTAACCCTTAACTTGCTGTTCACGACAACCCCTATCTTTGCAAACGGTGTAGATCCAGATCAGATGGCTTCTTCAGAAGCCATCTGATCAGGATCTACATTGTTTAGCATTCAGTTTATGAGTTTGTAGCAATAAATTACATCAAGTAATTTGATTGGTTGATAGACAGAAATGGGTGTGGCTTAAATGAATATTCAGCAAGATAAGGATTAAACTTTCTTAACAGGTTGGGTTAGCGCTCAGACATGTTGAAAATGTGGATGAATTACAAAAAAAAAAAACACACACACACACACACACACAGAAAAAACACACGATTTTCAAGAGGTCTGATGGGCCTATGATCACTCACCTGAGTCCAGGCTAGGGCTGGCTAATCGGAGCTCAAAAGATAATCGATTATCAGCCCTGTCATTGTGATAGATAATCGATTAGTAATCGCTAAGGTTTTTGTCATAATTTTACCTGTCTGGCTTCCTCTCTGAGCATGACTCTAACCATACGTTGCACTTTACCATATGTATATCTGAACAGACAGGCCTGAGCAAACAGTGTAAACCCAGATGAGACGCCGCATAATGCGGCGTCTCATCAGGGTCTGCACTGTTTGCCACTCATCCAACTATTTTAGGCATAACTTTGGGTAGTAAATTGTACCTATCAAGTAATCCATTAAAAGCAAATCTGAAAAGATAAACATTTATGTGGAATTTATCGATCGATTAATCGATTATAAGATCAATCGTGTCAGCCTTAGTCCAGGACCCAGCTGTGATCCTACCTGCTGTATGTCATCGTTCCTATTGCAGGCATTAACATCATGTCTTTCTCCATCAAATTGGTCATACGTGTGTTTACTGTGTTTTCTGAAACAATTTCCCATTTCAGCCTGTACAATTTACATCTGAAAATAATAAGGAACTAGTAATCAACAAAAACTACAGTTACCTTGAGGAGTGCTGTAATTCTCCAAAAATTTCAATCAATTTGTTTCATGATCATGCAATGAGTCCAATAGGCTCAAACGGATTGGTAAACAGTGTACACCTTTATTAGACTGCCCCTTCAGGAGCAGTTTGATCTGGGTGTGCACTGTTTGCTTAGGCCTATCTGTCCTAATACTTAGGATAATTACGGTACTTTATATGCCAAAAAGGGCGCAGTTTGTTTAGGCATTTCATTCTTATTATAAAAATCAAAGCACTGAGAGTACTGGTGAATCCTGGACTGTTTTTTTTTAACTGTTTTATTTGACACTAAAAATCCGTTTGCAAGCATCCAGGGTAGAAATTGATCAGATGCCGCATTCTGTGGCATCTGGTCTGGGTCTATACTGTTTGCCAAGCGCAACCTTTAATTCCAAGATAAATCCCTTGTCCAACACTCTGACCTCACTGCGGCTATTTTCTATAAACAAAAATTATTCTGACAAGTCAGTGATAGTCACGTGGACTTCAGCATGGTAGAGCTGTTCTGCTTAGTGACTTTGGGTCGACTGACAAACAATCAACCCAAAAATCGCTGTGTTATTTGTTCCACTATGAGTGTTGCGTACAAGTGAGTTATCTGTAAGATCTGGACTGGAATCTTGTGTTTAGTTTATACTAATTGATTTAAGTTCTATTCCAATGGAAGCTTCAAGCTTATTTAATCACTCGCAAACACTCATTCCTGATGTTTTCACGCACGCGAGAGAGGCAGTGACTATTACAACACTGCTACCAATTTGGTCTGGCAAACACTGTAGATACAGATAAGATGCAGCACAATGCAGCGTCTGATCGGGGTCTACAATGTTTGCATTAGGTACAAGAAATTATAGCTATACTGAAATTGTCCCAAGTGCCTGTTCATGACCATTTTCACAGCCTGCACTCAGACAATCGGCCAATAAGTAGGGCTGGCTAATCGGAGCTGAAAAGATAATCGATTATCAGTCCTGTTATTGCAATCGATAATCGATTAGTAATTGCTAAGATTTTTGCCATTATTTTACCTGTCTGGCTCTCTGTCTGAGCATGACTCTTACCATATGTTGCACTTTACCATATGTATATATTTGAACAGATAGGCCTGAGCAAACAGTATAGACCCAGATGAGACCTATAATGCGGCGTCTCATCAGGGTCTGCACTTTTTGCCACTTATCCAGCTTTTTTAGGCATTACTTTGGGTAGTAAATTGTACCTTTCAAGTAATCGATTAACCGCAAATTAGAAATGATAATCATTTTTGTGGAATTTATCGATCGATTAATCGATTATATGATTAATCGTGGCAGCCTTACCAATAAGTGCTGTCAGTGCTTTGATTTATTTACCTTGTGTGTTTCATGGAGCGCACTCTTCCATCACTGAAATGGGGCACGTCCATTCTGAGAACTATGGCGTCTATCTGAATGGTAAGCATATAAGAATCTTATATGGGTGTGAGGGGTGAATTGAAAAATCCGTCCCGAGGGACACTGTCCGGCATCACGAGGCTTGGCCAGTGATGCCGGACAGTGATCCCGAGGGACGAACTTTTCTATCCACCCCTCACACCCATATTGGATTCTTTTTCTTGCATACCTTCCATTTCTTTTGCGAATTTTAATGCTGCTGTCACTTCGGTTACCTACGTCCGCAAATTTTTTGATGACACAACAGGCATGTTTAGTGACGTCACGCATGACGACATCGCGCATGAGGTTGTAATCAACCAGTGCATTTATCAAACACGCGATTATTTTCGATTTGGGGTCGAACACCAGGGTCAGAACATAAATTTCTATCCCAGGGTAAAATCACGGATTTCCTTGTCTAGTGTGCAAGAAATATATATCCCAATAAGATGGCTCTGAACCATCACATTAGGATCTTCACTGTTACATCAATATCTGTACCGGGGTTAAAGTTTGTAAGGGATAACCTTTGTTGTTGTTCTGAGAGGGAGGCTTAATTAATAATACGCAGTAACATACATTTGAATCAAAATACAAGAGAGCCATGATGGTGTCCTTGGATCGCTCACCTGATCCATAATTATGGTAACAAGTGGGACCTGAGGAAAGCCATTGTTTACCCCAGGGCTATAATTTCAATAATCTTGGTAGTGGTCTAAAAGATGAAGCTTCATACCACATATCAAAGACTGGAGCCTTCAGGTTTCAGACAAGAACATTTTTAAAGGTTGTTCTTATATAAGTCTATATAAAACCTGCGGGCCCTTTTTCGGGCCCAAGGCTATAATTTAAACAATCTTAGTAGAAATCCACAAGATAAAGGTTCATACCAAATATCAGAGACCCAGGCCTTCTGGTTTCAGACAAGAAGATTATCAAAGGTTTTTCCAATATAAGTATTTTTAAAACAAGTGAGCCCCGGGTGGGCCCATTTTGGTCCCAGGGCTATAATTTGAACAATTTTGGTAGAGGTCCACTAGATGAAGCTTCATACCAAATATCAAAGACATTGGCCTTCTAGTTTCAGATAAGAACATTTTCAAGTTTTCCCAATTATGTAAAACCAGAAGGCACCAAGGTGGGCCCATTTTTGGACCCAGTGCTATAATTTGAACAATCTTGGAAGAGGTCTACTAGACAAAGCTTCATACCAAATATCAAAGACCTGATCCTTCTTCTTTCAGACAAGAAGATTTTTAAAGGTTTTCTCGTAAAACCAGTGGGTCCGGGGCAAGCCATTTTTGGCCCCAGGGCTATAATTTAATCAATCTTGGTCGAGGTCCACTAGACAAAGCATCATACCAATATCAAAGAACTGATCCTTCTGGTTTCCAAAATGATTTAAAAAGATTTTCCCCATAAGTCAATGTAAAATCAATGGGCCCCCAGGAAGAAACCCCCAAACGGGTACCCTGGCAAACACTGCAGGCCCAGACCAGACGCCACAGGACGGGGCAGATGCCGCAGAATGTGGCGTCTGATCAGGGCCTCCATTGTTTGCTAAAAGTTCAGTCATTTTCCAAAAACGTTTTGATTAAAACACAACCTCCATGATGGTGTCCTTGGATTGCTCACCTGATCCATAATTATGGTAACAAGTGGGCCCTGAGGAAAGCCATTGTTTACCCCAGGGCTATAATTTCAATAATCTTGGTAGTGGTCTAAAAGATGAAGCTTCATACCACATATCAAAGACTGGAGCCTTCAGGTTTCAGACAAGAACATTTTTAAAGGTTGTTCTTATATAAGTCTATATAAAACCTGCGGGCCCTTTTTTGGGCCCAAGGCTATAATTTAAACAATCTTTGTAGAAATCCACAAGATAAAGGTTCATACCAAATATCAGAGACCCAGGCCTTCTGGTTTCAGACAAGAAGATTATCAAAGGTTTTTCCAATATAAGTATATTTAAAACAAGTGAGCCCCGGGTGGGCCCATTTTGGCCCCAGGGCTATAATTTGAACAATTTTGGTAGAGGTCCACTAGATGAAGCTTCATACCAAATATCAAAGACATTGGCCTTCTGGTTTCAGATAAGAACATTTTCAAGTTTTCCCAATTATGTAAAACCAGAAGGCACCAAGGTGGGCCCATTTTTGGACCCAGTGCTATAATTTGAACAATCTTGGAAGAGGTCTACTAGACAAAGCTTCATACCAAATATCAAAGACCTGATCCTTCTTCTTTCAGACAAGAAGATTTTTAAAGGTTTTCCCGTAAAACCAGTGGGTCCGGGGCAAGCCATTTTTGGCCCCAGGGCTATAATTTAATCAATCTTGGTCGAGGTCCACTAGACAAAGCATCATACCAATATCAAAGAACTGATCCTTCTGGTTTCCAAAACGATTTAAAAAGATTTTCCCCATAAGTCAATGTAAAATCAATGGGCCCCCAGGAAGAAACCCCCAAACGGGTACGTACCCTGGCAAACACTGCAGGCCCAGACCAGACGCCACAGGACGCGGCAGATCCCGTGCCGCGACAATTACCAAAGTCGTTAAGAATGGTACTAGCTGCTCCTCACTTGGCACTCAGATTTACGGGGTAGAGCTAGGACTGGTCGACCCAGTGTCAGGAGAATGTGACTGGGTGTGGTATCATGTAATGTGTCTGGGACATGATACTTCAGTGAGGCAGCACTATAAATGTGAGCATTGAGCTTCCTGTCGCAACCAGACACCGTCGTGATATGACTGAAAAATTGTTGAAAGCGACGTTAAACCCGAATTCACACTCACACACCTGCTGAGTAAATTAATTTAGCCACATGCATTTCCGACTATCCATCAATCAAATTACGTCATACCATCAGGTTAATGCATGTAAGTCCGTGAAATGAAGACCCCCCTCAACCATACTTTATATAGAGAAAAGTAGGGTCTGTGCAAGAATTTAATATTTTCTTTATGTTTGCTCAAAATCGTAGATTGTGTGCTGTCATTAGAACTGCCGGAGACACCTCATTGAGGCGGTTCTGATGACCGTTCACAATCTATTTTTGGATTAAAAATTGAATATCAACCATTTGCATGTGAAAAACTTTAGTTGTAGAGGTAAGACAGGCGTCATGCCATTCAATTTGATTCACAAACTGAATGACAAACAGTGTCAATCCAGATCAGATGGCTTCTGGAAGCCATCTGATCTGGATCTACACTGTTTGCAAAGGCAGTTGTTGTTGTTGAGTTGAGGTTTAACGTCCGCGTTAACACTGTATAGGTCATTTTGGAGACGTTGCTTCCAATATTGTGAGACTTTTACCTGACAATGAGATGAAATGACATCTCAAGCCTTGTAACCAATGAAACCAATAGGGTTTATCAGCATGGACGGCCCGACTTGTACCGCTTTGCCTGGGTAAGCTTAGATTCTCTAAGCGGTTTACCAGTACTCGTGTGCGGTCGGATTTAGCTCTGCGTGGAAGCACTATGCAGCCCATCTATTTTTTCAAGCCCCGATGGACGGGGCCGTTGCAAAGGCAGAGTTAGCATGTTAAGCAGGATATTGGTTACGGAAACTTTGTTTTATATCTGCACGAGGAAGATTTTTGAGTTAAGCTTATATTTAGACATTTTAGCCAAGATTGGGGAAGTTTACCTGATGATGAGGAAGATATCAGGTGTCATTTGTTTAAAACATTATTAGATTAACCCTTTTTGTACCAAATGGAATCTTCCTCCTTATATATAGCAGGTGTCCATTTCAAAATTTAGGGGTGTCAGGTTGTTTTTTACTTCAAAATTTATTTGGAAACAGGCTTAACTTTTCGCAAACAGTGTAGGCCCTGATCAGACGCCGCATTCTGCGGCGTCTGATCTGGGCCTGCACTGTTTGCCCCGGTACCCGTTTTGTGATTTACGGTACTAAATGGTTTAAGAAGATTTTTTGAAGGTTTTCCTATATAAGTCTATGCAAAATTAGTGGGTCCCGGGAGTCAATGGGGCCATTTTTGTCCCAGGGCTATAATTTGAACAATCTTCAAATTGGCAGAGGTCCACTAGACGAAGCTTCATACCAAATATCAAACAACCTGGCCTTCTGGTTTCAGATGAGAAGATTTTTAAAGGTTTTCCCTTTATAAGTCTATGTAAAATCGGTGGGCCACGACATGAGGGCATTTTTTGGCCCCAGGGCTACGAGGGTAGGCTGAAAAGTTCTGAGCCTGACCAAGATCCAATGGTTTGTCCATGCTGAAAGTGCCTTATTTTTCAACATAGTCTCCCTTCCTATCCACACGCTTCCTCCAGTGATGCTAGAGTCCTTGGATCCTAGTGGTATAGAAGGTCTCATCTTGGTCCCTGAAAAACTCCTCCACAGCAGCTATCACCTCCTCGTCTGACCGATAATGTTGCCCAGCCAAGGGCTTTTTCACGTTTTGAAACAGGAAATAATCTGATGGAGCTAGATCAGGTGAATACGGAGGGTGATCGACAAGTGTGAAGCCACAGTCATGCACAGCAGCCATTGCGACAACCGATTTATGAGCAGGCGCATTATCCTGATGGAACAAGACCCCTTTTGTCAATTTTCCGCGTTGTTTAGCCTTAATTGCTTTTCGCAATTGTTTTAGCAGATCTGCATAATACTCCCCATTAATTGTTCTGCCCTTTTGAAGGTAATCTATGAATATTATACCCTTAGCATCCCAGAACACTGATGCCATCACCTTCCCTGCCGAGGAGACGACCTTTGCCTTCTATGGAGGGGGCGAGCCAGGGTGCTTCCATTGCATGGATTGTCTTTTGGTCTCTGGCTCAAAGTGATGAACCCAACACTCATCCTGAGTGACAAAACGGTCAAGAAAACCATCTTGGTCTGCTTCAAAAAATAGCCAAGTTGGCTTGTGACAGGTTCAGTCTGGTCAACATTTGGCCAAGCGTCATCTGGTGCTCATCTGGCGGAAACCTTCGACATTCCTAATTCACTGTGTAGAATGTTCTCTACTCGTTCACGGGAGATGCCAACAGTGTTAGCTACCTGATTCACAGTTAAACGCCTGTCATCCATCATGGCCCTGTGCACTTGGCTGATGGTTTCCTCAGTTGTTGCCCTTGTGGGTCGTCCACACCGGTCATCATCTTCAAGGCTGTCCTTGCCCATCTTAAAATTTGCTGCCCACATTTTAACGGTTGCAAACGAAGGAGCATCATCCCCTTATGTAGCAGCCATATCGGCATGAATGTCCTTAGGAGCTAACCCCTTTTTATGGAGGTACTTGATGACACCATGATGCCAGATTTTGTCCATTTTCTCAAAAACGTGCTAGTATCAATTTTCAAAGTCTTGAATTTCTACATTATTGCAGGTAAACTTTAACTCCAGGGATTTTCCTACCCTTCAGAGTCAGGGTCCAGGGGCCGCTGGGTTTGGGAAAAACAGCTCGCTAATATTTATAGTTGGGAATTTAAATCAGCTGTAACTTTGTCAATTTTGGTTGAATTTTCATGAAAGTTTTTTCAAAATGTAGCACAACATCAGAAATTGGGAAATTTGTTAAAAATTTTGGGACTATCTGTCTCTAAATTGGGAAAAATAGGGGCCGATTACCGGCCCCAAAGTTGCACTAGGAAAATCCCTGAACTCATTTGAGTCAAATCAAGTAATATTTTTAGGTTTCGATTTAATGATTACAAAATTTCATGGCTGTTTGATGCCTGCTTCTTGGTCAGGCTCAGAACTTTTTAGCCTACCCTCGTAGATAATTTAAACAATCTTGGTCCACAGTCCACTAGATGAAGTTTCATACCAAATATCAAAGACCTGGGCCTTGCGAATTCAAAGAAGATTTTGTAAGTTTTCAGTACAAAAAATATATTTTTAGTTTCTGTGACCTAGATGTGCAACAGACTGGAAGAATTTGAACAAATTTGAAAGGGGACCACCCAATGATCATTCCTGTGAAGTTTGGTCAAAATCCGATCAGTGATTTAGGAGATGTCATTTGAAGAAATGTATATGCATGGACGGATGAAAAGTGATCCCAAAAGGTCACACTGTCACTATGTGGCAGGTGAGCTAAAAATGAGAGCATCTTTTGCATTTACAAAAGCAGCTCACATTTTTCCAGCATAAATAGTAGGTAGTGGCTAGACGACCAGATCCGGTCTTCTAGCCTCTGAGTCTAGAACGCCGGACCCGGCATTCTAGACCTAGCGGCTAGAAGACCAGGTCCGGTCGTCTAGCCATCCTCCCGTTGCCAGGCTAGAATGCCGGCAATAGAATATTTGATAACTATAATCGACAAGGTAGCTAAACTAAATTAGAAAGGAACATTTACCTGTCATGAATTCTCCGCCATTTTTAAGCTCCGATAGATTACTGTTGATTGTGTTTTAAGTATATCTACAACTGCAATATCATTAATATCGGTGAACAATATAACGAAATCTGCTTAAATTTGACCATCGTTTTATTTATTTTTTTATTTATTTATTTGTTTATTTACTTTCAAAATTACCGGTAGAATCTAATTTGCGGTGTCAAAAAATCACAATGGTAAATTACGTTGATTGCTAATTAGGCCTGAATGAGTTCACTCATCAGTAATTATTATCTCAGTGTCTAGTTTAAAGATGAGATTCATTGTACCTGAGTGAGCTGTGTCATCAAAGAATGCCTTAAAACCACTGGCAATATTAAAGTGTGCATGACTTAGTTCATATGCCTTACAATGTCACTGCAAGACCAATTTCTAGAGTCACATTACTGGTACAATGGATGAGAGAGACCTTACTGTGGCGTCTTTGGGCACAGTTTTGTTCGACGACTATGTGTGAGATGGAACCGACGGGCGACATAAAAAGACCTTCCTTTCTCCGACGAGGCTCACAGAACTGGGGGGCTATCGATAGTAGCTCTACAAAACATACTACGAAACAGTGATTTGTCAAAGTTTGGCGTGTGTTTTGTACATATTTATTATTATAATAATAAAAACCAATACATAAGTCATAAGTGTCCGTCCCGCATTAATAGTAGTTACATCTGGCCGTTACATCTAGAAAATTGCAGTTGCCGATATACATAAAACGAAGGCAGTGGCTAGCCGTCCGATACCGGACGACAAGCCTACAAGTCTGCCCGTCCGGTACCGGACGACCAGCCAACGGGTCTGCTCGTCCGGTACCGGACGGCTAGCCAACCCATGTAGGAATGGCTAGCCGTCCGGTAGTAAATTTTAGTCTCTCATTTCATATAGGGTACGAATGCTGAATAGCACTTTTATCATTTTTTGGAGTACTGGAAGCTAAATACTTCCTACTTTGAGACTGTGCAAATGTCATCGAGATCATTTTAAAAAATAAGGCAAATAAACACAGCCGTATCGGTAATGCATGATTTTCGTAACAATTATGCCTGTGATAATAAAAGCTGTAGTCGTGTTTACTTATTTCTAATACTAATACTACCAATAATATATTTATAAATAACTACCAATCGGTAATATAACTTAATATTTTTTATAAGTTTATATATTTTATGTAGACTCTGCTTCAAGAGCAGTCTGATCCGGGACTGCATTATTTGCCGAAGCCTACCTGTCCAAATACATAGACTCATTACGGTAATTGCTCTACCCATGGAGTTTCGAATCTTTGCCTTTATGTGTGTCCTGCTAACAAGATAATTACGACTAATTGATATTTCTTTGTATCTACCATGTTGAACTGATAGGTTGAATAAATATGCTTCCCAAATTTAATATTAATCTACTTTATCACGATTAGGACCAAGCTCAACATCGGACAAACATTTGTAGATTTTAATAATAACAATAATAATATAAAAAATAGAAATTAAAACATTGACATAATAATAATAATAATCATAACTGTCACAGTGCCCGAAAAAGGCTTTGAGTACAACAGTCTATTGCATCAGGGTCCCTTACTGAAATTTAGTGAAAAAATTGTCGCTCCTGGCGACAAACAGGTGATAAGAATACAGTTAGAGTAAATTAGAAATATTTTTTATAACCATAGAGTGGATAATATTGTTTGGAACGCATACCCTATATAAACTGATAGACCTAAATTTACTACCGGACGGCTAGCCATTCCTGCGTGGGTTGGCTAGTTGTCCGGTACCGGACGAGCAGATTCGTTGGCTGGTCATCCGGTACCGGACGGGCAGACTCGTAGGCTGGTCGTCCGGTACCGGAAGGCTAGCCACTGCCTAAAACGAAAGTATTCTCCCCCTTCCAAAATGGCTGAAAAGGTTTGTCCGGTTCTTCATATGTATTTGTTTTCTGTTTTTGGTCGATTATTACTGCCATATATTATATTTCCGGCATTCTAGCCTTCCGTAATGGACTTGTCTAGAATACCGGACCCGGTCTTTTAGCCTCAGAGTCTAGAATGCCGGGTCCGGCGTTCTAGACTCAGAGACTAAAAGACCGGGTCCGGTCGTCTAGCCACTTCCTAAATATTAATTAGTATATTATTATTTATAATCATGATTATTAGCAGCTAATAATATACTAATTAATATTTAAACACCTAACAACTCAACCTCCCGCACAACAAAAGTGCAAAGCGAGCGGCCAGTGATCTTCAATACAAAACACCTGCAATCACTTATCAGCACAACAACAGAAGAAAGATAACCACGAAATGGCAAAAAAACTTTGCCTCTCGATTGGATAAAAGGTGCATAACACGTACATTAAACGTGTACAGCAATCTTTAGACACGTCTTCCAAATTGCAATGAAACTTACAATCAAAATAACTGTTGAACTATCCCCTTAATGATAAGAAGAAACTCGGAGCTCATTCCGTTACATAAAAACAACCCCACCCTTTTTTGGCAAACCGAACTAGCTCAAGGCATAGCACTGCTAAAACTTAAATGCAGTGCAAGTACGGAGCCAAAACCTTTAGAATGAAGTTCTAAATTACTACAACTAATTTACATTGCACAAAAACAGAGGCTCACATTGGAACTGTGCAACAAACCCATATGTCGCAAAAGAAAAAAAGAACACACAGCCCAAACACTCCAAAAATTAAAGATGCCCATAAGCGACAGGACACAGGCACCCCTGTAGCAAATGGGAAGACAAAATATAAGTCCCCCCCAACCCCGAGACCTGGAAAGGTCACGGCACCGTTTCACACACATCTCAGGACGGAGCGTGACGAATGGCTACAAGACAAGGGGCTACCCGTTGTCCCAAAGACACCTGGGAAGTGATGCGACAAACTCCACCTACAGGACCCTTTCCTGCTCTGACTCGGTCCGGCCTGTTGACAAGCAAATAATCATTACATCGAGCAGATGACTAAATCGACTGACTGCGGCGGCCATACCATAGACACTGACAGACGGGGCTGGAGCCGAGCGTTGGTCTCCCCTGGCCTGGGACCCCACCAGCTAACGACCCCCGACACGGGGAAACAGTGTTGTGTCGTGAGCTTTCCAGAAACGCCGACCGGAAGGTGATGGGTTTTACCCACTTGCATAAACAATGGTACCTGGGAAGCGAGAAAAGCATGCAGAAGGGACCACGCTTCTCAGTCTAGATCGGCCACTCAAAGCAACCAGAACAGAGCATCTGCCAGGGAGATTTTCAACCATTTACCCAGGTAAGACTTCTTCCTTGTCCCGTCCCCAGTCCTGGTCCCGCATACGGGTTATTAAAAAATACATTATTTGGCGACGAGCGATAAAACGGAAGGGGGAATTCTCCGGTCATTTCGTTAGAGGTGTATTACTACTTCACGAGTTATCCTCGGATTCGTGAGGGACGGTGAACATGATACGCGGTCCACTTCGTTATTTTTTTAACGTTGGGGATTGTGAAGGGTTCAGATTTACTTCACGTTTTCGGACGTGGGGGACGGTGAACATGATACGCGGTTCCTTTTGTTTACAGAGGAAACTGTGAAGGGTTCAACTCTTGATAGCCTGACGGGTTGAAATTGTGGGCAGGGGAAGTTCGGAGGCATTTAGCTTCTTGGTTTGGCCTGTTTATTTTTTCAACAACGTGGAGCCAGTCAGTTTTGGGGACAACCGGTGAGTTTGGCATTTAGCTGAATGAACCAATTCTTAAGGCAGTCTTAAATTAATTTAAAAATAGCTAATTGGATTGATTTTGGCTTGTCTTCTGCCAGTTTTTCTTGGGGTAATTTTCAGTTTGGAAAAATTCTAAGTTGTCCCTTGCCAGTTGGGGTTTAGTTTTGCCTGGTTGGGTGGCTGATTTTCTCCGTGGAATGGCAGAGGAATACCTGGTTGTCAAGAAAGAAGAAAAGGTAATCTCTGTGTTTTCTAAACCAAGATTTACATGTACTTTTCTTCGATTGTTCGCTGTATTTTATACGCGACCATTATTATAAAAGAAACCCCTAACCTGTATCATTGTGGTATTAATTCAAGAAACCTACGTAAAATCTTTGGCGTATTCTATACACAAAGTACTTTCTTGAATAAAATTGGTGACAAATAACTGTCTGCATTTTTGAAGAAAGGGTTGGTTGGTTGGTTGCAGACGAGAAAGGGTTGTTTTCTTGAGTTTTCTAAACCGAAAATAGTCCTTTTTCTTCTATTTTGTTGTATTGAAAAGTATCGGCAAACAGCCATATATTGAAAAAGCATAGTTCTTACATTTTAGGAGTATTCTATACCCAAAATAGTTAAAAAGAACTGCTTATTACTTAAAAGAAGCCAGCCATCTATTAAAAAGCATTGTTCTAACGTTTTGGAAGTACGGTGCAGTCCGGTAACATTGCGCATATAAAGTTTTGATAGCTACGTGTGACTTTGTTCAAGTCACCACTCAATTTTCACAGTCAACAACATTGCAACATTTCCCTATCAACCAGCTGCGATGAAAATTGGCCTCTGAAGTTATTACTATACAGGACAAAGAATACTATGAAAAGGGATACCCCCTTGAAATTGAACTACCAATTTTGTCGCCTAACATTGCGCACAATGTTTTTTGATTAATTTGAACAGTTTGAACATGAGGGTTGACTCATAAGTTGTTGATTCGTTCTTCTGCAATGTTGTCAGAAGCAGTAAGTTTAGAATCAAGGGAATAGCGACTTTGGCTAGTTTTAAACTCAGTCTTGACTTTTAAGAGTTCGTATTTTGAGAAAAATTGGGGGGTTCCGCGAGGCTATTTCATCTGCACGTGCAGGACATCTTTTTCGGGTTAAAGTTAAACTTAATGCCGATGCACTGAATATAGTGGAATTGATAATTAGGGATACAGTTTGTGAAAATGCGAATGCAGGGTGCGCAAAATGAACGGCCATGCAAAGTTACCGGACTCGACTAATATATTCTCAAAATTATTAGTAAATAACTGCTTATCACTTAAAAGACAGACTATTCTAGGGTTTTCGCAGTATTCTATACGCGAAAATTATTGAAAAGTGTTCTGCCTGTCGAAAAGCCAGAAAAAAAAGGATAAATATTTTGGGAAAGAATCTCTGGAGTATTTTATACACAGAGGTTATTCTTGAAATATTTATATTACACTTTACAAAAGTTTGTATTTGTCACTCCTTGCACAAATAAGATAGCAAATGTTGAGGCAAAGATTATAGACCAGACAGATGGCTTGATGGAGCATTAGTCGTCTTCTAGATACACAGGCGCCGGACGACACCATCAGTCAAAGGATGAAGAAATGCTTTCACGTGAACAGAATTGATAGAAGAATGTAGTGGGCATGGCGTTGATTTCTAATCCCCATGACCAAGAACAGTAGTAGAGCAGTCATGCAGTTGATTTCTAATCCTCATGGCTAGGAAGAGTAGAGCTAATTGGGTTGATTTCTAATCCCCATTGCCAAGAACAGTAGAGCAGTCATGGAGTTGATTTCTAATCCTCATGGCTAGGAAGGAACAGAAGAGGACATGCATTGGATTTCAGAAAGAGTTTAAGAATTAACAGAAAGTGACTGATCAGCCAGATGGTTCACCTTAGTGCTTGGAGTCTTCTAGACACATGCGCTTTGGTTGACATCATCAGACAACAATGAAAAAATAGTTTCACGTGAAAAAATAGTCTTTGGTCTCTCCGAAAGCAGATATGAAAATGGAGTTAAGAAAAAAGATAGGCCTCATGCTAGTGAATATGATTCCTACAGCCGTAAAAGACATTCATGGTCAAGACCACATGGTAGGAAGTTCGAAGAGTCCAGAAGTTTACTGTTATCGTCAAGAAGGCAAGCCAGACCAACGTCAAACTCCAGGGGTTAAAGGTCAAAACCAACCAAAAGAGGGCAGATTAAGCCAAGACTGGAGACACCTTCTAGAAGGCATGGAAGGTCGGGCTCACCTTCAAGGAGACAGAAATTGTCAAGGTCACCTAGGCGGGAAGGTCAAGTTCACCATCAGGAAGACAGGAATTGTCAAGGACACCTAGGAGGCATGGAAGGTTGAGCTCCCCTTCAAGAAGACAGGAATTGTCAAGGTCACTTTCTAGAAGGCATGAAAGGTCAAAAACGCCTTCAAGATGACATGATATGAGGAAATCACCTTCACGGTTATGATGTCAAGGTCACCTTCAGGAGGGTAAGGAAGGTCAGTCACCTTCAAGAGGACGTGAAGCGTCAAGGTCCCCTTCAAGAAGGCATGGAATGTCAAGGACATCTAGAAGGCATAACATGTCAAGGACACATAGAAGGCATGACAGGTCGACTCTTCAAGAAGGCATGGCAGGCCAAGGTCACCATCAAGAAAGTATGACAGGTCAAGGTCACCAAGAAAGCATGAGCAGCCAAGGTCATGCTCCAGATATGCAAGGTCAGGGTCGCATACAAGATCATACGCTCGACACCGGATGTCAAGGTCACTAAGGACATATTCAAGATCGAGCGTGTCAAGACACTAATGATAGTACTTGTACATCTAGGTCAAGGTCACCATGGCATACCGCGACTGATATGAGAAACAGCAAGTGATGATAACATATCACATCCTGAGGAGTCTTCTAGACACTCAAGGAGAGAGAGGCATGGTGATCCGAAACAGCTTCCAAAGAAATTGGATTTGATGGAACTGTGTGCTGGATGTTTTTTAAACAGACACAAGTTTGAAAGCTGCTGGTCAGCGATAAAATAGTTCGACAGAGAATGTTGTGATTACCTATATTGGTCTTTAGAGGGCAAAGCTTTGGATTTCTTCGCAATCACTGTGCACACGACTGGGAAGAGATTTGAGGATAGATTGGAAAACAGCAAGAATGAAATTCCAGCAATCATTTCAAGATGGGAAAGATCTTTGGAAGAACAGCTGACCAAGTTCTGACCCTTGCCACTGCCACATTTAGAGACCCGCCTGAAAAGCATCGGATGCAGGAGGCTATTTCAAAATTCTGTCAGGGATGTGCTGATGAATAGACAGCCAAGCAAGTTTGTTTTGAACATTCTAGAAGTATGGAGGCTGCTCTTTATGAATTTAAACAACACCAGTGCAAATCCCAAGCGGTGGAAGGAAAGAGACATTCCAATGGGTAAAGAAAAGATGTTTTCCATTAACAGTCAGCTCACTAACAGAATCCCGGGTACAACGACTGACTGCTAATGGGATTGATGGACAAGATCTGAACGACAGAAGAATGAAACATCAAATGGAATGATCCACGTTGGTATTTACAGATCATCGGTGGAAGAACCAGTTGTCTTACTTCTACACTAAATTTTGAAATGGCTTGATGAAAACAGTTTCTTATTTAGGCTTCTAGCCACTAGGAAAAGCTTACACTTAAGTGCAAGGCAAGAAAATAGCAAGTAATATGACAGATGCAAACTATGACAGGCAAAAATAGTCAAAATAATGATGGCAAATAAGGCTTTTAAAACAACAAAGAAAATTTGTCCAAACCTAATGATACAGGTCCCTTTATGTGAATGCTTCCAAACGTTTGAAAGTTTAAAATGGAGTAGAAAGAGTATAGGCTTATAAAATAGCAGTTTCTCTTTGCCTCCATATTAAAGATAGATACATATGAATGAATAAAAGTTTTAAAAATGGAGTAGAAAGAGTATAGGCTTATACATAGCAGTTTCTCTTTGCCTCCATAAGAAAGATACAGTTGAATGAACAAAAATAGATTTTAGCTGGAGTTGAAAGAGTATAGGCTTATACAGTAAATAGCAGTTTCTCTTTGCCTCCGTTAAAACACATTTGAATGAACAGGAATGAGATTTTAGCAGAGTTCTCCCTAGGGTTTTGAAAATTGGAGTAAAAATGCAGTCCTCAGAAAATGTTGGAGTATTACCATACTTTTCAAAAAGTTGGGAGTCAGAAATGAAAAAGTTTAAGTAAATTACTCCTAATTTGGAATTAACGAGAACTGTAAATTAGCCACAGTATTGTTTACCAGTTATCTTGGGTACTATCTTCTAGGCAAGATTTTGAAAAGGCTCATTCAAGTTTAACATGGTTTTTATTGTTCAGGGAGCTTCAAGGGTCAGCTAGCTCAATGGGTTGAGGGATTATCCCAATAAAGCTTAATATTAAAATGCAAACAGTTAAGGAATTCAGATCCTCTGATGCCATGTGCAGCATACCGCACATGAGTACTAGTAATCTACTTAGGGGATCCGGGCCTGCCCGGACGGGGTAGTGCAAGTCTGACTGTCCATGCATATAAGCTATGCTGGTTTCCTTGGGCGGCAGGAATGGAGAAGTCATTTCATCCCTGGTAAGGATCGCGCAGGGTTAGGGGCGGTGTCTCCGGGGGGGCCTAGGCGGTGTTGATTGGGACGTTGGGTCTCGGGGTCAGGTAAACAGAAAATGAATCTATCTGACACACAAGCTGTAGTTTTGCCCTGCGGTGGTTGTCATAACTGCACCAGGCTAGATGTTTAATGGGTCAGGTTCACGGTAAATACGGGTGGCTCCATTCAGGTACAATTAGCTGGGCAGGGAGGAAAAATAATGGGATATGCCATAAGGAGACAACCACAGAGATGAAAGACAAATTGTTACTAGAAGATGCACACGGATAAAGAATTACCCGGTAACCATTAGGTTTACTGATTACTTAAGTTCACTGGTTAACAAACTGTGCTGATGTTTTGGAAGTATCCACTAAGAATGAAGGAAAGATTGATTTTCTAGATCGCACAAATCCAGAAATGTGTCTTCTAGACGGCAGTCTATCCGCGGATTTCTGTAATAGTCCACTAAATGACATTGAGCTTCTAGTTCTGTCACGATTTCTGGACTTCTAGTTCGAAATCTGTTGGACTTAACGAGATGGCCAGACAGCAAATTGAGTGTGTCTTCTTTGTCCGCTCAAGCTGTCAAATAACAAGCTAGACTCAACACAGCAGCTTGCAAGTGAGGCTTCTTCGTCTCCTTCAAGCCAGACAATAGACTGAGACTCCTAGTCTCGTCCAAGCCCGAAGTGACAGTGGGACATCAGTCCCACTCAAGGATGAACCTGGCAGCTGGTGACAAGGCCTTCAAGATAAAGTGGGGAGGAGTGTTGTGTCGTGAGCTTTCCAGAAACGCCGACCGGAAGGTGATGGGTTTTACCCACTTGCATAAACAATGGTACCTGGGAAGCAAGAAAAGCATGCAGAAGGGACCACGCTTCTCAGTCTAGATCGGCCACTCAAAGCAACCAGAACAGAGTAATGTATTTTTGATAGCCCGTATGCGGGACCAGGACTGGGGACGGGACAAGGAAGAAGTCTTACCTGGGTAAATGGTTGAGAATCTCCCTGGCAGAGGCACTGGTCTGGTTGGTTAGAGTGGCTCAGCTAGACTGAGAAGCGTGGTCTCTTCTGCATGCTTTTCTCGCTTCCCAGGTACCATTGTTTAAGCAAGTGGGTAAAACCCATCACCTTCCGGTCGGCGTTTCTGGAAAGCTCACGACACAACACTCCTCCCCACTTTATCTTGAAGGCCTTGTCACCAGCTGCCAGGTTCATCCTTGAGTGGGACTGATGTCCCACTGTCACTTCGGGCTTGGACGAGACTAGAAGTCTCAGTCTATTGTCTGGCTTGAAGGAGACGAAGAAGCCTCACTTGCAAGCTGCTGTGTTGAGTCTAGCTTGTTATTCGACAGCTTGAGCGGACAAAGAAGACACACTCAATTTGCTGTCTGGCCATCTCGTTAAGTCCAACAGATTTCGAACTAGAAGTCCAGAAATCGTGACAGAACTAGAAGCTCAATGTCATTTAGTGGACTATTACAGAAATCCGCGGATAGACTGCCGTCTAGAAGACACATTTCTGGATTTGTGTGATCTAGAAAATCAATCTTTCCTTCATTCTTAGTGGATACTTCCAAAACATCAGCACAGATTGTTAACCAGTGAACTTAAGTAATCAGTAAACCTAATGGTTACCGGGTAATTCTTGATCCGTGTGCATCTTCTAGTAACAATTTGTCTTTCATCTCTGTGGTTGTCTCCTTATGGCATATCCCATTATTTTTCCTCCCTGCCCAGCTCCTGAATGGAGCCACCCACATTTACCGTGAACCTGACCCATAGTTATGACAACCACCGCAGGGCAAAACTACAGCTTGTGTGTCAGATAGATACATTTTCTGTTTACCTGACTTCCGAGACCCAACGTCCCAATCAACACCGCCTAGGCCACCCCGGAGACGCCGCCCCTAACCCTGCGTGATCCTTACCAGAGATGAAATGACATCTCAATTCCTGCCGCCCAAGGAAACCAGCATAGCCTATATGCATGGACAGTCAGACTTGCACTACCCCGTCCGGGCAGGCCCGGACCCCCTAAGTAGATTGCTAGTACTCATGTGCGGTATGCTGCACATGGCATCAGAGGATCTGAATTCCTTAACTGTCTGTATTTTAATATTAAGCTTTATTGGGATAATCCCTCAACCCATTGAGCTAGCTGACCCTTGAAGCTCCCTGAACAATAAAAATAAAAACCATGTTAAACTTGAATGAGCCTTTTCAAAATCTTGCCTAGAAGATAGTACCCAAGATAACTGGTAAACAATACTGTGGCTAATTTACAGAGTTCTAGTTAATTCCAAATTAGGAGTAATTTACTCCAACTTTTTCATTTCTGACTCCCAACTTTTTGAAAAGTATGGTAAAACTCCAACTTTTTCTGGAGGACTGCATTTTTACTCCAATTTTCAAAACCCTAGGGAGAACTCTGCTAAAATCTCATTCCTATTCATTCAAATGTGTTTTCCATGGAGGTAAAGAGAAACTGCTATTATAAGCCTATACTCTTCCTACCCCAGCAAAAATCTATTTTGTTCATTCAAGCGCGTCTTTCTTATGGAGGCAAAGAGAAACTGCTATTTACAAGCCTATACTCTTTCAACTCCAGCTAAAGTCTTCAATTCGTTCAATTGCATCTTTCTTTAAAATGGAGGCAAAAAGAAACTGCTATTTAAAAGCCTATACTTTTTCTACTCCATTTTAAACTTGCAAACGTTTGGAAGCATTCACATATCAAAATAAAGGGACCTGTATCATTAGGTTTGGACAAATTTTCTTTGCTGTTTTAAAAGCCTTATTTGCCATCATTATTTTGACTAGTTTTGCCTGTCATAGTTTGCATTTGTCAAATTACTTGCTATTTCCTTGCCTTGCACTTAAGTGTAAGCTTTTCCTAGTGGCTAGAAGCCTACTTAAGAAACTTTTCATCAAGCCATTTCAAAATTTAGTGTAGAAGTAAGACAACTGGTTCTTCCACCAATGTTCTGTAACTACCAACGTGGATCATTCAATTTGATGTTTCATTCTTCTGTCATTCCGATTCTTGTCCATCAATTCCATTAGCAGTCAGTCGTTGTACCCGGGATTCTGTTAGTGAGCTGACTGTTAATGGAAAACACCTTTTCTTTCCCCATTGGAATGTCTCTTTCCTTCCACAGCTTGGGATTTGCACTGGTGTTGTACTCTATTAAGAACAGCTTTCATACTGAAACATGCTTGGCTGTCTATCAGCATATCCCTAGCAGTATTTTGAAATAGCTTCCCAAATCCGATGCTTTTCAGGCAGGTCTCTAAATGTGGCAGTGGCAAGGGTCAGAACTTGGTCAGCTGTTCTTCCAAAGATCTTTCCCATCTTGAAATGATTGCTGGAATTTCATTCTTGCTGTATCCCAATCTATCCTCAAATCTCTTCCCAGTCCTGCAGTGATTGCGAAGAAATCCAAAGCTTTGCCCTCGAAAGACCAATATAGGTAATCACAACATTCTCTGTCGAACCATTTTAAAACTGACCAGCAGCTTTCAAACTTGTGTCTGTCAGAAAAACATCCAGCACACATTTCCATCAAATTCATGTTCTTTGGAAGCTGTTTCAGATCACCACGCCTCTCTCTCCATGAGTGTCTAGAAGACTCCTCAGGAGATATGTTATCACTCGCTTTTTCCCACATCAGTGCGGTATGCCATGGTGACCTTGACCTAGAAGTACTATATCATTAGTGTCTTGACACGCTCAACCTTGAATATGTCCTTGGTGACCTTGACATCCGGTGTCGAGCGTATGATCTTGTATGCGACCCTGACCTTGCATATCTGGAGCATGACCTTGGCTTCTCATGCTTTCTTGGTGACCTTGACCTGTCATACTTTCTTGATGGTGACCTTGGCCTGCCATGCCTTCTTGAAGAGTCAACCTGTCATGCCTTCTATGTGTCCTTGACATGTTATGTCTTCTACATGTCCTTGTTATTCCATGCCTTCTTGAAGGTGAACTTGAAGCTTCACGTCCTCTTGAAGGTGACTGACCTTCCTTACCCTCTTGAAGGTAACCTTGACATGACCTTGAAGGTTATTTCCTCAACATGCCTTCCTGAAGGCTATCTTGACCTTTCTTGCCCTCTAGAAGGTGACCCTGACAATTCCTGTCTGCTTGAAGGAGAGCTTAACCTTCCATGCCTCCTAGGTGCCCTTGACAATTCCTGTCCTCCTGAAGGTGAGCTTGACCTTCCCTCCTAGGTGACCTTGACAATTTCTGTCTCCTTGAAAGTGAGCCCGACCTTCCATGCCTTCTAGAAGTTGTCTCCAGTATTGGCTTAATCTGCCCTCTTTGGGTTGTTCCTGACCTTTAACCCCTGGAGTTTAACCCTGGTCTTGTTTGCCTTCTTGACGATGACCGTAAACTGCTGGACTCTTCGAACTTCCTACCATGTGATCTTGACCAATGCTGTCTTTCACGGCTGTAGGAATCATTCACTGGCATAAGGCCTATCTTTTTTTCTTATCAAGTCCATTTTTATATCTGCTTTCGGAGAGACCAAAGACTATTTTTTCACGTGAAACTTTTTTCATTCTTGTCTGATGATGTCGACCAAAGCGCATGTGTCTAGAAGACTCCAAGCACTCTGGTGAACCATCTGGCTGATCAGTCACTTCTTTCTGTTAGTTCTTAAGTTTACTCTTTCTGAAATCCAATGCATGTCCTCTTCTGTTCCTTCCTAGCCATGAGGATTAGAAATCAACTCCATGACTGCTCTACTGTTCTTGGCAATGGGGATTAGAAATCAACCCAATGTGCTCTACTCTTCCTAGCCATGAGGATTAGAAATCAACTACATGACTGCTCTACTACTGTTCTTGGTCATGGGGATTAGAAATCAACGCCATGCCCACTACATTCTTCTATCAATTCTGTTCACGTGAAAGCATTTCTTCATCCTTTGACTGATGGTGTCGTCCGGCGCCTGTGTATCTAGAAGACGACTAATGCTCCATCAAGCCATCTGTCTGGTCAATAATCTTTGCCTCAATATTTGCTATCTTATTTGTGCAAGGAGTGACAAATACAAACTTCTGTAAAGTGTAATATAAATATTTCAAGAATAACCTCTGTGTATAGAATACTCCAGAGATTCTTTCCCAAAATATTTATCCTTTTTTTTTCTGGCTTTTCGACAGGCAGAACACTTTTCAATAATTTTTGTGTATAGAATACTGCGAAAACCCTAGAAAAGTCTGTCTTTTAAGTGATAAGCAGTTATTTACTAATAATTTTGAGAATATATTAGTCGAGTCCGGTAACTTTGCATGGCCGTTTATTTTGCGCACCCTGCATTCGCATTTTCACAAACTGTATCCCTAATTATCAATTCCACTATATTCAGTGCATCGGCATTAAGTTTAACTTTAACCCGAAAAAGATGTCCTGCACGTGCAGATGAAATAGCCTCGCGGAATCCCCCAATTTTTCTCAAAATACGAACTCTTAAAAGTCAAGACTGAGTTTAAAACTAGCCAAAGTCGCTATTCCCTTGATTCTAAATTTACTGCTTCTGACAACATTGCAGAAGAACGAATCAACAACTTATGAGTCAACCCTCATGTTCAAACTGTTCAACAAACATATTGTGCGCAATGTTAGGCGACAAAATTGGTAGTTCAATTTCAAGGGGGCATCCCTTTTCATAGTATTCTTTGTCCTGTATATTAATAACTTCAGAGGCCAATTTTCATTGCAGCTGGTCGATAGGGAAATGCTGCAATGTTGTTGACTGAAAATTGAGTGTTGACTTGAACAAAGTCACACGTAGCTATCAAAACTTTATGTGCGCAATGTTACCGGACTGCACCGTACTTCTAAAACGTTAGAACAATGCTTTTTAATAGATGGCTGGCTTCTTTTAAGTAATAAGCAGTTCTTTTTAACTATTTTGGGTATAGAATACTCCTAAAATGTAAGAACTATGCTTTTTCAATGGATGGCTGTTTGCCAATACTTTTCAATACAACAAAATTGAAGAAAAAGGACTATTTTCGGTTTAGAAAACTCAAGAAAATAACCCCTTCTCGTCTGCAACCAACCAACCAACCCCTTCTTCAAAAATGCAGACAGCTATTTGTCACCAATTTCATTCAAGAAAGTACTTTGTGTATAGAATACGCCAAAGATTTTACGTAGTTTTCTTGAATTAATACCATAATGATACAGGTTAGGGATTTCTTTTATTATAACTGTCGCGTATGAAATACAGCGAACAATCGAAGAAAAGTACATGTAAATCTTGGTTTAGAAAACACAGAGATTACCTTTTCTTCTTTCTTGACAACCAGGTATTCCTCTGCCATTCCACGGAGAAAATCAGCCACCAAACCAGGCAAAACCAAACCCCAACTGGCAAGGGACAATTTAGAATTCTTCCAAATTGAAAATTACCCCAAGAAAAAACTGGCAGAAGACAAACAAAAATCAATCCAATTAGCTAATTTTAAATTAATTTAAGACTGCCTTAAGAATTGGTTCATTCAGCTAAATGCCAAACTCACCGGTTGTCCCCAAAACTGACTGGCTCCACGTTGTTGAAAAAATAAACAGGCCAAACCAAGAAGCTAAATGCCTCAGAACTTCCCCTGCCCACAATTTCAACCCGTCAGGCTATCAAGAGTTGAACCCTTCACAGTTCCCTCTGTAAACAAAAGGAACCGCGTATCATGTTCACCGTCCCCCACGTCCGAAAACGTGAAGTAAATCTGAACCCTTCACAATCCCCAACGTTAAAAAAATAACGAAGTGGACCGCGTATCATGTTCACCGTCCCTCACGAATCCGAGGATAACTCGTGAAGTAGTAATACACCTCTAACGAAATGACCGGAGAATTCCTCCTTCCGTTTTATCGCTCGTCGCCAAATAATGTATTTTTAATAGCCCGTATGCGGGACCAGGACTGGGGACGGGACAAGGAAGAAGTCTTACCTGGGTAAATGGTTGAGAATCTCCCTGGCAGAGGCACTGGTCTGGTTGGTTAGAGTGGCTCAGCTAGACTGAGAAGCGTGGTCTCTTCTGCATGCTTTTCTCGCTTCCCAGGTACCATTGTTTAAGCAAGTGGGTAAAACCCATCACCTTCCGGTCGGCGTATGTGGGACCAGGACTGGGGACGGGACAGGAAGAAGTCTTACCTGGGTAAATGGTTGATAATCTCCCTGGCAGAGGCTCTGGTCTTGTTGGTTAGAGTGGCTCAGCTAGACTGAGAAGCGTGGTCTCTTCTGCATGCTTTTCTCGCTTCCCAGGTACCATTGTTTAAGCAAGTGGGTAAAACCCATCACCTTCCGGTCGGCGTTTCTGGAAAGCTCACGACACAACAAGAGCATCTGCCAGGGAGATTTTCAACCATTTACCCAGGTAAGACTTCTTCCTTGTCCCGTCCCCAGTCCTGGTCCCGCATACGGGTTATTAAAAATACATTAACAGGAAAACAACAACAATTTACCTTTTTCTGGCTCATGATATTGGCGTTGGGTGTAGTTTGTTCAGTGTTGTCAGTAACTAAGTGCCAATTTTCATCAAAAGTGAAATTTTTTTGTTGTTGTTGTTTTTTTCTTACGGAGTGTTCGATCGTCAGTCGGACTATGGTACCGGAAGGGGTGAGTAAATTTACCGGAACGGACCTAATTACCAGAACGGACCGGAACGGGTCAATTTGCCCCCGGTTTCCACCTTATTTCAGTATATTTGTACAAAATACACACTATTTTAATCCTTTACAACCTTATGCATTGTTCTTTTGCTCTTGTTCATAAATAATTTTGTCAAATGTGGAATATGGGTCAATGCACAATAATATCACCCTGTGCGTCAGGCCCACCACAATCACTTTCCCTAGTGGTGTTTGGAGCAGAAATAATTAAAAATAAAGACTTTAAATATGAAGGTATCCCACATATGTGGTTCGAGATTGGCTCGTGTCATATGTGAGGGAACAAGACAGTTCCCCGACAAGACAGTTCCCCGACACGGTTTTTGGAGACAGTTCCCCGACACATTTGAAGACAGTTCCCCGACACTTTTGAAGACAGTTCCCCGACAATTTTTTTCATAGTTAAATGACTGTGACTGATAATTATAATTGGCAATTAGTTCCCAGACACTTTTGAAGACAGTTCCCCGACACTATTGTCCATAATAATAGGGGATAATAAAGGCTAAGTGATCATTGTGAATATATTAAGTATACCTGTGATTTGGAGAGGCAATGTCTTTCTGTGTCGGGGAATTGTCTTAAGATATATTAGTTATAATTTGGACGTTCTTGTTATGGCAACTATATTAATGAGTTGCCTGAAGCTTCCTCGTTGATTTCAAGACAGTTCGCTGACAATGATCTGTCTGGAAGTCTAAGCCAGAGGAGAGGTAATGTGGAATTTCTTTGTCAGTCAGCATTCGTCAAGATGCGATTTAAATGTAGATGGTCTTTAATGCTCGGTCAGCTTAAAAGCCTAAAACATGTATTGCCGTCAGTCTGCCGTAAACGCATGTTTTGCCATTTAGTGGGACTGGTTCTTTGTCTCTACCAAAACTAGATGAATAGGACGCCTTTATCGGCTTTTGATACTACATATACATGTGCGAACAGTGATGGCTCAGACGGGACTTACTAACGCGCAGCCACATCTGATCCTCCGCCGACAACGAATAAAAACACTGTTTGTAAGCTGACACACAAGCTGACCTATAATTGACATGGAGAGAGACGTGTCAGTCAAGTCAGCTTATCATCTGATAAGCGTGTACAAGCTCATCAACTTTGACGCACGCGCATGTTCACGGCACTGATTGATAGTCAAATAATTATCATTATTATTCGCATCGCAGACTTAGATATCTATTTCATATTCTCAGACTTCATAATATTTATTTAAAACAAAAACTTTGAATTCATCTTCATTTTTCAAGTGTTTAATATATGGAAAAATGACAATTAGAAATATACTATTGCGTTTCCTAGAAGACATATTTGTTTTGTTTAAATGTGTGCATGTTCATTAACTGAACATGCTAGTTCGCTTAATTTCAGGTGTATTCATTAATGTGTTGACAATGGTATCAAGTATAGGCTTTTTTATACATGTAAAAGTCTGTCGGAGAACTGTCTTCAAAAATGTCGATGAACCCATAATTTAATATTTCTAAACGTCTGTCGATGAATTGTCTTCAAAATATTGATGAACACATAATAACTATCAATTATGATAATCATCATGATCAGTCACAGGTCATTTGACTTTGAAGAATAGTGTCGGGGAACTGTCTTCAAAAGTGTCGGGGAACTGTCTTCAAATGTGTCGGGGAACTGTCTTCAAATGTGTCGGGGAACTGTCTCCAAAAACAATGTCGGGGAACTGTCTTGTCGGGGAACTGTCTCGATTCCATATGAGAGGCGCTAAGATCCGCAAGGCCAGGTATTTTTTCTCCAGGTACTCCGGTAGATTGGGCTCTATGCTCTTATTTTTCCAATCCTCAGGGATTGCTTATGCAATTGCTTTTCACTGTTCCCATAAATTGACATCCTTTAGATACCTGTTGAAGGTCATTATCAAACCGATGTTCGTTCCTCGTTGTATAACAACTGTTTGTTTGACATCCCTGTACTTTAAGTAGACTAAGATGTTTTGTGGGCTTTTGTTGTACCTTCCTTCTTTTCGAAGGAAATATTTTCAGTAATTTTATACGCTGTTTTATTTAATGACCGGTATGAAAATCGCTTTAGTTTTGACGGTATCATTACCTTATTAACCCAAATGAGTATCACAAATACATTTAAAATATCAATATCACCCCTTAGGTTACACTCTGCTTCTTCTTAAACGTAAACTGGTGTATGAATGTCATTTGACGTGTCACCAGTAACAATTCTGATTCTGATTCTGATTCTTAACGGATTCCCTATTCTATTAAGAACTTTAATACTATGTTGCCTTCGGTATTGGTTAGACCCTTAAATTTGTCTTCTGTAACTTCAGTTAATCTCAGTGGAGCAGGCAATACCAATGTTTTTGGGAGTAGTCTTCGTATAAGACTATCTCCTCTCAAATCGCCCATCCTTCGAAAATATACTAATCCGTGGAAAAGAAGTGGAATGTATCCTAGTATTTCTAAGTGCAATGCCAAGAGGTGCAGATGTTGTTCGCATTTAAGCACTGCGTCTACCGTTACTTCATCTGTAAACGGTAGACGCTTCTCTGTAGTTAACATGTCTGATTTGACATGACAGTCTACAGATTTAATTTATCTAATTACATGACGTGCTGCAAACTGTAATATGCAGTACGTCGGTCAAACTCACCGCATGCTTAAAAGTTGATTGAACGAGAATTATCGTAGAATGAGTAAGCCTAAGAAAACTGACACTTTCTTGTACCGTCACTTTCGACGTACAGGTCATTCTGTAAATAACATTGTTAAACAACCAGTGGAAAAACTTTATTACGATGCAAATTCTACATCTAGATTCAAAATTATAAAAAGACATGAGGCTGAACTGAAATGGATTAAATGTTTACAGACCCCTTTTCCACTGGGGTTTAATGACAACATTTATCATGAGGGTAATATTTCTAGAATGCCGGACTTTGATATTTTCTCGCTCCTGGATTGTCGAAAACTTAGAACTAGATCTCATGGCACCAGGAAAAATGGTAACTTTAAACGTAAACTACGTGCGTTTAAACGAAACAATACTAGACTTAAGTGACTGTCTATTATATTATTAAATCATGGACGCCACTCTATGCTTTCATTTTTAAGTTCATTACCCGTTTCTGTTTTACGTCTTCTGGACACCGAGGCGAATAAGTTCTACGATAGTTCTAATCAGTTATATGATGCGACTCTCTTAACTAGAGGCTATACTCAGCATACTCTCCGTCCTTACATTGATTCTGAAATTAATCATAAACGCCATTTCTTCAAAATATCCTTCATTAATAAGGGTATGGATTTTATAGATTTGCCCAGTATCTTCCGTGAGAGCTCTGTGCTTTCTTCAATTCCTGCTTATTTTCAAAATACTGAAACACCTATAATTTGCTATAAATATAATAAACCTGTTAGATCTATCATTTTTAATTTTAATAAACTTATTTCAGATCTTGATATTGATGCTAATACTCCTGATTCATGTGATTGTAAAAATTCAGTGTATTGCTATCCTGCTGCTGGTCATGTAATTACTGGCAATTTGAAAATTATTCCTGATTCTAGGATAAGGAATATAATTTCTAAAGGACCGAAATATCGGTTTCCTTCTAAAATTGATTTTAGTAAATGTAGAGATGAAATCGCGGCTTCCTTGAATGAATTCGGTAATCGATGGTGTAAGCGAGAGTATGTTGAGCATAAAGCCCTTAAGGACAGGACTGGAAACTAAGCATTTTAAAACTAGTGAATAAACGCATTTCTTTCTATTCTCAAAATACTAACTTATTACCTCCTAAGCCTAAGACGTCCTTACGTCATCTTAAGCTAGGTATTCAAGAATTTCATAAGAAGTTTGTTTTGGCCCCTGCAGACAAGGCCGCTAACAATGTCGTCGTTGTGTGACGGCTATACTATGTTAACACGCTTAAGCAGGAGCTTGGTGGTACTAAGGCCTATGAACTTCAGCCATTAGCTGAAGAGAGAGTTATAGTAGATAAACATATTTGTCATTCAGCCACCAATTCGCAAAATTACAGTATGTTTCCTCTGGCTTTCTTTGCCGGTCATTACAGGGTCACTGATGAGGCTTTATTAGCCGAAACTGCGTAGTATGACCCATCTTCTTTCTTATAAATGTTTTCATTGCTCTTAAAGGAACTCATTTTTGATTTTTATTTGCCTTCACTGCAGCTGGTGTTGTGCCGTGTGGCGGCCGTAAAACGTCTCCCCGTACATCAACCATAGTGCAGTTTATATTTTACTTTTGATCCTTTGAGATCAGCGTGAATATTCTGAGAATTCAGAAATAAATTATTGGTTTAGACTCATATTGTAGACAGGTTTTTAATTATTTGGACCCCATTTTGATTTATATCAGTCTTTGAATCGACTGCCTATTCGAAATTCGCAAAATTACAGTATGTTTCCTCTGGCTTTCTTTGCCGGTCATTACAGGGTCACTGATGAGGCTTTATTAGCCGAAACTGCGTAGTATGACCCATCTTCTTTCTTATAAATGTTTTCATTGCTCTTAAAGGAACTCATTTTTGATTTTTATTTGCCTTCACTGCAGCTGGTGTTGTGCCGTGTGGCGGCCGTAAAACGTCTCCCCGTACATCAACCATAGTGCAGTTTATATTTTACTTTTGATCCTTTTAGATCAGCGTGAATATTCTGAGAATTCAGAAATAAATTATTGGTTTAGACTCATATTCTAGACAGGTTTTTAATTATTTGGACCCCATTTTGATTTATATCAGTCTTTGAATCGACTGCCTATTCGAAATTCGCAAAATTACAGTATGTTTCCTCTGGCTTTCTTTGCCGGTCATTACAGGGTCACTGATGAGGCTTTATTAGCCGAAACTGCGTAGTATGACCCATCTTCTTTCTTATAAATGTTTTCATTGCTCTTAAAGGAACTCATTTTTGATTTTTATTTGCTGTGTGTGTTACCGAAGGCCAAGACAAGCTTCCTACGCTATACTGGCTACCAAAACTTCACAAAAGACCTTACAAAGCACGGTTTATTGCAAATTCTAGCTCTTGCACTACCACTGAACTTTCTAAATTATTAACTTCCTGTCTTACTGCTATTAAAACGCATGTGATTAAATATTGTGATAAAGTCTTTGAGAGATCAGGAAGAAATCTGTTTTGGTCTATAAAAATTTCGAATGAGGTTTGGGTACAACATGGATATTGTACGACAGACTGCATGCATGGTAGTTAACCCAATCACGGTTGGCAACTTTGCTTCCCTCTTTAATTGCACGCCGGTGGGTCAGGCCTCAGATTCTATGACGGCTCCAACGTAAAGGCTTATTGAAAATTAGAGAGATAATGTCGGTTGGTGCCTGATGCTCTGTCTCTGGTCGGGCTCATCGGAGTCTAACTGTTGGTTTTCTTTTGGTCCAGCATTTCAGTGGTTTCTTGCTGTCGAGTCCTCACCGTTGTCTCACCTCTGTGGTTCTTTGATTTTTGTGTTCACGGAGATGTTGCACTGATGAGTTAGGAGGCCTTCATGCGGACTGAACAAATTATTTGTCTAAATCGCGACGGAAGTAAGGGCGAGGATTGTGGCCACGTAAAATCGATTTAAGCCCCCCAGTGGAAATCTTCCACTGACCGTTCCAAGGCGGCTCTTCTGTGGCGATTTATTTATGTTGTTGTTTGTTACTTACTGTGTGTATCACTTGTGTCTTTTGGTTTTGGATGGCCATATGGCCATTTTGTGGGAAAGTAACTGTCCTTATGGCCTTCCTTTGTTTAGGTTTCCATTATGGTCTGGTCGCTTAATGTTTGTATTTCTTTCCCTTTGGTGTCTTTTATGGGTGGAGTAAGTTAATTGTATCAATTCCTGATCTTTGTTTTACTTCTACTTTAAATAAATTGAAATCCAGACATTTTCGTGCTTCAAGTCTGTCTACTTACGACTTTTCCACTCTTTACACTACACTTCCTCGTAATATTATAAAAGAAAAGCTTAATGATTTAATTGAATGGGCTTTTCACAGAGAAGATTCTCTCTATCTTGCATGTAATGTCAGAAATGCATTTTTCACTTATGCTCTTTAGGCATAAGAATTATACACTTTGGTCATGTCAGAAAGTGTGTGATGCCCTCACCTTTCTACTTGACAATATTTATATTAGATTCGGTACTAAGTTATTTAGACAAATTGTGGGTATTCCGATGGGTACGAATTGCGCACCTCTTGTGGCTGATCTGTTCTTGTATTGTTATGAAAGAGACTTCATGTTGTCGCTTTCCATTGATAACCAATCTGAAATTATTGAAGCTTTTAGCTTCACTTCTAGATATTTAGATGATTTATTAAATATTGATAATACCTATTTCGATGGTTTGATCAGTCAGATTTACCCCCCAGAACTTCAATTAAATAAAGCAAATTCTTCTGATACCGAGGCCCCGTTTTTGGATTTACATCTATCTATTGTAGATTGGTTTGTTTCGTGCAAAATTTATGATAAACGCGATGACTTTGATTTTGAGATTGTAAATTTTCCTTTTTTGGATGGTGATGTTCCTCGTGCGCCATCCTATGGCGTTTATATTTCGCAATTAATTCGATTTGCTAGAGTGTGTAGTCATGTAACTGACTTCAACACTCGTAATAAATTATTAACGGCTAAACTTCTTAATCAGGGTTATCGGTACCATAAACTACGCAAAGCATTTTCAAAATTTTATAGACGCCATTCTGATTTAATTTCAAAATTCAATATTGGACTTAAATCTCTGCTACAACAAGGTCTATCGGAACCCGAATTTTATGGTGACTTAGTATATAAATTCAGAAAAATATATAACCGCAATGACTTCAGCACCCAATTTCGTAAAGTCATTCTTCGATATAAAAAGATTGGGTACAACATGGATGTTATACGACAGACTGCATGCATGGTAGTTAACCCAATCACGGTTGGCAACTTTGCTTCCCTCTTTAATTGCACGCCGGTGGGACAGGCCTCAGATTCTATGACGGCTCCAACGTAAAGGCTTATTGAGAATTAGACAGATCTAATTCTTGGTAATGTTGGTTGGTGCCTGATGCTCTGTCTCTGGTTGGGCCCATCGGAGTCTAACTGTGGTTTTTCTTTTGCTCCAGCATTTCAGTGGTTTCTTGCTGTCGAGTCCTCATTGTTGTCTCACCTCTGTGGTTCTTTGATTTTTTGTGTTCACGGAGATGTTGCACTGATTAGTTAGGAGGCCTTCATGCGGACTGAACAAATTATTTGTCTAAATCGCGACGGAAGTAAGGGCGAGGATTGTGGCCACGTAAAATCGATTTAAGGCCCCCAGTGGAAATCTTTCCACTGACCGTTCCAAGGCGGTTCTTCTGTGGCGATTTATTTATGTTGTTGTTTGTTACTTACTGTGTGTATCACTTGTGTCTTTTAATTTTGGATGGCCATATGGCCATTTTGTGGGAAAGTAACTGTCCTTATGGCCTCCCTTTGTTTAGGTTTCCATTATGGTCTGGTCGCTTAATGTTTGTATTTCTTTCCCTTTGGTGTCTTTGGTGGATGGAGTAAGTTAATTGTATCGATTCCTGATCTTTGTTTTACTTCTACTTTTCTATGGTGCTTTCACGCATAGCTGAAATTGACAGCACATGCATACTGGTAAACTAAAAGGACTAAGCCTGCCAAGGCAAAGTGGCGTGAGTCAGACTTATAATGGAGAAAGTGGGGTTTACAAGTACCCGCCCATCAGGACTTGGAGAAATTGATTGGACTGTATGTTTCTTCCATGCATAGCTGAAATTGACAACACATGAATTCTGGTAAACTAGAAGGACTATGTATGCCCAGGCAAAATGCGCGAGTCAGACTTATAATGGGAAAGTGGGGTTTACAAGTCCCCGCCCATCGGGACTTTGAGAAATAGATTGGGCTGTATGTTGCTTCCGCGCATAGCTGAAATTGACAACACATGAATTCTGGTAAACTAGAAGGACTAAGCCTGTCCAGCAAAATGGCATGAGTCCGACTGTTCAGCGCATATAAGCCGTTTGGTTTCATTGGTCGGCAGGGCTTGAGAAGTCATTCCATCACAATGCCGGGTTAAAGTCCCACAAAATTGGAAGCAGCCTCTCCAAAATGACGTATATAGTGTTGACGGGTACGTTGAACCTCAGCCGAACAAATAAACAAACAAACAAGGGTAGCCATTCTTTTTTATACATGTAATCTATCGGAATATTCAGATATAAATCTAACGGATACCCACAATCTGTGTTATGGAACAATAAGAAGAAAATCATCTAAGTAATCGCTAATTTACTGTATATCAATGCGGTTTAAATTGCTATACATTTCATGGACTTGTTTACAGAAAAAGCGGATCAAATCAGAATATTTGGATAATATTCTAAATGGTAGCTGTTAAACTCACAATAATGAGAAGTTAATAATAATATAATAACTATCAAGGCACACATTTTTAAATTCAGCCAGTTCAAAGAGATTAAAGTATATCGTTAAAGTGATAATCGTTGTGATACATAACGATAAACGTGAAAGTGTGCTTCAGTAATCTATTTATCCCAGGTGTGGATAATCTAATTATCTTAGGTGTAAAAAACGAAGTATCTGTCATAAGGTGTGAATGAAGTAAAAAGGGTCGAATTAATGCACGTCAATTTAACAGAAAAGATAGGAAAAGATAGAAAAAATAAATAAATAAAATAAAAAAATAATATTTAATAGTGCCAAATTAATTTATTGTTATCATGATAAATCTAAAAGAATTTACTCTATCCCCATTGTAACAATGTTAAAGTTTCTTAATGTTGCACAAGGTAATCAGAGACTTCCAAATGGTAATTTCTTAATTATTAAGTCAATAAGAAGGGAAAAATGCATAAAATAGGGGAAAAATAGGTCCGTTCCGGTAATTAGGTCCGTTCCGGTACATTTACGCAACGTACCGGAAGAATTCATACCAAATCAAATTGATTTCACGAAATCAGCTCAACCTATAAAATACACAATTTCTTTCTTTCTTTCTTCCGATACTGTTTTCGGTCAATTCTGACCATGACAACAGGTTTGGGGTGTGGATTACAAATTACAAAAACAGACAAAAATTGTTCTTGCATATTAACTAGAATGTTAATATACATTTATGAGCCAAGTTTCATGAGAAAATTTGAATATTTAGTATGTTTTGGAGAGGAAAATCTATTATGCCACTGCGGAATGCCAAATTTTTCATCAGCACTCTTTGATATTTTCTTTTCGAAATTTCAAACTCTTTCGACCCGATAGTCCATGGCACTACGGACCATGACTTAAGTTTCAATAGCCCTCAGGCAACATCATCACCAAAGACTGCTTCTTTTCGGCTCAACTCGGCTCAGCACATCTCAGTTTCCAGCTGCTCAGCTAGAGATACCACATCACATGTAGCACATGAAGTCTTGACACATCCAAGTTTTCACAACACTAGTGAGCAAGTCGCTGTTCAACGTAGCAGCAGACAGAGAGATGATATCCCCCTTAAAGTGCTAGTAGTTAACTGTCATTCCGTCGTTGACAATAAACCCCAACTAGAAAACTTAATTGAGTCATCTCAAGCAGACATCATTGTGGGCACGGAGTCTTGGTTGAAACCATGCCACCTGTCAACTACAGTTTTCCCAAAAGGTTTCAAGGTGTATCGGAAAGACAGAAGCAACCGCACAGGAGGTGGTGTATTCCTGCTCGTCTCTGACAAATTAGTGAGTCATGAACCAGAAGAACTGAAGGTTGACGGCAATTGTGAACTTGTATGGGCTCAAGTACTAGTGCCCGGTTCCAGCCAATTGTACATTGGTTCTTTTTACAGACCACCTGACGAAAAAAAGCCAGAATACCTCAGTCAGCTACAGTCCAACCTGTCCAGGATTCCTGTTAGCTCGCATGTTTGGCTCGGCGGGGACTTCAACCTGGGAGACATAGATTGGCAGACCGAGTCTGTGAAACCCTATGCCACCAAGTCCGGGTTATGCCATCAGTTGCTCAGTATCAACAAGAACAGCTACCTTGACCAGCTGGTTATGGAACCGACGAGAAAAACAGAGGACACAGAGAACATGCTTGACCTCTTCTTTTCCAACAACCAGTCACTGGTAAACAGAGTGCAAGTCATAACTGGTATCTCGGACCACGAGGTTGTCTACGTTGAGTCCAGCCTGCGTCCAGCTAAAGCTAAAACACCCCCGAGAATGGTAAACCGCTACAACAAGGCTGATTTTGAATCCTTAAAGAGAGAGCTAAGAGAGGCCAATGTAGAGTTTGACAACATGGCAAGTACTTCATCGGCAGAGGACATGTGGAACAAATTCCGAGGCCTCACATCAAACTTGATGAAGAAATACATACCAAGGAAGCTCCTGAGTGGAAAGAAGATCAACAAACCCTGGATAGACAGAAACATAAAAAACCCAGATGAGACGGCGTGACAAATTGTTTAGACGCATGAAGAAAACAAAAAACGAGAAAGACGTTAGACAGTATAATAGTCTTAGTTAAGATTGACTAGGCGGAGCTATCGTTTGTACCTGCCTTAGGAATATGCCATTAACAAAACGGTAAACCAAGTCTCCCGATTGTGTGAATTCAACTGTAACACAAGCATAGCTGTGGCGTATATGACCATTCCGTCCGCTTGAAGAAAGCGTGCGAAAAGCACTCTACCGAATCTTCTGGTGGACTCAGCCAATTTGACATATATTGACAACACCTGAATAGCTCCGCCTAGTCAATCTTATCTGCGACTACTATACAAAGACTGCAAGAAGGCTGTGCAAAAGTGTGAACGTCAGTCCTACTGGAAGTACATCAATGACATCATTGAAATGGGTGACCCGGATGTCGAACGTCAACCAAAACAGAAGCGCTTCTGGAAATACATCAAGTCTCTGAGGAAAGATGCTACTGGAATTGTCCCACTGAAGGACAAAGGGCGCCTATTTAATGCCTCAAAAGACAATGCAGACATCCTTAGTCGACAATACCTGTCAGTTTACACCAAGGAGGACCAGGAAAGCACAGTTCCAGAACCAGATGGTGACCCTTACCCGGAGATGGAAGAGATTCTAGTTAATGAGGAAGGGTGGAAAAGCTGTTGCGCTCCAGCAATCCCAACAAAGCTTCGGGACCTGAGATGATACCAGCTCGACTGTTGAAAGAATGCTCCAAAGAACTCGCACCTATCCTGGCGACCATATTCAACAAGTCTCTACAGACAGACTCAGTTCCAGAGGACTGGAAGCAAGCAAACGTGTCGGCAGTTTTCAAGAAAGGCCAGCGCTATGACCCAGCAAACTACCGGCCAGTTTCATTAACCTGCCTATGTTGTAAGCTTCTGGAGCATGTGGTTGTCAGTAACGTGATGAAGCATGTTGACCAGCACCAAATCCTCACCGACTCACAACATGGTTTTCGAAGAAGAAGTTGCGAGACGCAGTTAGTCACGCTGGTACACAATCTTGCCTCAGCCATGGACAAGGGAATTCAGACAGATAAGGTCATCCTTGATTTTTCAAAGGCATTTGATCGTGTGCCTCACCAACGCCTTCTTCTTAAACAACATCACTTCGGAATTCGAGGAAATCTCCATGAATGGATGTCACCATTCCTCACAGGCCGCACACAACGTGTAGTTGTTGAAGGAGTGACATCAGAGAGTGCACCGGTAGCCAGCGGGGTCCCCCAGGGATTAGTCCTGGGACCTTTACTTTTCCTCCTCTTAATAAACGATCTTCCGGACAACATCACCTCTCACACCAGACTTTTCGCCGATGATTGTATTGTTTATAGGACCATAGAAAGTCACGAAGATTGTTCGGCTCTTCAACAGGACCTTCACACACTTGCTGACTGGGAGCGCGCAGGGCATGGAGTTTCATCGCCAGAAATGCAGCGTGTTGACAATCACCAGATCCCGATTGCCCACCAGGCATCCATACCAACTGAAGGGGCATGTCCTTGAACTTCAAGACACCACAAAGGACCTTGGAGTGGACTTACAGTCTTCGTTGTCATGGCAAAATCACATTGATCGGGTTTGCAAGAAGGCAAACAGCACGCTTGGATTTCTGCGACGCAACTTGAAGGCCGGCACAGAAGAAACAAAAGCAAATGCCTACTTCAGTATGGTTAGATCCAATCTGGACTTTTGCTGTTCCGTATGGAGCCCACGTCACAAAGAACAGGTCAGGAAGCTCGAGATGGTACAACGCAGAGCTGCCCGCTTTACCATCAATCGGTACAGAAATACAAGCAGCGTATCATCCACGCTCAATCACCTACATTGGGAACCTCTGGAAACCAGAAGGCCAAAGATTCAGCTCACCCTACTGTACAAAGTGGTTCAGGACCTTATTGATATACCTGCCGCTGATTACTTGACCCCAGTCACCGCAAGGACCAGAGCTACACACTCCAGGAAGTTCAGACAGTTTTCAACATCATCAGATTCTTTTAAGTTTAGCTTTTCCCTTCGAACCGTACCTTTGTGGAATTCTGTACAAGCTTCTGTAGCTGAGGCTCCATCACTGGCATCATTCAGGATGGAGCTATCCACCCTCTCATTCTAAGCAAGTTAAGGGGCCCAGTCACTTAGTTTCTCTGCAAGGGGGAGCTGTGCTGTCGGGGACATATGGGCCCTGGTACCGCCACGGAAGGCAGAGAGGTCTTTACTTGTTGAGCCAAAAGTGGCTGGGATAACTTTCTTCCTTCTTTCTTATTTATGTTGTACCTCTTTGCTTATATATTATATTATTTTTTAATCATATTTTCTTGTTATTTTTACGCTAATTTATGACTAAATACTACTTCTTGCTGACTATATTCTCTTGCTTTTCATCTTTCTAACGCTTACCATAATGAAGTCATATCCGTTGTGTAAAAGTCAAGATTGACGGACCAACGTAGAAATGTAGATGTAGATTGTAGCGAAATCAATGTAATCAGTCAAACAGGAGCTCGATATAGGCGGAACATTCATGGAAAGGTCGTAAAACCAACATAAATTAAATGAATCATTCAATAATAAAATAATTAAAACACAAAATTGTATTGTGGGTACGTACTCATTAGAATGCATGTCCTATTAACAATCAGGAGCTTTGATATTGGTGAAAAATTCATGGAAAGGCTGTATCTATCTATCTTCTTATGCATTACCAACATAAATGAAATATTCAATAATAAAATAAATAAAAACATAAAAGTGTATTGTGGGTACGTACCCGTTAGAATGCATGTCCTGTTTGTAAACAGGAGCTCGATGTAGGTGAAACATTCATGGAAGGGCGGTAAAACCAACATAAATCATTCAAAAATAAAATACATTTAATAAAATAAATGAAAACATAAAATTGTATGGTGGGTACGTACCCGTTAGAATGCATGTCCTTTAATCAAACAGTATAGACCCTGATCAGACGCAGCGTTCTCGAAAGGGTTGTAAATTATATTGTGGGCAGGCCCCTACTTACCCGTTAGAACCGTTTACACAAAGGAGTTTCTATTAGTTTGGTTGCTATGGCAACTTGTAGTTTCCATAGACTTATAATGGGGAAAATAGAAAAATGGCATTTACTGCCAAGCCTCTGCAGATATTTTGACAAAACTTGCATAGAAATGTTCCATAGGCAATCTACTATCTGCCGTATGATTTTAGGCCTTCTGCTCATTTTTATTGGTTGCCATGGAAACCAAACTGCAAAAAAAAAAAAAAATAGAAAAAAATACTTAAAAAATCATCTCCTCAGAAACCATATGCTCTAGGAGGCTGAGACTTTATGAAAATATTCACCATATTTGCCTTTACAGGTTTTGTGTTTTTTTTTATGAAATTTGGCCTTTTAGTTTTGTTGCTATGGCAATTTAGAGTTTCCATTGACTTATAATGGGGAAAAATGAAAAATCGCATTTACTGCCAAGTCATTGCAGATATTTTGACAAAACTTACATAGACATGTTCCTTGAGTAAGCTTCTGTCAGCCATATGCTTTTATGTCAACCTGGGGTCCCCTAGGTTGTGCCAGGGCCATGCCCCGCCCCCTCCACTTCATAAAATGCCTTTTATCTCAGAAACCTTACAGATCCCAACCCCTAAATCAAATATATTCTTGTTTCTTATGATAAGACGCACTAAGTGACACCAACCTGGGGGTCCCCCGGGATGTGCCGGGGACATGCCCTGCCCCCTCTATTTCATAAAATGCCATTTATCTCAGAAACCATTCAGATCCCCACCCCTAAACTATATATATTCTTGTTCCTTATGCTAAGATGCATTAACTGACACCAACCTGGGGGTCCCCCGGGATGTGCCAGGGACATGCCCACCCCCCCTCCACTTCAAAAAATGCCATTTATCTCAGAAACCATTGAGATCCCCTCCCCTAAACCATATATACTTTTGTTCCTTATGATAAGATGGACTCAGTGACACCAACCTGGGGGTCCCCCAGGATGTGCCGGGGCCATGCCCCACCCCCTCCACTTCATAAAAGGCCCAATATCCCAGTAACCTTACAGATCCCCACCCCTAAACCATATATATTATCGTTCCTTATGATAAGTCGCATTCAGTGACACCAACTTGGGGATCCCCCGGGATGTGCGGGGGCCATGCCCAACCCCCTCCACTTCATAAAAGGCTAAATATTCCAGAAACCTTACAGATCCCCACCCCAAAACCATATATACTTTTGTTCCTTATGATAAGATGGACTCAGTGACACCAACCTGGGGGTCCCCCAGGATGTGCCGGGGCCATGCCCCACACCCTCCACTTCATAAAAGGCCCAATATCCCAGTAACCATACAGATCCCCACCCCTAAACCATATATATTATCGTTCCTTATGATAAGTCGCATTCAGTGACACCAACTTGGGGATCCCCCGGGATGTGCGGGGGCCATGCCCAACCCCCTCCACTTCATAAAAGGCTAAATATTCCAGAAACCTTACAGATCCCCACCCCAAAACCATATATACTTTTGTTCCTTATGATAAGATGGACTCAGTGACACCAACCTGGGGGTCCCCCAGGATGTGCCGGGGCCATGCCCCACACCCTCCACTTCATAAAAGGCCCAATATCCCAGTAACCATACAGATCCCCACCCCTAAACCATATATATTCTCGTTCCTTATGATAAGTCGCATTCAGTGACACCAACTTGGGGATCCCCCGGGATGTGCGGGGGCCATGCCCAACCCCTCCACTTCATAAAAGGCTAAATATTCCAGAAACCTTACAGATCCCCACCCCAAAACCATATATATTCTTGTTCCTTATGATAAGACACATTCAGTGACACCAACCTAGGGGTCACCCAGGGTGTGCCCGGGCCACACTCCACCCCTCGACTTCACAAAAGACCATATATCTGAGAAACTGTTCAGAGCCCACCCCCTAAACCATATATATTCTTGTTCCTTATGATAAGACGCAAACAGTGACACCAGCATGGGGTCCCCCGGGTCGCCACCGGCCATGTCCCACCCCTTTACTTCATTAAAATCCAAATATCCCATAAACCGTTCAGATCCCCACCCCTAAACCATATATATTCTTGTTCCTGATGATAAGACTCCACTGAATAATAGGCCATATATCTCAGAAACCATTCAAATCCCCATCCTATAATCACATATATTCTTGTTCTTTATTATTAGAAACATTCAGTCAACCCTGTCTAGGGGGTCAGCAGGGGCCATTTCTCTCCCTTCCACTTCATAAAAGGGCCTCATATCTCAGAAACCGTTCAGATCCCCATCATTTATATTCTTGATATTTATGATAAGATATATTCAGTGACAACAATCGTTGGCTTTTCTGGGATCTGCCATGCCCGAATCCCTCCAATGCTTAAAAGGCCTTACGTCTCAGGAACCATACATATCCCCACCGCTAAACCATATATGTCTCTGTTCCTTTTTATAAGTAGAAGTAAAACAAAGATCAGGAATTGATACAATTAACTTACTCCACCCATAAAAGACACCAAAGGGAAAGAAATACAAACATTAAGCGACCAGACCATAATGGAAACCTAAACAAAGGAAGGCCATAAGGACAGTTACTTTCCCACAAAATGGCCATATGGCCATCCAAAACCAAAAGACACAAGTGATACACACAGTAAGTAACAAACAACAACATAAATAAATCGCCACAGAAGAGCCGCCTTGGAACGGTCAGTGGAAGATTTCCACTGAGGGGCTTAAATCGATTTTACGTGGCCACAATCCTCGCCCTTACTTCCGTCGCGATTTAGACAAATAATTTGTTCAGCCCGCACGAAGGCCTCCTAACTCATCAGTGCAACATCTCCGTGAACACAAAAATCAAAGAACCACAGAGGTGAGACAACGGTGAGGACTCGACAGCAAGAAACCACTGAAATGCTGGAGCAAAAGAAAACCAACAGTTAGACTCCGAAGAGCCCGACCAGAGACAGAGCCATTTAGTGACACCAATCAGGGCTCCATTGGGCAGTGGCCACCTGAGCTCTGGTTTATGAAATTTGGCTCTTTGGTGTGTTTGCTATGGCAAGTTAAGAGTTTCCATTGACTTATAATGGGGAAAATTGAAAAATGACATTAATGCCTCTCAAGATATTTTGTAAAACTTTCATAGCAATGTTCCTTTAATAATGTTCTTTTTGGCCTATTGCCACGGATGGAAAATTATCAATTGCCATCTGTTGTCTTCAAGCGACATCAGACCTCTGAAGCCACTAGTCTGATTGGGTCGAAATTCTATCTGTAGCAGTCTTGGGAGTAGGGCTTCCATGGCTTATTAAAATACATTGCTGCCAGTGGGCAGTGGCCCCCTGAGCTCTGGTGAGCATTGTGGCCTATGGGCCTCTTGTTTTTTTTATGTGAAAAGTTTTAAGTGAGGCACATAACCTGTAAATGTTCTATAAAAGGGTTATCCTTTGGAAGCAAAGAATACACCACAGATCTGAAAATATGGAGTGTATATGTTTTCTGGGCCAGACTAGCTAGTTTCAATTCATGTAGAGAAAACTGGGTTTGGGAAGTATGCACGTTATTTATCATATATCTGTTCAAAGACATAGGTTGTGGGTATTCATTAGAACAGCCTCGATGAGGCGGTTGTAACGACAACGTTTTAATCTATGTTCGGCGTATGAGCAAGACATTATCATTGCATAAACAAAATTGCGAACATTGTTTCTCATTAAAATTTTCCATTACACGGGTGCCAATTAAGAAGAAGTAACGAAGATAATAAAGCATAACACGGTAATAAACCTATGGTTTTTTGTTAGAATCATCACAGCGAGGCGATATTTTTACAAACACCCATATTACCAAAAAAATAAAAATAAATAAATAAAATAAAATAGATAATAAATAATAATAAAATAATAATAATTCAATTATTATAAGAACAATATCTAGTAGGCACTTGTCAGAATTGCCTCATCGAGGAGATAAAAACAAGTGTCTATAAGAGTGAAAAAAACAGGAGAATCCCAAATTGTTAATCGTCTTCTTTGTCACTCCTGATTAAAATGTAATTGAGTCACGTCTGGTGAAAAACTGCCATCAGTGTTTGTTTTCAAACAGATCACGGCGTACAAAACTGTGTCCAAAAATTGGTACTTTCAAATCTGAAGCTCTCAAGCATACTTCATTATGTACTTGACAAAACGGTAATTGCAATTGTTAGATGTATAATAATATGTTGGAATAATAACTTGAAGATTCCAGTTTGGAAGTTAAAATGTAAGGGATTACGTCGCCGTCAACACTATTATGTCATATTTCTATTATTAATATCAGTTATTAAATAAACTGTTATTTTTCTATCAGTCTTTCATTTTGTGTTTTTCAATTGGAGTGTAACGGCCCAATAAACACTATATAGATCATATAGAGCATATCAGTTTACCTACCCAGTCTTTTCACGGACATGCTTTTATAGGTAAGCGGTTATCCAGTACAGAGCACATACATTCGCCAGAAAGTGACAACTGTCCTTCTTGAAACAGCGAGAGGGAGAAAACGACCGGAGAAAAGATATAGAACCCGCGTCCACCGGACCACCAGTCCGACACGCATCAGACTGTCCAGCCAAATTCCATGTTTTGAGTAGAAAAATGGTTTTATAAATAAGGACAAGACCACATTGCATTCTATGTAAAATTCTGCTTTCGGTACTGTCTTTAATGAGCATAAGGCAAAATAATTGGGATTATCATTCCTTCGTTTTGCTATTAAGGCAATCATAATTAAATATTAAAGACTCCCTTCGCAGGTGCAGAGGTTAACGAACACTCGCCCACTCGTAATTTAATCAAACTATGGTTTACTGACTTTCACACGTTATTACATGTAGATGTATGAATAACAAACACACTGTTTATTCACTCATAATGATACATGTATCTTTCTATCTATCTAGCCGTCCGTCCATTCGTCAGTCCGTTCGTCCGTTGGTCAAAGTCTGTGAAATTAGTGCTTATTTAATGCATATCGTTTTTAAAGATCAGAAATAAAATAAAATAAAGTCAGTTTGAAAAACATTATGGAAACACGCCGATTCAATTATAATGAACATGAAGTCAAACTGCGGGAAACAAGGGTGCACACTAATGTCAGGGAATTGTCCGGAAAGTATCCGTGAAATGTGGGGGTAGTGGTGCGTTATCCCTAATATCTCGACTTCGGGTGGTCAGAAATTAATAAAATTAGTATCAAATAAAATTGTAAGCTCCAATCGAAAATATTGAAAAAATAATTTTCACTTTTAACATTTTAACATGTTATCCATAATATCTCGACTTCGGATGGTCAGAAATTAATAATATCAGTATCAAATGAAACTTTAAGCTACAATCGAAAAGATTGTAAAATAATTTTCACTTTTAACATTTTAGGGGTCCGTTTTTTGAAGTTTATTTGTCCGGGATGGTGATCACTAATTGATAACAATTGTATCAGATAAAGTTTTAAGCGCAATTCTAAAAGAATATTAAAAAAAAAATTTTATGCACCTCATTGAGGCAGTTCTAATGAGTACCTAGAATCCGGATTGGGTCTTGGATGTTGGAGTTAGTGGTTCGTTTTCCTTAATATCTCGACTTGGGAAAGTCAGAAATTAATAAAAAATGCATCAGATAAAATATAAGCTCCATTCTAAAAGATCATTAAAATAATTGTCATTTTTTACCTCTTTTGGGGACTATTTTTGAATTTGATTTGCTCGGCATGCTCTCGGATTGTGTTCGGGATGTGTGGGGTGGTGAAGCATTAAAATTTAAAATCAGCATTATCATAATATCTCGACTTGTGTGGTCACTTATTGATAACAATTGTATCAAATACAATTTTGAGCTTCATTCTAAAAGAATATTAAATATTTTCTTTTTATACACCTCAGTAAGACAGTTCTAATGAGTACCCACAACCCGTTTTGATAATAAAAGAAGAAAAATATCATATATCACAGTGAAGCGCCTGTTTCTCATTTGAGAACCCAGATTTTCCCTTCAAATTCAGTGGAAGTAACTTTCTACTGTTTCAATACAGGTATGCAGCACGCGTCAGCTTATTATGAGTTAAAGCAATTAACTTGTCACGGTGTTTAATCTCGTCAGAAAATTAATGGCCCGTTAAATCACTCACAGTTCGTACACTTAATTCATCGCAAGTCAGAAATGGATGCGGCTAAATTTCGTCGTGGTTTCAACAGTTCATTTAATAACATTTCAATTTATCTTGAAATATTTTCTAAGGTTATCCTATCCCTTCCACTGATTCAAGAAGGACTGCTGTCTGTTTCTGGCGAAAGAAAGCGCACTGCACTGCTTATCCAGTGTTTATATGTATGTCTTCCAGGAAAGGTGGTAAGTAAAGGGAACCAACTCGATATGTCATAAACATATTGACTTGTTCGTTAAACCCAAAAATGAAAAGTCGTTATAAAACTGATTATATGAGAGTGCATAACATATAGATTTATACGAAAAGCTCACCGGATCGAAAATCTGACATTTTGGGGTGTTCTACAGCCGAACTTCGATAACTCGAACGTATTTGGGACCATGAAAATTTGTTAGAGGTATATATGTATGTTCAAACTACTCAACTTATACTGGCTTTCTTTCTGTTATATAAAAAATGTGTTTTTACTTATTTCTGCCGTATAATAATTTGATATGAGTGGAATATTGTGTCAAAAATATTAATTAACCATAGGCATTTAAAGCAAAGAAAATCCACAATTTTGGAAAGTTCCCAAAAAGTAGGCAATTTTAGAAGTGTTCCCTACCCCCAGCGACTTCACTCGACAAAATATCTCCTAACTGGCCTGTACCAATATAAAATACCTTTCTTTTTCTAACCCGCTCATCACCCCGCCCCCCCCCCCCCCCAAAAAAAAAATCCCAAAAATAGTCCCACCCAAAATAGAGAGTAAACGCACCCCCTCACTCACACACACACACACACACACAGAGAGGTAGGAGTTAACGAAACTAGGTACGAGTTGACTGGGGGATACTAGTTGACAAAAGAACAGGTACGAGTTGTCCAAATCAAGTACGAGTTGACCAGTAACCGTATGGGCATATAGCTACAGCCTACCGGCACATCAACATTTATGCTGTACCCATGTTTTTTTTATATCAAAGCATGGTTTTACGAAGTTGGGTTCTGTGGTCATTGCAAGTATATATTTTTCTGAATTTATATACTAAGTCACCATAAAATTCGACTTCCGATAGACCTTGTTACAGAAACATTGAATTTCCAAATTAAATCTGAATGACGTCTATAAAATTTAGAAAAGGACTTTGCGTAGTTTATGATACCGATAAATATGTTCTATAAAAGGGTTATCCTTTGGAATCAAGGACTATACCACAGAACTGGAAAATATGAAGTGTACATGTTTTCTGGGCCAGACTAGCTAGTTTCGGCCAATTAGGCATCATCAGTGACCCTCAAGTATTTTCAAAATTCCACAATGGAATCAATGATCCCAAAGGACAAGAAAATATAAACTACACTATGATGTAGGGCAGGGAGACTTTTTACGGCCGCCACACATTCCCAGACACCAGCTGGAGTGACGTTAACTATGTACTATAAAAGGGTTATCCTTTGGAAGCAAGGACTACACCACAGAACTGGAAAATATGAAGTGTACATGTTTTCTGGGCCAGACTAGCTAGTTTCGGCCAATTAGGTATGATCTCATACCAAGCTGGGATTGAACTCTCGTAGTCGCAAGAGTCCTACGCGGGTGCTATTAAACACCCAACGGCACCCCAAGGCATCAAAATATATGTACATTTAGCATAAAATATGTGTTTTAGAGGGACACGGAGTGTTTTTTTAATACTTCTCATCATCAGTTTTACTAAAACGGCACCCCATGGCACAAAACTATATACGTATAGCAAAGTTATGTTTGTTAACCTGATTGACATAAATAGCTTCATATATCCAGGGTTGACAATATAGTTGTACATCAGTTGAAACCCCCACCCCAATGAGTGGGGTAATTTTTAGCCCAAATGTTATTATTTACTAATCTTTGTAGAGTTACACTAGATTAAGCTTTATATCAAATATCAAAGGGTTGGGTATAATCTGCAGACCAAAGCTTGCAGACCTTTGGACCGTGGACCGGTCTGCAGTGGACCAAAGGGTATAATCTGCAGACCAATTACCTTGCAGACCAAGATTTATGCAGACAGAAATAATCAATATATCATATATAGATTATAAATATTGAATTGAAAAGAAATAAAAACAAAAAGCTTGTTTATTTTAAATGTTTACTGCAAAATGTATTTCACTTGAATAATTATTTTTGCAATAATAATAGTAATAATAATAATAATGAACATGGAAAATATTATCTAAAAGCAAACATTCTCATAATCATTGAAATGCTATTCAAATAATTTAGTTTGAAGGAAATTGGGCATAATACAGCCATGTGATATAATGCTTTCTTTCAGGGTTAAAATTGGGATTATTTTGATGGAAAATGTATGATATTTATTCTTATTTCTGCTTGTGATGCTCTTTTGATCTGCTTCATTGAGATGAAGTTCCTACAACACTTTTTAGCTAACTTAAGAAAAAAATGTTTTTGTTTGTTTAACAATTTTAAACCCCATTTTTTTTTTAAGAAAATGCGGTCAACAATTTAAAGGTTTTAATTTTTATGGACTTGTTGACATGAAAATGAACAGATAATTTTCCTAGTTTTCCAAGAACAGGTGGGCCTTACGAAAACTCTTCTGTATTATTTAATATTTAAGATAAAAAAGATAAAGAAGCTTTATTTAATGTCGCATATTCGAAACAAATAACATAAGCTCTGTAGAGCTTTTATTGCGGCAAACAAAGTATCCTCTAACAAATACTTACCTGCCTTCATTTATCTTCCTAGGACTACCCCTGATAATGCGAGCGTCAGCCAAGGGAGCTCCTAGTACCATTTTTCACGCCTTTGGTATGGCGCGGCCGGGGATCGAACCCGCGACCTCCCATTCCCGAAGCGGACGCTCTACCACTGAGCTATTATTTATATAATATTTTCCAGGCATAGATTGTGGGTGCACATTCAAAGCACTTCATTGTGGCAGATCTAACAAGAACCAACAACCTGGATCTTGGATCAGACATACCCCTGAAAACCCGAGTTTTCTATATACATTACGATAACACAGCCGTGAAACATATAGGTCATTTGGAGACATTGCTTACGATTTTGTTTGATTTTTACCCAACATTGAGACAGAATGACATCTCAAGCCCTACTGCACAAAAAACCTCTATGGAGAGTATGACTGTTCCAATTTTACTGGGCAGGCTTAAACCTTGTACACGGTTTACCAGTACTGAAGTTCAGCCAGTTTCAGCTCTGCATGGAAACACCATGCAGCCCAATCAATTTATCCAACCCCGGATGGGTGGGGATGCAAAAAAATAATTCAGTCTAAAGATGGATCTAAAAGATACACAGATTGTATAGAAAAATGTATCTTGACGTTGTGTTTTTCCTTCTAAAAATCTTTGGGAAAAATCTTCTAAAAATCTACGGGATTTTTTTTTTATTATTATTTTGCATATAACACATTATTTTTATTTTCTTTGTTCAACTAACTAACATGGTTTCAACTTCGGAATTTCAACATTGGCGTAATAACTAGAGAATTACTATATCACATTCGTGAGATATAGTGCATTCATTCATAGCTAAAAAACAGTTATTTTTCTGACCAAAATGTGTGATATTTGTCCAAAAACAGTGGTTGAAAATGCTTGCTAGAACCAGGCGATTCTAACAAGTAATGTCAGTTTTGGCAATCTGGAAGAGTGCTCCCAGCTAGGACACGTCGCTAGGGCAACGTCAAATCAACGTCATTGCATTGACGTAGATTTGACGTTGCATTAAGCTCATGACATTGTAATGACATCGATGTGACGTCACAATTAAGTCATGTGCCTGCTGGGCTGCATGTCACAAAGTGTGTTGTCAAAAGTCCAGCATTGGGACTTTTCCCCCATATTCATTTTAATTTCCTGGATTTCATTAATTAATTATTTAATTAATTATGAACAAGTGAGTACAGCAATGGAAGGTCAGGTACTGTTTCTTCCCATGAACTTTGCATTCTTTTCTTTCTTTCTTTCTTTCTTTTTCTGTCTTTCTTTCTACCAATTTGCATTAACCAGGAGGGGGCACGAATATTGTATGATATAATCCTTTATCTGACTCTGAAGAATTGTCATCAATTCTATTGATCTGATTGGCTGTAAACTGAGTGGTATTGTGACATCACAGTGATTGACAGAAATTTCAAGAATGATTGACAGGTCTTATGTCATAGCTTGTTTGAATAGACAACCAAAGAAAACAATATAGTCATGGTTCATTTATTGTTTCTTTGTTTTTAATTTTCTGCGGCGACTGATCTGGGTCTACACTGTTTACTCACAGTAAAGGCATTCTTTATTATGTATTTGTCAGCAGCTATATCTTCTTGCAAACTTTTGAAACATATTTTTGCATACATGCAATGTGGACCCTGATCAGACTGCTCCTCTAGGAGAAGTCTGATTTGGGTCAACACTGCAAAAAAAATCTACCACAATGAGATGGTTCTAATGTGCACCCACTACCTAAGATTGGAATATATAAGATTTCAAAAAAAAAAAAAAAAAAAAATACTTGAATGCACCATGACTCATGGATGAATAAGCATAATGCCTTCCTCTTCTTGAAAGTATAATTTGAGGACTTTTACTGGAGGACCAGAGGACTGAGGACTGAGGACTAAGTAAATTTGAGGACCAAATACAGGAAGACCAGTGCTTATTGGCTATGATAACTGCTATGATTACTGTTTATTGAAAAGACACCTGCTGGCATGGTATATCACCTCATGCATATACATACAGAAAGAAAAGGAAAAAAAGAAATATTAAAATAAAATAAATAAAAGGAAAAACATATTATTATATACTTGATATTATCTATGTGTTTTTTTTTGTTTAGGTGTGTGTGTGTGGGGGGGGGGGGGGGTGTTTATTTTAAACTCACAAACTGCATGATGAACAGTGAAGATCCTGATCAGATGGCATATTGTTACTCTTTTAAAAATGTTCACTTGAAATTAGTATTTCTCTACCGTAAGTACTTGCGATATACTTTTTTTAATTCACAAACTGCATGATGGACAGTGCAGATCCTGACCAGATGGCATATTGTTACTCTTTTAAAAATGTTCACTTGAAATTAGAATTTCTCTACTTTCAATATACTTAATACAAGTTATCTGTTATATTCACAAATTGCATGATGAGCAGTGAAGATCCTGATCAGATGTCTTATCTGGAGCTAAAGTGTTGTTATGCTCAGAATTTTTTCACTATAGAATTATATGAAATATCATTAAGATAACTTTTCCATATGCCATAGAGCATTCTTACATGTTTCCATAATGCTATTTTTCCTGACGAGAACTTGTGATATTTTTTTATTTATACTCCAAACATAGGTTGTGGGTGCTTGTTAGAACCACCTAAATGAGGCGTTCAAACGACTACTCACAACCTATGTTTTGGAGTAGAAATAAGAAAAATAATATATACCCCTCTAAACTCCAGATTTCTCTATCTTGTTACTCTTTTAAAAATGTTTTGTTGAAATTAGAATTTGTCTACTTTCTATATGTTTGTTATAATCTATCTGTCAACCCATTTTGTACCGGAAACCCCAAAACAGGTACCCTGGCAAACAGTGCAGGCCCAGATCAGATGCCGAGGCAATGCCGCGGCATCTGATCAGGGCCTACACTGTTTGCAAAACGTTCAGCCATTTTCCAAGTAGATTTTGAAGAAAACACAACCTGACACCCCTAAATTTTGAAATGGACTCCTGTTATATATAAGGAGGAAGATTCCATTTGGTACAAAAAGGGTTAAATTCACAAACTGCAAGATGAACAGGTTAAATTCACAAACTGCAAGATGAACAGTGAAGATCCTGATCAGAGCCTACACTGTTTGCAAAAAGATCAGACATTTTCCAAATAAATTTTGAAGAACCACTAAATTTTGAAATGGACTTGTGCTATATATAAGGTGGAAGATTTCATTCAGTACAAAATGAGTTAAAACATTGAAGGCTGTCCGGTTTGTTACCCTTTTACACACTAGTATCTTTATCGGATGTAATAAACACCCTTATAAACTCCACTTTTTACAGATAAAAATGGGGTTTATACAGGTAAACATCATTTTCCTTATTTTTGCTAAAAAACTGATGTATATTGTGGTTGCTCAAAAGAATTGCCCAATGAGGCCCTATCACTCTTTAAATATATTTTCTAAAGTGGACTACAGACGCTTTCATGGAATTTGAATTGAATACAGGCAATTATGTGAGTAGATTTTTACTCAACTTCAGAGAAAAAAGTTCATGTAATGAGCATCGTTGTAATGCCCACTTATAACCAAGAAAAATGGGGTTTATTGGTGACATTCTTCTCATTTTGTCTGCAAGCATAGAATGTGTGATCATTAGACCAAGGTGATTCTAACAAGTTTATCTCACGATTACCCAAACCACGGAGTGGTTTTGAGCAAGAAACCAATACTACGAGCATAGTCGCCTAGTTAAGATGATTTTTTATGAAAATCTTTTTTGATATTTTTATTATTGATACTGCAAACACAGATTGCTGCCTCATTGAGGTGATTCTAACTAGTACCCACAACCTACTTCTTGGAGCAGTAATAAGAAAGGTAATGTATGCCCCTGTAAACCCTGGTTTTCTCTATAAGGTGTGTTTGGAGGTGTTGATGAGGTGTGTGTGGTGGGGGGGGGGGAGGGAGGCAGTTTTAAATTTGTGGACATGTTCACCTAATGACACCTTGTTGTCACTTGGGTAAGTTATTGAAATGCCCAGAACTAAGATCTTTTTCCCCCAGGTTCATTTTTCCTTGATTGTTACACAATAAAAGAAATAAACAATATAATAAAATAAATAAATATATTCTAAAAATAAATAAAAATAATTTATCAAATAAATAAATGCTTATTTATCAAGGGGGGGGGGAAACCTACGTCACGATGACGTCACACAGAAAGACAATGGCAGCCGCCATCTTGAAAGTCCCTCTCGCTTCGGTAAGTGTTTTTGTGTTAAACAGATGATTTAAGCACAATCTTGACACAGCTTTTATCGCAGAGTACGGGCGAAATAACAATGTTTTGTCTGCAAAAAGAAATTTGTGCAGGCAATCAGTAGTATGGATAAACACCTTGGATTTAGTTCATTTCAGCGATCCATTCGTCAACACTCTGGATATGAAAATCATTCATATGAAGCAGCGCAGTGTTTTCATTAATCCGCTCATAACGAGTACGCGACTTTTTCAGAAGAAAATACCATAGAAGTGTTTATTAGTATTAAAATTAAATTTTTTGAACTTTATAAGACGTTTTCAGTAAATGGTATCGTTAACACTCGATCTGAAATGAGATACGTAACTACTCTGAAAACCAGCATATAGTTGTTTGTTTTGTTTTTCGTTTGTATTTTTTTTTTGGTTTTACGGCCCTTTCAAGATTATTTCACTCATATCGAGACGATCGCTAATCAGAAGTGGGCGAAAACCGGAGTACCCGGAGAAAAACCACATGACCTTCCGTCGCAGAACTTGGCGTCTCACATATGACTCGAGCGAGGCTCGAACCACAGTGGTGAGAGACCTAATGATCAAGAGTCAGCGCTCTTAACCACTAGGCCACATATAGTTGTTTCTCGTGACAACCTGAAAAGCAGGGTAACAAGTATCTTTGACAATAGTGGTGGCCAGATGAACAGCCGATCACAATTTCCGCTCTCTTGTCACTTAAGAAGACATTGCCCAGTCTAGAACATTGTCGCACTTGAACTATTTATAATGTTGCGCCGAGTTGCGAAAAAAATGACGATAAAACAAATGGTTCAGATTTAAAATATCTGTAAAAACAAGAGGCCCTTGGGCCACTATACTCCCCATAGTTCAGTTGGGCTCTGCCCCACGGAAGACATGCGTTTCATTAAGCTATTAAGGCTAGAAAAATCTAAGTAGAGGCCCACCCAAGGACTATGCTGCGAAATAAGGTTTCTAGCTTTTCTAGTTCTTGTGAAAACGTTGACAGAATATTAATATTGGCCTACCTTTTGGGAGAAGATTTAAAGAATAGATGAACAAATAAGCTGAAGATGCTTATTGCCTTTTATACAATATAAGCCATCATTATTGCATTGCATACAAATGTTCTAGAAAAGGGTAATCCCTTTGAAGCAAGGACTACAAGACAGAACTGAAAACTGTGGAGTGTACACGATTTTTTTATGGACCAGACTAGCTAGTTTCGGCCAGTTAGGCCGCATCACTAACCCTCAAACATTTACGAACCCCTGCAGTGGCATCAATGATCCCAAATGACTGAAAAATAAATCCACACTTTGATGAAGAGCAGATAAACATTTTACGGACGCCAAATATTCCCATAACACCAGCTACGGTGAAATATATTACTTTCTAGAAAAATGTAATCCTTTGGAAGCAAGTGCAACAAGAAAATAAAACTAAAGCCACACTATGATAAAGATTGAAGTTTCAACATTTTATAGTTCCTAGGAAATTTTTATGAAATTTAACTTAGACCTATGATAGAGAGAAAGAATTAAAGTAAAGATGAAATGGAATGTCAAGAAAAACACTGCCTCTTACACTATGTAAGTTATCATCCCAACTGCATATGAAAAATAGAAGTGAAGGCAATGATTAGGAATCGATACAATTAACCCACTGCTCCCATCAGAGACACCAAAGGGAAAGAAACACAAGCATGAAATAACTAGACTCTAAACATCACTAGCGGAAAGCCAAAAGGACAGTTTCTGTCCTACAAAATGGCCAGTTGGCTGTCCAAAACGAAAGGATATAAGCGAATACTGGTAATCACTTAGAGGGTCCAAATTAGAAGTAGAGGCAATGATCAGGAATCGATACAATTAACCCACAGCTCCCATCAGAGACACCAAAGGGAAAGAAACACAAACATGAAACAACATACCCCAACGGAAACACCAACAGCGGAAAGCCAAAAGGACCGTTACTTTCTCACAAAATGGCCAAAAGGCTATCCAAAATAAAATAATACAAGCGACACAAACACCCAAAGACCCCAAGTAGAAGTAAAACAAAGATCAGGAATTGATACAATTAACTTACTCCACCCATAAAAGACACCAAAGGGAAAGAAATACAAACATTAAACGACCAGACCATAATGGAAACCTAAACAAAGGAAGGCCATAAGGACAGTTACTTTCCCACAAAATGGCCATATGGCCATCCAAAACCAAAGGACACAAGTGATACACACAGTAAGTAACAAACAACAACATAAATAAATCGCCACAGAAGAGCCGCCTTTGAACGGTCAGTGGAAGATTTCCACTGAGGGGCTTAAATCGATTTTACGTGGCCACAATCCTCGCCCTTACTTCCGTCCAAGCCTGCCCAGGAAACGTGGTGCGAGTTGGACCGTACATGTGTATAAAATAGAAGTAAATGCAATGGTCAGGAATCCCTATTTGTTTCACTGAAGGCATTGCTTGAGATGTCATTTCATCTTAATTTTGGATAGAAGTCCCGAAAAGATTGGAAGTAACGTCTCGAAAATGACCTAAGTACTGTTGACGGGCCGTTCAACCTCAATTTCAACCAAACAGGCATCATCATTTCATATGTTTATGCCGTTCGTAGTTTTTTTGCGCATTGCGCGAAAATAGTAGACGTTTTTCTTTTATCTTTGTAGTTGAGACGTTATTTGTTTTGTTTTTGTCAATATATCAGCCGGTGCAAGACAAATGCTAAAATATGACATGTGCGACTAGTGAATACCTAGACCAGTCCGTGCATCTGATCGGTGTAATAGTTCGCTTTTGAAACAATAGTGAGCTATTACACTACTCACACCTGCTCGTTGTACGGACGATTCTTAATCCTAACCAACCGCACAAGTCCAACAGCAGATCCTGAACAGCGTAACGAGAATAAAATGTCATTGGGGCCTCGATAAGGATCGGTTTATACAACAAGCAGGTGTGGGAAGTGTCAAATATTACTACTGTTTTTAAAACTCAAGAATACACCGATCAGACTGCCCGGGTAAGCAAGCTGATCTGGGTAGTCTATCGTCGCACATAAATTGCCTTATTGTAGCTTTTTTCTTGCACCGGCTCATTAATTAAAATAAATAACGTTGAAACTACACAAAATGCCTACTTTTTGTGAGTGTTATGCCAAATACTGCATCGAGTGAGGTAAATGTCAAATTAACGTTTCAAAAAGTGTTACACTTTTCATTAAAACTGTGCTACAGTGTACAATATTGTTTTTTGGTCGACAAAAGTTTCTAAGCAATGGAGCTTTTTTTAAAATAGTGCTTAAGTCCACCTGACCATCACTAAAGGTAGCTGCTATTTATAGAAAATAGCCGCCTTATTCTTATAACTGTGAGGACGGCGTATTCAAAATTATGGTTATCAATAGAATCTGGACTAAAATCGTGTGTTGGGTTTAGCAAACAGTGTAAGCCCTAACAAGACGCGACAGAGCGCGGCATCTGATCAAGGTCTACACTGTTTGCTTTTTGTACACGGATGTAAGGCATAAACAAATGTTTACAGTCTAAGTTACCGTGTATTTTTCAAACCCACCCAAGAGACAGCTGACCCACCGGTTCTATTACTACTTTGATTAAAGTAAGTTTGTTTGTTTGTATTGGAGTTTAAGGGCCCAGTCAACAATATTTAGGTCATTTTTATCCCGGTCAGTTTACCTATTCACACTTTTTCTGTGCAGGCTTATACGTTAACCAGTACAGCACACATTCTATCGCCAGAAACTGACAACTGCCCTTCTTGAATCAGCGGAAGGGAGAGACTGACCATAGAAAAGATTCCATGATCAATCTCCACGAAAGAATGTTGCCGACCCTGGCAGGTAACGAAGCCGAGGCCGGCTTAAATAAAGTAAGATAATGCCTTTTTATAACGAGCAGATCATTGCAAGAAGTTTAGTTCTCAGCCACGACAGTATTTTTCCGCTCATGTAAGAGACCATTGAGGACCTCAAGAGATGTCTGCCTATTCTTCGTTAGCCTGTACGACTCTTTTTATTTTCAGAGATAAATGTAAACCTAATTCTGTTGTTTTATACCTCAACGCAAGTACGACAAAGCTCCAGAGTGGGCTATATCATCTTAAGTGACAAGGGAGCGGACATTACAACTGCCTGTTCATCTGGTCACCATTATTGTCCAAGATACTTGTAACCTTTAGAGAATTTGGCGCCTTTTACCCTGCTTTTCAGGTTGTCACGAGAAACAACTATTTGCTGATTTTCAGAGTGTGTACGTATCTCTTTTCAGATCGAGTGTTAACGATACCATTTACTGAAAACGTCTTATAAAGTTCAAAAATTTTAATTTTAATACAAATAAACACTTCTATGGGATTTTCTTCTGAAAAAGTCGAGTACTCGTTATGAGAGGATTAATGAAAACACTGCGCTGCTTCATATGAATGATTTTCATATCCAGAGTGTTGACGAATGGATCGCTGAAAGTAATTAAATCTGACGTGTTCATCCATACTACTTAAAGCTTGCCTAAATTTCTTTTTGCAGACAAAACATTGTAATTTTGCCCGTACTCTGCGATAATAGCTATGTCAAGATTGTGCTTAAAATATATGTTTAACACAGAAATACTTACCGAAGCGAGAGTTCCTTTCAAGATGGCGACCGCCTTGGTGTAAAATTGTGACGTCATCGTGACGTAGGTTCCCCCCCTTGTTTATGGGTCCTGTGTAAGAACTGCAATGGAAGTTCACATTTTTGCACTTTTCAGCTCAACATAAGAAAATTAATAATAAAAGGTCCTTATTAACCTATTTGGTACCTGAAACCCCAAAATGGATACATTGGCAAACAGTGTAGGCCCACATCAGATGCCGCAGAATGTGGCGTCTGATCAGGGCCTACACTATTTGCAAAAATTCAGCTATTTTCTGAATAAATTTTGAAGATAACACAACCAGTCACCCCTACATTTTGAAATGGATTCCTGTCATACGATGAAGCGGAAGATTCCATTTGGTATAAAAAGTGTTAACACCCAAAATAATCAGAAAAAAAATGTATCTGAAAAATCTAACAACACAGACTTTCAATCATTTGCAATTTCAACCTAATCATAGGCTTACAGCCATTGGTTGTAATATATAACTTTGCCACACCTACAATAGGATAAGCCACACCTGCTAAAAACCATTAAACTGCCAATCACAACTATTTCAATATCAAGCCTTTTTCTTTACTTCTCAAAGAAAATCTTGTTTAGCATTTTTTATATATGAGTCTTATGGAAGTTCTCTGAAAACAAACAAAAGAAAAAAAATTGAATGCCATCTGCTTGGTGCTTAAATTGTTTTAGCTCACCTGGGCCGAAGGCTCCTGGAGGAGCTTATAGTATAGTCGGTCCTCCGTCGTCTGTCCGTCCGTCGTCCGTCCACACTTTTGAGCAGCTTATATCTCTGTATCCTGCAGGCTGATCTTAATCATTTCTCATCTGCAGCATGCCTCTGTTGGGGCATTGATGACATAAACTTTTTTTTCGAAATCTCTCTAAAACTTTGGGTCCTATGGCAACCACAAGGTCCCATAGACTTACTATGGGAAAATGCTTGTCATCACCGTAGCACCTTCAGTCTTGATCAGATCTTTCTGAAAATTATATGTAATGTGGCTGGGGATAAAAACTCGGATGAGTTCGAAAACCGGCCAAGTCGGCCCATTTATCATAGAGTTACGTCCCTTTGATTGCTGAAAATGCTGATTTTTGTCGCACCTGCTTTAGCAGGAACACATAGGCGTGCAAGTTTCCGTCTCTCTGTCTGTCCGTCCGGTGGTCTGTCCGTCCGTCCGTCATTCCGTCAACATTTTACACTGGATGTTTTGTCATCGCAACTCCTCCTACACTTTTAGACCGATCATTTGGAAACCTTGCATGTGCTTTCGCCATGGTGTGAGGATGCGCATGTGGTTTGGACTTAATCTTCGAATCAATTTTTGTCACTTTTTCCATATTGTGAACTTAGTCATTTTTAGGTATGCGATACGTACCTCTTGTCATCGCAACTCCTCTTACACTTTTATACTGATCATTTGGAAACTTTGCATGTGCTTTCCTCTTGGTATGAGGATGCGCATATGGTTTGGACTTAATCTTCGAATCAATTTTTGTCACTTTTTCCAGATTGTGAACTTAGTCATTTTTAACCTTCAATTGGTATTGGGTTGGTACCTCTTGTCATCGCAACTCCTCCTACACTTTTATACCAATCATTTGGAAAATTTTTATGTGCTTTCGGCATGGTATGAGGATGCGCATGTGGTTTGGAATTAATCTTCGAATCAAGTTTTGTCACTTTTTCCATATTGTGAACTTAGTCATTTTTAGGTATGCGATACGTACCTCTTGTCATCGCAACTCCTCTTACACTTTTATACTGATCATTTGGAAACTTTGCATGTGCTTTCCCCTTGGTATGAGGATGCGCATATGGTTTGGACTTAATCTTCAAATCAATTTTTGTCACTTTTTCCAGATTGTGAACTTAGTCATTTTTAACCTTCAATTGGTATTGGGCTGGTACCTCTTGTCATCGCAACTCCTCCTACACTTTTATACCAATCATTTGGAAAATTTGTATGTGCTTTCGGCATGGTATGAGGATGCGCATGTGGTTTGGACTTAATCTTCGAATTAGTTTTTCTCACTTTTTGCACATTGTGAACTTAGTCATTTTTGTCGTACCTGCTTAGCAGGAAGACATAAACGTGCAAGTTTCTGTCCGTCCATTTGTCCGTCTTTTTTTGAAACTTTGCATGTGCTTTTGCCATGGTATGAGGATGTGCTTGTGATTTCGACATAATTCTCAGAATTTTTTTTTTTTTTTTTTGCTTTTTGCATATTGTGAACTTAGTCATTTTTAAGCTTCAATTGATATACAGGAGGTATCTCTTTGTCATCGCAACTCCTCTAACAGTTTTATACTAATCATTTTGAAACTTAGCTTCTCCATGATATGAGGATGTTCATATGCTTTGGATTTAATTCTTGGATCATTTTAGTTCATTTTATCACATTGTGAAATTAGTCAGTTTTTAACCTCACATATATAGGCTATGGATTCTTCTCAAAGCCCTATATTCATCTCTTCTGCCTTAAATAAACTTTTATTTTTTGTGTTGGGCAGGTGGGGAGCAGGTGCGACATCAACATCACCGAAGTTGAATTTCTGGTTGACATTGTCATCATGGTTGCCCCTTCAGTTTTGATCGGATCTTTATGGAACTTATATGTAAGGTGGCTGTGGATAAAACCTCGGATGAGTTTGAATACCGGCCAAGTCTGCTGCCCATTTAACATAGTGTAACGTGCCTTTGATTGCTGAAAATGCTGATTTTTGATCTTGTCATCACCGTAGCCCCTTTAGTTTTGATCGGATCTTTCTGAAACTTATATGTAAGATGGCTGGGGGTAAGACCTCGGATGAGTTTGAAAACCAACCAAGTCGGCCCATTTATCATAGAGTTACATCCCTTTGATTGCTGAAAATGCTGATTTTTTACCTTGTCATCACTGTAGCCCTTCAGTTTTGATCGGATCTTTCTGAAACTTATATGTAAGGTGGCTGGGGATAAAACCTTTGATGAGTTCGAAAACCAGCCAAGTCAGCCCATTTATCATAGAGTTATGTCCCTTTGATTGCTGAAAATGTCGATTTTTGACCTTGTCATCACCATAGCCCCTTCAGTTTTGGTCAGATCTTTCTGAAACTTATATGTAAGGTGAATGCGGATAAAAACTCAGATGAGTTTTGACCTTGTCATCACGGTAGCCCCTTCAGTTTTGATCAGATCTTTCTGAAACTTATATGTAAATTGGCTGGCGATAAAACCTAGGATGAGTTCGAATACCGGCCAAGTTTGCCCATTTATCATAGCCCCTTCAGTTTGGTCAGATCTTTCTGAAACTTATATGTAAAGTGGCTGCGGATAAAAACTCAGATGAGTTTGAAAACCGGCCAAGTCAGCCCATTTATCATAGAGTTATGTCCCTTTGATTGCTGAAAATGTCGATTTTTGACCTTGTCATCCTCATAGCCCCTTCGGTTTTGATCCGATCTTTCTGAAACTTATATTTAGGGTGGCTGGGGATAATAACTTGGATGAGTTCGAAAACCAGTCAAATCGGCCCTTTTATTATAGGGTTATGTCCCTTTGATTGCTGAAAATGCCGATGTTCGACCTTGTCATTTGAAAGTTAAATATAAGCAAGTCAGGAATAAAAGCTTGAATGAGTTTGAAAATCGGTGAGGTCAGCTGATTTATCATAGTTACATTCTACTTGATTGCAGAAAATTTTTACCATGTCGTCACCTTGTCTTCCCAATAAATTCTTCAGGAAAGGTCGGCACTTCCTGAAACTTTGAATCTGTTAGCTCAGGTGAGTGATACAGGACCATCTTGGTCCTCTTGTTTCCATATACAGCTCTGAATGTAATACTTGGAAGACTGCTACACTGTTACATGAATATATTTCCTAACATTAGCTAGTTATAGATGGTCTCAACTTGCATGTAATGTGTCTCTGTGGCAAAAAATTAAAAAATTAAAATATGTAAATAAATTACATAAATAAGTCACTAGAACAAATTAATTTTACCAAATTGTCCTACAAAAATGAATTAAATAAATACATGTAAATAACTGTTTGTTTTTATTTTCTAGTAGAGAAATTTCCATTAGAACTGAACATATTTTTTTAAAACGAGTAACAAGATGCCTTATTATATATTTCATTTACTGCCGGGGTCGGCAACATTCTTTTCTTTAGTGGAGATTGATCATGAAATCTTTTCTTCGGTCATTCTCTCCCTTCCGCTGATTCAAGAAGGGCAGTTGTCAGTTTCTGTCGAAAGAATATGCACTGTACTGGTTAACCGCTTAAGTATACGCCGTCCCAGGAAAATCGTGAATAGGTAAACTGACCGACTAAAAAATGACCTAAAATAGTGTTGACTGGGCCGTTAAACTCCAATACAAAAAAAAACAATATTTCATTTATTAATATGGTGAAAAATTTCCTTAAGGCATGTTTTCCTTTCATTTTTTTGTTTTTCCACTTATCCCGCTGAACAAGACAATCACATTTGCAAACAGTGTAGGTCCAGATAAACCATCTGACCAGTGGCCAGTATCTTCACTGTTCATCTTGTAAATTTGGGAATTTAACAGATAGATTATAATGAGTATATCGAAAGTATTTCGGTACAGAAATTCTACCTTCAAGTGAACATTTTTAAAAGAGTAACAATATTCCATCTGATCAGGATCTTCAATGTTCATCATGCAGTTTGTGAATTTAACAGATAGATTATATAAGTACGGTATATCGAACGTACTTACGGTAGAGAAATTCTAATTTCAAGTGAACATTTTTAAAAAAGTAACAATATGCCATCTGATCAGGAACTTCACTGTTCATTACGGGCCTCCGTGGCCTAGTGGATAAGAGCGCTGACTCTTAGTCATTAGGTCTGTCACCGCCGTAGGTTCGAGCCTCGCTCGGGCCACGTGTGAGACGCCAAGTTCTGCAACGGAAGGTCAGGTGGTTTATCTCCGGGTACTCCGGTTTTCGCCCACCTCTGATTAACGATCGGCTCGATATGAGTGAAATAATTTTGAAAGGGCCGTAAAACCCAAACAAAAAAAAAAAATAAATAAAAATAAAAAATTCACTGTTCATCATGCAGTTTGTGAATTAATAAGACAAAAAAAAAAACAGATAGATAATATCAAGAATATAGAAGTACAGAAATTCTAATTTCAACTAAATTTTTTTTATCAGAGTAACATGATGCCAAAAATATATTTCATAAAATTCTATGGTGAAAAATTCCTGAGTATAATAATATGTTTTTCCTTTTATTTATTTTTGGATTGTGGGTACTCATTAGAACTGGCTGACTGAGGCGGTTCTAACAAGCACTCACAGTCTATTGAACTAGAAATAAGAAAAAATTCAAACAATTTCATCTGAAAAAGGTTCGTTCTAGAGATAAGATAGAAGCCATTTTAGATTGTAATACATGAATGTATTATGTTCTGTTTCCTTCAGTTTTTGAATTAGTTGAATAGCATTTCTCAGTGATTATGAGAATGTTTGTTTAGAAATTTCTTTTCATGGTATTTTATTGTTATTGTTACTGCTGAAATAAATATCTGACATTTAATAATAAGATAAAATAAATTTCGCAATCAACATTAAAAACCATTTTTTTATCATTATTTCTTGAAAATGTTTATTTTTAGAAAAAAATCCATGGTTTTTATTGTTACTGCTAAAATATTTGACATTTTATAATCTGACATAAAATAAATTTTGCAATAATCATAAAATTTCTTTTTCATATCAGTATATTTTTAGTCTATAGAATATAAAATATTGATTATTGGAACTTGGTCTGCAAGGTAATTGGTCTGCAGATTATACCCTTTGGTCCACTGCAGACCGGTCCACGGTCCAAAGGTCTGCAAGCTTTGGTCTGCAGATTATACCCAACCATATCAAAGACCGGTGTCTTCTGGATTTTAAAAGGTTAACCCTATATAAGCCTACGTAAAATATTTGGGTCGGGGCCATTTTTGGCCCCAAGACTATCATTTGAACAATCTTGATAGAGGTCCACTAGATGAAGCTTCGTGCCATATATCAAAGACCTGAGACTTCTAGTTTCATACAGGTTTTCCCTATATAAGTCTATGTAAAACATGTGGGCTCCGAAGTGGGGCCATTTCAAACACATATATTATAATAAATATACATATAGTTTAGTGCCATGGGGTGCCGTTTTAGTAAAAGTGATGATAGGAAGTATTACAAAAAATAGCCTGAATCCTCTAAAACACATATTCCATGCTAAATTTACATATATTTTGATGCCGTTTGGTGCCGTTGAGTGTCGTGGGGTGCCATGGGGTGCCGTGGGGTGTTTAGTAGGCGTGCGTTTCGGTGTAACTCTAGTAGGTCAACTGAAATCGCTCATGATTACTGCCCTTGAACATTCTTCAAATGGCTGCGCCCTATACTAGTCCACTGTCAAGAAGTAAAGTCATCAGTGAATTTATTAAATGTCAGCGTAATATAACATTCCTGACCGAAGATTTTGAAGAAACACAACTTGTGTCATTTGTACAATTCTTCAAAAACAATCTAATCCCGAACAGACCATGTCTATTTTGTTCCAGATCCACTGAAATGTGGCTAAGCAGAACAGATTGGGTTGTTGAAGGAGTTCCAGACTTCGAGTTCTTTGAGAATTTCGGTGTGAATTCTTTTCTGTTCAAAATATACTCGAGTATATCCCATTTTCTCATATCTCTTTTCACTCGCATAACTCTGTTAGTGAATTCTTGTGTTACGGGAAAGATTTGTTGTCGTTTCGGGCTGATGGATTTAAGGTGGTTGTGGCCACATGATGATGGATGACGTTGAGGGGGTTCGGGGTTCAAGTAATGACAACTATATAGATGATTTCCATGTTTTTGAGAGTTATGTCATGAACCTCCCTCTCGACCTCGTCATCTGAATAAATATTATAAATATCCTTAGTAATAAGGAACAATATATAAATGGTGTCCGTCAGGTGGTCGTGAGACCTACCTTCGCCAGGGACAAAGAAAGACTGACTCCGAGGTCGAGAGATCGAAATGGCAAGATATGCATATTCATGAAATAATGACAATTATGATAATTTACAAATGTTCAACAAGATAATGAAATAAAGTAAACACATACCTGAATAAATATTATAAATATCCTTAGTAATAAGGAACAATATATAAATGGTGTCCGTCAGTAGGTCGTGAGACCTACCTTCGCCAGGGACAAAGAAAGACTGACAAAGGCTGAGGTAACAATGTGCGCATGCGGTGTTAATCAGTGAAGTGAAAAGCGCGCGAGACTTACATAAGGACACCGGAAATAGATATACGCTACTCAGGAATGCTTAATGAGAGATGAAATATATGAGTATATGATGTATGAAAAATAACTATGAATGGGGGAAATAACTGGAAAAGACTAGAAAGTCCTAAGCGCAAGCGCTCCTCCAGTTTCCATAATTTCACTCTGTGACACTTGGAATGCCCTTTTGACGGCTGAAGGTGCTGATTTTGACGGCTGAAGGTGCTGATTTTGACGGCTGAAGGTGCTGAAGATTGTGTAGCTAAGTTTACATCTTTGGTTAGAGCTAGGGACTAACTTCCAATATCACAGGTCCTGGTGTATGAATGTCATTTGACGTGTCACCAGTAACAATTCAGAATACGTGATTTCAGCTGGCTCAGTCAATACCTTCAAGAATCGACTGGATCGATACCTCCAATCCAGATATGGGGCACAAGGGGCATAGCCCATTAATTAACTCCCCCATTAGCCTAAAGTAAAGTAAAGAATAATGAACAGATGAAAAGGATTCATTTTTACAGTTATCAACACTGATCAAGTTATGCCACATCAGAATTTCTAGTTAATAAATAACATTGCAACCTGTTTTGAAGAAAATCAGTTTTGATATACAATTTAATTCAAAGAAATCAAAATTTATCACAAAATGCTTAAAATTTAAGTCTGAACAGAAGTGTGGTTCCAGATCAGACACCTCCTTTACGGCTGGAAGTGATTTTCGTGTGCAAAAATATGTGAAAATGCAACTAACAACCAAACAAAAAGCATCAGCGTAAACACACCTCATGTCATAAAGTCAGGGAAAGTATAAAACCCGGGAGTAACAGCCGGGAGTAAAATCCGGGAGCAAATTTTGGCAATCGAATACAGGTATTAAACATTAACATATCTGGATGAAATTTGGATCAAAAGTAGAATATAGACTCCTCTTTAAAATGCATATAACTTTTATGTTTTTAATTGAGTACTTTTCAAGATATGAACCGAAATATATGGCCATGTCGCAAAAATTTTGCCTGGGAGTAGCCTTTTGCGGTAATAAGTGTATGTATAATCAATTAAAAACATATCAAAGATTAGAAAAATACAAAAATAAAGTTATTTCGTCACTCCATGAAGTAAGTCATTGACCCAGTCGTAGGCCGGGAGTATTTCTGTGTTGAAATCGGCGTTTATTGGCGTTATTGCCTATGTCACATACATGTTGTTGTTGCACATACATTGTATTTATTAAACATAGTCTTACTACCCTGACAGCTAATAGCAAAGGCACTGATCAGACTGCGGAGGTAACTGTGTCACCGTTTGTACATTATACGGCCATAAAACAAATAGCGCAAAATATAAATGTTCCGGGACATAGAATCATAGGCGCAGGAGCAGGGCTGTGGGTTTGGATGTGTGTCGAGTCCTGATATGACAAGTAAATAAATTCATGTACTCCATGCTTAATCTCAGCTTTTCTTCTGACAAACGTTTAAGAAATACAATGTATGTGATAGAAGCAATAAGGCTGAGAATAAGGCAAATAAACATCGATTTCAACCCATTAATTACTCCCGGCCCACTCCTGGGTCAATTATTTACTAGGCGGAGCGATGAAATAACTTTAATTTTGCATTTTTATGCCCCCGCCATTCGAAGAATGGTGGAAAGGGCATATAGCATTGCCCCTGTCCGTCTGTGCATGCATCCGTCCGTGCGTCCGAAACTTAAACGCAGTCAATAACTTTCTTATTTCACGATGGATTTTAAAATTACTTGGCAGAAATGTTAACCATCATGAGACGGCGTGTCACCTGCAAAACCCAGGTCGGTACCTCCAATGTCAAGGTCATACTTAGAGGTCAAAGGTCAAAAAAAGGGTCCGAAACTTAAACGCAGTCAATAACTTTCTTATTTCTGGATGGATTTTGAAATTACTTTGAAGAAATGTTAACCATCATGAGACGATGTGTCACATGCAAAACCCAGGTCCGTACCTCCAAGGTCAAGGTCATATTTAGAGGTCAAAGGTAGAAAAAGGGTCCGAAACTTAAACACAGTCAATAACTTTCTTATTTCTGTGTGGATTTTGAAATTACTTTGAAGAAATGTTAACCATCATGAGACGACGTGTCACGTGCAAACCCAGATCCATACCTCCAAGGTCAAGGTCGTACTTATAGTTCAAAGTTCAGAAAAAATGGTCCGAAACTTAAACGCAGTCATATCAATAACTTTCTTATCTCTGGATGGATTTTGAAATTACTTGGCAGAAATGTTGGCTATCATGAGAAAATCTGCCTCACACAAAACCAAGGTCCTTACCTCCAAGGTCAAGGTCATACTTAGAGGTCAAATGCGAAAAAAGGGTTCAAACTTAAACACGGTCAATAACTTTCTATAGATGAATACGAACAAAGGCATATTTTCAGGCGGGAGCATTCGTGTCCCATGGACGCATTTCTAGTTCTAATCTCTGATATGTTTTTAATTGATAACACATAAAGTAATTCTTGAAGAAACCCCAGACTGAACATATTTTGCAAAATGCTTGACATCGTTAATACCACAAAAGTTACTCCCGGGCGAAAATTTTGCGACGGGGTCGTATATTTCGGTTCATATCTTGAAAAGTACATGCTAATAATGTTAACACTTATGTGCATTTTAAAGAAAAGTCTATATCCTACTTTTGATTAAAATTTCATCCAGATATGTGAATGTTTAGTACCTTTATTCGCTTGTCAAAATTTACTCCCGGATTTTACTCCAGGCTCCCGGCTGTTACTCCCGGGTTTTATACTTTCCCTAAAATCGCTTTGCTCACATTCGCGACAATATATGTGTTAACATGTGTTGAATGTATTTAATGAGTAAAATAGATAGCCAGTCCTAAAAGCAAATATTCATTATCTTTCCCTTTTTTTTTGTTCTAAATAAAATGTCTTGTGGGTACTCGTTATAACCGCTTCAATGAGACTTTCTTACCAATAGACATTACAATAACACAGACATGGGACAAAGTGTATTTTGTCACATCTCCAAAATAGGTACTTTACTTATGAAAACCTGTGCTATTTTTCTTATTAAAACATTGTGAAGCTCGTTAGAAACGCCCCATAGAGACGGTTCTAATGAGTACCCACAACCTATGTCTAAGAGCAGAAATAACTACAGGGATTTTCCTAGTGCAAATTTGGGGGCCGGTTATCGGCCCCTATTTTTTCCCAATTAAGAGACAGATATTCCCAAATTTTACAACAAATTTCCCGATGTCTGATTTTGTGCTACATTTTGATGAAAGAATGCATGAAAATCGAACCAAAATTGACAAAGTTACAGCTGATTGAAATTCCCAACTTTAAATATTAGTGAGCCATTTTTCCAATACCCAGCGGCCCCTGGAACCTGGTTATGAAATGTAAGAAAATCTTTGAACTAAAGTAATGTTTACCCCCATAAACCCCAGTTTTTCCTATATAAGTGGTGTTTCACGGACTTGATCACATGATGCTACACATTGACACATGTATTTCCAATATAATAAAAACAAACACTGCTTCTGTAATGCATATAACATCACTTTACCACGCCTTTGTCTTTGCATTGTACCTATACATTGTTTACAACAGGTCTTGGTGGCCTAGTGGTTAGGAGCGCTGACTCTTACTCCTTAGGTTGCTCCAGGCTGTTGTTCGCACCCGCTCAGTTCACTTGTGGAAAGACAAGTTCTGTTTGGTTTTTCTCCGAGTTCTCACTCCCTTAATCTGTGGTTCGCATCCCACTCAAGAACATTTTAGAAAGAGAAGTTCTTCATGATTTTCTCCTGGTTCTCCCATTTTGTCAACCCGAACGATCGGCTCAATATATGTGAAAATAATATTGAAAGGGCTGTATAGCCCCCACCACCTGCTAAACAGCTAATTTTCATGTGAATTGTTGAACAGACGTATTGTACACCGTAAATAGTCAAGGACACCACCCCCGCTCTAGCAATGGAAACCCTGGTAACCTCACATGGTCACTTGGTGGTGACCTTCGAATAGATACACTATAATGTTGAAATAACGCCAAAATGACATTATTTTACCAATGTATTCCGAACGGTCTGGTTCAAGTTCTTTAAACTGCACATAATACTCTCAAAAAGTTGCTGCAGTATATGAAGATAGATATAGATAGCAATGTACAATTCTTGATAATTACAAGTATTTCTGACAATACCCAAGAGGATTGGGGATATTGATAAATATTTAAGTTTTTACCTAGAGGATTGGGGATAAATATTTAAGTTTTTCAGGTAAAATTATCAATATAGATCTAATACATAGGGTCAAATTCATTTTTAACATGTTCGTCCGCAAAATACCACCAATTACAAAGTGCTTTTTGGAATTTCTATGTGCTTTCCGGTATTTTGGTTGCTTTCCGGTAATTCTATGCACCCCAGTTATAGTGCACAGTCTAAATAAAATACTCATCATGTATAATATTCATAGAATGAATCTGATTACTTAGATAATCAAATAAATTTGGGTGAACGGAGTTATGAGAACATGCCCCAAACACACCTTCCATTTCTAGAAGGCTGTAGAATAAACAGATGTGATATTTATTTTCTTAAATCTTGAGATTCTCTTAGGCATTTAGTCACATGTTTAAAAAACACCCACAGAATATTATTCTTGTAACAAAAAATTGAAATCAGGATTGCTCAACTTTAGGTGAACGGAGTTATAGGTTTCCAGGCTACATATTTTTTTCAAGTGATAAAGAGAGGCCGGTAGCTCAGGGCAAAAGGTTAGTGTCTGTGCCTACCTTTATCATGGTGTATAAATGTATGACATGTCACCAGTAACAATTCTGATCTTCATATCTACACAAAATGGCCATGGCCCCCGCCCATTGGGGCTTGAAGAAATAGATGGACTGCATGAAGCTTCCACACAGAGCTGAAACTGTATTACGAGAACTGGTAAGCCACTAAGAGGTGAAGGATTGTCTAAGGACGTGTCACCAGTAAACAATTCTGATTTTAAGCCTGCCCAGACAAAGCGGTGCGAGTTGGACTGCCCATGCTTATAAACCCTATAGGTTTCATTGGGCGACAGGACTTGAGATGTCATTTCATCTCAATGTCGGGTAAAAGTCCCACAAAATTGGAAGCAACATCTCCAAAATGACTTATACAGCATTGACGGGGACGCTAAACCTCAAATCAAACAAACAAACAAAACACAAAATGACCTACAAGGATTGGCTTGTCGTTAAACACAAAACAATCAATCAATTGACCTACATTTCATGGGTCACTGACTTTGGAAACTATTGTGACCACCCTAGCCTTCACCCTAATGTTCAAGAACTATTAGACATTCATTAATGATACTTGGTACATACTTGCATCTAGGGTTTAGGGATGACATTTTTAATGCAGTCATCCATATTTGACCTTGACCTATATTTCATGGTTAACTGACTTTGTGAACTATTGTGTCAACCCTAACATTCACCCTATTGGTCAAGTCCATTTCTTGAGGACTATAAGAGCTTCATGAATGATACTTGGTACAACGTTGCATCTAGGGATGACAAATATGATGCGAGCAACCAGGTTTGACCTTGACCTATATTTCATGGTTCAGTGACGTTGACCACCATTGGTGCAACATAGCCTTCAGCAGAATTCTTGTTTAAGAAAATTTAAGTTTGGTTGCTATGGCAACTTAGAGTTTCCATAGACTTCCTTAATTGGCCGAAACTAGCTAGTCTGGCCCAGAAAACATATACACTCCATATTTTTCAATTCTGTGGTGTATTCCTTGCTTCCAAAGGATAACCCTTTTAAAGAACATATTTAACTTCACTACAGCTGGTGTGTGGGAATGTGTGGCGGCGGTAAAACATCTCCCTGCCCTACATCATAGTGTAGATTATATTTTCTTGTCCTTTGGGACCATTGATTCCATTGTGGAATTTTGAAAATATCTGAGGGTCACTTATGAGGCCTAATTGGCCGAAACTAGCTAGTCCGGCCCAGAAAACATATACACTCCATATTTTTCAATTCCGTGGTGTATTCCTTGCTTCCAAAGGATAACCCTTTTATAGAACATATTTAACTTCACTACAGCTGGTGTGTGGGAATGTGTGGCGGCGGTAAAACGTCTCCCTGCCCTACATCATAGTGTAGATTATATTTTCTTGTCCTTTTGGATCATTGATTCCATTGTGGAATTTTGAAAATATCTGAGGGTCACTGATGAGGCCTAATTGGCCGAAACTAGCTATAGTCTGGCCCAGAAAACAAATACACTCCATATTTTTCAATTCTGTGGTGTATTCCTTGCTTCCAAAGGATAATCCTTTTATAGAACATATTTAAATGCACAATGGTGGAAAGTGAAAAATGACATTTACTGCCAAGCCTTTCAAGATACTTTGACATTACTTTCATAAAAATGTTCCATAAGCAATTTTCTGTCTGCCATATGATTTTAAGCTTAATGCTCATTGTTAGCTAACCAGAGCAGAGGGAGCTTGTAGGTATCTTTGATACTACTGGGTGAGTTAAACAAATTACATGTCAAGCCTCCATGGGAATGGGGAACAAAAGTTTGTTTGTAAGGAATGGGTCACAGGAACCAAAATGGCGGATTACCTTGAAACTTGGCAGATGACTCAGGCCCTAACAAGTTTGTTCAAATGATGACCTTTGGGTGACCTTGACTTATTTTACATCAGGGTCAAATTTGCTCACCTAAGCATTTGTATGGGAAATATTTCTAATTCAGTTGTAGCCTGTGACATCAGAATTTATATTTGCAATCAACTAAATTTAGGTTTGTCAATTCCAAAGGTCAAGGAAATTTACTGACCTTTGTCCTGGATGGCTCAGATTCAGTACTCCTATTCTCCAGTAAACTGCTTGGCTGATTGAAACCAAATTACATATGGAGGCTCTGTGGGATGTGGCAATGAGGCAAAATTTATTTGTTAGATTGATGTCATATAATGAAGACGGCTGCCATGCCCTTGTATGGTAAAAACAGGCCTCATATTTTTCAGGCATATGCAGGATTTCAGGCTTTAGAGCTTGGTTTTGTCTTGATTTTTCTTGATTTCAGTTTTTTTGGCTTCCATACTTTTTTCATTTTTCCTCATATATTCTGTATAAAATGACTTTTTAACGTTTATCCTGCTAAATAAAATTATTTAGCTACACACATTTCTGACTATTCACCAACCAAATTACTTGATATACAATGTAAAGCATTTGTTCAGTTCACAAACTGCATTACAAACAGTGTAGATCCTGATCAGATGGCATCTTCAGGAGCCATCTGATCTGGATCTACACTGTTTGCAAAGGTAACTGTTGACATGTTCAGCATGGTGATGGTTATGGATGTAAAATTGGGCCTTTCAGGCACGGGAAAGCTTGGTCAGTATGAGGCCTGTAAAAGCCCTTTGTAAATCTTTTCAAACACCAGATTGTCGATGGCCTTGCATGGTACATGTATGTAGCACTGAGAACTCGGGTTTTCTGTGATTCTTTTGTTTCCTATGAAGTCATCAGAATTAATTTGGAAGTTGATAATTTGGGCAAGATGGCTACCATGTCCATGTATGGTAAAAAGGAATCAAAACTTCATTTCTTGAACTGAAAATCTAGATTTACAAGCCTTCATGGTTTGTTAAAAAACATGGCTCTCATGGGCTAGGCAAGTTTTTCACACTTGACCTCTGGTGAGTGTACTGGCCCATGGGCCTCTGTTACTAGTTGCCACAGAAACTGGAATGAAAAAAGACCCCCCTACCCACCCCACCAGAAAAGAAACCAAACTTAAAAATCCTTGGAAACACTTTTGCTGTTTATAGAAATACATGTATTAATATTAGCCATTACAGATTTTGTTTTAGCTCACCAAAGCTGAAGGCTCCTGAGGAGCTTATAGGGTATTTGTCCATTGTCATATTTCATCTGGCGTCAACGCTTTCAAACATCTCCTCTGAAGACACTTGGCTGATTGGGTCCAAATATCATCTTGGTCACGATATTCTATGGGGTTGTAAAGATATCAATAACAGAGGAGCACTTGTCGAAGATTTTATTGCAAAGAGCGATCTTTGCTTGATGAATGATAAATCTTATACTTACCTCCACCCTGCGACAGGTCATTTGTCTTCTTTAGATCTCTCTTTGTGTCACCCATCTCTCTTCTTGGACTATGACTGGTCTGTTCATGATGATCAGTGCGGAAGTGATCACTTCCCTGTCATAATTGAGAGCGTAAACGAACCAGATTAGGACTTTAACCAGAAATGGAAAATGAATAAAGCCGACTGGGAATTATTCAATAATTTATGTGAAGAAGAGTTATCAGTTGATCACTTTAATGAATCATCTGACATTGTTTCTGATTTCACAGATACACTTATTATCCCCTCGCACAACATAGTTGTGAGGGGGGATATAGCATTTGTCCCCTACGTATGTACCTATGTATGTACGTACGTACGTACTTTTGTCATCACTCTAGCGCCTACATTTCTTCACCAATTTCAATATAACTTCACACAAATGTTCCTTATAAAAATATCTTGAGCGAGTTCGACTTTCAAGGTCATGACCTCAAGGTCAAGGTCACTGTGGCTATTTTTAGAAAAACTTTGTCATCGCTCTAGCGCCAACATTTCTTCACCAATTTTAATATAACTTTACACAAATGATCCTTATAAAAATATCTGGAGCGAGTTTGACTTTCAAGGTCATGACCTCAAGGTCAAGGTCACTGTGGCTATTTTTAGAAAAACTTTGTCATCGCTCTAGCGCCTACATTTCTTCACCAATTTCAATATAACTTCACAAAAATGATCCTTATAAAAATTTCTCAAGCGAGTTTGAATTTCAAGGTCATAACCTCAAGGTCAAGGTCACTGTGGCTATTTTTAGAAAAACTTTGTCATCACTCTAGCGCCTACATTTCTTCACCAATTTCAATGTAACTTCACACAAATGTTCCTTATAAAAATATCTCATGTGAGTATGACTTTCAAGGTCATGGCCTTAAGGTCAAGGTCACAGTGGCTATTTTTAGAAAAACTTTGTCATCACTCTAGCACCTACATTTCTTCACCAATTTCGATATAACTTCACACAAATGATCCTTATTAAAATATCTCGAGAGAGTTTGACTTTCAAGGTCATGACTTCAAAGTCAAGGTCACAGTGGCTATTTTTAGAAAAACTTTGTCATCGCTCTAGCGCCTACATTTCTTCACCAATTTCGATATAACTTCACACAAATGATCCTTATAAAAATATCTCGAGCAAGTTCGACTTGCAAGGTCATGACCTTGAGGTCAAGGTCACTGTGGCTTTTTTTAAGAAAAACTTTGTCATGGCTCTAGCGCCTACATTTCTTCACCAATTTCAATATAACTTCACACAAATGTTTCTTATAAAAATATCTTGAGCAAGTTCGACTTTCAAGGTCATGACCTCGAGGTCAGGGTCACTGTGGCTATTTTTAGAAAAAACTTTGTCATCGCTCTAGCGCCTACATTTCTTCACCAATTTCAATATAACTTCACACAAATGTTCCTTATAAAAATATCTCGAGCAATTTCCACTTGCAAGGTCATGACCTTGAGGTCAAGGTCACTGTGGCTATTTTTAGAAAAACTTTGTCATTGCTCTAGCGCCTACATTTCTTCACCAATTTCATTATAACTTCACACAAATGTTCCTTATAAAAATATCTCGAGCAAGTTCGACTTTCAAGGTCATGACCTTGAGGTCAAGGTCACTGTGGCCATTTTTAGAAAAACTTTGTCGTTGATCTAGCGCCTATATTTCTTCACTGATTTCAATATAACTTCACACAAATGTTCCTTATGGCAATACCTCGAACGAGTTCGACTTTCAAGGTCAAGGTCACTGTGGCTATTTTAGAAAAGCTTTGTCATTGCTCTAGTGCTTACATTTTTTCACCAATTTCAATATTACTTCACACAAATGTACCTTATAACAATATCTCTAGCGAGTTCCACTTTCAAGGTCACGGTCACTGTGGCTATTAATAGAAAAAACTTATGGCTCTAGCGCTTAAATTTCTTCGCCGATTTCAATATAATTTCACACAAATGTTCCGTATGACAATATCTCGACTGATTTTGACTTTCAAGGTCAAGGTCACTGTGGCTACTTTTAGAAAAACTTTGTCATCGCTCTTGCGACTATATTTCTTCACTGATTTCAATATAACTTCACACAAATGTTCCTTATGACAATATCTTGTGCGAGTTTGACTTTCAAGTTCAAGGTCACTGTGGCTATTTTAAGAAAAACTTTGTCATTGCTCTAGCGCTTACATTTTTTTACCAATTTCAATATAACTTCACACAAATGTTCCTTATGACAATACCTTGAGCTATTTCGACTTTCAAGGTGAAGGTCGCTGTGGCTATTTTTAGAAAAACTTTGTCATCGCTCTAGCGCCTACATTTATTGATGGATTTTAATAGAACTTCACACAAATGTTTCTTATGATAATATCTCTAGATGCTTTGCCTTTCAATGTCATGACCTCAAGGTCAAGGTCACTGTGGCTATTTTTAGAAAAACTTTGTCATCATTCTACCGCCTACATTTATTAACAGATTTTAATATAACTTCACACAAAAGATGCTTATGATAATATCTTGAGCAAGATCTACTTTCGTGGTCATGGCCTCAAGTCAAGGTCACTATGGCTATTTTTAGAGAAACATTGTCATCACTCTAGAATGTACAATTATTGATGGATTTTTAAACAAACTTTACACAAATGTTGCATATGATAATATCTCAAGCAAGTTGGACTTTTGCCATTTCATTGTTTTCCACACACGAAGTTGTCTAGTGCGAGGGGATTTGTATCGCATGCGATGCCTTGTTAATATATCAGAACAATGCATTCCAAAGACCTCCACAAATACTAAGAAAAGCAAGCCTTGGTTTAATAATGACTGTAAAGAAGCTATTAAAAAGCGTAAACAGGCTCTAAATAAGTTCTGCAAAAGTCCCACTTCAGAAAAGCTAAACGACGTAAAAGTTTTTAGAGCTAAAGCTCGGCGAACAATCCAAGCTTCCAAACGAAAGTCATGGAGAGAATATGTCTGCAAATTGAACTACAAAACCCCCATTAAAAAGGTTTGGGATATGGTACAAAAAATTTCAAGAAAAACAAAGTACCCTAGTTTTACACATTAAAATACTGGTTTTGACACAAAAGCTTCAACTAAAAAAGATATTTCAGATACTCTTGGTAGCACATTCTTGAGTAATTCATCACCGCGAAATTATTCTGACACTTTTAGAAATTTCCAAAAGGAACAAGAGAAAAGAAATCTAAACTTCAAATCCATCAATCACGATGAATACAATAAACCTTTTAACTTATTCGAACTAGTGGAAGCCATTGAAAAATCACACGATACAGCAACCGGCCCCGATGAAATTCATTATCAGATGCATAAGCATCTGCCAAAAAGTTCTCTTTCAACACTTTTAGATATCTTTAATAATATTTGGGAAACTGGGGTTTGTCCTGAGAGCTGGCGTTTTTGCTACAGTTGTACCAATTCCAAAACCAGGGAAAGATCATGCAGAACCTACGAATTATCGACCGATAGCTTTGACAAGTTGCTTGTGTAAAACATTGGAGAGAATGATAAACAAGAGATTAGTCTGGTACTCAGAGTCCAACATCCTCATTTCAGAATATCAGTCAGGTTTTCGTTTGGAACGTAGTACCAACGACAATTTAATAAGACTAGAAACATTTATACAAAATGCTTTTATTAACAAAGAACACATAGTAGCTGTCTTTTTCGACTTGGAGACAGCATATGATACCACATGGCGTTATGGAATATTGAGAGATCTCCATAACCTCGGCTTAAGGGGAAAACTCCCCAGTTTTATTCAAAGTTTTTTAGGTGAGCGTGTATTTCAAGTTCGCGTAGGATCTACCCTGTCAGATCTCTATGCACAAGAGCAGGGTGTCCCACAAGGTAGTATTCTCTCAACTACGCTATTTAACATCAAAATAAATAATATTGTACAATGTTTGGATGACAAAACAGACTGTTCATTGTATGTTGATGATTTTTGTATATGTTACCGTTAAAAAAACATGAACACAATTGAACGAAAGTTACAACAAAATTTAAAACGAATAGAAGAATGGACTGATAAAAATGGTTTCAAGTTCTCCAAGTCGAAAATGCAGTATGTTCATTTTTGTAAGCTGCGGAAGAAACACGACCATCCTTCCCTGTTTTTATACGGATCACATTTCCTGTCGTTGAAGAAGCCAAATTTCTTGGGGTCATATTGGATCAAAAGTTATCTTTTATTCCCCATATTAAATATCTTAAAGCGAAATGCTTAAAAGCTTTGAATCTGTTGAAAGTTTTAGCTCATACAAGTTGGGGAGCAGATCGGTACACTCTATTACATCTTTATCGGTCTCTGATAAGATCTAAATTAGATTGTGGGTCTGTTGTTTATGGTTCTGCCAGAAAGTCCTATTTAAAATCCTTGGATACTATCCATCACCAAGGCCTTCGTCTGGCGATGGGAGCCTTCCATACTTCTCCCGTATTAAGCCTTTATGTAGAAGCAGGTGAACCATCTTTAACTTCGCTTAGAGAGAAACTTTCTCTTCAGTATGCTATTAGACTTGCTACAAATCCATCTAACCCGGCATCCAACATTTCATTTCCACCTCAATTTGTAAAAAGTATGAAACTAAACCCACAGCAACCAAACCTTTTGGATTACGTATTTTACCACTGCTAGAAAATTCAGGTATCAACCTTAAAAATATTCAAAAACATGAAACGGCCGAATTTCCATCTTGGTGTATTAAAAAACCTTCTATTCTGTTCGACTTACATGATGGCAAAAAATCCGAATCAAATCCAATGTTACTCAAACAAAACTTTCAGGTACTGCAGTCACGTTACAATGATTACCAGCAAGTCTATACTGATGGTTCCAAAGAAGGAGATAAATAAGTTCTGAATAGTTAGATCCTTTGGAAGCAAAGAATACACCAAATAAACGAAAATAGCAGACTCGGTTTTATTGAGTCTGTTCATGACCAGTACTGAAATGTGCAACACCGGCCACGCCCTCTAGCACCGGCTTAAGCAGAACTCTATTTTCAAAATGATTCTAAATGAACCCAATGATCCCAAAGAACCAGAAAATATAATCTGCACTATGATGGATGTACGGGGAGACTTTTTACGGCCGCCACACGGCACAGCACCAGCTGCAGTGAAGATAAAAAAGTTCTGAATAGTTAGATCCTTTGGAAGCAAAGAATACACCAAATAAACGAAAATAGCAGACTCGGTTTTATTGAGTCTGTTCATGACCAGTACTGAAATGTGCAACACCGGCCACGCCCTCTAGCACCGGCTTAAGCAGAACTCTATTTTCAAAATGATTCTAAATGAACCCAATGATCCCAAAGGACCAGAAAATATAATCTGCACTATGATGGATGTACGGGGAGACTTTTTACGGCCGCCACACGGCACAGCACCAGCTGCAGTGAAGATAAATAAGTTCTGAATAGTTAGATCCTTTGGAAGCAAAGAATACACCAAATAAACGAAAATAGCAGACTCGGTTTTATTGAGTCTGTTCATGACCAGTACTCAAAAGTTGGTTGTGCGTATGTTTCTAAAGATACGCACCAAACCTTGCGCCTTCCAGATGGTTCATCTATTTTTACAGCTGAAGCCAAAGCAATAGACCTAGCTTTAGATTTTATTAGTTCTTCATCATTTCAAAAAGCAATTATATTTTCTGATTCACTTTCTGTGCTTAAGGCAGTAGACCATTCATCATCTAAAAATCATCAAATACAAAAACTGATCGAAAAACATCTTGGAATTTCTGAAACGCACCAAATCTTGTTTTGTTGGCTTCCGAGCCATATTGGCATTGTCGGCAATGAGTTTGCTGACAAGAAAGCAAAGGAATCGCTCAATCTTGATCCGTCTGTTTTTAAAATTCCTTTTAATAATTTTAAACCATATATCAACAGATACATCTTGTCGGAATGGCAAGGCGATGGGACCGTGCAATAAATAACAAACTCCATGCCGTTAAACCTGTCGTTGGAACAAAATGCTCTCCTCCACAGTTTTCCAGGAAAGAGGATGTAGTATTAACACGACTGCGCATTGGCCATACTAGAGTTACTCATTCTTATATTTTAAATGGTGATGAACAGCCTTCCTGTGTAGGCTGTGATCAGCCATTCACTGTGAAACATATTTTAATTGAATGTGTAGACTTTTCACCGTCCCGTAACTTATACTTCAAAGCTGACACTTTGCAACAATTGTTTCAAGATGTACCTTTTGAAAATATTATTTTATTCTTAAAAGAAATTGGACTTTTTCATAAGATTTAACTGTTTAAGATTTTTATACATATCAAACTAATTTTTTAACTTTTAATATCCTCATAATTCTCCATGCCGTTAACCATTAACCGTTTGACGCTTATGACCCACAGAAGGTTGACGCGTAGTTAAACACGAAATCATCATCATCATCATCATCCAAATTTCATTTGTAGTGTTCTTGGGCTGGGGGCTGCCATGGTTTATAAAAATACATTGCTGACAATGGGCAGTGCCCACCTGAGCTCTGGTGAACATAGTGGTCCATGGGCCTCTTGTTATACCCTCTGATTTTACTGCCAAGTCATTGCAGATATTTTGATAAAACTTTTATAGATATGTTCCTTGAGTAAACTTCTCTCAGCCACATGCTTTTATATGCCAACATGGGGGTCCCCCAGGTTGTGCCGGGGCCATGCCCCACCCCCTCCACTTCATTAAAGGCCATATATATCAGAAACCATTCAAATCCCAACCCCTAAACAATATATATTATTGTTTCTTATGATAAGACGCATTCAGTGACACCAACCTATGGGGTACCCTGGGATGTTTCGGGCCATGCCCCAACCCTCCATTTCATTAAAGGCCCGATATCTCAGAAACCTTACAAATCCCCACCCCTGAACCATATATATTCTTGTTCCTTATGATAAGACGCATTCAGTGACACCAACCTGGGGGTCCCTCGGGCTGTGCCAAGGCCATGCCGCACCCCCATCCATTTCATAAAAGGCCTGATATCTCGGAAACTTTACAGATCCCTACCCTTAACCATATATATTCTTGTTACTTATGAAAAGACACATTCATTGACACCAACCTGAGGGTCTCCGGGTGTGTGCCGGGGCCATGTCGCACCCCTCCACTTCACAAAGGCCATACATCTCAGAAACTGGTCAGAGCCCCACCCCTTAACTATATATATATTCTTGTTCCTCATGATAAGACACATTCATTGATACCAACCTGGGGGGTCTACCGGTGTGCGCTGGGGCCATGCCCTACCCCTCCACTTCACAAAAGGCCATATATCCCAGAAACTGTTCAGAGCCCCAACCCTTAAGCATATATATGCATGTTCCTTATGATAAGAAGATTCAGCGACACCAGCCTGTGAGTCACCCGGGATGCCCCGGGTAGTCACCCGGGATGCCCCAGGCCATGTCCCACCCGTTTACTTCATTAAAAGCTATATATCTCAGATATCGTTCTGATCGCCACCCCTAAACAGTCCTCGTGTTTGTATAGGCATGTTTTCATAATGAAAATGCTTGTGAATGCAACTTCTTTATTTCTTCACCTATGGTTACCACGCTTGCTACAAATATTGTTTAGGGACCGCATAAGTACATGAGGGTATCTCAAGTTTGATCCGACCCCCTGGGGTTCTTGGGTAAGGTCAAAGGTCAAATTTTCAAGAAAATGCTAATACAATTACTTTTATATTTCTTGGCCTATGATGACCAAACTCAGTACACATATTGCTTAGGGACTGGAGATGTGCATGAAGGTATCCAAATTTTGATCTGAACCCCTGGGGTCATTGGGTTATGTCAAAGGTCAAAGGGGGGGGGGGGTGCCCATAAGGCCCTTTTCCTGCCCTGGAACAAAAGTCTTCATTTTCTCCTGATGTATTGCCTATAGTATCCCATTTACTAAAATAGTATTGGTTTTGTAACGTAAGCCCTAGTTATTGAGAAACATGATAATGAAAGTGGGTGGGGTAATTCAGCATTAATCTGAAGCATCATGTTTTACGCACTGTTTCTTTTTTAAAATATATCACACCCACTCATTATTTCCACTGTTTGTTAGACAAATGTATTGGGTAAATTCCTATTTAAAATTTAATCCTCTAAAGTAAAATACTACATCTGCAGCAACTATTTTATGAACATCGTCAAATTTTGTTAATTTTGCATCTTCAAATTCAATAAATCCTAGCCTATCTCCGAAACTAAATGGCAAATTATTTTCAAACTTCCTTGAATTTAACATTGGAAGAGTACAAAGTGTTAATTAGGTTTTGGTGACCTTGACCTAATATTCAAGGTCACTTGGGCTGATCAAATATCAAAATTAGGGGTGACTATTTTGGCCATTTTTCTGTTTCTGAACAAAAAGCTTCAAATTCTCCTAATACATTGCCTATAGAATTCCTTTTACTCAGACAGTTTAGGTTTTGCAAAGTAAGCCCTAGTTATGGCGTTAAATGATCATGAAAATGGGTGTGATAATGCAATACGATGCTGAGGTTTTGTGTTTTATGCACCACATCTCTATCAAAATATAGTAAATGCATTCATATCTTCCTCTGTTTGTTTGTTTACCTTAGGTAACATCCTACCTAATTTTCTTCCTCTAAAGTTAAGTATGCCATCTGCAGCAACTCTTTTATGAAAACCTTTTATTTCTGAGAATTTTGCATCTTGGAATTCAATAAAACATATTTTTTCTGGAATTAAATGAAAGCTTCAATTGAAATAATTCTGAAGACAGTATTTGGAAAAAACAAAATGTTGCCTAGGTTATGTTGACCTTGGTTAGATGGTCTTTGAAATTATCAGACAGGACCAATAAGGTCATATTCTGCCGACCCCATCGATCATCGTCCCCGCCACAACATATCTTCATTTACTCAAGCGCACAGTCCTGTCTTATTATCCCCCGCCGAAGGCGGAGGGATATAGTTTTGGCGTTGTCCGTCCGTCCGTCCTTCCGTCCGTCCGTCCTTCCGTCCGTCCGTCCATCCGTCCTTCCGTCCGTCCGTCACACTTTTTTGTCCGGAACCGTTTCTCAGCAACTATTGCATTGAATTAAATGAAACTTGAAATAAATATGTATTATTATGCTGTGGTGATGCACGCGCAATTTTTTTTCGGATTGACTTTTTACATCCAGAGTTATGGCCCCTTGAATGATTGAAATTCTGGATTTTTCGTCGTCTCACTTTGTCCGGAACCGTTACTCAGCAACTATTGCATGGAATTAAATGAAACTTGAAATAAATATGTATTATTATGCTGCAGTGATGCACGTGCAATTTTTTTTCGGATTGACTTTTTACATCCAGAGTTATGGCCCCTTAAATGATTGAAATTCTGGATTTTTTCGTCATCTCACTCTGTCCGGAACTGTTTCTCAGCAACTATTGCATGGAATTAAATGAAACGTGAAATAAATATGTATTATTATGCTGCGGTGATGCACGCGCAATTTTTTTCTGGATTGACTTTTTACATCCAGAGTAATGGCCCCTTAAATGATCGAAATTCTGGATTTTTCGTCGTCTCACTTTGTCCGGAACCGTTTCTCAGCAACTATTCCATGGAATTAAATGAAACTTGAAATAAATATGTATTATTATGCTGTGGTGATGCACGCATATTTTTTTTCCGGATTTACTTTTTACATCCAGAGTTATGGCCCCTTAAATGATTGTAATCCTTGGTTTTTCGTCGTCTCACTTTTTTGTCGGGAACTGTTTCTCAGCAACTGAAATGAAACTTGAAATAAATATGTATTATTATGCTGTGGTGATGCACGCACAAATTTTTTTCGGATTGACTTTTTACACCCAGAGTTATGGCCCCTTAAATGATTAAAATTCTGGATTTTTCGTTGTCTCACTTTGTCTGGAACCGCTTCTCAGCAACTATTGCATGGAATAAAATGAAACTTGAAATAAATATGTATTATTATGCTGCCGTGATGCACGCGCAATTTTTTTTCGGATTTACCTGGATTGACTTTTTTATCCAGAGTTATTTCCCCTTAAATGATTGAAATTGAGGAATTTTGTCTATTCGGTGATTATATCGGGTTTTTTTAATATTCGCGAATTTTATTTTGGTATCCTTGAAACCACATAACAGTTAAATAAACCTCAACTTTGACAGACAAGTTAATCTCTACTGATAATTAGGTCAGTAGGTCAGGGTACAGCCTCTCATCCAGGGAGTAAATGTTCAGCGGGGCCCTTCCTCATTGTCTCTAGTTTGCTTCTTAGAACCATCCTCAATTTTGGCCAGATATATTTTCTTGCCATTCTACACGAAAAACCCATTCGGCGGGGGATATCAATTCAACGAATTTGCTTGTTATTTTTCCCTTCTGAGAAAAATATAAGGACTGCAGCTTTATTACATGACAAGTGTTCATTTTGCTTATTTTAAGTCTTGGAATTTGCAGTATCTTTGTTTATCTCTCAAATCTGAATTCTTTTGAAACGTGTACATGTATGCAGATATTATTGTGAGTGTACACAGTTGATTAGATTTTGGTGATCTTGACCTTATTTTAAGGTCAGACTGAAATTGGACATTGTTAATTGTATTGTGACCTTGAAAACAAGGTCATCAAGCCTAATATTGTTTGTTTACCATTTCTTACTCAGCCCCTTGTTCTGTCCTGGTGACTATGCCAGATAAACTAGATTCCATTCCACTCATTTGATCCCACAAACTGTGCAAACAAGCTTAAGTTTACTAAACTTCAATCTACTTTGACCTTTGATGACCTTGAAATGAGGTTAATGTTAATCAACTTGAAATCATGGCCCAATAATTCATCTAAGCCAGTTTCTAAGAATCAAGTCAGAGAAACTATACTCAAAGCTTAAAAATTTTGACCTATTTTGTTCTGTGGTGACCTTGAAAACAAGGCCCTTGAAAATAAGGACAAGTTCACTGAACATCTAACCAACTCAGAGACATGTCCAGATGATACATCCAGCCAAGTCTGGTGTAATGCTGCATAATTTAAGTGACAGCTCGACTAAAGGGTAATATGAGTGCAATTATAGATATCTAACCTGTCCTGACCTTGAAAATGAGGTCAAGGTCACCAAAACCTAAGCTCAAAGGCAAGTTCTAATGATATAGATATCTGGGAAAATCAATGAAATGTCACAGGATTTGAATTTAATAATTCCCAAATAAAGACATTATTTTCGATTTTGAAAATCTCACAGACCATGTGACCTTGAAGATAAGGTCAAGGTCACACAAACCTAGTCAGCCCTTTATATTCTCAATATCTTATAATATATTCAGATTAATTTCAAAAATATCCCTTGTGTAGCTCAAAAGAAAAAATATGATTTATTGAATTCCAAGATGCAAAATTATCAGGAATAAAAGGTTTTCATAAAAGAGTTGCTGCAGATTGCATGCTTTACTTTAGAGGAAGAAAACTAGGTGGGGTGTTACCTAAGGCAAACAAACAGACAGAGGAAGTTATGGCTCCGTTTGCTATATTTTAAAAGAGATGCGGTGCATAAAACACAATACCTCAGCATCATATCGAATTACCCCACCCAGTTTCATGATCATTTAACGCCATAACTAGGGCTTACTTTGCAAAACCTAAACTGTCTTAGTAGAAGCAATTCTATAGGCAATGTATCAGGTGAATTTGAAGCTTTTTGTTCAGAAACAGAAAAATGGCCAAAATGGTCAACCCTAATTTTGATATTTGACCAGCCCAAGTGACCTTGACTATTAGGTCAAGGTCACCAAAACCTAATCAACACTTTGTACTCTTCCAATGTTAAATTCAAGGAAGTTTGAAAATAATTTGCCATTTAGTTTCGCAGATAGGCTAGGATTTATTGAATTTGAAGATGCAAAATTAACAAAAATTGACGATGTTCATAAAATAGTTGCTGCAGACGTAGTATTTTATTTTAGAGGAATAAATTTTAAATAGGAATTTACCCAATACATTTGTCTGACAAACAGTGGAAATAATGAGTGGGTGTGATATATTTTAAAAAAGAAACAGTGCGTAAAACATGATACCTCAGATTAATGCTGAATTACCCCACCCACTTTCATTATCATGTTTCTCAATAACTAGGGCTTACGTTACAAAACCAATACTATTTTAGTAAATGGGATACTATAGGCAATATATCAGGAGAAAATGAAGACTTTTGTTCCAGGGCAGGAAAAGGGCCTTATGGGCACCCCCCCCCCCCCCCCTTTAGAAAAAGGGGGTATTGCACCATCGACTTGCACTAGTTTCTCGCTCACCTGTCAAAATTTGATGAGGTGAGCTTTTTGGATCACTTTTTGTCCATCGTCCATGGTGCGCCCGTCTGTGCGTTAACAATTTCTTCAAACGACATCTCCTCCTAAACCACTGATCGGATTTGACTAAACTTCACAGGAATGATCCTTTGGTGGTCCCCTTTCAAAGTTGTTGGTTCTGGTCTGTTGCACATCTAGGTCACAGGAGCCAAAAATAAAGTTTTTAATGAAAACTTAAAAAATCTTGTTCTCTGAAACCACAAGGCCCAGGTCTTTGATATTTGGTATGAAGCTTTATCATATGAATCTCTACCAAGATTATGCAAATTATACACATGGGGCCAAAAATGCCCCTGTTCTGGGGCCCATCAGTTTTACATAGACTTATATACATAAATACATAGGGAAAAACTTCAAAAATCTTCTTGTCTGAAACCAGAAGGCCAAGGTATTTGATATTTGGTATGCAGTTGTATCTAGTGGACCTCTACCAAGATTCTTCAAATTATAGCCCGGGACCAAGAATACCCCCACACCTGCGCCTACAGGTTTTACATAGATTTATATATAGGGAAAAGCTTTTAAAACCTTCTTGTCTAAAACCAGAAGGCCCAGGTTTTTAATATTTGATATGGAGTTGTATCTAGTGGACTTATACCAAAACATTGTACAAATTATAGCCCTGGGGCCAAAAATGCCCATGTGTTGGGGCCCACCAGTTATACATAGACTTATATGGAAAACCTCATTTGAAGCCAGAAGGCTGCGGCCTTTGATGTTTGTTGTGAAGCTTTATCTGGTGGACCTCTACCAAGATTGTTCAAATTATAGCCCTGGGGCCAAAACGGTTTCACATAGACTTATATAGGGAAAACCTTAAAACATCTTCTTGTCTGAAACCACTTGTTTTACATAGACTTACATAGAGAAAACCTTTAAAAATCTTCTTGAAACCAGAAGGCCCAGGTCTTTGATATTTGGTATGACGCTTCATCAATTGGACCTCTACTATGATTGTTCATATTATTGGTCTGTGTGGCCAAAACTGGCCCTGCCCCAGGGCCCACTCATTTTACATAGACTTATATAGGGAAACCCTTTAAAATCCAGAAAGCCCAGACCTTTGATGTTTGGTATGAAGCTTGATCTAGCAGCTCTCTACCAAGATAGTTCAGATTATAGCCCTGGTGTCAAGAATGGCCATGCCCTGGGGCCCACTGGTTTTACTTAGACTTATATAGGGAAAACCTCTAAAAGTCTTCTTGTCTGAAATCCGAAATCTCAGGACTTTGACATTTGTTATGAAGATTTATCTGGTGGACCTCTACTATGATTGTTCAAATTATAGTCATATTGCCAAAGGTGGCCATTCCGCAGGGCCCACTGGTTTTTACGTAGACATATATGGAAAACATTTAAAAATCTTCTTGTCTGTAACCACAAGGCCCAGGTCTTTGATATTTTGCATTTGGTGGACCTCTAACAAGATTATTTAAATCATAGCCCTGGGACCAATATTGGCCCTGCCCAGGGGCCCACCGGTTTTAAATAGGCTTACATGGGGAAAACCTTTAAAATCTTCTTGTCTGAAACCAGAAGGCCCAAGTCTTTGATATTTAGAATGAAGCTTCATCTAGTGGCCCTCTACCAAGATTGTTCAAATTATACCCTATGCGGCCAAAAATAAACCTGCCCCTGGGACTACTGGTTTTATATAGAGTTAAGGCATTGCTAGTTAGAGTGAGCTGGTTCACCTCTGTCTGGTGCACTAGGACCTGACTCTCAAGGTCCAAAAGTTGTCCAGATTGTGAATTACAAGTCAGTTCTGTATTGTCAAAGGGAACCACCAACTCCTGTCTACACCCCCTCCCCCAACTCTTGCCACCACGAGGCATTGTACGCTAGGCCGAGTCGGTTCATCTCCATCTGATGTGCTAGGACATGACCCTCAATGTCCACAAGGTGCCTAGACAGTGACATGCCTGTCAGCTCTGTATTGTCAAAGGGAACCACTGACTCAACATAATTCTAGCTTCTGAGCTTCTGATGTCAACTCCCCATCACTCCTCTCTTGTCACCACAGGGCATTGTAAGTAAGACTGAGCTGCTTCATCTCCCAGTGTACAAGGACCTGGCACTCAATTTCCACAAGGGTCCAGATTTTGTTTGTTTGTATCGGAGTTTAACAGCCCAGTCAACACTATATATGTCATTTTTAGCCGGTCAGTTTACCTCTTCACACTTTTCCTGAGCAGGCTTATACATGAGCGGTTAACCAGTACAGTGCACATTCTTTCACCAGAAACTGACAACTGTCCTTCTTGAATCAGAAGAAGGGAGAGAATGACTGTAGGAAAGATTTCATGATCAATCTCCACGTAAGAATGTTGCCGACCTAGGCAGGTATCGCACGCACATCCTCCTGATCACCAGTCAAACGTGCATCCGACTGAGCTACCAAGGCCGGCCATGGTGTCCCAGATAGTGAGATACAAGTCAGCACTGTATTGTCAAAGGGAACGACCGACTCATATGTCTAGCAACTTATGCCAACTCTTGTCATAAACACCCCCAACCCGATGCCCAGCCCCGTCACAACGAGGAATTGTAAGTTAGACTGAGCAAATTCATCTCTGTACACTAGAACCTGACCCTTAATGTTCAGAAGGTGTACAGATACATGTAGTAACATACAAGTCAGCTCTGTATTGTCAATTTAGGGAACTTTAGAAGGACTTCATCTTCAAAACGAAAACAATTTGGAAGGAAGGTTCCATTGGTGACCCTCTGACAAAATTGCTCAAAATCGTTTTGCTCCTCTGAACATAGTAGCCACAAAAAACTAAAGAATAAGCAACCTTTAAAATGACTTCTACCACTATTTTGAAATAATTTCACAGATACGTTCCTTGGGTCACTGTCCACCAAAATCCACTCCACCTTATTTTACCTACCATTTTATCTGTACTGTATGGATCAGGTGTGCAGTCCAGGGCCATTATGTTACAGTAAAACTTCGATGGCTCGAACTCCGATGGCTCGTTTACTATGGATTAGTCGAACCCGTTCTTGAGTCCGCAAGGAGTTCCTCCAAATACGATATAGGGGCAATTTAGGAAGATTTTCTTCATTTATCTTGCAAATGTATGCTGTGTGTACTCATTAGAATCGCCTCGATGAGGCGATTCTAATGAGTACATACAACATACATTTATAATACAGAACATTGAAAAGATATCCACACGTATCTCCATTATGCCTCCTGGTATGGCACTAATAGTAACCCTCTATGGCTCGAACTACCGCTGTCTCGAACAAATTTTCATGGTCCCAAAGGGGTTCGAGCCATCGAAGTTCGACTGTATATTAAATAGTTTCTGATCTAGGTGTGCACTGGTTTCCAGTGTCCCAGTATGGTGTTTTCTGTATCAAATGGATTGTATTTGCAAAACCGTGCAGACACTGATCAGATACCACAGAATCTTGCCAGTATCCAATCTTAAATGGGTGTGAGGTGTGGTTAGAAAAATCCGTCCCAAGGGTCACTGGCCGGCATCACGAGGCTTGCCTCGTGATGCCGGACAGTGATACCGAGGGACGGATTTTTCTATCCGCCCTTCACATCCATATAGGATTCTTTTTCTTGCATACCTTCCATTTCTTAGCGCGGATTTTTAATGCTCTAGTGACTTCGATTTCCGGCGTCCACCACAGTGTGATGACACTACAAGAATGTTTAGTGACATCACGTAACATGCTGTGATGTCAACCTTAACGACAGCACATATGAGGTCATAGTTACCAAACACATGAGAAAATTTGATTTTGGTTAAGAAAACCAGATTTAGAACAGAATTTCTGTCTCAAGCTAAAACTATGGATTTCCTTATCTGGCGTGCAAGAATGGAGTTTCCTGCATAAGAGGAGTACAATAAGGGGATAACTGTATTCAAAATTGTCATTTGGGGAGGTAAATCGGTGGTTTTACGGTCGGAAATTTCGTTTTACGGCGACGCGTCAGCGGAGCCGTAAAACGGAATTTGCGAAAAACCACCGATTTACCTCCCCAAATGACAATTTTCAATACAGTTATCCCCATTCTAATGCACTTATTCTGTTGTTTTGTTAAAATTTGTACTATTTTGCACAAAGCGGCAGGCGTTGTGAGCTGCGTAAAACCAAATGTCAGCCAATGAAAAACGACGTTACGTGGTGACGTCGGATTTCCGACAGTATATCGTGGAATATACTGTCGCAAATTTTTGACGTTATCCAATCAGACGTCGCATTACATACGCAAGTGCATTAGAATGGCTTTTAATGTCTCTTTCAGGTTCTGCTACCGTACCAGTAGCAAATTGTAAGCAAGAACAATATTCCTCCCACCCTAAACAAGACATGACACTCAGTGAATATCTGAAGTACTGGCAGAAGTATAAAGCTAATGGGTACCCAGAGACTGAATCTTGTTTATACCTCAAAGACTGGCATTTTACAAAGTAAGTATGTTTCGAGCCATAACCCTTATCCCACTGAACACAAGAACCTGTACGTGATCCTGATTAATTGGCTTGTGAATCAGATTTCAATGGCTTGAACCAAGTAACAACATCATAGGAGAGCTTTCAGGTTAAGCATCAGCTTGTTCCTGCTGCGTGATTGTGATTGGCTAATTTTATGAGCCCTCCTCTACAGCTAATGTATACTGATGTGAGTGAAAGGAATTTTAAAGTTATTAAATGATGTTCAAACACGACATGCTATTAATAACTGGATTTTACGGGCTGCATCATGTCAAAAGGCTGCTAGCAGATAAATTGCAAGTAAAATAAAATACCAAACAGACATGAGATTTCTGAAGGACTGATTGAAATTAATACAAAATAAATTGAAAACAGTCTATCAGATTTACTGGTAAAAATACTAGAAAAATTTCATTTTATATATATCCAATGTGTTTTTCTGTTTAAAACAGAAGATGAAATGGACAGCAGAAATGCCCAGCATTGGCATGCAATTAAATTGATAAGGACCAATATTTCTCAGCAAAAGCATTTATTTAAAACAAACTGCAGGATTGTATTACTGACAGTTATTCTAAACATTTTGTCTTAATGAACTCTAGACCTCAGAAAATCCTGGATTTGCTCAGCCAATCAGATTTACCTAGCAGGAACATGCTGAATATCAAAGACTATAGCTGAAGCTAGATGCTCTGTCTAATCTGCTCTTGTTCCGCCATTTTTCGAAGGGAGACAACTTTCGGGACTTCCTCTTCGCTTTTCTATAAGCCCTGTCCCACTGAAAAAAGGGGTCTACCCTTCAAGGAAAGAATTTGCTCCTTAGGAGCAAATTCTTTCCTTTAAGACATGACCCCTATTGACATGGGAGACAAAAATACTTTTACAGGAGTTGCCTCCCCTGAAATTCTGACTAACGCCATTGTTGGAGCCTTCTAATATAGCATAGGCATGTTATCGTAATGGTTTAAGAATAAAAGATTAAAATTTAAACTTCCTTTATTAAAACCCTTTGCCTTCATGTGGTTTTCCCCCACGAATGTAAATAAATCATGATAACAAGCTCTGGAGCCTGTCAGTGAAAAGTTATAAAAACAAATTTCTCACCCATATCTGACAATCATCTACAGGAAAGGTGAATGAGTTCTTTCAATTGTTACAAGTCTGTTAATTTCACAATTTTCATAAAAAGACTGTATTGCTATTTCATTATACCCCCGGCATACGAAGTATGTCAGGGGGTATATAGTTTTCGTCTTTGCGTCCGTTCGTTGGTTCGTTCGTATGTTCGTTTGTTTGTTCGTTCGTACGTTCGTTCGTACGTTCGTTCGGTCGTTCGGTCGTTCGTCAACCTTTACGTCAAAGTTTTGCGTTAAATCTTTTTGATTGCTCATATCTCTGTAACCACAGGTTGGATTCTCTTCATATTTGGTACAGGATATCTCTATAGCATTACCTTTGATATGGTGGGCTGTCTTTCTGTCTGTTCATCTAATTTTACGTCAAAGTTTTGTGTTAAACCTTTTTCATTGCTGATATCTCTGTAACCACATATTAGATTCTCTTCATGTTTGTTACAGGATATCTCTATAGCATTACCTTTCATATGGAATATCTAAGCCCCTGGGTCAAGCCCCTGTGTGGGTTGTCTGTCTGTCCGTCTGTCTGTTCATCTACTTTTACGTCAAAGTTTTGTGTTAAACCTTTTTCATTGCTGATATCTCTGTAACCACATATTAGATTCTCTTCATGTTTGTGACAGGATATCTCTATAGCATTACCTTTCATATGGAATATCTAAGCCCCTGGGTCAAGCCCCTGTGTGGGTTGTCTGTCTGTCCGTCTGTCTGTTCATCTACTTTTACGTCAAAGTTTTGTGTTAAACCTTTTTCATTGCTGATATCTCTGTAACCACATATTAGATTCTCTTCATGTTTGTTACAGGATATCTCTATAGCATTACCTTTCATATGGAATATCTAAGCCCCTGGGTCAAGCCCCTAGGTGGGCTGTCTGTCTGTCTGTTCATCTACTTTTACGTCAAAGTTTTGTGTTAAACCTTTTTCATGGCTGATATCCCTGTAACCACATGTTAGATTCTCTTCATTTTTGATAAATGATTTCATGATGCATGTCCCTTCGCCCACCCATGGTGACCTTGACCTCAAGGTCACGGACTTAGAAATTTTTGCATTTGGTTAAAGTTTTATGTCAAAGTTTATAGATGCCTGTATGTTCTATTTGATGCCCTCACTCCCTTGGTCCATTTAGAAATTTTATGTTTGGTTTAGCTTTTACAAGCACATTTATAGATTCTTATAGCTTCTTGACTTCATTCATATCACATACAAGCTCGAAAGATATATCAGAGGGTGACGCTGGCCGGGGGTATACGTGACCCACTGGTCACTTTCTCTAGTTTACAATGTATTTGTTTTTCTATTATTTTTTTTAAACAATTATTTCTACACCTAATTAACAGACTTGGGCAAGTCTATATTGTTCGAGCCACTGAAGGTTTATCATAGCACTAGGAAAGAGGCATAATCTGTTAGGAATATCCATCACACGAACAAGGTGAAATGAACACCCATAAACCCCACTTTAAATAGAGAAAACTGGGGTTTACAGGGGTTAACATTATTTTTCCTATTTCTGCTCCAGGATATAGGTTGTGCATACCCGTTAGAACCGCCTGGATAAGGTGGTTGTAACGAGCGCCCCCAGGCTTTGTTTGCAGTATAAATAAGAAAAATGTAATTGATTTTGATCTGAAAACTAGCAGTTTTGGAGATGTGAAAAAAACACAATATGCTGCGCGGTTGTGTTATTGTAAAAAAATTATTTATTTCAAAATGTTTGTTACGTTATGCATCACGAAAACACGCCTATATATAGTAAAACTGGGGTTTCTGGGGGTATACCTTATTTTCTTATTTCTGCTCTAAAATATAGATTGTGGGTACTCGTTAAAACCGCCTCATCAAAGCGGTTCTATCGAGTGCCCACAATCTATATTTGGAGCAGAACTAAAAAAAAATCACAATTTTTCATCATAAAATTTTCATTTTTTCGGCGATAAAGGTGGCAATGTATTTGTAAAGGCGTGTGTCCGTAATGGTGTATTCACTAGAATTGCCACACTGACACTCTTATGAGAACACATAACATACCAAACATTCTCCCTAGAGTTTACCAAATACATTGCCATCTGGAGATCTTTATGAGAACCTGCAGATCGTTGTGAGAAGAATTTCTTAGGGACTCATGAATGAGTTTGAAATAGCTGTGGAAAACAAGTCACCAGTTTTTTAGCGATCGAAGGTCCACTCTAGTTTGGTTTTTAATTGTATGTCATAATCATAAACATCTGGGGCCAAGTTTCAAAACTAACGATGTTGTTTGTTAATACATGTATATTGTTAAAACTTTCATCATTTAATGTGACTAATATTCCATTATTTTTGCTGAAAAAATGTGAGTAGCTTTTGCATATGCAAAAGCTACTCACTTTTTTCAGCAAAATTACCAAAATATTAGATATTGTACTTGCTGAAACAGTTAACAATATGACCACTAACGAGCTAGTTAAGCTATCAAGGCTTTGAACAACTGGACCCTGTGGCCAGTTTTTCTAAACTAAAAATGTCGTTAGTTAGCATATGGTTAAAAGTTTCATCAGTGGATCATATGGTTAAAAGGTTCATCAGTGGATATGGCAAATTACTATAATTTTTGCTGATGAAATATAAGTAGCTTTAGCTGCTAACATTTTTTTTCAGCAAAGCTACCACAATAAGAGGTTGGGATGTATCATAACAGTGCAATTAGGCCTCACTGAAGCTCCCTCCTATAAAAATGTCAGAGGCTCACTGATTACAGTTTGATATTAAAGACACTAACCATGTACTAAATATACTTCAGGGCTATCCCAGACTACCAGGCATACAGTACTCCAATCTACTTCCAGTCTGACTGGCTTAATGAGTTTTGGGATGCCGAAGAGGGTGACGATGACTACAGATTCGTGTACATGGGACCAAAAGGAACTTGGTATGATAAATTTGTTTGTTTGATTTGAGGTTTAACGTCCCCGTCAACACTGTAAAGGTCAATTTGGAGACGTTGCTTCCAATTTTGTGGGACTTTAACCCGACATTGAGATGAAATGACATCTAAAGCCCAATTGCCCAATGAAACCAATAGGGTTTATAAGCATGGATGGTCCGACTGGTAGGTGAAACCTTATACATTTTACCAGTTGTCATTTATAGTATTAACCATTATCTTGCTGAATATTCATTTAAGCCACACCCATTTCTGTCTATCAACCAATCAAATTACTTGATGTAATTCATTCCTACAAATTCATAAACTGAATGCCAAACAGTGTAGATCCTGATCAGATGGCTTCTTCAGAAGCCATCTGATCTGGATCTACACTGTTTGCAAAGATAGGGGTTGTCTTGAACAGAAAGATTAGGGTTAAATTGTTAGCTAAGAAATCAAGCTTGTTGTGGGTCACTGTCAGTGGCATAATTTTTTTTCTTGCATACCAGCTAAGAACATCTGAATATCTGTGACATTTCCAAAGGGTAAAGAAATTCTTATCTAACCCTAGAAATATGTTAGGTAAGCTGCCATACATGAGAATGTCAAAAATGTGCAGGAGAGACATGCATATCTTTTAATCTTCTTCTTCTTCTTCTTTTTCTTCTTCTTCTTCTCTGGTTGCTATCTATTAAATTGATCTCATCAAAAAGGACCTACTCTTGAAGGAAAGAATCTGTTCCTTAGTCTTTTAAGTGTTGACCCATATTGACAAGAGAGACAAAATAATTTTAATAGGTACTTCTGTTGCGGCTTATCAATTTTATGGTTTGTCTTTGAGTGTGGGTATTGCTTATATTATTTTGTTTTGGATAGCCAGTTGGTCATTTTGTGGGAAAGTAACGTCCTTTTGGCTTCATGCGATTGATTTTTCCATTTGGGTCTAGTTGTTTTATGTTTGTGCTTCTTTCCCTTTGGTGTCTCTGATGGGAGCTGTGGGTTAATTGTATCAATTCCTGATCATTGCCTCCACTTCTGTTTTGCTTCTCCTAAAGGAGCATCATTTATCTTAAAACAGTAAGTGTATTTGTAGGCATCCATGTATAGACGAGGGGTGGTCTAATCGAGAAAGGACAAGGTCCAAGTAACAAATATTTATTTACAACGTCACTTCAATAAAACAAACAGTACACAACACACACGAAAAAAAAAAGTTATGTTTGGTCATGCGGATAATGCTCTTAGGAGCCTTAAGTTCATGTTTGAAGTTAACTCCTAAATTGTATATTGTGTACCATAAAATCCTAAAAAATTCAGACACCTTGTGGATTTGCTGTAATTCTCCTAAAATTATAACAAATTTTTTTCATGGACCGGCAAGGAGTCCAAAAGGAGCGGACGGAATGGCAAACAGTATAGACCCTGGTCAGACTCCTCCTTCAGGAGCAGTCTTCTTGATAGAGCACTGATTTGGTGTAAAGAACCATAATGATCCCAAGTATTAAGACAGATAGGCTTTAGCAAACAGTGCAGACCCAGATCAGACTGCTCCTGAAGGAGCCGTCTGGTCAGAGGCTTCCGCATTTGCAATTCTATTTGCATTTTTAGCTCACCTGTCACGTAGTGACAAGGTGAGCTTTTGTGAACACTTTTCGTCCGTTGTCAGTGGGTGCGTGTGTGCGTGCGTGTGTGCGTAAACAATTTCTTCAAACGACATCTGCTCATAAACCACTGATCGGATTTTGACCAAACTTCAAAGGAATGATCCTTAGGTGGTCCCCTTTCAAAGTTATTCAAATGGTTCCGGTCCGTTGCACATCTAAGTCACAGGAGCCAAAATAGATTTTTTTCATCGAAAACTTGAAAAATCTTCTTCTCTGAAACAGCAAGGCCCAGGTCTTTGCTATTTGGTATGAAGCTTCATCTAGTGGACCCCTACCAAGATTGTTCAAATTATAGTGCTGGGGCCAAAAATGCCCCCGCCCTGGGGCCCTTTGTTTTTACATGGGCTTATATAGGGAAAATCTTTAAAAATCTTCTTCTCTAAAACCGCAAGGCCCAGGTCTTTGATATTATGTATGTAGCTTCATCTAGTGGACCCCTACCAAGATTGTTTAAATTATAGTGCTGGGGCCAGAAATGCCCCGGCCCCGGGGCCCTTTGGTTTTACATGGGCTTATATAGAGAAAATCTTTGAAAACCTTCTTCTCTGAAACTGCAAGGCCCAGGTCTTTGCTATTTGGTATAAAGCTTCATCTAGTGGACTGCTACCAAGATTGTTCAAATTATAGTGCTGGGGCCAAAAATGCCCCCGCCCCGGGGCCATTTGATTTTACAGGGCTTATATAGGGAAAATCTTTAAAAATCTTCTTCTCCGAAACCCCAAGGCCCAGGTCTTTGATATTTAGTATGTAGCTTCATCTAGTGGACAGCTACCAAGATTGTTCAAACTATAAGCCTGGTGCCAAAAATTCCCCCGCTCCGGGGCCTTTTGATTTTAAATGGGCTTATATAGGGAAAATCTGTAAAAATCTTCTTCTCTGAAACCGGAAAGCCAAGGTCTTTGATATTTGGAATGAAGCTTCATCTAGTGGACCCCTAACAAGATTGTTCAAATTATAGTGCTGGGGTCAAAAATGCCCCCGCCACGGGCCCTTTGGTTTTACATTGGCTTATATAGGGAAAATCTTTAAAAATCTTCTTCTCTGAAACCGCAAGGCCCAGGTCCTTGATATTTGGTTTGAAGCTTCATCTAGTGGACCCCTACCAAGATTGTTCAAATTATAGTGCTGGGGCCAAAAATGCCCCCGCCCCGGGGCCCTTTGGTTTTACATGGGCTTATATAGGGAAAATCTTTAAAAACCTTCTTCTCTGAAACTGCAAGGCCCAGCAGGTCTTTGCTATTTGGTTTAAAGCTTCATCTAGTGGACCGCTACCAAGATTGTTCAAATTATAGTGCTCGGGCCAAAAATGCCCCCCCCCCCCCCCCCCGGGACCCTTTGATTTTACATGGGCTGATATAGGGAAAATCTTTAAAAATCTTCTTCTCTGAAACCGCAAGGCCCAGGTCTTTGATATTTGGTATGTAGCTTCATCTAGTGGACCGCTACCAAGATTGTTCAAATTATAGCCCTGGGGCCAAAAATGCCCCTGCTCCGGGGCCCTTTGATTTTACATGGGCTTATATAGGGGAAATCTTTAAAAATCTTCTTCTTTGAAATCACAAGGCCCAGGTCTTTGATATTTGGTATGAAGCTTTATCTAGTGGACCCCTACCAAGATTGTTCAAATTGTAATGCTTGGGCCAAAAATGCCCCCACCACAGACCCTTTGGTTTTACATGGGCTTATAAAGGGAAAATCTTTAAAAATCTTCTTCTCTGAAACCGCAAGGCCCAGGTCTTTGATATTTGGTATGTAGCTTCATCTAGGGGACCCCTACCAAGATTGTTCAAATTATAGCCCTGGGACCAAAAATGCCCCCTTCTTGGGGCCCTTTGGTTTAACATAGACTCATATAGGGGAAATCTTTAAAAATCTTCTTCTCTGAAACCACAAGGCCCAGGTCTTATAATGTTTGGTATGAAGCTTTATCTAGTGGACCCCTACCAAGATTGTTCAAATTATAGTGCTGGGGCCAAAAATGCCCCCGCCACGGGCCCTTTGGTTTTACATAGGCTTATATAGGGAAAATCTTTAAAAATCTTCTTCTCTGAAACCACAAGGCCCGGTCTTTGATATTTGGTATGAAGCTTTATCTAGTGGACCCCTACCAAGATTGTTCAAATTATATTGCTGGGGCCAAAAATGCCCCCGCCACGGGCCCTTTTGTTTTACATGGGCTTATATAGGGAAAATCTTTAAAAATCTTCTTCTCTAAAACCGCAAGGCCCAGGTCTTTGATATATGGTATGTATCTTCATCTAGTGGACCCCTACCAAGATTGTTCAAATTATAGCCCTGGGACCAAATATGCCCCCTTCTCGGGGCCCTTTGGTTTTACATAGACTTATATACGGGAAATTTTTAAAAATCATCTTCTCTGAAACCACAAGGCCCAGGTCTTTGATATTTGATATGAAGCTTTATCTAGTGGACCCCTACCAAGATTGTTCAAATTATAGTGCTGGGGCGAAAAATGCCCCCGCCACAGGCCCTTTGGTTTTACATAGACTTGTATAGGGAAAATCTTCAAAAATCTTCTACTGTGAAATCACAAGGCCCAGGTCTTTGATATATGGTGTGAAATTTCATCTACTGGACCTCTATCAAGATTGTTCAAATTATAGCCCTGGGGCCAAAAATGCCCCCACCCCGAGACCCTTTGGTATTACATAGACTTACATAGGGAAATCTTTAAAAATCTTCTCCGAAACTGCAAGGCCCATATCTTTGATATTTGGTATGGAGCTTCATCTAGTGGAGCTCTACCAAGATTGTTCACATTATAGCCGCGGGCCACAAATGCCCCCATCCCGGGGCCCTTTGGTTTTACATAGACTTATATAGAGATAATCTTTGAAAATCTTCTTCTCTGAAACAGCAAGGCCCAGGTCTTTGATATTTGGTGTGAAGCTTCATCTAGTGGACCTCTATCAAGATTGTTTAAATTATAGCCCTGAGGCCAAAAATGACCCCCTCTGGGGCCATTTGATTTTACATAGGCTTATGTAGGGAATATCTTTAAAAAATCTTCTTCTCTGAAACCGCAAGGCCCAGGTCTTTGATATTTGGTGTGTAGCTCCATCTAGTGGACCTTGGCCAAGATTGTTCAAATTATAGCCTTTGTTGATATTTGGCATGAAGCTTCACCTTTTTAGACCTCCCTCCACATTATACACATTATAGCCCTGGGATCAATAATGGCCCTCCCCGGGGCCCTCTTGTTACTCTATGGATCAGGTGAGCGATCCAGGGCCATCATGGCCCTCTTATTTGGAATTTTGCTGGATCTTGAAACAAATTTGTTAAAGTATTAGTAGAATTACAGAAAGTCCTCAAGGTGTCCGAATTTTCAGGGTTTTTACGGTAATTTGTACAGAACATCAGGTATCAAGCTCAGGTGCTTGCATAATACTGGTGCACTTTATTGTATTTGTCTTTTTGGGAACTGAATGAAAAATATATTGAAGGTAATATCAAGAATCAATACAATAACCTGCCACATACCAGCTAAGACACCAGTGGAAAATGGCCACCGCCCATAGGGGCTTGAAGAAATATATGGGCTGCATGATGCTTCCACGCAGAGATGAATCCGGCCCGCACACTAGTACAGGTAAACTGCTTAGAGGATCTAAGCCTGTCCAGGAACCGTGGTGCGAGGTGGACCGTCCATGCTAATAAACCCTATTGGTTTCATTGGGCGACAGGGCTTGAGATGTCATTTCATCTCAATGTTGGGTAAAAGTCCCACAAAATTGGAAGCAATGTCTCCAAAATGACCTTTACAGTGTTGATGGAGACGTTAAACCTCAAATCAAACAAAACCAGTGGGAAAAACAACAACAACATAAAACAGCTTCATTGTAATGAAATCCACAAGTGGAAAGCTAAATGGACAATTACTTTACCACAAAATAGCCAAATGGCTATCCAAAATACAAAGATATTAGCAAAACATACATGCAAAGATTAACTGTTACCATAGTAAACATCCCCCCCCCCCCCCCCAAAAAAAAGAACGTATTAGAAACTTCAGTAAACTAGTGGTCTTTAATTGATTTTACAGAGCCACAATCCTTGCCCTTGGTACTGTCGTGGTTAAGACAGATAATTTGTTCAGTCTGCATTAAGGAGGGTCACTGATGAGGCTTTATTAGCCGAAACTACGTAGTATGGCCCATCTTCTTTCTTATGAATGTTTTCATTGCTCTTAAAGGAACTCATGTTTTGATTTTTATTTGCCTTCACTGCAGCTGGTGTTGTGCCGTGTGGCGGCCGTAAAACGTCTCCCCGTACATCAACCATAGTGCAGTTTATATTTTACTTTTGGTCCTTTGAGATCATCGTGAAAATTCTGAGAAATCAGAAATAAATTATTTGTTTAGACTCATTCTTGACAGGTTTTTAATTATTTGGAACCCATTTTGATTTATATAAGTCTTTGAATCGACTGCCTATTCGAAATTCGCAAAATTGCAGTATGTTTCCTCTGGCTTTGTTTGCCGGATCATTACAGGGTCACTGATGAGGCTTTATTAGCCGAAACTACGTAGTATGGCCCATCTTCTTTCTTATGAATGTTTTCATTGCTCTTAAAGGAACTCATTTTTTGATTTTTATTTCTTACTCATCAGTGCAACATCTCTGAGAACATAAATATCAAACTAATACAGAGATGAAACAACCGTGAGATCTCTGTAGCATTAGGGCTTACTAAAACAGGTTGCTTAGCTACTATGCCAGTTTTTACTGTTCGTGTATGTTGTTGGACACTCATTACGATAACACATGCAAAAAAGTGCATTTTTTTCATTTCTCCAAAATGGCTACTTTTCTGATGAAAATCCATGACATTTTTCTTGTTTTTTTTTTGCTGCAGACATAGGTTGTGGTTTCTTGTTAGAACTGCCTCATCGAGGCAGGTCTAACAAGTAACCACAACCTACATGTATGTCTTGGAGCAGAAATAAGAACAATAATATATACCCACCATTAACCCCAGTTTTCTCTATATAAAACAGGGGTTTAGGGAAGTGTTCATTTCACAGACTTGTTCAAGTGATGGAATGCCCTGATCATTCAATACAGATGTCTAGGCCAGTCATTGTCCTCATTGTAGACATAAAGATAAAGAAGCTTTATTTAAAGTCGCATATCTGAAACAAATAACATAAGCTCTGTAGAGCTTTTATTCTGACAAACAAAGAATCCTTTAACAAATACGTACTTGCCTTCATTTATCTTCCTAGGACTACCCCTGATAATGGATGGATCAGGCAAGGGATCTCCTAGTACCATTTTTCACACCTTTGGTACCGGGCCGCCAGGGATGGAACCCGCTACATTCCCGAAGCGAACACTCTACCACTGAGCTATCGGGGCCGGCATATGCCTCGAAGCAATATGTTTGTCACATTAATGGTCACATTTCAGGACACCATTCCATGCTGATGTATACAGGTCCTACAGTTGGTCAGCTAATATCTGTGGCAGAAAGCTTTGGATTTTCTATCCACCAGGTAGCATAACATATTATGATAACACACCGGTGGGTCATGGTACATTTTTTCACATCCCCAAAATGGCTACTTTTCTGGTGAACAACTGTGATATTTTACTTATTTGTACTGCAAACATAGGTTGAGGCGGTTCTAATGAGTACACACAACCTATGTCTTGGAGCAGAAATCAGGAAAATAATGTTTGCCCCCTGTAAACCCCAGTTTTCACTGTATAAAGTGAGGTTTAGGTGGGGTACTCACTTCACAGACATGTTCACTTGATGATATGCATTCTTTCATTGCTCCGAACCTTATATTTTTTAATAACAATTTGCCACAGTTTTATCATAATACATCTGCTTGATACATAGTTTTATTATACCTGCTTGTAACATAGATTGATGATTATCATTAGAACCCCATCAATGAGGTGGTTCTAATGAATAATTTCAACAACCCATGCTTTTAATCAGAAATAAAGATGGTTTTGTTTGTTTGTTTGGAGTTAAAGGGAATGGGAACACCTGGCAATTCTTTCCACCATTTTTCAAAGGGAGACAACTTTCGGGACTTCCTGTTCACTTTTCTATAAGCCCTATCCAACTGAAAAAGGGGTCTACTCCTGAAGGAAAGAATTTGCTCCTCAAAGTAGACCCCTATTGACATGGGAGACAAAAATACTTTTGCAGGAGTTGCCTCCTATGAAGGTGTACCCAATCCCCTTAAGCAGCCACTTCAACACTATTTATTTCATATTGAGCCAAACAGTTTTCCTAACCACACTTTGTCTGAGCAAGCATACGCATGAGCATGTAGCCACTAAGGCTAGCCATTATGATAACCCAACTGTGTGCTAAAACTGCAGTTTATTCTCTTGAACTAGCATTTTTCAGATGAAAATGTATCTTTTTCTTATTTCTTGTCCCAATAAGGATTGTTGGTGCTTGTTAGATCTGCCTCGGTTCCAAGCTTCTTCTAACTAGAACCCTGAACCCTGAATCTACGCTTTTGAGCAAAAGTAAGAGAAATAGTGCATATCCCAGGAAACCAGTGCCATTAGCTCAGAACTGAAGAAGCCATGGTCCTCGTCTCCAACACACCCCTCAACTGCCACCACAACTTCTTCATTGGACCGGAAATGACATCCACGGATATCCTTTTTCAATTTGAAATGGGATAGGCTGGTTACTTATTGATTTGCCATCGTGTTCACTGCACAACCTGTAATTCTAACTAAAGCTTATAATAAGGCAAGTCATTAAGTAACCAGCCTATCCCATTTCCAATTGACCGAGAAAACCAAGATTTTCATGCCTTGTTTCAATACATGTTTTAGGCATGAGGGTAAAATTGCACCGTTATCGCATCATTCACTCATAAGTTATTGAACATGAAAAGTAGAAGTAAAACAAAGATCAGGAATTGATACAATTAACTTACTCCATCCATAAAAGACACCAAAGGGAAAGAAATACAAACATTAAGCGACCAGACCATAATGGAAACCTAAACAAAGGAAGGCCATATGGACAGTTACTTTCCCACAAAATGGCCATATGGCCATCCAAAATTAAAAGACACAAGTGATACACACAGTAAGTAACAAACAACAACATAAATAAATCGCCACAGAAGAGCCGCCTTGGAACGGTCAGTGGAAGATTTCCACTGGGGGGCTTAAATCGATTTTACGTGGCCACAATCCTCGCCCTTACTTCCGTCGCGATTTAGACAAATAATTATTCAGTCCGCATGAAGGCCTCCTAACTCATCAGTGCAACATCTCCGTGAACACAAAAATCAAAGAACCACAGAGGTGAGACAACGGTGAGGACTCGACAGCAAGAAACCACTGAAATGCTGGAGCAAAAGAAAACCAACAGTTAGACTAAATCGATTTTACGTGGCCACAATCCTCGCCCTTACTTCCGTCGCGATTTAGACAAATAATTTGTTCAGTCCGCATGAAGGCCTCCTAACTCATCAGTGCAACATCTCCGTGAACACAGAAATCAAAGAACCACAGAGGTGAGACAACGGTGAGGACTCGACAGCAAGAAACCACTGAAATGCTGGAGCAAAAGAAAACCAACAGTTAGACTGCGATGAGCCCGACCAGAGACTTGGCTAGCAATGCAAAAGCAAGTTTTTCATCAAAAGTTGAATAACATGCTGTAATTCCGTACTTGTATTTGAAAGGGAAAACAGGTCAGGAAATACATTGCCAGTCGACCAATGTTTATAGGTCTTCTGCACCATTGTATGCACATGTTAAATTCTGGGTTTGGGGATTCGAACGCGGTAGAATGTCTTTAGAAGACGAAACCAGGTCTGGATGCCCAGCAGATGCACCCGATGTAGAAATGTATAACAAAGTACGGGATCGTGTGTACTCTGATAGTCAAATTAAGGTGGAAGAAATAGCGATGCATTACACATTTCATTCGGCAGCGTTTCAACAATTTTTCAACAAATCACTTGGGTATGCACAAGCTAACAGCTCGTTGGGTCCTAAAATCCCAAATGGGCAACTAGAGCGTCAGTATGCAGCACATTGTTGAAGCGGTTTAGGTCAAAGGAAGATGATTTTCTCACATCTGATGACTGTAGATGAGCCTGTGTCATACCTTAAATACATGTATAAGTTTCATGTGACCAGATGATTGACCTCAAAATGTATTTAGGTCAGTGTGACCTATATTTCATAGTTCAGCAATTTTCCTTATATTGTGAATACTGTTTTATGGAGAAATGCTGCATGGAACATATTTTATGGAATAAGATCCAATTAAAATGACAGAGCTGTTTTGAAAACCTTTCTCATATTATTGTGAAAATAGTACACACAGGGCAATATGGAAGCAATTCACTATATTTGCAGTCAATATTGGAAAAAACAGGTAACCAGACCCCCCTGACCTTTCAAGTCAGGGGTCTGGATACCTGTTTTTCCAACAGTTATAATCCTCAGATTAGTAACCAGCAGATAATGCAAAAAAAGTGAATGCTGTTCTTTGAAAGCTTTTTTGTTTTAGATCAGCTTTTGTTTTATCATGGTCAAATTTTAACTGCACAAAATCATTCAGACCATGAAAGTTTGTTCACGACAGTGGTAGCTACTAAGAATTTAGGATCATGATTTTACTGGGGAATTTTGGAAAATCTGAGGGTCACAGATGAGGCCTAATTGCCTGAAACTAGCTTGTCTGGCCCAAAACAAACTTGTCCACTTGATGGTTTTCATTTCTGTGTTCTAGTCCATGCTTCCATAGAACATATTCATCATAACTCCTTGTCAGGGGCACAATAACAATAATTCCGGGATATCTTTTTGATCTTCTATAAAAATGGTTTGCTGTGTGTACTCACTCAAATCTTCTTGATAAGGCATTTTTAAGTTCATTTGTTTAACATTATCATCGTAAGAAAATTTAATCTCCCCAAGTTATTCCAAAGTATTTGTTATCAGATTCTCTCAGAGCCTCAAGAACAAATCCAAATAAACCTTGGTTTTGTTTGTTTGTTTGTTTGTTTGGTTGGAGTTTAATGGCCCCTTCAACACTATTTAGGTCATATAGAGTCAGTCAGTTTACTGAACCACCTTTTTTTCTTGGCAGGCTTATACAAAAGCGGCTAACCAGTACAGTGCACATTCTTTCACCAGAAAAACTGACCTTCTTGAATAGGGGTAAGGTGAGAATGACCATAGAAAAAAGTTTAATGCTCAATCTCTATGAAAGAATGTTGCTGATAGGATCTTTTCTTGTAGGAAAATATAGTTCAGGAGTGTTGAAACACCTCCAGGGGAGGCAACTTTTTCAAAAACTGTGCCTGTTTTAATCTCCCCTGTCAATATGGGTCAACTCTTTAAGAAAAGAATTTTCTCCTGTGGAGCAAATTCTTTCCATAAAGATAAAGAGTAGATCTCTTTGTCAAGGGATCAAGAACAAGTTCAAATCGGGGATGGTTTGTTGGTTTGAATTGGGATTTAACGTCCCTGTCAACACTAATTAGGTCATTTTGGAGACCTTGCTTCCAATTTTGTGGGACTTTTACCCAACATTGAGGTGAAATGACATCTCAAGCCCTGCTGCCCAATGAAACTAGAAGGCTTATATGTATTGGACGATCTTGCCAGGGCAGGCTTAGTCTTAAGCGGTTTACCAGTACTCGTGTGTGGTCTGATTCAGCTCTGCATGGAAGCATCATGCAGCCCAATCAGAAATCAGGCATGGTAATTGAGCCATCAGTGTTCGAATCTCTGAAGTATTACTGTAATAATGTTATTTTACAGGAGAAGAAAACCAGTTTAGAGACCGATTTGGAAATCTCGTGTATGATGTCACATCCTCTGAGTTGGAGGATAAGTTCAAATACCCCAATTATTCAAGGGAAAATGACCACAGACTGGAAATTGTTCAAGAACAAGGGCAGATAATCTTTGTCCCCAGTGGCTGGCACCATCAAGTGTATAATTTGGTATGACACATGACGTAATTGTGACGTCACATTGACGTCGATGCAACGTCATGCCTTTGATGCAACGTCACATCTACGTCGGTGCAACGTCATGACGTTGCACCGACGTTGATTTGACGTTGCCCTTGCGACGTGTGTCTGCTGGGGTATGTATGATGAAATATTTAGACAGTTTTGATAGCAATCTCACGTTGTGTCTAGTCATTTATGTGTTAATATAGGGATCACCCAAGGTTTTTCATGCATTAACATTTTCCCGGTCCCAAGGAAGCTGTTTGAACACAAGGCCACTAGGCGCCAAGTATTCACTAATCTTTCAAGCGTAATAAACTTAAGATTTCAATGGCAAATTGTGATGAAACCACCACAAAGCTCCACTGAGACTCTCCAAATGCAAACGGCCCCCTCCCATCGGGGCTTGAAGAAATAGATGGGCTGCATGATGCTTCCATGCAGAGCTGAAACAGACCCGCACATGAGTACTGGTAAACCACTGAGAGGATTTAAGTAGAAGTAGAGGCAATGATCAGGACAAAGCTCCACTGAGACTGTCCAAATGCAAACGGCCCCCTCCCATCGGGGCTTGAAGAAATAGATGGGCTGCATGATGCTTCCATGCAGAGCTGAAACAGACCCGCACATGAGTACTGGTAAACCACTGAGAGGATTTAAATAGAAGTAGAGGCAATGATCAGGAATCGATACAATTAACCCACAGCTCCCATCAGAGACAAGCCTGCCCAGGTAAAGGGGGTGCGAGTCGGACGGTCCATGCTTATAAATATGTTCTATAAAAGGGTTATCCTTTGGAAGCAAGGAATACACCACAGAAGTGAAAAATATGGAGTATAGGTGTTTTCTGGACCAGACTAGCTAGTTTCGGCCAATTAGGCCTCATCAGTGACCCTCAGATATTTTCAAAATTCCACAATTGAATCAATGATCCCAAAGGACAAGGACAAAGGACAACCCTATTGTTTTCATTGGGCGGCATGGCTTGAGATGTCATTTCATCTCATTGTCGGGTAAAAGTCCCACAAAATTTGAAGGGACGTCTCCAAAATGACCTTTATAGTGTTGACGGGGATGTTACAAGTAGAAGTAAAACAAAGATCAGGAATTGATACAATTAACTTACTCCACCCATAAAAGACACCAAAGGGAAAGAAATACAAACATTAAGCGACCAGACAAAAATGGAAACCTAAACAAAGGAAGGCCATAAGGACAGTTACTTTCCCACAAAATGGCCATATGGCCATCCAAAATTAAAAGACACAAGTGATACACACAGTAAGTAACAAACAACAACATAAATAAATCGCCACAGAAGAGCCGCCTTGGAACGGTCAGTGGAAGATTTCCACTGGGGGGCTTAAATCGATTTTACGTGGCCACAATCCTCGCCCTTACTTCCGTCGCGATTTAGACAAATAATTTGTTCAGTCCGCATGAAGGCCTCCTAACTCATCAGTGCAACATCTCCGTGAACACAAAAATCAAAGAACCACAGAGGTGAGACAACGGTGAGGACTCGACAGCAAGAAACCACTGAAATGCTGGAGCAAAAGAAAACCAACAGTTAGACCCTGATGGGCCCGACCAAAGACAGAGCATCAGGCACCAACCAACATTACCTTGAATTAGATCTCTCTAATTCTCAATAAGCCTTTACGTTGGAGCCGTCATAGAATCTGAGGCCTGACCTCAAATCAATCAAACAAACAAATCTTCAAATGCAACAGGCAAACCAACATGACAGCTAGTTCAGAATGTTGTTTACTATGACGCTAGTTACATAAAGTCTCTTACATCATCATAAAATTCTAAAATGTTTTGTTCAAGGCAATAACGTTACAACACTCAAATAGTTAAAGTAATGTAAACAAAGTAAGGCCCATCTTGTTATATCAGAAGTTCAAAATAGAAGTGAAGGCAATGATCAGGAATCAATACAATTAACACACGGCTCCCATCAGAGACACCAAAGGGAAAGAAACACAAACATGAAACAACTATTCTTACATGCTTTTCAATGAATGATAGAGATTTATCAGTGAAATATAAATCGATATTTTCACTGTTTCAAACAGTGAAAATACGATTTTTTATTTTTCACTGTTTGGGACTACTTTTTTCTTCAAATCTAACTCTAATTTCAATTTTATCTTTGTCAGATAACTGAACAATGCTGAAATGTGCTCTAATTGACGCATAGCCCGTTCATGTGTGACGGGGACGTCACTGACGTCATTTATGACGCTGACGTCACGTCTTTTGTCGCGCGACGTTGGACTTGCCAGGAACTTCTTTGGAAAAATACTCTCTCAATTATTTAATTAATCATTCATAATAATACCATCCCAGGCCATTTCTCAGGTGCAAACTTTCAGTTTACATCCGATAGTATACCCACTAAACACGATGGACACCACTAAATTGACGCGAAACGAACAGGAACAAAGATAATTTTCTCCGAATGTGAGCGACACCATTAAAGACGCTAAATATTGCCTTTTGAAGCATGTAAGAAACAGAAAATTTGATTTTTTCAGTGCAAGATCAAATTTTATTTCACTCATGAACACCAAAACTGCTATTTTCACTCGTGGCTACGCCACTCGTGAAAATAACAGTTTTGGTTTTCATTCGATGAAATAAAATTCGATCTTACACTGAAAAAATCAAATATCCTCTATGACCTTAATTGAAACATCAGTAGCAGAAAGCCAAATGGACAGTTACTTTCTCACAAAATGGCCAATTGGCTATCCAAAACAAAATCTTATTAGCAATACACACACTCAAAGACAAACCATAACAAAAATAAAGCGCGACAGAAGAACCATGTTCAAAAAGAACATTAATTTCATGATTTGAACATGATGTCTGTTGTTTAAACACAGCTTCTGATCCATAGCTTCAAACAGCTATGTTCACAGGATTTTATGCAAGAACTGACATTCAAACATAGCAGTTGGTAGTCTTCAACCAGGATTTCAAGGTCACCAGAGTCAGGAGGAGACTCAGTAGTCTTAAATGAAATCAAAGTACAAATCTGAATGAGGGTTTTTACTGGTATTCACATTCATATACATAAGCTCATTAACCCTTCTCCTGCTGATTAAATTAGTTTAGCCCATTTCTAACTATCCACCAATCAGATTATTAAATTTCTGCAGGACAAGGGTAAATATACAGATCATTTATGAATTTTCATTTATCAAAAGTTATTGGGTAAAAAGAATTTTTCTTCATTAGCCTTAAGCCTCTTCTGAGTGACCAGGGGTCCGTTTTTCAAAGCATCGTTAGCTTAACGAGCTCGTTTATGGTCAAATTGTTAACTGTTCTAGCAAGTACAATATTGAAAATTTTGGTATTTTTGCTGACAAAATGTGAGCAGTTTTTGCGGATGCTGCTTACTTTTTTTCAGCGAAAATATTAGCATATTTGCCATAATAAAAGATCAAAATTTTAATGATATGTTTACTAACGACGTTGTTAGTTTTGAACAACTGGCCCCAGGTAAATATCAATGCAATTTAATTAATCTTGCATAACTTCTGATTTGAAAGGTAATATTTCTCAAAACTAGTACAAAAATCAACACAAGTTTTTTACAAACACATAAAAAAAATCTTCAAAAGCATATTCAGACTGTTGCACACATTGATGTAAGTGGATGTAAGTTCATCAACAAAATTTGTAGAAAATGCCTATTACAGTGCTGCAGTACCATGCAGGGTAACGTCATGTAAACAAATCATGGCTTATCTGAAGGATTTTAAAGAAAACCCATGTTCAAATTTCATGATATCAGATTCTTTAAATTGTTTGACCGAGCCTTTTGATCAATTTTGGTAGCACAGCTTGATAAAGCTCAGACTAATGATGTGGATGTTGAATGATCAGTACCTGTGAAATTGGCAACATTCTTTTGTTGTAATTGATCATGAAATGGTTTCTACATTAGTTATCTTCCTTCCGCTGATTCAAGAAACACAGTTGTCAATTTCTGGCAGAAGTGTGTGCACTGTATTGGTCAAACGCCTGTATATAAGCCTACCCAAGATATGTGTAGCTGGTTTTATTGACATGTACAATATATACTTAATAGTGTTGACTTGGCCTTTAAACTCCAAAAGAAAAAAGAAAACCATGGCTTCTGGTCCATAAACAATGGCTTCAAGCAACATTGTACGTCAGTATTTATACATAGCCCCAGATAAGAGGTGGCATCCAAATATATTTTTTCTTATTTCTGCATGAAAACATGTTGTGTGCCTTGAAGGCACTTCTAGAGTACCCACAACATATGTTTTCATGCAGATATAAGCAAAATATCAGATGAAATGAATACCTTATCTGGGCTATGCAATAATATTATAATTTGTCTCCTGTAGGAAGATACTATATCTATCAACCACAATTGGCTAAATGGTTGCAATATTGACATATGTTGGCAACACCTGAAGGACAACCTAGAGTGTGTGAAGAAAGAGATAGCTGATTGTAAAGACATGGAGGGATGGCATGATCAGTGTCAGGTGGGTACTGTTCATTGTTTGCTTTAGATCAAGGCTCATTGAGCTTTTTTTACATTCACAAAATGGTTAGTGGTTGAATTATTAACCCTGATCAGGATCTACACTGTTTGGCATTCATTTTATGAATTTGTAGCAATACATTACATCAAGTAATTTGATTGGTTGATAGACAGAAATGGGTGTGGCTTATATGAATATTCAGCAAGATAAGGGTTAAAGTGTCTAGTAAGTATGATGTCTTAAAGATCAGAATTTTTTGCAGTACAAAAGCTAATCACATTTATTTTTCAGCAAAAATATGAGTATTCGGCTGTCCTGAATAATTAGTTTTAAATGAAAACTGAACTTACCACTTTGTTAACTATAAACAGCTGTGCCAAGGCTTGCATCAGGTAGTTCTTCTGTCCTGGTTTGTTTTTAGCTCACCGTCAGGTAGTGACGAGGTGAGCTTTTGGGATCACGTTTTGTCCATCGTCCGTCCGTCCGTCCGTCCGTGCGTAAACAATTTCTTCAAACGACATCTCCTAAACCACTGATTGGATTTTGACCAAACTTCACAGGAATGATCCTTAGGTGGTCCCCTTTCAAAGTTGTTCAAATGGTTCCGGTCTGTTGCACATCTGGGTCACAGGAGCCAAAAATAGATTTTTTTTCACCGAAAACTTAAAAAATCTTCTTCTCTCAAACCACAAGGCCCAGGTTTTTAATATTTGGAATGTAGCTTCATCTAGTGGACCCCTACCAAGATTGTTCAAATTATAGTACTAGGGCCAAAAATACCCCCGCCCCGGGGCCCTTTGGTTTTACATGGGCTTATATAGGGAAAATCTTTAAAAATCTTCTTCACTGAAACCGTAAGGCACAGAGCTTTGATATCTGTTATGAATCTTCATCTAGTGGACCCCTACCATGATTGTTCAAATTATTGTGCTGGGGCCAAAAATGCCCCCGCCCCGGGGCCCTTTGGTTTTACATGGGCTTATATATGGAAAAATCTATAAAAATCTTCTTCTCTGAAACCGCAAGGCCCAAGTCTTTGATATTTGGTATGAAGCTTCATTCAGTGGACCCCTACCAAGATTGTTCAAATTATAGTGCTGTGGCCAAAAATGACCCCGCCCCGGGGCCCTTTGGTTTTACATGGGCTTATATATGGAAAATCTATAAAAATCTTCTTCTCTGAAACCGCAAGGCCCAGGTCTTTGATATTTGGTATGAAGCTTCATCTAGTGGACCCCTATCAAGATTGTTCAAATTATAGTGCTGTGGCCAAAAATGCCCCCACCCGGGGCCTTTGGTTTTACATGGGCTTATATAGGGAAAATCTTTAAAAATCTTCTCTCAAACCGCAAGGCCCAGGTCTTTGATTCCCCCCCCCCCCCCCCGGCATACAAAGTATGATGGGGGTATATTGTTTTCGCCCTGCCATTCGCCCGTCCGTCCGTCCATCCTTCAATCTGTCTGTCCGTCCATCCATTGGTCCGTCTGTCCGTCCGTCCGTTAACATTTTGGTTAAAGTTTTGCGTCAAAGTTTCTAGGAGATTGTTACTTTCGAACCATTTGATAGATTTAGTTGATACTTACACTGAAGTTACATACTGGTCTTAAGATTTCATTGATACATGTCCCAGCCCCGACAGTGACCTTGATGTCACAGACTTAAAAATTTTACATTTGGTTAAAGTTTTGCGCAAAGTTTCTGAGAGATTGTATCTTCTAAACCATTTGATAGATTTAGTTGATACCTACACTGAAGATTTCATTGATGCATGTCCTACCCCCCACAGTGACCTTGAGGTCGCTTTCTCTAGTATTTGGTATGAAGCTTCATCTTGTAAACCTCTACCAAGATTGTTCAAATTATAGCCCTGGGTCAAAAATGCCCCCGCTTTGGGGCCTTTTGATTTTACATGGGCTTATATAGGGAAAATCTTTAAAAATCTTCTCTGAAACCGCAAGGCCCAGGTCTTTGATATTTGGTATGGAGCTTCATCTAGTGGACCCCTACCAAGATTGTTCAAATTAGAGTGCTGGGACCAAAAATGCCTCCGTCTTGGGGCCCTTTGGTTTTACATAGACTTATATAGGGATAATCTTTAAAAATCTTTTTCTTTGAAACCACAAGGCCTAGGTCTTTTATATTTGGTGTGAAATTTCAGCTAGTGGACCTCTATCAAAATTGTTCAAATTATAGCCCTGTGGCCAAAAATGGCCCCGCCCCAAGACCATTTGGTTTTACATAGACTTATATAGGGAAATCTTTAAAAATCTTCTTCTCCGAAACTGCAAGGCCCATGTCTTTGATATTCGGTATGGAGCTTCATCTAGTGGACCTCTACCAAGATTGTTCACATTATAGCCCCTGGGCCACAAATGCCCCCGTCCCGGGGCCCTTTTGGTTTTACATAGACTTATACAGAGATAATCTTTGTAAATCTTCTTCTCTGAAACTGCAAGGCCCAGGTCTTTGATATTTGGTGTGAAGCTTCATCTAGTGGACCTCCATCAAGATTGTTTAAATTATAGCCCTGAGGCCAAAAATGCCCCGCTCGGGGGCCATTTGGTTTTACATAGGCTTATGTATGGAATATCTTAAAAAAAAAATCTTCTTCTCTGAAACCGCAAGGCCCAGGTCTTTGATATTTGGTGTGTAGCTCTATCTAGTGGACCTTTGCCAAGGTTGTTCAAATTATGAAGCTTCAACTTTTCAGACCTCCCTCAACATTATGCACATTATAGCCCTGGTGTCAATAATGGCCCGCCCCGGGGCCCACTTGTTACTCTATGGATCAGGTGAGCGATCCAGGGCCATCATAGTTGTTATGGTTTGTCTTTGAGTGTTTGTGTCGCTTGTATTGTTTTGTTTTGGATGGCCAATTGGCCATTTTGTGGGAAATTAACTGTCCTTTTGGCTCTCTGCTATTGATGTTTCCATTTGGGTTTATTGTTTCATGTTTGTGTTTCATTCCGTTTGGTGTCTCTGATGGGAGCTGTGGGTTAATTAGGGCCCCGCACTGAAAGTGTGGGTGCCCTATAGTAATCACTCTGTCCGTCCGTCTGTCTGTCTGTCTGTCCGTCCACAAATTTTCCTACTCCTCTGATAGCGCTGCCGGGGCCCTAGTCAGTTTCACTGACAGCTCTAGTTGTATTGATTCCTGACCATTGCCTTCACTTCTGTTTTGGTTGTTAACCCTTCTCTTGCTGAATATTCATTTAAGCCACATTCATTTTTTACTTTGAACCAATCAGATTACTTGATGTAATTTGCTCCTACAAAATCATAAATTGAATGTCAAACACTGTAGATCCTGATCAGAAGCCATCTGGTCTGGATCTACACTGTTTGCAAAGATAGGGGTTGTCGTGAACAGCATGATAAGAGTTAACATTTAAGTCCCATGTAAAGGTCTCTTTTCATGAAGAAAACACTCCATGGGGAGAACTTGGCCTTCTTATGTGTGCCTTGTAAGGAAATCATTACAATAACCACCCATGTGCTATTATAGTATATTTATGCCCCCAACTTCAAAAAAAGTTGGAGGGGTATATTGCTTCTAGGTTGTTCGTCCATCCGTTACACTTTTGATGCACAGCATAACTTTAGAACTGTGTATGCTAGAGTTTTGAAATTTCATATGGAGAAATAGCTGATGCATTTTTAGCTCGTCTGTTTTTTGAAAAAAAACTTTCGAGCTATTGTCATCACTCCGGCGTCTGCGTAGTCGTCGTCCTGCGTCGTCCTGCGTCGTCGTTCCAAAAAAACTTAACCTTGGCTATAACTTAAAAAGTATTAGACCTAGCCTCATGAAACTTCATACACACACTCATCATCACAAGAGCTACATTTTGACCAAGGACCATAACAACATTGTTGATTTTGGCTGAATTATCTCCCCTTTTCCATTTTTTTTCTGAAACACATTTTTTGCTCTCATTTTAATACTATTCACAACAGAGCCTTCAAACTTCACATGAATGTTCCTTGGGACAAGACCTTTTCAGTGATACCACACTTTTTGATCTGTGACCTTCACCTTTGAACTTTGACCTATTTTTCGAAAATTTAACAGAAAACCATAACCTTGACCATATTTCCAAAAGTATTTGGCCTACCTTCATGAAACTTCATACACATACTCACCATCACAAGAGCTACATTCCCTACAAGTTTTATAACTCCATCTTGCAATTTGATTGAATTATCTCCCCTTTTTGTCTCCGTTTTTTTTTAAATTGTTTTTGTCTCTTATTTCAATACTATTCACAACAGAGCCTTCCAACTTCACATGAATGTTCCTTGGGACAAGACCTTTTCAGTCATACCACGCTTTTTGACCTGTGACCTTGACCTTTGAACTTTGACCTATTTTTTTGAAAAATTAACCAAAAAACTTAACCTTGACCATATTTCCAAAAGTATTTGGCCTACCTTCATGAAACTTCATACACATACTCACCGTCACAAGAGCTACATTCCCTACAAGTTTTATAACTCCATCTTGCAATTTGATTTGACTTAGAACTTTTGTTTTCTAAAAGAAACTGCAGACGAGCGTTGGCACCCGCTTGCGGTGCTCTTGTTTTTTCTCATCCTGATTGCCGCTTTCAAGAGTTATTGCCCTTTGAAAACTTTTTTGATATAATCTTGTCGGCAAAAGAACTAAAAACTATTGGAGCTAGAGCCTTGGAAGTTGGTGAATAAATTGGTGGTGATGTGTTGATGACGTGATTAACTTTTGACTAAATTCTGAGAAATGCTTCATGAGTTATGGCTCTTTGTCACTTTGGGTATTTGTACATTGCTTTGTGATGTATAACATAAATTTAAAGCCTTGTATGCAAGATTTTTGAAATTTCATGTATGAATTCCTCGTGGAAAAATAGCAGATGCGTATTTTTTCTCATAGGGATTGTGCCCCTTTCAAGAGTTACTGCCCTTTGAACATTTTTTTTTATAAAATCTTAACTGCAAAATATCTCAAAAACTATTAGAGCTAGAGCCTTGAAAGTAGAAGTAAAACAAAGATCATGAATTGATACAATTAACTTACTCCATCCATAAAAGACACCAAAGGGAAAGAAATACAAACATTAAGCGACCAGACCATAATGGAAACCTAAACAAAGGAAGGCCATATGGACAGTTACTTTCCCACAAAATGGCCATATGGCCATCCAAAATTAAAAGACACAAGTGATACACACAGTAAGTAACAAACAACAACATAAATAAATCGCCACAGAAGAGCCGCCTTGGAACGGTCAGTGGAAGATTTCCACTGGGGGGCTTAAATCGATTTTACGTGGCCACAATCCTCGCCCTTACTTCCGTCGCGATTTAGACAAATAATTTGTTCAGTCCGCATGAAGGCCTCCTAACTCATCAGTGCAACATCTCCGTGAACACAGAAATCAAAGAACCACAGAGGTGAGACAACGGTGAGGACTCGACAGCAAGAAACCACTGAAATGCTGGAGCAAAAGGAAACCAACAGTTAGACTCCGATGAACCCGACCAGAGACAGAGCATCAGGCACCAACCAACATTATCTCTTTAATTTTCAATAAGCCTTTACGTTGGGGCCGTCATAGAATCTGAGGCCTGACCCACCGGCGTGCAATTAAAGAGGGAAGCAAAGTTGCCAACCGTGATTGGGTTAACTACCATGCATGCAGTCTGTCGTATAATATCCATGTTGTACCCAATCTTTTTATATCGAAGAATGATTTTACGAAATTGGGTGCTGAAGTCATTGCGGTTATATATTTTTCTGAATTTATATACTAAGTCACCATAAAATTCGGGTTCCGATAGACCTTGTTGCAGAAGAGATTTAAGTCCAATATTGAGTTGAGGATTTGTTTGTTCGTTCGATTTGAGGTTTTTTGTCCCCATCAGCACTGTATAGGTCATTTTGGAGACGTTGTTTCCAATTTCTTTGGACTTTTACCCAACATTGAGATGAAATTACATCTCAAGCCTTGAGGCCCAATAAAACCAATAGAGTTTATATGCATGGATGGTCCAACTACCATGCTTTGCTTGAGCAGGCTGTGATCCTCTAAGTGGTTTATCAGTACTTGTGTGCGGTTCGTGTCAGCGCTGCCTGGATGCATCATGCAGCACATCAATTTTTTCAAGCCCGATGGGCAGGAGCCATTGAAAGTTGGCGAATAGATTGGTGGTGATGAGTAGATGACCTGATTAACTTTTGATAAAATTCCGAAAAATGGCTCTTTGTCCATTTGGGCATTTGTACAGCATATGCTTTGTGATGCATTGTATAACTTTATAACCATGTGTGCTAGGGAATTTAAATTTCCGAATGGATTCCCAATGAAAAGAAGGTTGACGCATAAATATTTTCCTTCTCATGATTATGTCCCTTTAAAGAGTTAGTTTATACTAATTTATTTTATTTCGATTGCGATGAAAGCTTCAAGCTTATTGAATCGCTCTCGAACACTCATTCCGGGTGTTTTCACGCGCGCGCGAGAGAGAGGCAGTGGCTTTTACACCACTGCTACCCATTTACACCTGGGTGGAGTGGGGCAGTGTCATTACGTGTCTTGCCCAAGGACACACCTCGATACCGGTGGCGGATTCGAACGCACAACCTCTCGATCATGAGTCGAACGCGCTAACCACTGCGCTATCGAGGCTGACGCTATCGAGGCTGCCTTTAAAGAGTTATGGCACTTTGAAAACTTTATGATGAAATCTTGTCAGCAAAATATCTTAAAATCTATTAAAGCTAAAGCCTTGAAAGTTTATATAAAGATTGCTAGTGATTAGGAGATGATCTGAATAACTTTTGAAGAAATTAGTCAATTTTCTTCATGAGTTATGACCTTTTGTTACTTTGGAGATTTGAACATTGCATGCTTTGTGAGGCTCACTAAGGCATATCATAACTTTAGGACCATGTATGCTAGGGTTTTGAAATTTTATATATGGATTTCTTATATTAAAACAGCTGACACATATTTTGTTCATGTCTGGATCATGTCCATTTCCTAAGTTATGGCCCTTTGAAGAAAATGGATGAAATCTTGTCAGCAAACTACCTGGCTGTAGCCTTGAAAGTTAATGAATAGATTGATAGTGAGTAGAAGTTAACCTGAAATTCTGACATCATGTTCTTCAGTTATGGCCCTTGGAAAATTTTTGCATTTTGGGTCAAGCATATGGTTGGGGGCATAGTGATTTACAAACACCATTTCTAGTTCTTACCTGAACAAGAACTTGCATTTTTCCTTATTTCTGCCCTGAAGCGTGGATGGTGGGAGTTCGTTAGAACTGCCTCATTGGGTTCTAACAGATACCCACTGTCTGTATTTTAAGCAGAATTAAGAAAAATAATGTCTACCCCTAAAACTCCCTTTCTCTATTTAAAATGGCATTTTCAAGGGTGTTCTTGTGAACCATAGTCATTACGAAAATGCGCCTATACAAATACATGGTAAATTTTACCCCTGAAAATCGAAAATTTTAAGATGAAAATTGTGATATTTTTAGCTCACCTGAGCCGAAGGCTCACAGAGCCGAAGGCTCACAAGGTGAGCTTATAGTCTAGGTAGGCATATGGTGTCCGTCCGTCGTCCGTCAGTTGTCCGTCCGTCCTCCACAATATCTAAGTGACTAGCTGGCTAATCCCAATCAAATTTAATGCGCAGCATCACTGGGTTAGGGGATTGACTGCTTTAGGTTTTGGAACAGTTTTGATCAGAACTGTGGTTGCCATGGAAACAAAAAGGTTCCATAGACTTAAAATGGGGACTTTTTCTCGGCCATTTCTGATCCGAGATTCATCAAACTTGCAGATAACCAAAAGGGGCTTACAGTCTACGTCAAGTTCGAATTTGGGCTGCACGGGACAAACAGCTTTGGAGTTACCTGCCCTTGAACATAAATATAAGTGAAAATTGGTGTCTCCAGCTTTTCTCAGCCGTTTATGATCTGATCTTTTTTGTTACATTTCATGAACGAGGACAAGCATAAAATCTCGGACGAGTTCGAATTTGGTTTGAATCTGACCAGCGGTTTTCCAGTTACATCCCCTTGAGCATGAAAAATTTCCCCATAGACTTATAGTGGGGAAAATGATGTCTCCACTTTTTCTCGGCCATTTCTGATCCGATCTTCATCAAACTTGCAGATAACCAGGAGGGTTTTACAATTTACGTCGAGTTCTAATTTGGGCTGCACGGGACAAACAGCTTTGGGGCTACCTGCCCTTGTGTATAAAAATAAGTGAAAGTGTCTCCAGCTTTTCTCAGCCGTTTATGATCTGATCTTTTTTGTTACATTTCATGAACGAGCACAAGCATAAGATCTCGGACGAGTTCGAATTTGGTTTGAATCTGACCAGCGGTTTTACATTTACATCCTCTTGAGCATGAAAGATTTTCCCATATACATATAATGGGGAAAACAGCATTCCCACTTTTTCTCGGCCATTTGTGATCCGATCTTCCTCAAACATGCAGATAACCAGGAGGGGCTTACAGTCTACGTCGAGTTTTAATTTGGTCTGCACGTGACGAACAGCTTTGGAGTTACCTGCCCTTGATCATAAATATAAGTGAAAAATTGTTGTCTCCAGCTTTTCTCAGCCGTTTATGGTCTGGTCTTTTTGTAACTTTTTATAAACAAGCACCCGCATAATATCTCTGACGAGTTCGAATTTGGTTTGAATCTGACCAGAGGTTTACCAGTTGCATCCCATTGAGCGTGAAAAACATTCCTATAGACTTATAATGGGGAAAATGACGTCTCCACTTTTTCTAGGCCATTTCTTATCCGAACTTGCAGAAAACCAGGAGGGGCTTACACTCTAAGTCGAGGTCATATTTGGGATGCATGGGACAAACAGCTTTGGAGTTACCTGCCCTTGAGCATAAATATAAGTGAAAAATGGTGTAGCTTTTCTCAGCCGTTTATGAACTGATATTTTTAGCTCACCTGAGCCGAAGGCTCACAAGGTGAGCTTCTAGTATAGGTAGGCATCCGGCGTCCGTCCGTCGTCCATCCGTCGTCCACACCTTTGAACTTGAATATCTAAGTGACTAGTTGGCCAATCCCAATCAAATTTTATGCGCAGCATCACTAGGTTCGGGGATTGACTGCATTAGGTTTTGGACCAGTTTTGATCAGAACTGTGGTTGCCATGAAAACAAAAAGGTTCCATAGATTTATAATGAGGATAACGTATCCGCTTTTTCTCGGCCATTGCTGATCCGATCTTCATCAAACTTGGAGATAACCAGGAGGGGTCTCTGGTCGGGCTCATCGGAGTCTAACTGTTGGTTTTCTTTTGCTCCAGCATTTCAGTGGTTTCTTGCTGTCGAGTCCTCACCGTTGTCTCACCTCTGTGGTTCTTTGATTTCTGTGTTCACGGAGATGTTGCACTGATGAGTTAGGAGGCCTTCATGTGGACTGAACAAATTATTTGTCTAAATCGCGACGGAAGTAAGGGCGAGGATTGTGGCCACGTAAAATCGATTTAAGCCCCCCAGTGGAAATCTTCCACTGACCGTTCCAAGGCGGCTCTTCTGTGGCGATTTATTTATGTTGTTGTTTGTTACTTACTGTGTGTATCACTTGTGTCTTTTAATTTTGGATGGCCATATGGCCATTTTGTGGGAAAGTAACTGTCCATATGGCCTTCCTTTGTTTAGGTTTCCATTATGGTCTGGTCGCTTAATGTTTGTATTTCTTTCCCTTTGGTGTCTTTTATGGATGGAGTAAGTTAATTGTATCAATTCCTGATCTTTGTTTTACTTCTACTTTCAGTCTAAGTCGAGTTCGAATTTGGGCTGCGCAGGGCAAACAACTTTGGAGTTACCTGCCCTTGAGCATAAATATAAGTGAAAATTTTTGTCTCCAGCTTTTCTCAGCCGTTTATGATCTGATTTTTTGTTACTTTTCCTAAACGAGGACATGCAACAAAATTTCGGACGAGTTCGAATTTGGCTTGAATCTGACCAGCGGTTTTCCAGTTACATCCCCTTGAGCGTGAACAATTTTCCCATAGACTTATAGTGTGGAAAACGATGTCTCCACTTTTTCTTCGCCATTTCTTATCCGATCTTCATCAAACTTGCAGATAACCAGAAGGGGCTTACAATCTAAGTCGAGGTCATATTTGGGCTGCACGGGACAAACAGCTTCGGAGTTACCTGCCTTGAGAATAAATATAAGTGAAAAATGGTGTCTCCAGCTTTTCTCAGCCGTTTATGATCTGATCTCGTCCACACCTTTGAACTTGAACATCTTAGTGACTAGCTGGCCAACCCCAATCAAATTTTATGTGCAGCATCACTGGGTTGGGGGATTGACTGCATTAGGTTTTGGACCAGTTTTGATCAGAACTGTGGTTGCCATGGAAACAAAAAGGTTTCATAGATTTATAATGAGGATATCGAGGTCTCCGCTTTTTCTCGGCCATTTCTGATCCGATCTTCATCAAACTTGCAGATAACCAGGAGGGGCTTACAGTCTACGTCGAGTTCGAATTTGGGCTGCACAGGACAAACAGCTTACCTGCCCTTGAGCATAAATATAAGTGAAAAATGGTGTCTCCAGCTTTTTTCAGCCGTTTATGACCTGATCTTTTTGTTACTGTTCCTAAACGAGGACATGCATAAAATCTTGGACGAGTTTGAATTTGGTTTGAATCCAGTGACGTCCCCATGAGCGTGAAAAACTTTCCCATAGACTTATAGTGGGGAAAATGATGTCTCCACTTTTTCTCAGCCATTTCTAATCCGATCTTCATCAAACTTGCAGATGACCAGGGGGTGCTTACAGTCTACGTCGAGTTCATATTTGGGATGCATGGGACAAACAGCTTTGGCCTTATCTGCCCTTGAGCATAAATATAAGTGAAAAATGGTGTCTCCAGCTTTTCTCAGCCCTTCATGATCTGATCTTTTTGTAACTTTTCTTAAATGAGAACAAAGCATAAAATCTTGGACGAGTTTGAATTTGGCTTGAATCTGACGAGCCCTTTTTCAGTTACATCCCCTTGAGCGTTTAAATTTTTTCCCATAGTCTTGTTATGCAGAAAATGATGTCTCCACTGTTTCTCCGCCATTTCTGATCCGATGTTCATCATGAAACTTGAAGATAACCAGGAGGGCCTTTCAGTCTATGTTGAGTTCAGATTTGGGCTGCACGGGACAAACAGCTTCTGAGTTACCTGTCCTTGAGCATAAATGTAAGTGAAAAATGGTGTCTCCAGCTTTTCTCAGCCGTTTTTGATTGGATCATTTTGTAACTTTTGGTAAAGAGGACAAGCATAAAACCTCGAGTGAGTTCAAAGTTGACTTGAATCTGACTAGTGGTTTTCCAGTTACATCTCCTTGAGTGTGAAAGATTTTCCCATAGACTTACAATGGGAAAACGACTTCTCCAGCTTTTCTCGACCATTTCAAATCAGATCTTCATCAAACTTGCAGATAACCAGGAGGGGCATACAGTCTATGTTGACTTTGAATTTGGGCCATGCAGGTCAAATGACTTCTGAATTACCTGCTCTTGAGCATAAATGTTAGCGAAAACTGATGTATCCAGCTTTCTGCAACTGTTTTTGATCTGATCTTTTTGTTCCTATTGGTAAATGAGAATTAGCATAAAATCTCTAATGAGTTCGGTTTTGGCTTGAATGTGACCAGTGGATTTCCAGGTACATCCCCTTGAGGGCGAAACATTTTCCCATAGACTTACAATGGGAAAACGATGTCTCCAACTTTGCTTTGCTATTTCTAACCTGACCTTCATCAAACTTCCAGATAACCAAAGAAGCTTACAGTTTATGTTTAGTTCAAATTTGGCTGCATGAGATTAAAGGCTTTCGAATAACCTGCCCTTGAGCATAAATATTAGTGAAAAAGTGTCTCCACCTTTTCTCAGCCGTTTCTAATCTGATCTTGTTTAAATGTCCAGTAAACGAGAACAAGCATAAAACCTCGGATGAGTTTGAATTTGGCTTGAATCTGACATTCGGTTTTGCAGTTACAGCCCTTAGAGGACAAACAATTTTCCCACAGACTTATAATGGAAAAATGACGTTACCAACTTTTCTCCGCCATTTCTGATCTGATCATCATCAAACTTGCAGATAACCAGGAGGGACATACAGTCTACAGAGTTCGAATTTCAGCTGCATGAGACAAACAACTTTGGAGTTACCTGCCCTTGAGCATAAATATTAGTGAAAAATGATGCCTGCACCTTTTCTCATTTTTTTTGTATCTGATCTTTTTGAAACTTATAGCAAACCAGGACAAGCATAAAACCTCAGTCAAGTTCGAATAAGTCTAGAATCTGACATTCAGTTTTGCAGGTACAGTCCATAGAGCCTGAAAAAAATTCCCCATAGACTTACAATGGAAAAACAACATCCCCAACTTTCTCGGCACAGAAGGATCTATATTGTTTGAATAGAAGACAACCCCTTCAGTATTTTACGGTATTGAACGACAGCACATTAGAAGGTCAAATTTGTGTCACTAGAATATCTTACATGTACTTTGTTTATGTTTTAATTAGCTGTTTGTTTCTTTATGTTCATTTTAAGCCATGTTCATTGAAAGTCAATATAACGCTACAGCATTTAGATGATTCTCTTTTTAGCGCACCAGAGCCAAAGGCTTGAAAGGTTTGCTTGTTGTATAGACAGATACCCAGTGCCTATTTGGCTTCAGTCTGTCCATAATAAGTAGGGGGAGCCATGAAATTAAATATCATGGCTCCCCCTACTTACGATGGACAGACGGAAGCCTAATAGGCACTGGATATCCACATTAGGTATGAACAAGTTTTGATCAGAACTGTGGTTGCCCACAAATGTTTCATAGACTTAATTCTCCAGTTTTTCTCGACCACTTCTGACTTGCTTGCAGATAACCAAAACACACTTAAAGTCTATGCTGAGTTTGAATTTGGGAGTTTGTCTCCAGTTTCTTGCATGCCTGTTTAAGCATAGCGCAATATAGGGATAAAAATTTCCAGCCGTTCTTTCGTCCATATGCCAGGCCATACACACATTAAACAAGATTGATCCTTAAATCTTTGGTCTAGTTCTCAGGTGAGCGATCGTTGCCCATCGGGCTACTTGTTCTAATTTCTGCTCAAAATATAGATCGTGGGTACACGTTAGAACAGCCTTATCAAGGCGGTTCTAACGAGTACCCACAATCTATATTTTAGGATAAGGCAGTTCTAACGTGTACCCATGATCTATATTTTAGGGCAGAAAAAGGAAAAATAAAGATTACCCTTGTAAACCCCAATTTAACTATATTAAAGAGGGGTTCAAGGGGGTCAAAATTATATAGGCGTGTTTTCATGATGCATAGTGATTACCAACTAGAATTTGGACTCAGTTCTCAAAACGTCTGGCTTTGTTACACCTTCGCCCATCTGGCCTCGGGGAAATAGATTTGGCCGTGTCATGCTTCTTTGCAGAGCTGAAACCGGCCATATTTGAGTAAACCACTTAGCCTGCCCAGGAAAATTTGTGCAATTTGGATCGCTCCTTAAACCTTACTGGTTTTTGGGCAGTAGGGCTTGTGTTGTTATTTCATTTAAATGTCGGGTAAAAGTCACACAAAGTGGAAGCAGCATCTCCAAATATGAACAAGAAGTGATGTCAGGATGTAAAATCTCAACACAAACAAAAACTGGCTTCGTTGCATTCAAACAACTGTGGCCAAACTCACAGGCTCGGATGTTTCCATTTTAGTCTCCTGTAAATCAGGGGCCAGTTGTTCAAAGCATCTTTAGCTTAACGAGCTCGTTAGTGGTCATATTGTTAATTCTTCTAGCAAGTACAATATCGTAATTTTTGGTATTTTTGCTGAAAAAATGTGAGCAGCTTTTGCATCCGCAAAAGCTGCTCACATTTTTTCAGCAAAAAATTCAGCATATTTGCCATATTTAATGATAAAAGTTTTAACGATACGTTAACTAACGATATCGTTAGTTTTGAACAACTGGCCCCAGAAGTGGAGGCAATGATAAGGAATCAGTACAATTACCTCCTCTCACCTCCCATCCAAGAACTCAAAGGGAAAGAATTACAAACATTAAAACAACTTCACCACAATGAAAACATCACAATCAAAAAGCCAAAGAGATTGTTACTTTCCCACAAAATGGCAAAACAGCTGTCCAAAAAAAAAAAAGTTTCTAGTGAAATAAAAGTGAAGGCAGTGATCAGGAATCGATACAATTAACCCACAGCTCCCAACAGAGACACCAAAGGGAAAGAAATACAAACATGAAACAACAGATCCTAATGGAAACATCAATAGCGGAAAGCCAAAAGGACAGTTACTTTCCCACAAAATGGCCAATAGGCTATCCAAAACAAAATAATATAAGCGATACAAACACTCAAAGACAAACCATAACAAAGAATGTGTGCACTGTACTGGTTAACTGCTTATGTATAAGCCTGCCTAGGAAGTGTGGTTAGATAAACTGGCTGGCTGAATATGATTTAAATAGTGTTGACTGGGCCATAAAATTCAATACAATACAGTATTTGTGAGCAACATACTGTTTGAAATAATTTTTTTGTTTCTTACTTTTTGCCTTTCAATATGGTGGTGTACACTTGTTTAAGCTAGAAGCATCTGTGGTGTAATGGTTTAAGGCTTTAGTTTATACTAAATTATTTTAGTTCAATTGCGTTGAAAGCTTCAAGTTTATTGAATTGCTCTCAAACACTCATTCCGGATGTTTTCACGCGTGTGAGGGAGAGGCATTGTCTTTTACACCACTGCTATCCATTTATACCTGGGTGGAGTGGGGCAGTGTCCGTACATGTCTTGCCCAAGGCTTAAAGCTAGTACACATGTTTATTAAGCTAGAACCGTCTATGGCGTAGTGGTTTTAGCGAATTGAGTCACAGAACAGGGATTGTTGGCTCAATTTGTGGCTTGTCTGGACTTTTGGATGAGTCTTTAAATCGAGATAACATCTCCATTTGACCTTAGTAACTGTTGTTGGTGCTATGTAAAACACTTGTTTAAGCTATACCAGCTTTGTCTCCAGTGGATTGGATGTTTTGATGTTGTTTTTTTATTTTAGGTTTAAAGTCGCTGTCAGCATTGTATAGGTCGTTTTGGAGACTTTGATTCAAATTGTATTGAAACTTTTACCCAACATTGAGATGAAATGACATCTCAAGCCCTGCCTCCCAATAAAACCAATTGGGTTTATAAGCATAGACGGTCCGACTCACACCGCTTTGCCTGGACAGGCTTAGATTCTCTAAGGGGTTTGCCAGTACTCATGTGCGGTCAGTTTCAGCTCAGCATCGAAGCATCATGCAGCATATCTTTTTCTTAAAGCCCCAAATGGCGGGGGCCGATGTATTGGATGTATTTTTAGGGGAGTAATTAATTCTCAAAATATTTTATATCCCAGGATCCAGTTGTTCAAAACTAACAATATCATACTTTATGATTAATTAAAAGTAGAAGTAAAACAAAGATCAGGAATCGATACAATTAACTTACTCCACCCATCAAAGACACCAAAGGGAAAGAAATACAAACATTAAGCGACCAGACCATAATGGAAACCTAAACAAAGGAAGGCCATAAGGACAGTTACTTTCCCACAAAATGGCCATATGGCCATCCAAAATTAAAAGGCACAAGTGATACACACAGTAAGTAACAAACAACAACATAAATAAATCGCCACAGAAGAACCGCCTTGGAACGGTCAGTGGAAAGATTTCCACTGGGGGGCTTAAATCGATTTTACATGGCCCCAATCCTCGCCCTTATATACTGCCGCCGCGATTTAGACAAATAATTTGTTCATTCCGCATGAAGGCCTCCCAACTCATCAGTGCAACATCCCCGTGAACACAAAATATCAAAGAACCACAGAGGTGAGACAACGGTGAGGACTCAACAGCAAGAAACCACTGAAATGCTGGAGCAAAAGAAAACCAACAGTTAGACTCCGATGGGCCCGACCAGAGGCAGAGCATCAGGCACCAACCAACATTACCAAGAATTAGATCTCTCTAATTCTCAATAAGCCTTTACGTTGGAGCCGTCATAGAATCTGAGGACTGATCCACCGGCGTGCAATTAAAGAGAGAAGCAAAGTTGCCAACCGTGATTGGGTTAACTACCATGCATGCAGTCTGTCGTATAACATCCATGTTGTACCCAATCTTTTTATATCGAAGAATGATTTTACGAAATTGGGTGCTGAAGTAATTGCGATTATATAACTTTCTGAATTTATATACTAAGTCACCATAAAATTCGGGTTCCGATAGACCTTGTTGCAGAAGAGATTTACGTCCAATACTGAATTTTGAAATTAAATCAGAATGGCGTCTATAAAGTTTTGAAAATGTTTTGCGTAGTTTATGGTACCGATAACCCTGATTAAGAAGTTTAGCCGTTAATAATTTATTACGAGTGTTGAAGTCAGTTACATGACTACACACTCTAGCAAATTGAATTAATTGCGAAATATTAACGCCATAGGATGGCGCACGAGGAACATCACCATCCAAAAAAGGAAAATTTACAATCTCAAAATCAAAGTCATCGCGTTTATCATAAATTTTGCACGAAACAAACCCATCTAGATAGATGTAAATCCAAAAACGGGGCCTCGGTATCAGAAGAATTTGCTTTATTTAATTGAAGTTCTGGGGGGTAAATCTGACTGATCAAACCATCGAAATAGGTATTATCAATATTTAATAAATCATCTAAATATCTAGAAGTGGAGCTAAAAGCTTGAATAATTTCAGATTGGTTATCAATGGAAAGCGACAACATGAAAAGTAGAAGTAAAACAAAGATCAGGAATTGATACAATTAACTTACTCCACCCATAAAAGACATCAAAGGGAAAGAAATACAAACATTAAGCGACCAGACCATAATGGAAACCTAAACAAAGGAAGGCCATAAGGACAGTTACTTTCCCACAAAATGGCCATATGGCCATCCAAAATTAAAAGACACAAGTGATACACACAGTAAGTAACAAACAACAACAAAGTCTCTTTCATAACAATACAAGAACAGATCAGCCACAAGAGGTGCGCAATTCGTACCCATCGGAATACCCACAATTTGTCTAAATAACTTAGTACCGAATCTAATATAAATATTGTCAAGTAGAAAGGTGAGGGCATCACACACTTTCTGACATGACCAAAGTGTATAATTCTTATGCTCTTTAGAAGTGAAAAATGCATTTCTGTCATTACATGCAAGATAGAGAGAATCTTCTCTGTGAAAAGCCCATTCAATTAAATCATTAAGCTTTTCTCTGATAATTTAATGTGGCAAATGTACAAATATTTCTGCTGAAAAATATGTGAGCAGCTTTTGCAGATGCAGAAGCTGCTCACATTCTTTCAGCAAAAATGACATTAAGCTCAAGATACTTTGAATAAGTGGGCCTTGATACATAGGGCTCTAAAAGGAAAGACTTTGCTCACTTGGAGCAAATTTTCTGTTGTGGAGCAGACCTTTTTTCAGTCTCAAAAGTGCCAAAAGTTGTAAAGTTGTCTCCCTTATTCAAAACATTTTGGGTTTATCAGTATATTTTAAACCTATTGTATAATGAATGGCATCTTCCTCTTTATATACAACAGCAGTGCGGGCACCTCCCATCGGGGTTTGAAAAAAATAGACTGTGCTACACGATGCTTCCATGCAGAGGGGAAACCAACCACACATGAGTACTGGTAAACCGCTAAGGCAAAGTGGCGTGAGTCGGACCATCCGTGCAAATAAACCCTAATGGTTTCATTGGGCAACAGGGCTTCAGATGTCATTTCATCACAATGTCGGGTAGAAGTACCACAGAATTGGAAGCAACGTCTCCAAAATGATCCATACATTGTTGACAGGTATGTTAAACCTCAACCAAACAAATCAGGTGTAACAACTTTAATTTTTAAATATGTCACCTGTCCCTTTATAATATGAGACAGCACATGACAAAACCTATCTGTGCGCCCAACTTAGACTCTGATCTGCCTGCACACCTGTGCAGTCTGATCATAGTCTTCGTTGTGCGCTCTATGGATACATAAGGGCCCAATGCTCTTTCATGCAGCATTGTTAGACTAAATGGATGCGCAGGCTAATCTGAGTCTTTGGTGAGTGCACATGTATTATTGTAAGTTTTGTCATGCGCTGGCTCATATCATCATAATAATATAATTTCGCTTTTTCTTTTATCATTTTAAGCTGATTTTAAAAGCTAGTGCTGGCATTGATTACACGATGTTCTACAGTCTGCTGAAAACAATTGCTGAGAAGAGGCTAGAGAGACTGAGACAGTTAAATGAAGGTTCTACTGGAAACATTGAAACGTGCGACTCAGGACACCTAGAATCAGAACATGTTAAAGTTACTGTGATAGATAATATTAAGAATGATGTAGAACTTGTTGGTGTGGATGTAAGGACTTGTGATTACTCAGAGGAGCAAAGAAATAGCTGTGGAGATAATATTAAGCATGCTTGTGTATTACATAATATAAATATGTGTGCCTCCAGCACAGACAGTGAAACTCAGAACAGTACAAAGAGCCAATCAAATAAAACTTTATTGGATCAGACTAATTCAAGTCATAAACAGAAAGAAATAAACGATTCTAAACATCTTCGATGTTGTTGGCAGAACATTTTCATCGATACTTCAAAACATTCTACTGCCAGTGCCGCCATAGACACTGAAGCAACTAGCTCGTCTGACACTGTGTTTGAATGTGACAAATCAGATGCAGCAGATATGGAAAATAAAGTAAATCTATTTCCATTGCATCCAAATGATAAGGATCATACTATCTTTGATCTGTGTAGAGTAGAGACTGTGCTGGAAGAAGTTTTAAATGATGACGATTTTAAAACAATAAGTACAAGAGAAGATATAACCTTCGCCAGCCATATATTGGAAAGAATTCAGACTGCTGTAATAGCTTGAAGTTATTTACTACATGTATATAATATGCCTGACTGGGTAGATAAGCCAGATGCAGGTCTGACTGACGTCGAAGAGGTTCCTAGATTGATACCTGCCAGATTGACAAAATAGTTCATGGACATTGAATATGAAATCTTTTCTTCGATCATTTTCTTCCTTCCACTGAATCAAGAAGGGCAGTTGTCAGTTTCTTGTGAAAGAATGTATACTTAACTGCTTATGTATTAGCCTGTTAAGGAAAACTGTGGCCAGGTAAACTGACCAGCTTGATATTACCAAATTGCGCCCCGCCAAGCGAATTTGTGTCTTCGAGCATTCCGTCATGACAAATTTTAGGTGCGCATGCCCATCCATTCAGAGGGGCCAGGGATATGGCTTTCTGTCTGAAGGTTCCTCTTGATTCACTACTTGTATGAGCGAGCAGCGAAGGTTCTGGCAAGACTGCGCGGATGCGCAGGCTCGCCTGAACCTTCGCTGCTCGCATAGGCGATAAGTACCAAAATCGCTTGACGGGGCCCAATTAGTGTTGACTGGGCAATTAAACACCAAGCAAACAAACAAACAGAATACAATATACCATGTGCTTAAAGTGAAATTGTAAGCCTTTCCTGAAGTGTTTATCTTCCAGCTCCAGCTCATGAAGAAAATCTTTTAAAAGAAAAGTAATTCTACCCAATGAATGAAATTCATTTTAGCTCAAAGCCCAGGAAGAGCTATTACCCTATCCCTAGGTTTTGCCTTTGGCATCGGAATCAACATCAGCATTTTCGTGCCGCCCATGCCCATGACCTCCAGATCAAGGTCACAGACTTAGAAATTTTATTAATGATATTCTTGAACAGCCCGTATTTTCCAACCCGTTATGATGGATTTGGTTCATATTTTGTATGAGGAAGGTATAGGTCTAAAGTTTTAAAGTCAAGGTAAAGGAATTAGAAAGTTTTATTTTAGAGTTTTTAACAGCTCACATTTTCCAAACCAGAATGATGGGTTTGGTTAATATCAGGTCCAAGTTTTATTCAGCAATACTCTGCCCAGGCCTGGTGTTGGTGTTGAAATCGGCGTCAACATGTATATTGTAAGTTTTTTAACAGCTTATATTTTCCAAACCATAAGAAGGATTAGGTTTATATTTTGTATGCTGATAGAGATAGACCGAGCATTTTTATTCAGCAATATCCCAATCCATGCCCATGACCTGGGTCAAGAAATTTTTAATGTTAAAACTTCTTTTCCAAACCATATTCATCATGATGAGATAAAGGTCTCTAGATTTTTTCAACAATAACCCCGCCCATACACATGACCTCAAGTCAAGGTCACTGACTTCGAAGGTTTTTTAATATTTAATTTTTTTAACAGCTCATATTTACCAACATATGATTGATTTGGTTCCTTTTTGGTATCTTGATAGATATAGCTCCACCAGTACCCCAGCCCATGACCTCAAGGATTTTTATGTTTAATATTAGAGATTTCAATGGCCCTTGTCTTCCCAACCAAATGTTAGATTTGGTTCATATTTGGTGTGATAATAAATATGGTGCCTGAGTTTTATTCAGCAGTAGTACCCACACTTTTGCCTATGACCAAAAAATCAAGGTCATAGTCACAGACTTAACAGATTTTTAATGTTAAAATTGTTTAGAGCTAATATTTACCAAACAGTATAATGGATTTGTTTTATATATCGTATGATAAAAGATATAGGTCACAAATTATATTCAGCCATACCCTCCCCCCATGACTTTAAGGTCAGGTTACCGACTTAGAAATTTTATGTTTACTTTTTTAAAGCTCATATTTATCAATATCAAGAAAGCTTGCAAGAATTTGATTGTCCGGCGGATTGTATCAAGAAAGCTTGCAGATATCAAGTGACATCAGCTTGATTATGCCTGGGATGTTAACGTTCAATTCTAATTACACCACAATCTCTTTATGATACTGTTAATGTGGTCCAAGCAGAAACTGTGTTAGTTAAACAATTGTGTTATATCCAAGCAAAGGTGAACGGGCCTCCTTGGCCTAGTGGTTAAGAACGCTGACTCTTGATCATTAGGTCTTTCATCGCTGTGGTTCGAGCCTCCATCGGGTCACGTGAGATGCCAAGTTCTGCAAAGGAAGGTTTGGTGGTTTCACTCAGGGGACTCCGGTTTTCACCCACCTCTGATTAACGATCGGCTTGATATGGGTAAAATAATCTTGGAAAGGCCGTACCCCCCCCCCCCCCTCCAAAAAATCCAAGCAAAAGTGTTTAGATTATGTAGAAAAAATACCATTTTTGGCCTGTTTTGTTCATAATCTATACATTTTGTTGATCTTTCATGAAACTGTGTTGTATTCAAAGCAGTGTTATAGTGAACAGTATTATAAGGAGGTTGTGGTGTATTCGGCATTTACAGCTATATGCAGGTCATTTCTGCAATATTCATAGGATGAATGTGCCTCTATTGCTTAGGTTGCCTCGTGGGGAAAAGTGATGTCTCTTAACAATCACGCTGTTGGTTGGAGCCTCACTCTGTGGAGTGAGATGCCAAGCTCTGCAACGTAAGGTCAGTGGTGTTATTTTTTTTTTAGGCAGTGTGTTCCGGGATTAACAATTGGCTCAAATATGTAAATTCATCTTGAAAAGGCTGTATAACCAAAACAAAACAATTAGTAGGAGGTACATAACTGTGCATGTAATACAGTTATCCAAGTTAGTTCTCATTTTCCTATCCTGCATATTCAAAATTTGTTGTTGTTGTTGTCAGACCTGCTTTAGCTCGAAGACATAGGCGGGCAAGTTTCCATCCATCCATTGGTCTGTCCGGATGTCCATCTGTCTGTCCGTCTTTCGGTCAACATTTTACACTGGGTGTCTTGTCATCGCAACTTCTCCTACAGTTTCATACCGATTCTTTTGAAACTTTATGTATGTTTTTGCCTTGGTATGAGGATGCGCATGTGGTTTGGACTTTATCTTCGGATCAGTTTTTATCACTTTTTCCACATTGTGAACTTAGTCATTTTTAACCTTCAATTGATATATGATAGGTACCTCTTGCCATCGCAACTCCTCTTACAGTTTTATACTGATCATTTTGAAACTTTACATGTGCTTTTGCCATGGTATGAGGAGATGTGGGTTCGACATAATTCTCAGAATTTTTTTTCACTTTTTGCGCATTGTGAACTTTAATTTTTAAGCTCATAGTTTTATACTGATCATTTTGAAACTTAGCATGTGCTTTCACCTTGTATGAAGATGTACACGTAGTTTGGACATTATTCTCGGAACATTTTTTCCACTTTTTGCAGATAGTGAATTTAGTCATTATCACACCTGCTTTACCTGGAAGACATAGGCGTGCAAGTTTCCGTCCGTCCGTCCTTCCGGTTGTCCGTCTGTCCGTCTTTCCGTCAACAATTAACACTGGGTGTCTTGTCATCGCAACTCCTCCTACAGTTTCATACCGATTATTTTGAAACTTTGTGTGTGTTTTTGCCGTTGTATGAGGATGTGCATGTAGTTTGGACTTTATCTTCGGATCAATTTATGTCACTTTTCCACATTGTGAATTTAGTCATTTTTCACTTTTTCCACATTGTGAACTTAGTCATTTTTAACCTTCAATTGATATATGATAGGTACCGCTTGTCTTTGCAACTCCTCTTGCAGTTTTATACCGATCATTTTGAAACTTCGCATGTGCTTTCGCGATGGTATGAGGATATGCATGTGGTTTCCACCTAATTCTCAGAATATTTTTTTCCACTTTTTCTATATTGTGAACTTAGCCTTTTTTAAGCTTCAGTTGATATACGATAGGTACCTTTTGTCATCGCAACTCCTCTTACAGTTTTATATCGATTATTTTGAAACTTTGTGTGTGTTTTGTCTATGGAATGAGGATGTGCATGTGGCTTGGACTTTATCTTCGGATCAATTTTTATCACTTTTTCTACATTGTGAACTTAGTCATTTTTAACCTTCAATTGATATATGATAGCTACCTCTTGTCATCGCAACTCCTCTTACAGTTTTATACTGATCATTTTGAAACTTTGCATGTGCTTTTGGCATGGTTTGAGGTTGTGCATGTGGTTTCGACATAATTCTCAGAATATTTTTTTTCACTTTTTGTGCATTGTGAACTTAATCATTTTTAAGCTTCAATTTATATACGATAGGTACCACTTGTTATTGCAACTCCTCTTACAGTTTTATACCGATCATTTTGAAACTTAGCATGTGTTTTCTCCATGATATGAGAATGTTCATGTGCTTTGTATATTATTCTTGACTCATTTTAGGTCATTTTATCACCGTCAGTTTTTACCCTCACATATATAGGCTATTGATTCTTCTCAAAACTCTGTATATTCATTTCTTGTGACCAAATAAACTTTTTTGTAGCAGGTGGGGAGCAGGTGCGACATCAACTTCACTGTTTTTTTTTTTTTTTTTGTTTTTTTTTTTTATTTTATACTGTGCCAGTTTTGCTCATTAATTTTTAATTAATCACGGTGGGTCATTTAAAATCAGTGGAGCCACTGGCTTGGCACCTAAAATCTTACGTGGAACTTCAGGATCACATGTGGCTCCGAAGTTGTAGCTCGATAACAATAGTTTTTAAAAGAAGCCGCAGGTAGGTGCTTCGCATTTTCATTTCTATTTGAATAGTATTAACAAGAAAAACGGAGTGCTATTTGACGACCGCTAATGATATTTTTACCATTGAAATTGCAAGGATTATTGAGCAATATGTTCTATAAAAGGGTTATCCTTTGGGAAGCAAAGAATACACCACAGAACTGAAAAATATGAAGTGTACATGTTTTCTGGGCCAGACTAGCTAGTTTCGGCCAATTTGGCCTTATCGGTGACCCTAAACTATTTTCAACATTTCCGGAATGGAAGCAATGATCCCAAAGGACAAGAAAATATAAACTACACTATGATGTAGGGCAGGGTGACTTTTTATGGCCGCCACACATTCCCAGAAACCAGCTGTAGTGACGTTAAATATGTTCTATAAAAGAGTTATCCTTTGGAAGCAAAGAATACACCACAGAACTGAAAAATATGAAGTGTACATGTTTTCTGGGCCAAACTAGCTAGTTTCGGCCAATTAGGCCTCATCAGTGACCCTAAAATATTTTTAACATTTCCACAATGGAATTAATGATCCCAAAGGACAAGAAAATATAAACTACACTATGATGTATGTCAGGGAGACTTTTTATGGCCGCCACACATTCCCATACACCAGCTGTAGTGACGATAAATATCTTCTATAAAAGGGCTATCCTTTGGAAGCAAAGAATACACCACAGAACTGAAAAATATGAAGTGTACATGTTTTCTGGGCCAGACTAGATAGTTTCGGCCAATTAGGCCTCATCAGTGACCCTAAAATATTTTCAACATTTCCACAATGGAATCAATGATCCCAAAGGACAAGAAAATATAATCTACACTATGGTGTAGGGCAGGGAGACTTTTTATGGCCGCCAAACATTCCAAGACACCAGCTGTAGTGACGTTAAATATGTTCTATAAAAGGGTTATCCTTTGGAAGCAAAGGATACACCACAGAACTGAAAAATATGAAGCGTACATGTTTTCTGGGCCAGACTAGCTAGTTTCGGCCAGTTAGGCCTCATCTGTGACGCTAAAATATTTTCAACATTTCCACAATGGAATCAATGATCCCAAAGGACAAGAAAATATAAACTACACTTCTGAATTATCTTTGAAAAGATTTCTTCCCAGAGGCCACACACTGTGCAACCTTGCGAAAGGTGACAAAAAGCCATTGTTTTTTTTTTCTCTTTAACAGATAACATTGAAATTGATTTGCTGAGAATGGCTGTATTACCTTGCTCTGGTTGATAAATAAATAACCACGATGTCCCCCAACATGTCTCTGAATGAAATCACAGAAAAGTAGTTCAAAACGTTATGTAATGTGGCTCCGTTTATATAGTTTGGCTATGAAGTTGTAGATATTCGTTTGTCTTATGCAACTTCGTGCAAAATAGAAGTGAAGACAATGATGAGGAATCGATATAAAAATAAACCCACACCTCCCGTAAGAGACACCAAAGGGAAAGAAAAACATGACATCAGAGGGACAGAAGAATGTAACCGGTATATCGTCACTTATATGCGAAACTGTTGTAACTGCATATTTCAAAATTTTACTGGAGAAACAAAAAACTGTTTATTTTTAGTATACAGCAATTAAAAATAGTCAGATTCACAAATATTAAGTAAAATTACATTTTACACATACAAACTAAAAAGCTTCTCATAACTCTTGAAAATAAAGAAATTTGTAAGTTACAATAGTTTCGCACTGAAAATAGTGAAATTTGCATTGTATTTTATATGCGAAACTGTTGTAAGTGCATTTTTTTCACTATTTCATTTCGAAGGATATTTTAAAAGTAAACTTATTCAAGTTTACAATAAATAATTTTCAAAATGTGAGTCTGGATGGTATTTTCTTTCTTAAGTACGCCAAAGGAGGAGATTTTTCCTTTCAAATTGGAATGTGAAGCATGCTTCATATAGGCTATCTATTTGTTTTCAAGAGCAGGGTTCTATATTTTTTTTACAGAAATTATAGGATCTCAATTTATTGTAAGATGATTATTTCAGCGTTAATAGAACAAGAAAAGTTATATAGACTTCTTAGCTTTTTTTCAAACTGTATGAAATGGGATCATTGCCTTATGAAACTTCACGAAATACTCAAGTTTTATGACCTGTAATAACCCTTGTCCTGCTGTTCGCAACAACCCTGTATCTTTGCAAACAGTGTAGATCAAGATCAGAATAGGCCATCTGATCAGAATGAACACTGTCGTTTAGTTTGTGCATTTGAAAGAAAAACCAAATCATGTAATCTAATTGGTTGATAGTCAGATATGCATGTGCCTGCTGAGCTACTGGTGATCAGAAGGACGTGGGTTCGATACCTGCCGGGGTCGGCAACATTCTTTCGTGGAGATTAATCACCCTTCCGCTGATTCAAGAAGGGCACTTGTCAGTTTCTGGCGAAATAATGTGCAGTGTACTGGTTACTGTAACTCCTTACGTATAAGCATGCACATGAAAAGGGTGGATAGGTATACTGACCGGCTCAAAAATGACCTAAATAGTGTTGACTGGGCTGTTTAAGTCCAAAACAAACAGACAAGCAAACAAACAAACATATATGTATGTGGCTTATTAAAATATTCAGCAGGATAAGGGTTAATTGTATCTGAAATAAAATATATGAATAAATATTACCAAACAGGCAAAACCAATTGACATTGACTCTGTCCCTTTAAACCTGACTTGGGACAATGGTAAGAAGGGTAGACTCTGATGGTGTTATTGCTAAAACACGCCTGTATAAATTTGACCCCCCTTTAACCCCACTAGTAAAACTGGTGTTTAAGGGGTAAACCTTGTTTTCCTTATTTCTGCTCTAAAAATAGATTGTGGGTACCAGGGGTAAACATCATTTACTTATTCTTTTCAACAACATATACTGTATGTTGTGCGTACTCGATAGGATACTCGTCAGATCATGTTTTTCTTCTCCTAGTATTCAATATAGGAGGGTCTAACTGCGCCCTTAAATTATATTTCTCCTGTCATCTAAAAATGGAACACTGGTGATGTCATGAAATTGCTTGTGTGGCTGCTTCAACCCACAAAAGAGTTGGCCCCCGCCCATTGGGGCTTGAATAAATAGATGGGCTGCATGATGCTTCCTCGCAGAGCTGAAACTGACCCGCACACGAGTACTGGTAAACCGCTTAGGGGATCTAAGCCTGCCCAGGCAAAGCGGTGCGAGTCAGCCCGTCCATGCTTATAAACCCTATTGGTTTCATTGGGTGTCATGGCTTGAGATGTCATTTCATCTCAATGTCGGGTAAAAGTCCCACAAAATTGGAAGCAACGTCTCAAAAGTGACCTACACTGTTGACGGGGACGTTAAACCTTAATTCAAACAACCAAATCAACCCACAAAAGAGTGATATCAAATAACAATATGTTTATCATGAGCTTGTAAATTTACAGGTACACATAGTGTCTGTCATGCATGATACCTTATGATCTCACTCATATCAGTACATTAACACATTCATACAGTTAGGACCCTAACCCCACTTTATAACAAAAAATGGGTTTACAGAGGTGTTCCTAAATGTTTGTATTTCTGGTGGAAACTTAGATTCTGTTGCTCATTAGAACCATCGCATTGAGGGGTTATAACCAGACCCAAAACTCTTTGTTTGGAGCATAAATGAGAATTGTTCATACGAAAAATGTCATTTTTCAAGCTACATAATGGAGGTCATATTTTGCCCTATGTTATTTTTATGTCTTCCATTGTCTTATCCTTTGGTTTGCTCACCAACCCTACTATGGAGGAAAACCTGAGAACATTACATGTAGGTAATCATAAAAGAGGCTGCTTTTATTTAAATCAACAAAGTACAGAATATTGTTTCTTAAAACAATAATACTTAATATATTGTGTGAACATAATATTGTGTATGCCAACAAGATATGTTGTTCGCACAAGTTAATATTATGTGCACACAACATATTGTGTTGTGTAAACAAGATATGTTGTGTGAACGAGACAGTATTATAATGTGCGGACAAGATAATAGGTGTGCAAACAATATACAATGTATTATCTTGAGCGCACAAGGTAAAATGTTGTCCACACAATATTAATATCTTTTGCGGGCAATATGTGATGCACACTAGATAGTATGTTGTGCAAGATAAGTTGTGTGAACAAGATACAATTTTGTGCATAAGATAATATTTTGTAATAGTTGTGCTCACAAGCACAATATAACACAAGCACAAGATGTTATCTTCTGCAGACAAAACATCACGAAAACAGGCCTATATTATTTTGACCCCTCTTAAACCCCACTTTTATATAGCAAAAATGTGGTTTAAGGGGTATTCATTATTGCATTCTTGCTCAACACCTTAGATTGTCGGTACTCCTTAGAACCGCCTCTGCATGGGCACATTAACCCTTATCCTGCTGAATATTTAAACTGTCACACCCATTTCCGACTACCAGCCAATCAGATTACAGGATGTAAAATTGTTGTTCAAATCCAAAAGCTGAATGGCAAACTGTGTAGATCATGATCAGATGGAGAAGCCATCTGATCTGGATCTACACTGATTGCAAAAATAGGGCTTTTCGTGAACAGCAGGATAAGAGTTAACGTACTTAAGAGATAAACAACAATTATCTGTCATCTAATTAGCTGCCAATAGCATTCAGAGGGTGTATGGAAGCATGAAAAAATCTCTCAAATTACTGGTATATCAGATACCACACATTATCATTCTGAATAAAGTCTGAATAGTTGGATCCATTGGAAGCAAAGAATACACCAAATAAACGAAAATAGCAAACTCGTTTTTTAAGTCTGTTCATGACCAGTACTTAAATGTCAACACCGGCCACGCCCTCTGGCAATGGCTTAAGAAGAACTCTATTTTCAAAATAATTCTAAATGAACTCAGTGATCACAAAGGACCAGAAGCCTTGAACATGTGAAGCCTTGAACACAATTAAATGATCCAAAATTTATAAGAAGCCTTGAACATACAAAATTTAAACTAATTCTCGGCTGTTCATCAGCATATGCTAACTGCAAAATCATGACCATTACTGTTTGTCTGTTTGATTTGAGGTTTAACATCCCCGTCAAGACTGTATAGGTCATTTTTGAGACGTTGCTTCCAATTTTTTGGCACTTTTACCGACATTGAGATGAAATGACTTCTCAAGCCCTGCCACCCAATGAAACCAATAGGGTTTATATGGTCTGATTCAAACCACTTTCCGTTTTAATACCAGTACTCATGTGTGTGGTTGGCCACGGTTTCAGCTCTGCATGGAAGCATCATGGAGCGCAGTCTATTTCTTCAAGACCATATGGGCATCAGTCACCTGTATAATGTTAACCACAATCTTCATCATTATCATTGCCAAATCAATCATTCATGTGGGGCAACAAAACATAGAAATTGTGATGAGCTCAGGTAACAACATTTGAGAGGCAGACAGACAAAAGGTCATTGTATCTGTGCTGATAGGTATTGGGCTATTTCTCAAGACATTCAATTGGATTTGATCTGCATTAATTCCGGTTTTGGACCTAAATGGCTTGTGTTTGTTTGTGTTGAGTAAATCAACCCTGTGCAACATACCATCATACTGATACATGAATTGAAACTGATAGGGGACATCTAACTGAGCTTTAGCATACGAGTCCCATTCCAGTTAAGAACTTGATTTCATTGGAAATTATGATGTAAACAATGATGTGCATCTACATCATTATATGTGTATAACATACTGTATTCATCCTATTAAGGGGAGGCAACTCATGCAAATGTAATCTTGTCTCCCATGTCAATATGGTGCAACTCTTAAAGGAAAGAATTTGCTCCTAAGGAGCAATTACTTTCCTTTAAGATTAGACCTCTTTTTCTGCAGGTTAGAGCTTATAGTATTGCAAATAGGAAGTTCCAAAAACTGTCTCCCTTTGAAAAATGCATTTTTGTTGATAGAAAATACATGTTCAGTTTATAGGTGATAAAATCCTTTCAATATAGGTCATATGATAAACAGAAGCTCACAATCGTGGTCATTTCATATGAAATTCATGAAACTCCCAAAGGCTCGTTTCATAAATTTCATAAGAAATGACCACTCATGTAATACCCACTATTTATTCATAGCTTTCTTTAAAATGATATAGTTATCTTGTTTTCGTCCCTCTCTCCCCAAGTTTTTATAGTTTTTAAAGAGCAGTTACAATACTTCAGCCATCTGACATAATTTTTTCTTATGTGCGAAACTATTGTAACTGAAAATGTAAGCCTTTTTCATCTTCACTTGATGTTCCTTTTCTAAATTAAATAATAATATTAGTAAGTTTTATCAAATATAGTGTAAATAACTATTGTGTCTATTTAATTTCAGTTACAATAGTTTCGCATATAGAAAATATGGCAGTTTGAGTTACAATACTTTCCAAATTTTTTAATTATGGTTTATCTTTTCATAATTCAGCTTCAATAATTGGTGTATATGTGGAGGTTAGAGAGTTGAATAAATTTATCAAAAAAAGTAATTTTTGATAGAAAGGTCAGTTACAACAGTTTCGTATATAGGTGACGATATGTATATTGCACATGCCAGCGATAGTCACAGAGACGTTGGCAGGCAGGATCTAGCTAGATACCTAATAATTCCTTACCTTCATGTTTTCAAGAACCCATTATTAATACTTTAACAAGATAAAGCTCTGACTGTCCTCTTCAGTGATTTATTACAGAATGAAAATGGCAAGCATCAGTTATTGAGTACATTCATGTAGGAGTGGTTAGCATACAAAGTAAAGTACATGCTGTCTCGAAGCCTTATTTAAAGAAGTGAAACAAGCAAGAGAGAGTATTACCACTTTTGTCAGTAGGAACAAAAGACGATTTTTAATGAAGCCAGGGAAGGTCAGATCGTCAGATCTCTTCTGAAAGACTGAAAGTACACCAGGGACAACACTGTTGGATAGCCTGCGTATAATCATTGTAGCACCGTCTTATATATGTATTCTCAAGCTTAATAATATAACATTTTTGTTGCAGTTCTTGCCTGAATGTGTGTATCGCTTATATCTTTTTGTTTTGGATAGCCAACTGGCCATTTTGTGGGGGAAGTAGCTGTCTTTTGCCTTTGCATTATTGATGTTTCCCAAAATAGGAAAGCCGCCGATAAACTGCGGCACTACTTAAGGGCAGAACTTACTAAAGAAAAGTATGTCTACAGCTTCATAGCCACACTGCATAAACGGAGCCACACTACATAAAAGCGGCAAGAAGTGCTTTGAGTAAACTGTCTGTGATTTCATTCAGGAACATGTCGGGGGAAATTATGGTTGTTTATTTATCACCAAGACACACTTCAACAGCAACGTTCAGCAAAGCACTTTCAATAAAGAAAAATTAACTGTCTTTTGTCGCCTTTCGCAAAGTTGCACAACGCGAGACCTATCAGGAGAAACCATTTTTAAGACAATACCAAGGGATTTACTCTATATCCTTTGTGTATTTCAACTGTAAAATTTCATAGCGGTCGAATAACATTCCGTTTTTCTTGATTATGCAATCGAAAGAAGAGAAAAACGAAAATACGAAGCACAAACCTGTTGCTTTTGTCACAGATCGATTGTTTAGAGCTAAAACTTCGAGGCCGCATGTGATCCGGAAGTTCCACATAAGATTTTAGGTGAGGAGCCAGAGGCTCGCTTATTTAGATGACCCACCATATTAATTTTGTCATATTTGTGCAATATCAACATTTTTGATACATGACTATATATGAAAGGAATAAAAAGCAAATTGAATGTATGTTTGTAATATTTTTCTTCAAATATACTACTCATAGAGATCACTTTTTAATACAAAATATTTTTTGGATAAATTAATCAGCTTTATCCAAATTTGATACATGTTGATAGAAAACATATCTTTCACAAAGACTTGTGATTGATTTTGTCAACTGGCACTGCATTCAAGCATAATAACAACAACTGTCTTGGCACACACAAAATTTGCCGTAACACAAAGGCATTTGGACAATTGATTTTTCACAAATTTCCAAATTATTTCCAAATTTGTTTAGACAAACACGCCTGTGTTGGTCCACAGCACGACATCACCTGCGCATGCTAGTAATCAGAGTCTTTATCCAGTTTTATGGAATCAGCCTCCATTGACCATATTTGCATTATTTGCTGGCTCCAAGCTTGCACATTGTCAATAAAGGAAAAACAGGTGTCTGGTTACCTGTTTTTCCAACACTGATAACCTTCAGACTAGGAACCAGCAGATTAATGCAAATAAGGTGAATTCAGTTACCAAGGCATCTTTGAGCTCCTGTAAAGTCCTCGGCTGCACTGGTCGGGCTGGCACAGCACGCTGTAGCATGAGCCACGCACGCTCTATCGGATTTAAGTCCGGTGATAGATAAGGGCAGTCCATACGAACGATTGTCTCACGTTTCAGATAGGCATCAGTGATGTAGACACGGTGGGGATGGGCTTTATCGTCCATCAGAATAAAGTCGATGGCACGGGCATAATTATGGTCTCACAAACTGATCAAGAATCTCATTACAGTACCTCACTGCCGTTAACGTTTCGTTTTCAACGACGTACAAGTCAGTTTTACTGTTCACGCTGATCCCAGCCCAAACCATGACTGATCCCTTTCCATAGCGATCATGCTCTGTCACATACAAGTCATCGAATCGCTCTTTAAACATTGGCCACACTAACTGACGTTTGTCAGTGAAGTCTAGACAGAAGCTGGACTCGTCAGTAAAACAGTACTGGCGTCCAGTCACGAATCATCCTCCTGACGTGAGTTCTGGCTAAGTCTGACCAGTCTCCGGTCTTGCACGTGCTGTCTCGTCAACGGAACACGTATAGCAGGCCTCCTGGCATTATGTCCGAACTCGTGGAGCCTGTTTCTGGCAGTTTGTGTAGAAATTCGTACTCCAGTTCCGTTCTTAAACGTGTTACAAAACGCGAAGCGTTCAGGAACCGTTGACGTCGGGACTGAATCAACAAAACACGTTCCTGACGTTGAGTTGTAGCTCTTTCTCAACCCCGTCGCGTCTGTGTGAAGGATTCCCGTGGGAAAGATGCCGATTCCACTTTCGGGAGACCACGCTCTGAGACACGCAACATGACGTTGAGAGACACCAGATTCTAACATTCCGAAGCCATGATTCATTTCTTCGGGGCTCAGAAAGTTTCTTAACTGTCCCCTAGGCATTTTAGTGTTTCATAAATCAAATGAAATCCTTTTTACGCTTAGTAAAGGAACACTTACAAGTTTGATTTTTCTGTTGGAATGCAGTGCTCTGCATGATTTCGGGGTGCATGTATTCATTTGCTAAGTGTCTGAAGTGTGCGCTTTCATGAGTACTGAAATTCTGCTGATGAATTTCTGCTGAAGATATTTATCAATATACGGAGCACAAATTCTGTCATGAAATTTTAAATTTTCAATGCAAAATTTGGTACATAAAAAGTGATCCCTATCACACTTTGTGCAGTATAGTTTACTCTGCCCCTAAAATGGCCAATTGGCTATCCAAAACAAAATAACATAAGTGATGCACACACCCAAAGACAAACCATAATATACCGCGACAGAAGAACCGCCTTGGAACGGTCAGTGAAACTAATTCCACTGGGGTCGTTAATCGATTTTACCTGGCCACAATCCTTACCCTTATTTCCGTCGCGATTTAGACCAATTAATTTGTTCAGTCCGCATGAAGGCCTTCTAATTCATCAGTGCAACATCTCCGTGAACTCAAAAATCAAACAACCACAGAGATGAAACAACGGTGAAGACTCGACAACAAGAAACCACTGAAATGCTGGAGCAAAAGAAGATCAACAGTTAGACTCCGATGGGCCCGTATTTAACACCCCTGTAAACCTCCTGTCATAACGAAAACATGCCTATTCAAATTTATTGGAAATTTTTACCCCCCCCCCCCCCCCCCACAAGAAAAATGAAAATATTCAGGTACAAAATCTGATCTTTTTCATACATCTGCTCAATTAATATATTATGGGTACTCGATGAGGGGGTTCTAATGAGTACCCACAATCTAGATTTCGAGCAGAAATAAGAAAAGCCTTATTTTTTTTATCTTAAAATAATTTTTATCTTAAAATCTTCAAAATTTACAATGTATTTGTATAGGCGTATATTTTCGTAATGAGATAGCAACTAAAGGTTAATCATAACGCCAAAGCCTGAAGCATTGTATCGGTTTAACAAAGTTCTGAATAGTTAGATCCTTTAGAAGCAATGAATACACAAATTAAACGAAAATAGCAGACTCGGTTTTATTGAGTCTGTTCATGACCAGTACTGAAATTTGCTACACCGGCCACGCCCCCTAGCACCGGCTTAAGCAGAACTCTATTTTCAAAATAATTTTAAAAGAACTCATTGATCCCAAAGGACCAGAAAATATAATCTGCACTATGATGGATGTACGGGGAGACTTTTTACGGCTGCCACACGGCACAGCACCAGCTGCACAAGTCCGTGAAATGAACACCCCTTTAACCCTTCTCTTGCTGGATATTCATTTAAGCCATACCCATTTCTGTTTATCAACAAATCAAATTACTTGATGTAATTTATTGCTGCAAATTCATAAACTGACTACCAAACAGCGTAGATCCTGATAGATGGCTTCTTCAGAAGCCATCTGATCTGGATCTACATTGTTTGCAAAGATTGGGGTTGTCGTGAGCAGCAAGATAAGGGTTAAACCCCACTTTGGATTTGCTGGGGTATCCATTATTTTTCTTATTTCTGCACCAGTGCATAGGTATTGGGTTCTTGTTAGAACCGCTTCAATGAGACCGTTGTAACGAGAACCCGGTACCTATGTTTGAAGTATTAACCCTTATCTTGCCGAATATTCATCTAAGCCACACCCATTTCTGTCTATCAACCAATCAAATTACTTGATAAAATTTATTGCTACAAATTCATACACTGAATGCCAAACAGTGTAGATCCTGATCAGATGGCTTCTTCAGAAGCCATCTGATGGCTTCTTCAGAAGCCATCTGATCTGGATCTACATTGTTTGCAAAGATAGGGGTTGTCGTGACAACAAGATAAGGGTTAAACCCCACTTTGGGTTTGCTGGGGTATCTATTATTTTCTTATTGCTGCACCAGTGCAAAGGTAGTGGGTTCTTATTAGAACCGCTTCAATGAGGCCGTTCTAAAGAGAACCTGGGACATATGTTTGAAGTATTAACCCTTATCTTGCCGAATATTCATCTAAGCCACACCCATTTCTGTCTATCAACCAATAAAAATTACTTGATGAAATTTATTGCTACAAATTCATAACTTAAATGCCAAACAGTGAAAATCCTGATCAGATGGCTTCTGAAGAAGCCATCTGATCTGGATCTACACTGTTTGCAAAGATAGGGGTTGTCGTGAACAGCAAGATAAGGGTTAATTAGAAAATAATCACGCATTTTTATCAGAAAATCAAGCGTTTTGGGGAAATGAAAGAATGCACTTTGTTACACGGATGTTTCTGCAACGAAAATCTGGTGGTTTTTAATCTGGGTACTCTGGTTTTCCCCACCTCTGATTAAGGATTGGCTCTAAACGAATGAAATAACCTTGAATGGGCTACATAATCAAAAAATATAAAAATAAAAACAAAATAAAATAAAAACGTCTTTTTGACCTGAGGCACACAAGAAAACTTTTCTTGATATAATTAGCAAGCCATTCCTTGGTTATCCTATTTGAATACTTGGAGCCGGCCTCGGTAGCTCAGTCGGATGCACGTCTGACTTAGTGATCAGGAGGACGCGAGTTCGAAAACTGCCGGGGTCGGCAACAGTCTTTCGTGGAGATTGATCAATAAATCTTTTCTACGGTCATTCTCTCCCTTCCGCTGATTCAAGAAGGGCAGTTGTCAGTTTATGGCGAAAACATGTGCACTGTACTGCTTAATCGCATACGTACAAGCCTGCCCATGAAAACTGGATAGGTAAACAGATCGGCTCAAAAATGACCTTTATCATGAGTGTTGACTGGGCCGTTAAACTCCAATACAAACAAACAAAGACTTGGAGCTATGGGAGACTGCACTAGGGTAGTACTAGCTATGATAATGAGTATATGAGTTTATCAAATAAAGTCGATGTTATATAGTGGACAATGCCATGTCATTCCTTATGAAAACACTCCTATACCAATGCGTTGTAAACACTGCCGCCGAAAAAACGAAATTTGTATGATGAAAAATTGTGATATTTTTCTTATTTCTGCTGAAATATAGATTGTGGGTACTTGTTAGAACCGCCTCACCATCGGGCTCAAAATATAGATTGTGAGCACTCGTTTGAACCGCCTCACCCTCGGTGAGGCGGTTCTAACGAGTACCCACAATCTATACTTTAGAGCAGAAATAAGAAAAAAATAAGGTTTACCCCTGTAAACCCAAGTTTTATTATACAAAAGTGGGGTTCATTGTCGCGGTTTATTTTTGTTATGGTTTGTCTTTGGGTGTTTGTGTTGCTTATATTATTTTATTTTGGATAGCCTATTGGCCATTTTGTGGGAAAGTAACTGTCCTTTTGGCTTTCCGCTAATGATGATTCCACTGGGTCTGTTGTTTCATGTTTGTGCTTCTTTCCCTTTGGTGTCTCTGATGGGAGCTGTGGGTTGATTGTATCGATTCCGGATCATTGCCTTCATTTCTTTTTTTCAAGGAGGTCAAACTTATATAGGTGTGTTTTCGTTATGAGTAAAATCATATGACCATACGTGCCATAATATAATGTTATTAACCCTTCTTGTACCAAATGGAATCTTCCACCTTATAAATAGCAGTGTCCATTTGAAAACTGAGGGGTGTCAGGTTGTGATTTCTTCAAAATGTATTTGGACAATGGCTTAACTTTTCGCAATCAGTGTAGGCCCTGATCTGGGCCTGCACTGTTTGCCAAGGTTTCTGGTACGAAATGGGTTAATCAAGTACTTTCGTATTGGCCCAGGTACAGGTTCGAGGTCTGCTGCATTGGCCTGAGGCCGAAGGCCGAGGGCTTATGCAGCTGACCTAGGACCTGTAGCTGGGTCATTGCGAAATTACTTGATCAATGACAATTTTATTAATTGACACATTTAAAAAATCATGATTATTGATACAATTAAAAAATCATGATTATTTATTTTTGACCTGGCTTGACCTCCGTTAATATTGGTTGACCTAGTGTTAATGCGGATGACCTCCGATCAATACAGGATAGTCAATTAATAACACATGGTTATATTACTGACAACCCTATGTTTTCTATTGAACTTTTTTTAACTTCTTCGGCAGTAACATCTAGTATAAAAATGTTCTGTAATAAAAATAGTCTTACATGAGTGGCCATTTCATATGAAATTTATCATAAATTTCACATGAAATGGCAGAAGTCATTTCATATCAAATGTATGAAGCATGCCAAAGGCTTGTTTCATATATTTGATATGAATGACCACGCGTGTAAGATCCTCTGTATCCTTGTTCAAATCATTAAAAATTTACTGTATTTAGTCTGCATGTTTTTGTTGGCCTCTACATGTAACACATGTATTGATTGATATATTGATTCAATGTACCGGTGCATTGATTTACCGGTCGCTAAAGACATTCTCTCCCTTTCGTTGACTTAAGAAGGGCAGTATTCAGTTTATGGCGAAATAATGTGCACTGTGCTGGTTAACCACTTATGTATATTATTTCCCTGTAAACGTTCTATTAGGTAAATCGTGCAGCCCAATATGACCTACATAGTGTTGGCTGAGCCATTAAACTCCAAAACAAAAACCAGCAGCCACAGCTTTTACTCTGGTGAAGCTCTGAGAAAGTTGTCTGTAAGGCCTAGCACTGACTGACACAGTAGAGGTGGTAAGGGTGAAAGGGGGTCTTTCATCTGTGCCCATGCATGTTTTTTTTTCTTTAAACTTTGTATATTAATAACTCAGCATATACAACCTATAAAAATGTATTTATTAAATTATATAAATCACAGTAGGACTCAGGAGGCCACCATGACTGACCCCCTCCATGAACTGGTGCCTGTCTCTAAATAAGTTTGTCTTAAATCTATGTTTTGTTTAGTTTCAAGATCTGTGAACTGGACTGAATGCACAATTCCATAGGCATTCCTTTGATAATAAAACATCTTTTGAATTAATTAAAGTTTACATTTTCTGATAAAATAATTATCAAAAATCTCATTTTTTAATTAAAATTTTAAAAAATATCAAAATTCAATTCTAGAACCCTTTCTAGAACATATTTGTCAATATTTGATTTTACTGGGAAAACTTGCCATATGTATCTTCTTTAGCTATGCGAAATTTCATGAAAATCAGAAACCGGTAACCCTGTAGTTTTACACGTTTAATGGATGTAAGTCGTTTCTGCAAAATTTACTATTTTATTGAAATCATCCAAGAACCTTACAAAAAGGCAATTCCTAACATTTGCGTAATAAAAGTGAGATTATACAAATCAAAATGAATACATATTGAGCTGATCTAGTTTAGAAACCATTAAAATATCATGAATGTCTGATATTTTCCTTTCATTTATACACTATGATCTATCCAAAATAGTAGATTGTAAAACACTGAATCAAAATGTATTCTAATCAACAAATTAGGCTTAACAACATATATTGCTTTTTTATTAGCAGTAAAATTATTGTGAACATGTGCAACTTTATTTAATGACTTTACAGAAGTTATGCTACTAAAAAAGGTGTAAGGCAAGGAGATCCATTATTTTCATTTCCATACCGAGCTGGTATGCAAGGACGCAATGGTCTGTGCTTAGTTGTTACTAGTAAAAATAGTAATGTTCATAAATCCATGGCCAGATTAAGCCTTAGATATACTCTGTCTTTATGTACGCTGGATTATTATCCTAACAAAAAAGTTATACTAATAATTGGTTAGTATTTCCAAAAATCGAAATGTCACTGATATTGAGTTTCTGTTGCAAAAGATATCATTGATGGATGAGGCGCAAAATATATGGTGTAAACCAAGCTGTTCCATGACCTTGAGAAATTTTGCTATTAGACACGGAGAGAAACAGTTTCCTTTCTTTCTTATAGTACACATGCATAAATTTGTCTGTTTTCTGCATTGGTATTGTAATTGTTGACGTTTCTTTAATGTCTTATTTTTTCTATTTACTTTGTCATTATAGTGGTTAATTTATCCGAAGTGAGCTTTCAGTATTTTTGTTCTGGTTGTAAAACTTTCAACCACTTATTGAATGTTTCTGCAGAATGCAAGTTCACTGTTCTTTATAAAGGTCAAATACAAAGGTATAGAAATCCATTAAATATACAAAGACATTGATTAAAGGAATAAAAGGGCGAAAACCGCATCAAATTATCTTTATTAGTTTCCACGATATTACAATTTGAAGTGTGAAATATTTCATGGAAACAGAGCAGCTCCAGACTGCCTCATTAATGTTCATGAGGTATTCTATGATGTCATAGATTCACATTAAATTTTTTAAACTTTTTAAATATGAAATACCTTGTGTTTTATAGCCCCAAGAAACTGTATAATCATATATTTGAATTATTTAAACTGATTTCAACTGAAATGCTAAACCAGTTTTTTCATATTTTCAATTGCAAACCTTAAATTCAAATTTTAAATATTTTTTTAAAATAATTTAAATTCAAGTTCCTGTTTTTGTAAGAGGATGATTTAACATACACAACTTACAGATCTGTTCAAAAGGCATGTGAAAACACTTAAGCTAGTTGCAATGAAATTTTGAATTAATTGGAAGTTTTAAACATTTTTAAAAAATACTTTAATTGTAAATTTAAGCTTGAATTTCAAAATCAAATTTCTCATTTCTATCCTCAATTATGAACAAGGTACACAGTAATCAAAGGGCATGAGAAAGCTGTATGAGGCAACTGCAAAATGGAAAATATGGTAGTTTAAAGTTATTTTAAAAAAGTTTAAAGCCAGTATGACATCACAGAACATTGCATTGTGGGTTAAAATCAACGGAAATTCAGGGGAGGCTACTCTCAGAGGAAAATAGGTATGTATCAAATATAAATGAGCATAACTTTGGAACTAATGGGAATTTTTTCGTGCGGTTTTCAATAAAATGACCCGCCTTGTGTTTGCTTTCACCTTGCTTCATACTAAGAATGTTTAGAAAAATCTTTGTAATTGCACTTTAAGCACTGTTCTTGCTTGCTTTTTGTTCATTAATACCTACCAGTACATTTCTGTGCAATTTATCATTAGCTTCGTCCGACCCCTCCTCGAATATAGCGACATCGTTTGGGACAACTGCTCCACAGATACTAAAAAATATCTTGATACAATTCACGTCGAAGCCGCACGAATTATAAGTGGCGCAACAAAACTTTGCAGTATTGATAAGCTTTTTTCTGAACTCGGTTGGGAGTCCCTCCAAAGTCGCCGTAATAAGCATAAACTAATTGCTTTCTACAAAATACTACACGGTCTCACTCCAAATTACCTCTCGGACCTCGTACCACCCACTGTACAAGCTACAACAAGGTATAACTTACGTAACTCCGAAGATATTCAAAACCTCAGAGCTAATACAAATCTTTTTCTTCAATCATTCTTTCCTTCAACAATACGAGCATGGAACTCATTACCAAACGAAATAAAAGATAAACCTTCTGTAGCATCATTCAAGCACTCTCTGAACAGAAACATTATGCAACCCCCAAAATACTTTAATGCAGGCACACGCATGGGGCAAATCCTTCAGGCTAGGATGAGAATGGGCTGTAGTTCACTCAACTCAGATCTTTATAGAAAACATATTGTCCCTAGTCCCTCTTGCAGCTGTGGTGAATTTGAAAGCGCTAATCATTTTTTCTTCTCCTGTCCGAACTATAGAGTTGCAAGGGAGAGATACCTGCCAAGAGATCTCCATACTTACTCATTGAACAACCTGTTGTACGGGAAGATCACCCTTCCAGTACACGAGAATGAAACACTCTTTTTGCAAGTGCAAGACTTTATAGTAAAATCTGGTAGATTTATCCAACCTGTCCAGCCCTAACATTAATGACCTAACATTAACGGCTTATCAGCTCAACTCTACAATATCTTCTTGGATGCAGGGATCAGTCGAACAGCTCTCTCTCTCTCGCTCTTTCTCTCTCTCTCTCTCTCTCTCTCTCTCTCTCTCTCTCTCTCTCTCTCTCTTAACAGTCGCGTGACACTGAAGTTGGTTGAGTGGGTGTCGACGACATGACTCGAGTCAACGTTAACTCGACGCCATGGCGTCGACATCGCCCGCCCGTCGGTTTACTCATTGTTTTTTTGTTTTGTTTTTTGACTGTCTGTATGTTTGTTTATCTGTCTAATTGTCCATCCGTTCGTTTGTTTGTTTGTCAGCCAGTCCGTCAGTCAGTCAGACAGTATGTCTGGCTGGCTGTCTGCCTGCCTGTCTACCTCAATCACAACAATTTACTCAATATTTTCAGTCATACCACTCTAATGTAATGTAAATTAGTTTGTTTTAGGAGATGATATTTATAAGCCTCAGGCTTACTGTCAAATCCTATTTGTCAGTTCCAATGTATTTAATTGTACACGATATTTGCTAGAAATAAAATATTGTTTAAACCAATTTATCTCAGCTTTGAAAGAGCATTGCAGTGTTTGGACAGAAAAAAAGCCTCACAATATATTTACTGAAAATAATTTAAAATCCTATGAGTAATTAGATAACTACTCACAGATTGAATAATTATTATCAATAGTTTAAATGTTTCTTGATATCTTCCATAATGTGCTTTGTAATTACTGCAACAACTGCAGAGATAAGTAAATGAAGTGAAAGACCTATACAAATCTATAGACAACACAATCATGATCACATATGTTTTGGAACACTGACAAATGTACAACCATTGCGAATTCTAAAAGAAAAGTCAAATGGCCTTGGAATATAGCTTCAGGAAGCTGTTTGATTTCGTTCATAGGGGCTATACAAAAAGATCGATTGGCTAGTGCCTTATGCAGATACAAATACTGAAAACTTAATGTCCAGGAAAAGTAGTCTCAAGTGTTATTGGTTGTCCCTAGAGTAAACCTTTCTTTTTAAACGTACAGTTAGGGTTAAATAAACAAACAGCAGTTTGACTTGAGAATCATTTATCTCGAGTCGTATAACAAATCTCACAAAGTCTGAAGTAACAACATCTAACGTGACTGGTATGTTGTTGATTTGAATGTTGAATCTAAACATTACCTTAGCACCATTACCAAATTAGACAAGAAAGACAGAAAGAAAACTGTGCACATGATTTCATGGGTGCGTTTGATGACGTTTGTCATCAAAACCTTACCGATCTGGATGTTTCGAAATAATACTTATAATTATGCTATGAACTACTTACAAAAACCATACTATACTATAGCCATCGAAATTGAAAGCAGTAATAAAGTATTATTAAACAGCAAGATTGAAACATGATAATCATATAATTTCACGTTTTGCTGAATCAGGACTATCAGTATTCAGTCTGTTAAAACACAATGTTACCGGTCCTCAATTTCCATGACATTTTATCTACATATTCCTAAGATAAGTGGGTAAACTCCGTTCAGAAAATCTGAATCATCGATTTTTTCGTTTCTTCCTTTTTGTACTCACTTTAGCCCATACATCACTATGGGAAAGTTGTAGACCTCACCCTCCGCCGATTTCTCCAACAAGTCGTATGCCTCAGCGACAGCCAGGAAAGGTTGTGATTATTTGGAGAAAATTGCAAAATCTAAATTTTCGTTCACAGACTAAGACATTCTGACAGGTTCGACACACCCTTTTTAACCATATATAGAAGTGGTCACTGCTCTTGTAAATTACAAGGGCGTCTATATTTTATTTGCACGATCACTTCATGGAAAATCATTAGCTGTGACACCACATCTGATATCGGTATAATTCATTTTGACCACTGTTGACAGCACACCGCGCTAGTGGCTCCCCGTGCCTAGTGAGCTTCTATCTGGCCATTCGAATGTAAGGTATGTCGTAATTGCATATCTATTTATAAAGTGCATCACATGGATTTGAATATGTATTATTTTACCTGACAATCATCATCAAATGGACTTGGTTTGTGGTCTCATTTCTTTGTTTTGCAATTTTCTCCAAATAATCACAGCCTTTCCTGACTGTCGCAGAGGCATACGACTTGCTGGAGAAATCGGCGGAGGGTGAGGTCTAAAACTTTCCCATATTGATGTATGGGCTAAAATGAGTATTAAATGGAAGAAACGAAAAAATCGATGATTCAGATTTTCTGAACGGAGTTTAGTTTTTATGCTAAAATGGTGTCTTGACAAAAATTGGAACATGGTAAAAATGCATATAAATTTTAATGAATACAAAAATAGGAGCTAAAATATGGGGACACAATCAAAGAAAACTGAATGCCCAGGCACTATTACTAGACATAGGTGACCATTAATAGTATCAACAAACTCACCTATTATGGCTTCAATTCATAAAACATTCCTACATTAGATATATGAAACTCTGAATACTGTAGACAGGTTTATATGAGAGTACTCCCTGTTGTGATAGAGACTTCATAAAATATGAAATAGATTTGCTATGGAAATAACATTTAAAAGTGAATGCATCGTAGTTATAATGGTTATATCCAAGGCAATTATTGTGCATAACCAGTGCTTCAGCTGAAGTGCACGACCCGCCGGATGATTTTAGCTTTATGAGTGTTACCATATATGGGTATGGCGGCCATTTTGGTCATGTGACCTGGACATAAAACGGTTCCCCCAATAAATGCGCCTTATCGTAAGGAGCAAAAATATATCTTATACTTTAGTACTGTATTCTGAATCGTTTGCAGGATAAAATCCAACACAAAAGCATATGTGTCAAAGTTTGACCTAGGCTCAAAGAAGGTCAAGGTCAACCCAGGGTCACCATTTTAGCAATTTATGATGGGCCTACGTTCCAGATGCTATTTATCAAGTTTCGTGGCAATCTGCACAGTGGTTCTGGAGAAGACTATTTTTGAAGGGTTTTTACCAAATATTGCTTGGCGGCCATTTTGGTCATGTGACCTGGACCCAATGAGGAAATTTTGGTTTCCCCCATCCCGTAGAGGCTCCATATGAAATTTGACTTCAATCGGCCCAACAATTTCCGAGGAGAAGCAGTTCGAAAATTTTCACATTTGTCGCCTCGGCGAGGCTGTACTAAATGGAATGTAATATTTCGCAAGTTCATTGATAAGATCTCATTGATATTTATCAGTATGCCAAAAATTGTTTAAATATTCCAAGCGGTTAAGTCACTATCACCAATTTTCACAAACGGGTTACGGACGGACAGATAGACAGACCATATATGGCTTGGCGGCCATTTTGGTCATGTATCCTGGACCCCATGAGCAATTTTTGGTTTCCCCCATCCCATAGAGGCTCCATATGAAATTTGATTTCAATCGGCCCAACGGTTTCCGAGGAGAAGCAGTTCGAAAATTTTCACATTTTTCGCCTCGGCGAAGCTATACTGAATGGAATGTAATATTTCGCAAGTTCATTGGTTAGATCTCATTGATATCTATCAGTATGCCAAAAATTGTTTAAATATTCCAAGCGGTTAAGTCACTATCACCAATTTTCACAAACGGGTTACGGACGGACAGACAGACAAACCATATATGGCTTGGTGGCCATTTTGGTAATGTGACCTTGACCCCATGAGCAAATTTTGGTTTCCCCCATCCCATAGAGGCTCCATATGAAATTTGACTTCAATCGGCTTAACGGTTTCCGAGGAGAAGCAGTTCAAAAATGATCGAAAATTTTCACATTTTTCGCCTCGGCGAGGCTATACTAAATGGAATGATATATTTAGTACGTTCATTGGTTAGATCTCGTTGATATCTATCAGTATGCCAAAAATTGTTTAAATATTCCAAGCGGTTAAGTCACTATCACCAATGTTCACAAACGGATTATGGACGGACCCAAAGAAGGTCAAGGTCAACCCAGGGTCACCATTTTAGCAATTTATGATAGGCCTACATCCCAGATGCTATTTATCAACTTTCGTGGAAATCTGCCCAGTGGTTCTGGAGAAGACTATTTTTAAAGGGTTTTTACCATATATGGCTTGGCGGCCATTTTGGTCATGTGACCTGGACCCCATGAGCAAATTTTGGTTTCCTTATCCCATAGAGGCTCCATATGAAATTTGTCTTCAATCGGCCCAACGGTTTCCGAGGAGAAGCAGTTCGAAAATTTTCACATTTTTCGCCTCGGCGAGGCTATACTTAAAAGAATGTAATATTTCGCAAGTTCATTGGTTAGATCTCATTGATATCTATCAGTATGCCAAAAATTGTTTAAATATTCCAAGCGGTTAAGTCACTATCACCAATTTTCTCTTACGGGTTACGGACGGACAGACAGACAAACCATATATGGCTTGGCGGCCATTTTGGTCATGTGACCTTGACCCCATGAGCAAATTTTGGTTTCCCCCATCCCATAGAGGCTCCATATGAAATTTGACTTCAATCGGCCCAACGGTTTCCGAGAAGAAGCAGTTCAAAAATGTTCGAAAATTTTCACATTTTTCGCCTCGGCGAGGCTATACTAAATGGAATGTAATATTTCGTAAGTTCATTGGTTAGATCTCATTGATATCTATCAGTATGCCAAAAATTGTTTAAATATTCCAAGCGGTTAAGTCACTATCACCAATTTTCACAAACGGGTTACGGACGGACAGACAGAATGACAGACTGACAGACTGACAGAATGACAGAATGACACGGTGATTTTAGGGCACTCTTAGAAAAAACCGACTTCAGTCGGTTGCTTTTTCTGCGGGTCGTGCAATTTCATCAAATTCCAAGCGTGGCCAGAAACCAATGTTAATTTCCTATACTTTGAAAGAGATTAAAGGGAAATGTTTTTAAATAAATTCTTAGTTTACTTTGAGCATTTCATTGCATGAATACTACATTGTCAAAAGGGTCATCCAGGTTAAATATTCTAAACTGTGTTTTCCGTAGAAACGTTAGCTCTGATGGCGACTTTTATATAGGTACACCAAAATCTAATACTATTAATGGGATCCAAAGCAGAAACAGTTTAAGTTAAGCAATCGGAATCGAATCGCGATATACCCAAACAAAAAAAGGTGTAGATTATATAGAAAAAATGACCATTTATGGTCATTTTTTTATATAATCTATACATTTTTGGGATCCATCTTGAAACTGTGTTATATCCAAATTCATGCTATAAAGAACAGTGTTTTGTCATATTACGTCGCGTCTGAAAATGTAATAACGCCATGTAAAATATTCGTGGATTAAATAGGCAAATTAGTTAGATACGCCTCGTAACGTTACATGCACGACGTCTTTAACGACGTCGCGTTGACTAATGGGGGGGGGTGGGGGGGGGGGGGTAAATGCGTTTTAAATGTCATATGATAAATAGAATCTTGCGTTCGCGGCTAATGTGTTATTGAATTAAAGTCGTTGAGGAAAAAGGATAAAATGCTCGGGCCGGCTAAGCCTCGCATTTTACCCCTTTTCCTCAACTCGTTTAATAAGTTCCCTCAAATTTAACTTTTTTTCCTCAACTGGTTTAATAAATTCAATAATAGATGAACACTCGTGTAAAATCCTCTATATAATGAGGTTAAGGAGGTGTATTGCCAAGCTGAAAACGGGTTTCCAGCATGTGCACCCAACAAATATGTTCTAGAAAGGGCTATCCTTTGGAAGCAAGGAATCAGCCTGAGATCAGCTTGTGCACCTGTGCAGTGATTGTCCTTGCACGCCAGATAAGGAAATCCTTGACGTAACCCTTGGATAGAAATTCTTCTTTTTTCTACCCAGGGATAAAATAACAATCGAGAATTTTCACGTGTTTGATGTGCACTTGTTTAATAGGATGTCACACACACCGTCATTAAAAAATTCGTCACTGCATGTACAGTGATGAAAAGCACGCACGCACGCACGCACACACACACACACACACACACACACACACACACACACACACATACATACATACATACATACATACATACATACATACATACATACATACATACATACATCCATCCATCCATCCATCCATCCATCCATCCATGCATGCATGCATGCATACGTACATACATACATACATCATATGCATAAGAATTTATTTTCTGATTCCTACTTTCACCCCACTGGGTGACCTAATAATGCTATAAATATTATAGAAGTTTCCGGAAAAATGAGTCACAGATTAATTTCATTTGGTAAATTGGGGGCTCGTCCGGGATTAAAAACATCTTGGGCATTTTAGGACTGACATTTCATTTGTAGGCAAGTAATTGCTTCAAAAGATTGGCATTTCCCCATAAGCATATAGGGGATTGTCATTTCATGTGAAATAGTACTGGTAATTTTATGTGAAATTTCTAGTGGAATTTGCAATTTTAAAAAAAACTTCGTCAAATTAACCTCAGTCTGTATCACCATAATTACTTTATGAAACAAACCAAAAGCAAACATGTCGTTTGATTTGAGAAGCTTTTTGGCTCAGCCTACCCAGGAGCTGTTTAATCTGGCCAAAAGGACAGATTTGCTAGATATTGCTTCCCATTATGGGGTCACTGCTGTAAAACAAGCATGAAAAAAACATGAAATTCAGAATATTTTGGTACAGTTTTTGGTTGATGAAGAACTTTTTATCCATCGGCTTTGTCTCTCATTATGGTTTCACATACTGAATTGCAAATGAGACAAATTGAAATTGGAAGGCAAATTGAATTAGAAAAATTATGATTAGAGATGGAAGAACGCATACAGAAAGAAAACAAATGAAAAGGAAGAAAACGAAAGAGAAATGCAGAGACAAATGCAGATGGAAAGGTTATAAATGGAAGAAAGAGAGATGGAAAAACAAAGAGAAATGGAGGAACGCCTTCAGAAAGAAAAAAAAATAGAAAAAGAAGAAACGGCTCCAGTTGGAAAAGGAACAAATGGGATACAGCATTGAAGAAAAAGAAAGGGAAAGGCAATTTCAATTAAGGCTGCAGGAAATAGAACTCCAGGGTCAAGATAGGGTAAAACATACCCCTGTTTTTGACTGGCAGTTACTTTGATGCCACAAAGCACATAGGGTCAGTTCCGCCATTTCAGGCAAAAGAGCTAGATAAGTATTTTTTGCATTTTGAACAGTTGCAGAAAATTTAAAATGGCCAAAAGAGCATTGGACCTTACTTTTGCAAAGCGTTGTTGTCGGAAAAGGCTCGAGACATTTGCTGACTGGTGAGCACAGCTCAGACTATGGTTTGGTTATGGGGCTTATTCTTAAGGCATATGGGTTGGTCCCTGAGGCTTACAGGCAGAAAGTTAGGAATTGTAAAAAAGAAATTTCCCAGACCCATGTAGAATTTGCTCGAACCAAAGAACAGCTATTTGATAGATGGTGTTCTTCTAAAAAAAGTTTGGTCTGTTCATGAAAACCTGAGACAGCTTGTCCTTGCTGAAGAGTTCCAACGGTACATAAATTCAGATATTAAGTCTTTTCTCGATGAGGGATGGGTTGAAACTTTGGAGGAAGCTTCTCGTTTGGCAGATGATTATGCTTTGACTCATAAAATAGAAGTGGAGGCAATGATCAGGAATCGATACAATCAACCCAGTGCTCCCATCAGAGACATCAAAGGGAAAGAAACACAAACATGGAACAACAGACCTAATTGAAACATCAATAGCGGAAAGCCAAAAGGACAGTTACTTTCCCACAAAATGGCCCATAGGCTATCCAAAATTAAATAATATAAGCGACACAAACACCCAAAGACAAAGGATAACAAAAATAAACCGCGACAGAAGAACCGCCTTTGAACGGTCAGCGGAAACGAGTTCCACTGGGGGCTTAAATCGATTTTACGTGGCCACAATCCTCGCCCTTACTTCCGTCGCGATTGTGTCCGCATGAAGGAGGCCTCCTAACTCATCAGTGTAACATCTCCGCGAACACAAATAATCAAACAACCACAGAGATGAAAAGTCTCATTTGTGAACATGCCTTATCCTAGAAAACCTAAAAATCCACAGACAGGTTAGTAATCCATCTGGCATATATAGCCATACATCTAGTACTATGCCCAAACTTTCTGCCAGAACTTTTCCAAACATTCTGGTGAAAATAGAAGCCAAAATTCTTCCAAATCATCTGGTGAAAACAAAGACCAGAATCCCTTATCTCAATCTCAAGTAGTTATTAACTATTGCAAAAATACATGCCATTTGATCTCTGAACGTTTAAAATTAACGCGAAGAAAAGAAAGAGAAAGACAAGAGGAACTAAGACATGTACTATAAAAGGGTTATCCTTTGGAAGCAAGGGATACACCACAGCACTGAAAAATAAGGAGTGTACGTGTTTTCTCGGCCAGACTAGCTAGTTTCGGCCAATTAGGCCTCATCAGTGACCCTCAGATATTTTAAAAATTCCACAATGGTATCAATGATCCCAAAGGACAAGAAAATATAATCTACACCTATGATGTAGGGCAGGGAGACGTTTTACCGCCGCCACACATTCCCACACACCAGCTGTTGTGAAGTTAAATATGTATTGTAAAAGGGTTATTCTTTGGAAGCAAAGAATACACCACAGGACTGAAAATAAGGAGTGTACGTATTTTCTGGGCCAGAGTAGCTAGTTTAAGCCTTGACTTCTATAAGGTCAAAACCACAGTCTTGTGTAAGGGAGGAAACTTTCTGATACCAAATTATCTGAGACTGATTCAATTATGGAGATTTATGAACCATTCTTATCAGATGGTTTTGTGACAGTTATGCCCATCCTACCCCTGGTAAACACACAGTCTTTGACTTCTAATCCTTGCATAGATCAACCACCTGATCCCATTGAGCAGGAAATTCCCGATCTTTATCCGTCCTGTGCAGTCACAAGGGCTAAGGCCAAGCAAACTGATGGGAAACAGGATTTTGATTTAACTGACACCTTTTCGGGTGAGTCTTTTAACGACGAGATAATAAGGTCTCTATCCTCAAGCCTGCCGGATAAGCAGACAAATTTTCATGAGAATAACTCATCTTTCGATCTGGGCCATGACAAAATGTCCGGGTCTCAACTAGCTATAGAACAGCATAAGCATCCTGAAATTTCGCCTTTGTTTGAAAGGGTCTTAGAACAGCAGGAAGTATCTCAGGTCCCAGTCTGTTATTATGTCAAAAATGACATTCTTATGAAAAAACGACGTCCACCAGACGTCTCAGCAGAAGACGAGTGGACTGTCAACCACCAGATAGTGGTTCCACGGGTTTACCGTCCCGAAATATTAAACTTGGCTCATGAGACTCCCATGTCAGGACATTTAGGTGAAAATAAAACCTATCACAAGATTTTTAATCATTTTTACTTGTCTGGGTTTAAAGCAGATGTATCTCAGCATTGTAGGTCCTGCAATACATGCCAATGGTAGGAAAACCCAATCAGACTATACCTAGAGCTCATTTGCAGCCTATACCTGCTTTTGATGAACATTTCAGTCGAATAATTATAGACTTTGTGGGTCCCTTGCCCAGAACCATGTTTGGCTGTGAATATCTTTTGACTATTAGGTGTGCTTCCACACGTTTTCCTGAAGCCATTCCACTAAGAAATATCAAAACTAAGACAATCGTCAAGGCCTTAGTGAAGTTTTTCACCTTTGTTGGTCTTCCCAAATCTATTCAGTCAGACCAAGGTTTAAATTTCATGTCTGGAATTTTTCAACAAGTATTGCATGAAATAGGCTTTGTACAGTATACGTCATCGGCCTATCATCCTGAAAGTCAGGGCGCCCTTGAATGATTCCATCAAACATTGAAAAACATGATAAGATCATATTGCTTTGACGCATAGAAGGATTTGGATGAAGGCATCCATCTGCTTTTGTGTGCTGTTCGAGGATCTGTGCAAGAATCTCTTGGCTTCAGCCCAGTTGAATTAGTAGTTGGCCATACTGTTCGTATTTCTTTGAAACTTCTGAAAGAGAAATTTCTCTCTAATGATGACACTTCCTTTAATTTACTTCAATATGTATCGGATTTCAAAACTAGACTTTCAAAAACCTTGTGAGGCTGCTCGGACCAATCTTCAGTCAGCTCAAAGAAAAATGAAACAGCTATATGACATAGGGACAAAAGAAAGGAATTTTAAACCAGGTGATACGGTACCAGCTCTTTTGCCTATTCCAGGAAAATCTTTGCAAGCCAGATGTTATGGTCCATACACTGTAGACAAAAAGATCAGTGACGTAAATTGCATAATAAACACTCCTGGGCGGTGCAAGCTAAAGCAGCTGTGTCATATTAACACGCTTAAGGAATACATTGATAGGGACAATGCATCTTTAACATCAGTCAATCAAGATAGCTCTGTTCCACTTAATTCACGTGACAATGACTGTGAGGATATTAATTCAGTGAAATCTGGTCCCACATCATCAAAACTTCAGAATTCTGACATTCTGAGGAATCTCGACCAGAAACTGTCATATCTAGAACCAAATCAGCGGAATGAACTGAAACAGCTGATTTTTGAATATGAACATTTATTTCCTGACATTCCAACACGGACAGACACTATTTCACGGTGTGGAGATAAATGGTTCTAAACCTGTAAACCAACACCCATACAGGATGAATCCTATGAAAAAGAAATATCTTAAAGAAAAAAAATCAGTATTTGTTGGACAATGACTGGAATGGACTTCTCCTAGTATTCTTATACCGGAAAATGAAAGGACAAAAATGTTTACAGACTCTTAGAAGGATTATTAGCCGAAACTACGTAGTATGACCCATCTTCTTTCTTATGTATGTTTTCATTGTTCTTAAAGGAACTCATTTTTGATTTTTATTTGCCTTCAGTGCAGCTGGTGTTGTGCCGTGTGGCGGCCGTAAAACGTCTCCCCGTACATCAACCATAGTGCAGTTTATATTTTACTTTTGGTCCTTTGAGATCAGCGTGAATATTCTGAGAAATCAGAAATAGATTATTGGTTTAGACTCATATTCTAGACAGGTTTTTAATTATTTGGACTCCATTTTGATTTATATCAGTCTTTGAATCGACTGCCTATTCGAAATTCGCAAAATTGCAGTATGTTTCCTCTGGCTTTCGTGTCGGATCATTACAGGGTCACTGATGAGGCTTTATTAGCCGAAACTACGTAGTATGACCCATCTTCTTTCTTATGAATGTTTTCATTGTTCTTAAAGGAACTCATTTTTGATTTTTATTAATTATCTAACATAGACAGACGCACAGCAAGAACCAGTCTTCAACATTTCGAAGTTTATCTTTCTCCTACTACTACACCGATTGTCGTTTTCAGTGATCGCAATCCACCGACATTCAGACATAAAATGAAAAACAAAAATCAGCGGTTGCTCATGTGGAGTCTTTTGCTACAAGAGTATAATTTAGACATAAGACATATCCGGGTAAGAGATAACATTATGCCCTTTCAAGAACTTGAGCAGTGTCAGGATTTGTGTTTTTCTTTCATACTGAATTGGATTGTAAAAACATGTAATTTTATATGCTATGTTAATATTTTATTATTCAAAAAGCAAAAGAAAGCTTTATTGCATAACACTATTTTTTCCTCGAAGAGGGGGAGTTTTATGCATAAGAATTTATTTTTCTGATTCCCACTTTCACCCCACTGGGTGACTAATAATGCTATGAATATTACAGAAGTTTCCGGAAAAAATGAGTCACATATTAATTTCATTTGGAAAATAACTTGTTTACAAGGAAAAGTACTTTGGAACCTTCCAGAAAGCTCAGGGTTGCATTATTTTTAGAAAATTTCATCATCTTATTCCACAGTCCTGTGGAACATTCTAGAGAAATCTTTAGGTCTATAAAAGAGCTTGATTTTTTTCTTGGAGTCAGACTTTGGAGTTTGAAGTTTTGGTTTTTAATAAAAGTTATTTCTAAATTCTGTGTTGGATTGTTATAGCATATTATATTTCATTTCGGACTGTGAATGCTGTGGGATCATGGAAAATAGATTCATTCAATGATATTTCATAACAGAGCTAAGTACATTTAATTTTTTTCTTACTTCTACAGGTTAAAGATACTTTGTAAATAAATTTTGTTAAATTTGTCCAAAAGGCTTGTTTGCTTTTTCTTTCTGCTACGCCTGGCTCGTAGCAATACATACATACATACATACATACATACTCTCTCTCTCTCTCTCTCTCTCTCTCTCTCTCTCTCTCTCTCTGTGTGTGTGTGTGTGTGTGTGTGTGTGTGTGTGTGTGTGAGAGAGAGAGAGGGCATATTCTAATGTTGTTCTGTTAGCTAGTGAAACAATTATTAAATCCTATTATTTCGATTAACTCCGTTTAAAGTTTACATGTGTAGTTTTTAAAAGTCGCTAATAGGTGGCTCTTGTTTCAAATACAGCTAAGCACGTGACCTGTCAAGACAATGGCCATAGCAAATCAACATAATGCCATCCTGTTGGGAATGTCAAAAATGCAGTGCTAATATCAATGATAGACAAATTGCTAGACAATCTTAACATGTCGGTCCAGTTGACTAGTTATGGGTGCGAATAAAAGTTAGCTGTGGACGCATTCGTTAACCACGTTTAGTTCAATCGCGATCAATCTAAAACTATCACTTGGTTGGTAAAGAAGATTTGCTGGCTTCTGTCAGGAGATCGCGATGGAATTAAAGTGGGCGACAAATACGCCTTTAGACAGGAACTGTATGTGTATTAAAATTCAGGGGCGTAACTGGGAGGAAATAATTTGATCGCGAACCAAAGAAAATACATGTACTAGAAATAATAATCCCGCCCCTCAACTTTGAGTTTCTGAAAAAGAAAAAAAAAGGAAAATGCATTTTTAGGTCATTATTTAACGTTTCTAGGTCGAATTAGTCAAAATAAATGAAAAATTATAGTTCGCGATTTTTTGGGGTTAATATGGCTTACCAAATGGGGACAACTCTTACAGAAAGAATAGGAGCAAAGTCTTTTCCTATATGTCTGGTCCCCGCGGCAAAGATGGAAACTATGTTTGCTAGTAATTAATGTTGTGTATATCCTAGACACATACAGATATTCAGTGCTATTTCTTCTTTTTCTTCTTCTTCGTCGTCGTCTTCGTCGCCGTCGTTTGCAATGCGTACACAAGTGCGTATCTGCATAAAAGATGCTACCATGCACGCCTACATTGGATAAAATCTTAAGCAGTGTAATGCTATCTTTAATGACTGTAGCAATGACATTTACCACATGGAAAATAAAATAAGTTTCCATTTCTGCTTTTCAATGATGATGGCCGTTAGTACCGCGTCCGGGTAAAGCTTCTTACGAATACTTATAATTTATGTTTTATATGAGAAAATTAATGTATATAGATGCCAACCTCAAGTTTCCTTAGATAGATAAAGTAAGGCTAGACGGGACATTCATGACACAGACTTGTCATTACGAAAACACGCCCTATACAACTACATTGTAAACTTTGCCGCCGAAAAAAATGAAATTTTTAAGTTTTAATTCTGCTCAAAATATAGATGTGGGTACTCGTTAGAACCGCCTTATCGAGACGGTTCTAACGAGCATCCGCAATCTTTATTTTAAAGCAGAAATAAGAAAAATAAGGTATACCCCTGTAAACCCCAGTGTTACAATATAAAAGTGGGGTTCAAGGGGTTAAAAAATATGTAGGCGTGTTTTTGTGAAGTACATACATACAGAGCGAAGTGAGTTCTGTTCCCATGTCAACACTAACACTGACGCACACCCCGGGAGAGCTTGTACTTGTTTTAAAGCAAGCAAACTTGTGGGCGGTGTGTTTGTGTGTCTGTTGGTGTGTGTGTGTGTGTGTGGGGGTCTTATTGGAGAGCTTATGACGGGTGCGATACTTCTGTCCGGAACAATCGCATATGTACCTCCACTGTTTACTGGGTAAAATTGTGCACATGGGAAGTCCTTCATGAGCTCATGACTACCAATATATCGTTCACACACTGTAACAGTTTGTCGTTTAGAACACAATAAGGAAAACTGGTACTTCGGACATTACGGTAAAAACCAATACAAAACAATGTCGAGAATCTTGTTCTTTTTTCTTTCCTTATATACAGTAAAATTCCTGTATTAAGACCACCTTTTGGACTGTTCAAGACCACTTTTGAACAGTCCCAAAGGTGGCTCAAGACCAGTGGACACTGTATGCAGAAAATGCAATGAAAGAATAACTGCAACCTACTAAATAAGCTTTTAATAGCAGAATTAGTCTTAATTTTAGGTGATCTTAATGGCAGAGTTTTACTGTACTTTGTAAATGTCGGTTCTTTTTCTAGAAATGGTATAACCGTCTGAGCTTCACTGGTTGTAGGATAAATGGATTTTCGTTAACATTTCAAGAGAAAAGGTGTCGGTAGATAAATTCGTTAGAAGACTCATATACTTTTGTTAATAACGTGGTCATTAGAAAATTAAATCAAAAGATCTAGACAGAAAGTATCATAGTGCATACCATAGTGCACACCATGTATATATTTGTATATGTGTTACTTTGCAGGGGGGGGGGGGGGGGGGGGGGGGGGGCTCAAGGAAGATTGTTTCGACAATTGAGTCACCCTCTTTAAATAAAGTCTTTACTTACTTACTTACTTACTTATTTCATTTTAGGGAAAAGCGTAAAATACTGTCAAAATATTAAAGGACCGATTGGAGAGAAAATAGATTTTGTTTGCTTTGAGGTTTAACGTACCCGTCAACAATGTATAGGTCATTTTGGAGACGTTGTTTCCAATTCTGTTGGTCTTTTACCCGACACTGAGAAGAAATGACATCTCAAACCCTGCAGCAGGGTTTATAAGCATGGACTCGCACCACTTTGCCTGGCCAGGCTTAGATCCTCTAAGCGATTTATCAGTACTCGTGTGTGGTTGGTTTCAGCTCTGCGTGGAAGCATGATGCATCCAAACTATTTTTTTCAAGCACCGATGGGCGGGGACGGAGAGAAAATAGAGGTGAAGGCAATAATCAGGAATCGATACAATCACCCACAAATAATGTAAATATGAGTTATAAAGGTACAGTAGAACTTCGACGGCTCGAACATCGATGGCTCTTTTACCATGGATGAGTCGAACCCGTTCTTGAGGCCCTAGCGAAAATCTCTACATAAGAAATAATGGGGGATAATTAAGGAGATTTTAGTCTTTTATCTTGCAAATGTATGCTGTGTGTACTCATTAGAATCGCCTCGATGAGGCGATTCTAATGAGTACACACAGCATACATTTTCATTATAGAACACCGAAAGGATGTTTAAAAATATCACGTTATGTCTCCTGGCAGTAACTCTCGGTGGCTCGAACTACCCCTGTCTCGAATAGATTTTCGAGGTCCCAAAGGTGTTCCCACCATTGAAGTTCGACTGTAATTTATTGTAAGTTCATCAAATTATGAACATTGGGTCACGACAAAGCTTAAGTGAATTCCTTCAATTTCCGACCGTAAAACCGCCGATTTTCCTCCCAAACTGGCAATTTTGAACAAAGTTATCCCCTAACTTTAAGTTAGGAAAAGTGGGGTTGAATACCATTAGAATTTTGTTTGTTTGTTTGATTTGATGTTTAACGTCCCCGTCAACACGTCCCCGTCATTAAGTCATTTTTGGAGACGTTACTTCCAATTTTGTGGGACTTTTACCCAACATTTAGATGATATGACATCTCAAGCCCTGTCGCCCAGTAAAACCAACAGAGTTTATAAGCATGGACGGTCCGACTCGCACCGCTTTGCCTGGACAGGATTAGGGATCTTCTAAGCGGTTTACCAGTACGCGTGTGCACTCGGCTTAATCCATCATGAAAACACGCCTATATAATTTTGACCCCCTTGAACCCCACTTTTATATAGTAAAACTGGGGTTTACAGGGGTAAACCTTATTTTCTTATTTCTGCTCTAAAATATAGATTGTGGGTACTCGTTAGAACCGCCTCATCGAGGCGGTTCTAAAGAGTATCCACAATCTATATTTTGAGCAGAAATAAGAAAAACATCACAATTTTTCATCACTAAATTTTCGATTTTCCAGCGGTAAAATAGTCAATATATTTATATAGGCGTGTGTTCGTAATGTCTGCGTTGAAGCATCATGCAGCCTCTCTTTTTCTTCAAACACCGATGGATGGGGGCATCAATACTATTACAACCTAGAGTGAAGAATCGATTAAAACTCCCCAGTGGTTCTGACTACTGAAAGTCCAAAGGTGGTTTTGTTTGTTTGATTTGAAGTTTAACGTCCCCGTCAACACTGTAAAGGTCATTTTGGAGACGTTGCTTCCAATTTTGTGGGACTTTTACCCGACAGTGAGAAATTACATCTCTAGCCCTGCCGCCCAATGAAACCAATAGGGTTTATTAGTATGGGCGGGCCGACTCGCACCGCATTGCCAGGGCAGTCTTAGATCCTCTAAAGCGGTTTACCAGTACTCGTGTGCGGGTCGGTTTCAGCTCGTCGTGGAAGCATCATGCAACCCATCTTTAAGCCCCGATGGGCGGGGGTTACCGAAGGCGGTGGTTGTTAGTGATTCTTTTTTACTTCTATTGTTTTCCTCGTTGTTATAATTGAGCCCCGGCAAGCGAATTTGTGTCTTCGAGCATTCCGTCATGACAAATGTTAACTGCGCATGCCCAGCCATTCAGAGGGGCCAGGGATATGGCTTTCTGTCTGAAGGTTCCTCTTGATTCACTGCTTGTATGAGCGAGCAGCGAAGGTTCTCGCGAGACTGCGCGGATGCGCTGGCTCGCCTGAACCTTCGCTGCTCGCATAGGCGATAAGTACCAAAATCGCTTGACGGGGCCCATATATAGTCTTCCTCTCGGTGACATCGGTAGGCTGTAATCTTTACATGACGAAAACATGCCTATACTAATACAGTGTAATATGTTTTCGCAAAAAAAAAAAAAAAAAAATGAAATTTCAGGATGAAAAATTGAGATATTTTCCTTATATCTGCGCAAAATATAGATTGCGGGTACTCGTTAGAACCGCCTCATCGAGGCGGTTCTAACGAGTACCCACAATTTATATTTTAGAGCAGAAATAAGTAAAATAAGGTTTACCCCTATAAACCCTAGTTTTATTATATTAAAGTGGTGTTCAAGGGGGTCAAAATTATACAGGCGTGTTTTCGTGATGTAGATGTGGCTTTTCCTGGGCATCTACAGTGAAATTCCGCTATTAAGACCGCCTAAAATGAAGACTTATTCTGGTTAAAAAAAATATTTAGGGGTATGCAGTTATTCTTTCTTTGTGTGTTCTAAAAACAGTGTCCTCTGGTCAGGGACCACCTTTGGTCTTAATATAGGAATTTTTACTGTATTTCTATATTTGTTACAAGGGCATACGTATTCGCACAATCATGGGTGCAAACATTTTTTTGATTATAAATAAAAATTAATGATAACAACATACCGATCGAACTACATGGTTTGAGGTTTAACGTCCCCGTCAACATTGTGAAGGTCATTTTGGAGACGTTGCTTCCAATTCCGACATTGCGATGAAATGACATTCCAATGAAACCAATATGGGTTATATGCGTGAACGGTCCGACTCGCACTGCTTTGCCTGGACAGTTCTAAGCGGTTTGCGGCCGGTTTCAGATCTGCGTTGAGGTACCTTGCAGCCGGGGGCCTGAACTACATGTATTTTCAATATCCCAGCACTTGTCTCTTCTCTTGTGGAAGAGAAGAGACTGTCAAAATTCAATAAAATGCAATTTTGCTATTTTTGGTCTTTTCATACCCCAGTCAATCCATCAATGTTATATATAAATTAGAAAATAAACCTCAGATTAGTGGGTTGCCAAATGACTCAAAGGCGCTGATTCAAAACATTTTGGGTGTAAAGCAATTCGTCATTAAGTCAGATTGTTTTCTTTTTTAATTATTTATTTGTTCATTAATTTACTTTTTTGTGATACCTTTTCAAAAACTAACAAACTAAAGCACTTTCTCAGTCTGTATCAGATCTAGCTAACATTTTTTGTAAGGGAAGCTACTGCTTCAATTTCGCATCCTTACAACTGCAACTCCAGTGTATCCAATACATAGAGTCTCTACTGCAGTTATAACTGACAAACCAAAGAGACAATCAAACGACAGATGCGTAAAGCGTAAATAGGCAACATTTGGTGGTAAAGATAAAAAAGATAAAGAATCTGTATTTAACGTCGCATATCCGAAACAAATTACATAAGCTCTGTAGAGCTATTATTGCGACAAACAAAGTATCCGTTAACAAGAGCACATTAGACAAGAATAGAATAGACATAGTTTGTAAGGTAACCGGACTGTAAAAGCACATAGGGACTACCCCCAGTTCGCCGACTGGGTTTAGTTACTGGTACTGCTCCTACCCCCAGGCTGCCAATGTGCCGACTCCTGTCAATTCGACAGCTATAGGAGCTTTTTTCGTGACGTACTTCCGGTTCTAAAAATAGAACGGGAAAAGCCCTAGCCGTCATCCGTCGTATTGCTTCAAAGGCAGTGACAAATAAAGTGTTAATTACAGCGTAAAACATTGGAATTCTTTTAAACTTTTGGCGAATTATAATGTAAGATAAAGGGAGAAACACTGATATGCTGCCAGATATGAAATTTCGCATTGCGAAAATGATATAGTGTACATACGACCAACAGTGTCATCTCTCTCCCTCCCTCTCTATCTATCTCTCTCTCTCTCTCTCTCTCTCTCTCTCTCTCTCTCAGCACACCAACAATTAGCGAGCGCAGGCAAATGTAAATTACAGTTTGTCATTAAATGACGCCACGTCAACCGTCATGTAGCGTGTCAACAACGTCGTGTCTACATCAAACCAACTTCAAAGCGATGCATTGAATTTGACATTGCAACGTCGATGAAACGTCAGAACGTTGCGTTGGCGATAATACGGCGTTGCTACATAAAATGTCATTTGCCCAGTGCTCGGACCCATCAAGACTCAGTGGGATTGGAACATTAAATTCAAAACAAAGGTAGAACACCCTTTCAGTGCATAAAAATGAAACACTCCTTCGAACTGAGTGCAAGATTTTACAGTAAAAGCTGGCAGATTTGTAGATTGGTTCAACCTGCCCAGCCCTTAGGTCTACATAAACCGATTTGGTACGGAAACCCCAAAAGGGGTAAGTGACACACAGTGCAGGCCCAGATTAGATGCGGCAGAACGCGGCATCTGATCGGGGCCTACACTGTTTGCAAAAAGTTCGGCCATTTTCCAAATAAATTTTGAAGAAAACACAACCTGACACCCCGAAATTTTGGAAATGACTCCTGCTATATATCAGAAGGAAGATTCCATTTGGTACAAAAAGGGTTATGGGCTTCTTGGATGCAGGGATCAGTCAAACCGCTCTCTCATCTCAACGGTCACGCACGACATTGAAGCGAGTTAGAGTGGGTATCGACGGCATGACGTCGAGCCAACGTTGACTCGACGCCCGTCTGTAAGTCCACACATTGGGTTTTTTTTTCGACTGTCAGTATGTTTATTTGTCTGCCTAACAGTCCGTCCGTTCGTCTGTTAGTCAGTTATTCATTCAGTCAGTTGGTCTGTGTGTCGTCTGTCTGTCTACTGTCAGTCAAACCTCTCTCTCTCTCTCTCTCTCTCTCTCTCTCTCTCTCTCACTCTCTCATGCCAACGGTCATGTGAAAATGAAGTAAGTTGGAGTGGGTGTCGACGGCATGGCGTCGAACCAACATTGACTGAACGCCCTTCCGTCAGTCCACTCATAAGTTTATTTCGACTGTCAGTATGGACATTTAAATTGCACATGTAGACAGATCGTTGGACAGACTTCTAAAGAAAGAAAGAAAGAAAGATAGATAGATAGATAGATAGATAGATAGATAGATAGATAGATAGATAGATAGATAGATAGATAGATAGATAGATAGATAGATAGATAGATAGATAGATAGATAGATAGATAGATAGATAGATAGATAGATAGACTCGGATAGTGAATAAAACGAAAGTTACGTAAAAACTTATTTTGTAAGTAAGCTTTCGTGAATAACGGTATCTGAAGCCATTGACATGGGTCATTCACAAAAAGATTTTCGTCAATTAAAAACGGATTTAGGATAAATGAATTTCGGTAATATAAAAGCGAAATATCATTCTTTCCTTCTCGATGCATTATTTAATTGAAAACGGGTATATTTTCTCTCAAAATGTCTGAATATTGTTACCATTTTAAGTTCCGCCAATACATTTGAATAGCGATGGCCGTTTCAATTGACGGCCAGTACTTTGCGCATGCGCAAGAATGACGTCATAAACGGAATTCCTAAAACCTCCTATCGGCTAGCCTTTGGGGAGTGAAGTGACTTCTTTCGCGGAGGATGTGGGAAGCAGGTCAATCCCGCTTTCCAATCCCCCCGCTCAGGATGCCTTGGAGACACAAACGCACCCAATGTGAAGCGTTTGTCCTTCATATTGAGCAGTCCCCTGGTGATGTTTGAATTTTGAGTGCAGATACGGACCAATAGTCGGGCTCTAGAAGAGACAAGCGCATCTAGCTTCTGCAATAAGTATGCTATTCACCATGTGGGTGCCAGTTTAATCTGATTGGTTGAACAAATTCAGTGTTTTACTGAGGTTTCATAGTTCATTAAGAAATACTGTTTAAAAAAAGTGTCAGTAATTAATGTTCTTCAGCTGTTTGTTTTATTGCTTTTGCTGAGAAACCCTTTAACCTCTCTGCTACATACAGAAAGTGCCTTATGCAGATGAAAGCAGTACAGGCTCTTATAAGCGTGAAAAGTGTTCATAACCTCTATAATTAGTAATCAGTACCTATAGGAATCCAGGATAACTGCATATACTGCTCACATATGCAGACTAGCGAGATATTTTGCCGACTGTAAATATGTTAGGCACCCTTTGACATGATGCAGCTCATAGTTTCTGCAAATTCCTGCCGTAGGCAATAGTTTACTTTAGTTCTGATGGGAGAAGAGTCTGATAAAATTAACCAATCATAGCCAAACGGCTTCCACGAGCAGAATTTATACACGAAAGCTCTTATACTTATGATGAGCTAATTGCCTTTGACAAATACTTACCTGCCTTCATTTATCTTCCTAGGACTACCCCTGATAATACGAGCGTCGGCCAAGGGAGCTCCTTGTACCATTTTTCACGCCTTTGGTATGGCGCGGCCGGGGATCGAACCCGCGACCTCCCATTCCCGAAGCGGACACTCTACCACTGTGCTATCGGGGCCGGACTGGTAATATTTGTTCGCTGTCCAATAGAGACGCATGCCTTGCGGAATCAAATATTGGTTTGCCTTTTCATCTCCAGTTAGGCGAAGTCTCTTTATGTGAAAAAAAAAAAAAAAAAAAAAAAAAAAAAAGAACAGACCCAAATCGAAATCTGAACGGGAGTGCAATTTCTCAAAAATTGCCTGTTTTTCTCGGATTTGGTTAAAATAGTATTTTATAATCATTTTTACATGGTATAAATGATGCCCGCGGCGCAGAGCTGAAACCGACCGCACAGGTAAACCATTTAGAGGATCTAAGCCTGCCCGAGTCGGACCGTCCATGCTTATAAACTCTATTGGTTTTCATTGTGCGACAGGGCTTGAGAAGTCATTTCATATCAATGTCGGGTAAAAGTCCCACAAAAATTGGAAGCAACGTCTCCAAAACGACCTATAGGGCCTAGGGGAGACCGGGGCTGGTACGGCCCCATTCCAGGAAACGTTCATTTTTTATGACTCTTACAGCTAGGTCTCAGAAAGCTATATATGTAAGTAAGGTACAATGTAGGCGTTCTAGCCCGGGTATATGCCTTCTTATGGCTCTGTCTGAAAAGGGGTATTTTAAATCAAAAGAGACCGGGTCATGATGGCCGAACTTGCCCCGCTAAGGGGCAACAAACTTGCCACGCTAAGGGGCAAGTTCGGCCACCCAACGGGACAAGTTCGTCTCACAGTAAGTGTCCTGAACTATTAATATATTCCACAGAGCTAACCTATAGGGAGGAAAGTAATGTAAATATATAACGCATTTATCATGTAAGTTCAATTCTGTAATAAAAACATAAACTTTTCTAAAAATTAAAAAATAGTTTAAATACCTGAACGTGAGAAAAGTAGGGGAGACCGGTATGGCAAGCCATTTTTCTATTTATTATGGCATGTAGATATCTTATTTATTATATAAGATATCTTATATTAGATATCTCATTTATTATATAAGATATCTTATATATATAATATATCTTATATAGCATATTTCATGTAAGATATCTTATATGCTATATTAGATATCTTATTTATTATATTAGATATCTTATATAGGATATAAGATATCTAATATAGGATATAAGATATCTTACTTACCAAAGTATATAAGATATCTTATATACTAAATAAGATATCCAATATAGCATATAAGATATCTTATATAACATATCAGATATCTTATATATTATATAAGATATCTTATTTATTAAATAAGATATCTTATTTAAAGATGGCAATAAGATATCTTATATGATATATAAGATATCTGATATATTATATATCTTATATGTTATATTAGATATCTTATTTGGTATATTAGATATCTTATTTAGCATATCAGATATCTTATATATTCCAGTATATAAGATATCTTAAATCCTATATCAGATATCTTATTTAATATATTAGATATCTTATATAGCATATAAGATATCTTATATAATATATAAGATATCTTATTTACCTAAATATATAAGATAGAAGAAGAAGAAGAAGAAGAAGAAGAAGAAATTTTATTGAACAAGTCCAGAAGGCTGTAAAGCCCATGAGGATATAAAACAAAACATATACAATGGCGTAATTGACAGAACAAAGACTGTAGAGAGGTATTCTTAACATACATATATATCCAGTATTATAAGCTCGATTATATTTCCCTTTGACGAAGGAATTTAAATCGGAATCCAAAATTCCAGAATGCATATACATATATACATACACATGTTCATATATGTATAGACATACGTATACCCATCCTATAAATACATAGATATATGCCCTTGCATATTAATGCATACTTTCATATTTTGACAGAAAAATTGTGAAAGGGGGAGGAAATTTGTGAGCGTAGAGGAGCCAGCTGTTTCCTGATTGGGTCAGTCCCCACCCAGGAAGCAGTCACATCCTTTTGTCTCACATACACTATCTACAGCGGAGAAGATGCTAGTAACTTTACTGTAAACACATGTCAAGCTGAAGGGGGGGGGGGGGGACTCCTTCTCACACTCAGAGAAGGATATTCCCTCCCACCAGCTTACATACAGAAGATGGGAAAATGAGAAATCCCACGCACTCAGCCTTTCGAAATCGAAATAAAGGCCGAGATACTAGGGTTTAAAATCGCCCATTTTTTACAATGTAGACACACTGAACAAAGGCAATATATACAATTCAACACACACAGCCTACATGTCTACATATATTGCAACAAAATGTACACTACTGTATCAACTGTTAATATAAAACGTAGTAATTAATAAACATAGACTATGGTTATTATTGAAAATGTGGTTGAATCGATGTCTTTGATAAAACAGACTATATGGCTTCTTTACCTAGAGATCAGATGACACATAAAAGGTTGATAACGTCGCCTCAACGTCTGTGTAACGTAGTAACCCCACACCGGCGGTGAACCGACGTCATCAGCTGTGATTTGACCAATGGGAATGTCTTACATGTATAAAGTGCAGATATTGAAAGTACTGTAAATCGATATAGATCAATATAGCAGCTCTGTGCGGGATTTGAAAGAGTGATAAACAAAAGCACCCAGGTTCTTTAAAAGACGAGTATTACTTGTGTTCATAAGCTCCGTAAATTTAAACATACTTGGTCTATGCCAATAATATTTTGGTATATATTTCTTCCGTAAATCATTATACATTTGGCATTCAATGACAAAATGATACTCATCTTCAATTAGTGAGCATTTATGGCATTTTCTATCATTTATTGGTACACTATTTGGCCTAACCCATCTTCCAGCCTCTATTTCAAGTCGATGGGAAGACACACGTAATCTAGTTAGTGCTACACAGAATTTTGACACGTTAATGTGTTCTAAATATGATTTGAGATTAAAGTTTGCTATTGATCTATAAAATACTGCACGTGACGATTCTTCTAACCTCGAATGCCAGTTTTGAACAAAATTATCATTAACCCTTTGTTTCAATAAGCACATAAATAAGTCAACATTACCCACCCCTTGATTTAACCAAACGTCGTGAAAACCTAATGACATTAATAAATTTCGAATTAAAGATGCCCAGTTAGACTTTCCTGGTAACCGTTCTGTGTCCCTCCGCATGAGTTCATAGACCATCTTAACATACTTATGTTCATTTGCTGAAAGTACTTTAAACCAATATTTTATGATTAGAACATATCTTTTTGTCATATAGTTTGTTCTACCAAGTTCCCCATAGATAAAGTCATTTTGCGTTGTTTTTTTCACGCCCAATATTTTTTTACAGAACTGTAGATGCACCCTCTCGATCGACAAATAAGATATCTAATATATTTTACCCACAAAAAATAATGAAGTCTCCCCCAAACTGCCAAAAAGCATATCTGGAAATGACTACCCCAATTTATGCCTAGAAGCCTCCGTGGTCTTGTGGTTACGCTACTCGCCTTGTAAACCAGGGATCGCAGGATCGATCCCGGGCTTCTCAAGACTTTCGGATGAGTCTTTAAACCGAGGTCCCGTCTCCGTATGACCTTAGCTGTTGGTGGGTCGTAAAACTCAAACACACACACACACCCCATTTATGCCTAACATTCCATAACCCATTTTGTACCGGAAACCCTGGCAAACAGTGCAGGCCCAGATCAGATCAGGGCCTACACTATTTGCAAAACGTTCAGCTATTTTCAGATTACACAACCTGTCATACCTAATTTTCGAAATGGACTCCTGCCATATATAAGGAGGAAGATTCCATTTGGTATAAAAAAAGGATAAAAGGGACAAAGAAATATTGAACTAATTATGCGAAAAGTAGAGACAGAAACCAGGCTGAATATATGCACAGTCTGGTGAGAGTTTTTGCTTTTTTGTCAAAATACATGCAGCGAGCAGCAGAGTTTGAAGTTCAATTAACACTTCCACTATCTAAGGGAGGGTTATTAAATTATACAAACAAAAGCAAGCTGGATTTATAATCTATCTCTCTCTCTCAAAAAAAAAAAAAAAAAAAAAACAAAAAAAAAACAACAACAACAACAAAAAAAAAAACAAAAAAAAAACATGTACACTATAATCTACGGAACCCGGGAAGGGACATGATTTTTTTTTATTTTATAAGTTGTGCGCACAAGATAATATCTTGTGCGGACAAGATATTATCTTGTTCGGACAACATATTATCTTGTGCGGACAAGATATTATCTTGTGCGGACAACATATTATCTTGTGCAGACAAGATATTATCTTGTCCGCACAAGATATTAAGTTGTGCGAACAAGATATTATCTTGTCCGCACAAGATAATATCTTGTCTGCACAACATAGATCTTGTGCAGACAAGATATTATCTTGTTCGGACAAGATAATATCTTGTGCGCACAAGATATTATCTTGTCCGCACAAGATAATATCTTGTCCGCACAAGATAATATCTTGTTCGCACAACTTCCCAAGATCTATGTTGTGCAAACAAGATAATATGTTGTGCGGACAAGATATTATCTTGTGCGGACAAGATATTATCTTGTTCGCACAAGATAATATGTTGTGCGGACAAGATAATATCTTGTCCGCACAAGATAATATGTTGTCCGAACAAGATAATATCTTGTCCGCTCAAGATATTATCTTGTTCGCACAACATAATAAAAATAAAAAATCATGTCCCTTCCCGGGTTCCGTAATAATCTGATCGCACCTGTTTGGGAAACCTGTTTTATTTATAAACACACTTCAAGAAAGCATTAAATTTTGTGCAATACAGTTTATAATCGATTTTCTCCAGTCCTCTGTCTGTGTAGCAGTCTAATGTGCATATAGGTATGGAATCAACCGGAAGAGAGGGAGCGACTATTATTTGTCTTTTATTTCGAATTTATATAAGATATCTTATATGTTAATTAAGATATCTTATTTATCAAACGTATATAAGATATCTTATATGTTAAATAAGATATCTTATATGCTATATAAGATATGTTATATGTTAAATAAGATATCTGATATACCAATTAAGATATCTTATGTACCAATTGTTATATATTGTCATATATATTTAATATATGTTATTTTTCTCTCATTACTAATTTCTGGTTCTTATAAATCTTACTGTTTCCTGTCTATCCTTTACCTTTCACTCCCACATGCTACATAATAGATTTTATCTTGATTTCAATCTTGATGTCTCACCCTATCCCTTGAACTATCATCCTGCTAACAATTAGGTGTGTAGGTTGGTTCCTTGTGACAGGAAATACTTATTCTGTATATGGAAGGGAGCATGCCTGCCTTTCTGTTTCATCATCTTTTCAGGAAATGTAGTAGCCTTATTTGTATTAATTATGTGAATGAGTGGGACATGAGAGGAACTGACTTGACCATATTTGTTGTGAAGGTTGTGAATAAAAAGGGTATGTTTTGTGAGAGAGTGGTTGTCTGTTGAATATAGTTTTGCGAGAGTAGAGTAAGATCAATATAGAGACTAACATCTGAAAATTGGAAATATTAAATAATTATTGTTACGAAGAAATACGTTTTGTTCAAATGATTTAGAGCTAACATTTTATAAACTGAAGAGTTATACTTTTGAAACAAATAAAATTAGAAACATCAACTTTAGTTATATGTTCCATGAGTTAATTCCCCTGACAGTGCAAATTAAGGCAATAATAAATTAAAGGAACATATCACAATATAAATAAGATATCTTATATAATATATAAGATATCTGATATGTTATATAAGATATCTTATATCTTATTTAGTATATTAGATATCTTATATAGCATATAAGATATCTTATATGTTTTAGTAAATAAGATATCTTAATTGACAAATCAGATATCTTATTTAACATATAAGATATCTTATATGTTATATAAGATATCTTATTTAAGATATAAGATATCTTATATATCATATAAGATATCTGAATTGCAGAATTAAATAAGATATCTCATATAGGATATAAGATATCTACTTTCGGATATAAGATATCTTATTTGTTATATGAGATATCTTATATGCTATATAAGATATCTTATATAATAAATAAGATATCTTATATAATATATAAGATATCTACATTCCATAATAAATAGTAAAGTGGCTTGCCATAAACCGGGGTTAGTTCGGCCCGATTTTAGAAAACGTTCACTTTTGGAGTGACTATTATACAGCTGGGGTCTTCGAAAACTGTCTGTGCAAGTAAGGCCGGTATACGCCTTCTTATTGTTGAGTGTTTGAGTATTACGTCCCACCAACAGCTAAGGTCATACGGAGACGGGACCTCGGTTTAAAGACTCATCCGAAAGTCTGGAGAAGACCGGGATCGATCCTGCGATCCCTAGTTTACAAAGCAAGTAGCGTAACCAATTCACCACGGAGGCTTCTGTATACGCCTTCTTATGTCTCTTTCCGATTAAGGCTATTTTAGTAGTAGAGATTGGGTGATTGTGGCCGAACTTACCCCGACATAAAAGGCCGAACTTGCCCCTGACCATCACGTGAAATAATCCTTTTAGGGTGCTGGAAAAGAAATTAATAATGCATTACATTAACCGTGATAAATATATAGACAACAAATTGGAATCATAACACTTCTTGAGAAAAATAAAAACCATAATTACTATGGAAAAATTTCTTAGCATGCACGAAAACGAGATTTCGGTTCCAAAATCTATGCAATATTCTTCAAGGTGGTCATTATGTACTGACATAGATAAAATCGTCATAAATGACTTCACATTATGATTTCCAGCTCTTTCACCTGGTTGACATGTTAAATGTAGCCATATGCCGAACATGCCCCGAGGCAGGACTAGCTCCGGTCTCCCCTGCAGTGTTGACGGAGACGTTAAATCTCAAAGCATACACACAAACCAAGATCCGCCCATCTGGGCTTGATTGCGTGTTTATTTTGAGGTTTAACGTTCCCGTCAACACCATTTTGGAGACGTTGCTTCCAGTTTTGTGGGACTTTTACCCGACATTGAGATGAAATGACATCTCCAGCCCTGTTGCCCAATGAAATCAATAGAGTTTATAAGCTTGGACGGGCCGACTCGCACAGCTTTGCATGGGCAGGCTTAGATCCTCTAAGATGTTTACCAGTACTCATGTGCGGGTCGGTTTCAGCTCTGCGTGGAAGCATCAGACCACCATGCAGACCCCCTCGGGGCTTGACGGAATAGATTGGGCTGCATGATGCTTCCACGCAGAGGTGAAACCGACTGCACATGGGTACTGGTAATCCGCATAGGTTCTAAGCCTGCCCAGGAAAAGTGGTGCGAGCTCATGCATATAAACCCTGTTGGTTTCATTGGGTGACAGGGCTTGAGTTGTCATCGGGTAAAAGTCCCACAAAATTGGAAGCAACGTCTCCAAAATGACCCATACGGTATAGACGGGGACATTCAACCTCAAATCAAACAAACAGACAGGATATGATGGTAAGCACGATGCTTATGCGAGAATCACGTAACGTGAACGGTAAATAGCGTTACTTTCAACAACAAAAACACCACCACCAACAACAAAAATCATATTTCTAACATTATAGAGAGAGAGAGAGAGAGAGAGAGAGAGAGAGAGAGAGAGAGAGAGAGAGAGAGAGAGTATTTTACGTCAGTGAAATGTCACATTAGGTACAATTCATTGAGATGCAAAGGAAAAAGTGTAAGGAGAGACGTTGGTGCAACTAAAACTTTTCAATAAGCTAGACATCTGAGCCCAGTTGTTCAAAGCATCGTTAGCTTAACGAACTCGTTAGTGGTCATATTGTTAACTATTCTATCAAGTTAGAATTAGTATTTAGATTTTTGGTATTATTGCTGAAAAAATGTGAGCAGCTTTTGCAAATGTAAGAGCTGCTCACATTTTTTTCAGCCAAAAAAAAAAAAAAAAAAAAAAAATAGCATATTTGCCATATTTAATGATCAAAATTTTAACGATACGTTAACTAACGACGTCATAAGTTTTGAACAACTGGCCCCTGAACAGGACTGAAAATGGACCTGATATAGTCGATTATTCACATGGACTTTCAATGGACTTACGCGCTAGAATACGATTTTTAAGAGATTTCTTTTCACTGGAGTTTATCCACTGAATGTGAATTATCTGTGGTTACAATGTCAGTACTTTTCCCCAGCAGGCAAATGACGTAATTATGACGTCACATCAACGTCGGTACAACGTCATGACAATTATACAACGTCATATCGACGTCGGTGCAACGTGACGTTGCACCGACGTTGATTTGACGTTGCCCTAGCGACGCGTGTTTGCTGTGTATGCTTATTTTATCATTTGTTTTATTCCCATTATTATTATTATTATTGATTGCCTCGTGCATGCTTGCTTTTCGTCCTTTATATCGTCCGCTAACTTTCAAACAATTCGCCTACCTGCCATACAGCATTGTGAAAACTGTGCTATCAAAGTTCTAAACGTTCTTTGTGTGGGGTAAGAGAAGGCACCCCCCATCATTTTGTTTTACCACTTTATTTCTCATTTAAGTGTTATTTACTAAAAAGGACGAAACCTGTGGGGACGAAACATTATGTAACATTACGTAAGGGAGATAAGGGCGCAGACCATCGCCATTTTCCTTTGTGTTGACAAATAAATGTAGTTCCAAACTTTCATTTCGTCCCTTCTCTATTACAGTACAGATCCAGAAGGCACTGCCAACAATTTTGGGGGCTCGTCCGGGATCCGCTTTCAAGATGTTACAACAAGTAGACCAAGAAGAATTCATCGAGCGGATTATTACCTTTAAGTCATGGATGTATGGTGCAACAAGGGAGGTACTGTGTGGAGTTCTGGAGGACAGTACACCAGGGGTATCATACAAAGAGCTTACCCGGGCAAAGGTTATATTGGAATTTGAGAAAAGACTTAATGCTATGGTAGCCGATGAGGAGTCAAACACCAGAGGCAATGACCTAGGTGATTTACAAAGACTCTTGGAGTTCAATCAAACTCAACAGGGTGGCCTTCTGGATGAGGACTTTAAAACACCGCAAGTAGAAATAAAAACAGAAGGAATTAAACTAGAGAAAAATATAATACCACCAACAGAAGAACAAGTGTTAACAGCGGCTGTAAAAAAAGCAAAATCAAGTGACATACCAGCTATGTGGAGGAAGGACTTTAAAATCACAGGAACTATAACTGAAGGCGGACTAAGTTTCACTAGCTTAGTAAGACAAATTGACGCAGGTATCACCAAGGGTTATACAGAACATGAGATCGTTGAAGGTGTTATCAAGGCTATCGCCCCTGGCAATAAGCTTAGAAGCTATTTGGAAGGGATCGCGAATATAGAACTTGTCACTTTAAGACAAATATTACACTCCCATTACAAAGAAGCACCAGCAACTGAACTATATAAGATGCTATGTAATGTAACACAGAAAGTGAATGAAGACACAATGGACTTTCTGACTAGATGCTTAGACTTAAAACAAAAGGTTGTAGCAGCTTCTAAGATGGAGACAGATGTGAAATATGATTCAGTCCTGGTCCAGCAAATGTTCGTGCATGCCTTTTACACAGGATTAAGGAATGATAGCATCAGACATCAGCTCAAAGATGTTTTGACAAAAGAAATATCAGACGTAGAAATTATGCAGTTATTGAACCGAATTATGTTAACTGAAACAGAGCATGACTCTAAGGTGTCTGTAAAGAAAGTAAATAGCCTTAGTTATGATGACGAACTTTCAAAGCTAAAACAGGAAGTCGAGCAACTTAGAGTCCAGTATATCAGTAGTAGTAAATTAAATTCTCGGGATAGTGAAAAACCGAAAGACACTAAGAGAATCAGGAAATGTGAAGCTTGTGTAACCGCAGGAACAGCTTGCAATCACTGTTTTAGATGTGGCAGCGACAACCATTTCCAACGTGGATGTAGAAAGTTGCCGGGAAACAGCCAGTGACCGTTGCAGATGGGCAACCAGCGGTCACAAAAACTTTTGATAAAGCCCAACAGTGTGCCAATTGTAAAGCTATTCTAGTCAATAACATTAAGTGTTGTTCCCAGTGTAAAGACACTGTATATTGTTCAGTAGATTGTCAGAAACAGCACTGGCCAGCCCATAAACATATATGCCAGGCTATAAAACTTTTGGAAGAATCAGTTGTGCAAAAGAATGATGCAGTTGATGAAGAACTTTTAAGGGGACAGGTTTATAGTATATCACCTAAAAAGAAGTATGCATTAGCTAACTTGGTTGGTAAAGAATGTATGGTTGAAAGTTATTTGGAGGGACAAAAGATGGACATTTTGTGGGATACTGGTGCCCAAGTGTCTATCCTTCCATCAAGTTATGTATCTCACTTTCCAAATATTAAGGTGGAGCCCCTCAGAAACATACTTGATGTTAGGACGGCAAATGGTGCAACCATACCCTTCGAAGGGTTAATTGAGTTGTCTTTTTCCTTGTCATCGGAACCCTCGCATGAGGCTGTTAAAGTGCCATTTTTGATTTCAGCAGTGTCAAGTATTAGTAAGCCAATTATAGGTTTTAATGTTATTGAACTGTATCAAAGATCAATAGGCTATGACAGCTTCCAAATGCAGTTTAAGACAGGCACAAACTTTTCAGAAGATGCAATGAAAAAGCTCATGAGTTTGATAAGTGAAAAGGGGGAGTCATCATTTGGAAATGTTAAGTTAGGGAAACAGGATGTTACAATTCCAAAGGGAACACTTAGGTGGGTCAAGGGAATTGCACATGTGGGTCCTGTGATGTCTTCTCAGCCTGCACTATTTGTCCCAAATAACGATATTTCAGGGGATGAGGGTCTCCAAATTCATGAAATCCTGGTATCCATCTCTAAGGGATCAGCATGTCACATATCTGTTCCTGTATGTAATACTACAAATCATGACATTATTCTCAGAAAGCAGGTATTCTTTGGGCATTTGCAGTCTGTTGAGTCGGTGATAGCTCTGGCAGATAAATCTCCAACAACTCAGGTGAGTAAAGTTTCCTATCAGGACCAAGATACTGAGCTGCTGGAAGAATCTGAACAAGGGGTTTATCAGGTAAATGAGAAGCAGACCTTAGAGGATGACGTCTCTAGACAGAATGGTTTGTATGACGGAATTTCCTCTGATGCTTTTCTAGATTTAGACCTTGAAGGGCTCACAGAAGAGCAAAAACAAAAGGTAAAGCAGTTACTACAGGATGAAAGGGAATCATTCTCCATGGGAGATGATGACATTGGCTGTGCACCAGATTTGGAAATGACTATTAAACTAACTGACAATATTCCAGTTCAGAAAGCTTACATGTCCGTTCCCAAACCATTGATGAAAGAGGTAAAAGATTATTTGTTAGATCTTATAAATAAGGGTTGGATAAAAAGGTCACAGTCCCAATACTCAAGTCCCATGGTGTGTGTTAGGAAGAAAGATGGAAATTTGAGACTATGCATTGATTACAGACAATTAAACCAGAAGACAATTCAGGATCAGCAACCAATTCCTCGAATACAGGATACTCTAGACAGTTTAGGTGGTAATGAGTGGTTTTCCGTCCTGGATCAAGGAAAGGCATACCACCAGGGATTCGTTAAAGAAGAATGTCGACCTTACACAGCATTTATCACTCCTTGGGGTTTGTATGAGTGGTCAAGAATCCCCTTTGGGTTAACTGGGGCGCCAGGTTGTTTTCAGAGGTTTATGGAGGGCTGCTTGGAGGGACTGAGGGACGAAATTTGCATCCCGTACCTAGACGACATCCTGGTGTACAGCGGAACGTTTGACCAACATATAAAGGATGTCAGGACTGTACTTAGACGACTGCGTGAAAAAGGCATTAAACTGAAGGCAAAGAAGTGTGCACTGTTCAAAAAGAAGTAAGATACTTAGGCAATTTAGTGTCAAAAGAGGGTTACAGAATAGACCCAGCTGATATTCAACCGGTGGTTGAGTTAAAGAACAGGGAAGTCAAGACAGTAGGTGATGTAAGACAACTGTTGGGTTTCCTTGGATATTACAGAAGATATGTGCCTGATTTTTCTCGCAGGGCTAAACCACTGTATGATATGTTAAATACGAGTCAATCAGGAGTCGTGGTGGCACAACCAGATGGAAAAAGAAAGTCCCACAACCGAGCGGCAGAGAAAGCGTCAGGCCAAGCTCCCTCAAAACAAGTTGTGTTGTGGACAAGGGATCATCAGAAAGCACTAAATGATATCATTGACGTCCTGGTTTCTGCACCAATTATCGCGTACCCTAATTTTGAGAAGCCATTCCATTTACACATTGACGCATCAAACATTGGTCTCGGTGCAGTATTGTACCAACAGCGGGATGATGGGAGAATGTCAGTGGTGGCATTTGGATCAAGAACGTTGACACCTGCTGAGAAGAACTATCATCTACATTCAGGAAAGTTAGAGTTCTTAGCCTTGAAATGGGCTGTCACCGAACGATTTAGGGACTATTTATACTATGCCCCTCACTTTACAGTGTACAGTGACAATAACCCATTGACCTATATTATGACCACAGCTAAGCTTGATGCAACGCGTCATCGGTGGGTAGCCGAGTTGTCCGACTTCAATTTCAAGCTGCAGTACAAACCTGGAAGACTTCATTCAGATGCAGATGGGTTGTCAAGAATGCCTTTGGATTTTGAAACCTACAGGAGAACCTGCACTAAGGCTTTTGACACAGAAGAAGTTCAGGCAATGGTGAATGCGATGAGAATTGATGAAACAGCTTGGGTCATGAGTATTGGACTAGACAGTCTGGATTTGTCTGATCGGGTTGTTGCTATGGTCGAGAGAGACGACATCGCATTGGCACAGAGACAAGACTCGATGATACAAACTGTATTTAACTTTGTTGCAAGAGGACAAAGATCAACTAAAAGTGAAAGGGGTAATTTATCAAAAGAGTCAAAGATTTTATTAAGGGACTTTGAAAGGTTACAAATCAGTGGAGATGGGATCCTAAGACGTAGAAGCAAGCCATCTGGGGATGAAATAAAAGAACAGATTGTGCTGCCGCGAAAATATAAAAGAATGGTCTTCAGAGAACTCCATGAAGAGATGGGACACCTTGGTTCAGAGAGAGTGCTGGCTTTGGCCAGAGAAAGATTTTATTGGCCGAATATGCAGGCAGAAATTCATCACTTTGTTACTCAAGTATGTGGCTGCCTGAAAGACAAGAAACCGAATCTGCCGACAAAAGCCCCGTTGCAGCCTATTAGGACTTCCGCCCCATTTGAGCTTGTGTCCATCGACTATGTGCATCTTGAAAGGAGTAAAGGAGGATTTGAGTATATTTTGGTGGTCATGGACCATTTCACTAGATTTGCACAGGCATATCCAACAACTAACAAGTCTGGGAAGACAGCAGCAGAAAAAATATTCAACGATTACATCATGAGATTCGGATTTCCTCACAAACTCCACCATGATCAGGGACGTGAATTTGAAAATGAACTGTTTTATCACCTACAAAGAAAATGTGGTGTAGTCCGATCACGTACGACCCCATATCATCCGGCGGGAAACGGTCAGGTTGAGCGTTTCAATCGTACATTGTTGTCAATGTTAAGGACTCTTCCAAAGGATCATAAAAGTGACTGGAAAAATCACGTCAACAAACTGGTACATGCATACAACTGTACACAACAAGATACGACAGGATTTTCACCATTCTATCTTCTCTTTGGAAGAACTCCGAGACTCCCTGTTGATATAATGTTCGGCATTGAGCCAGGATATAAAGCACAGTCACGTAAAGTCTATGTTGACAAATGGATTAAGGGACTCCAAGAAGCATATAAATTAGCGACAGAGAATATTGATAGGGCGACCAAGGAAGCGAAGAAATATTATGATAAAGGAGTCAGATCATCAATTCTGAAAGAAGGTGACAGAGTTCTTGTGAAAAACTTTGCGGAGCGTGGAGGACCAGGAAAAATCCGATCTTACTGGGAAGATAAGATTCATGTCGTAATAAAGAGGATGGCCGATGATTCTCCAGTTTATGCTGTCCGTCCAGAAGATGGAGATGGACGTCGACGGGTGTTACACAGAAATTTGCTTATGCCTTGCGACTTCATATATCTCGAACAACAACACGAAATGGAGGTGCAAAGGCAGAAGAAAAGGATTGAGCAAGGAAGGAAACAATTCAATTCCGCAGAAACGCGAGCGACAACAGCGGATCAAACAGGAAGCTATCACATGCCTATCGAGTTTCTGGAAGAAGAGCCAGATCCTTCTCTACAATCAGAGGCAGTAGAGGTTACGCGCCCATCTTCTGGAGGAACTTCAGAAATAGTTAATGGTGAAAAGAGCAACAGCTTGAATCCAGATAACTCCATCCTGAATCCGTACGCTGAGGATTTTCAGCCTTCAGGGGCAAGTCGTGTGGAAGTAGATACTTCGGCAGAAACGGATGATGATGCGAGTAGTGTCAAAGGAGTATATGACTCAGAATCCGATTTTGAATTTAGGTCATCGGAAGAGGAGGATGTGTCACCGGAGACAGTGAGACCACAGAGGACGCGGCGGGCACCATTACCGTTTACTTATGATACGTTAGGCAATCCAGCCTATCAACAGCAGGTAATGTATTCGCCGTGGTACCCACCACCGAATTATCCCCAAATGATGTATTGGCCAAGGCCATATATGCAGTAATTAGTTACTGTTGGGTAATAGAATGTTGGTTCAGGGAGAGTTAAAGGAGGATCATAGCAGTTGAAACAAGAGGGTATCTATGGGAAGGTAAGTAGATGGCAATTACGGAGGATGATCTATTGTGATTGAAATTCTAGTTGGCTTTGGACTTAAGTTCTGAGAGAGGGTAAATATTTCAAGCTTAGGCTTTGATGTTTCCTTTGATGTTGAACTGGCCATTCTTCATCTTAGGTAAGTATTTGCCTTATTTAGTTAACATAGGAATCTTAATCAATTTGGGGACATTCCGGTAAGTTTGCTTAGTACAAGTACCTTGAGATGGATACATGGTTCAATAAGATGATCTTAGTTTACTACCTGAATGTCTGAGCCGACATTCATTAATGGCGGGGAGAGTGTGGGGTAAGAGAAGGCACCCCCCATCATTTTGTTTTACCACTTTATTTCTCATTTAAGTGTTATTTACTAAAAAGGACGAAACCTGTGGGGACGAAACATTATGTAACATTACGTAAGAGAGATAAGGGCGCAGACCATCGCCATTTTCCTTTGTGTTGACAAATAAATGTAGTTCCAAACTTTCATTTCGTCCCTTCTCTATTACAGTACAGATCCAGAAGGCACTGCCAACATTTGTTTTGGGGAACCTTTTCATTTTGTTACTCCAATGTTGCATTATGGGCATTTGAAACTGCTACATGGGCCTGACCTTTTGATTTTTTTTAACATTGTTTTACTGTTTTTTTTTTTGTTTTTTTTTGTTTGTTTGTTTTTTTTTTTTGCTTCGTATCCGACGTATCTTTTCCTTGGAACAAATCTTTGGTCCATCCTTAACCCTTTTTGTACCAAATGGAATCTTCCTTCTTATTAATAGCAGGCGTCTATTTCGAAATTTGGGGGTGTCAGGTTGTGTTTCCTTCAAAATTGATTAAGAAAATGGCTGAACTTTTCGCAAACAAAGGAGGCCCTGATCAGACGCCGCGTTCTGCGGCGTCTGATCTGGGCCTGCACTGTTTGCCCTGGTACCCGTTTTGGGGTTTCCGGTACTGAATGGGTTAAAGAACGGATTCATACAGACAAATAGAAGTGAAGGCAATTATCAGCTCTCGTACTTCGAAAACTATATGAGCCGGCGCATGACAAAACCTACACTAAGACCGGTGCGACCAGCCATACTCAAATCAACCTGCGCACCCATCCACTATGCCAAGACATTTTGCTTAATGTTTCTTTGCATAGAATCGTATCGTATTTACATGCGATCAGCGAAGACTCTGATCAGACTGCGCGAATGCACAGGCTGATCTGAGTCTTCGCTGGTCGCTCAAGACTTCTTGTAGGTTTTGTCATGCGCTGGCTCATATGGTTTTGATATGTATGCTCCAAGCTCTTGACATTCTTTCAGCTCCTTACTTCTCCACGGCCCCCGCCCATCGGGGCTTGAAGAAATATATGGGCTGCATGATGCTTCCACGCAGAGCTGTAACCGACCCGCACACGAGTGTACTGGTAAACCGCTTAGTGGATCTAAGCCTGCCCAGGCAGAGCGGTGCGAGTCGGCCCGTCCATGCTTATAAACCCTACTGGTTTCATTTGGCGGCAGGGCTTGAGATGTCATTTCATCTCAATGTCGGGTAAAAGTCCCACAATCTCCAAAAATACCTACACAGTGTTGACGGGGACGTTCAACCTCAAATCAACCAAAACAAAACTAAGAATCGGTACCTTAAATATTAATGCATCACATGACTGAAGCCCGTGAAATGACCGCCCCCCCCCCCCCCCCTCCAACCCCATTCTATATAGAGAGTTTACGGGGGCATACATGTTTTCCTTATTTCTGCTCCAAGGCATAGGTTGTGGGTACTCGTTAGAACCGCCTCAATGAGGCGGTTCTAACGAGCACCCACAACCTATGTTTTGAGTATAAATAAGAAAAATACCATGGATTTTCATCAGACAAGTAGCCTTTTTGGAGATGTGAAAAAAATGCATTATGTCGCATGGGTGTGTTATCGTAACGGGTTACGCAGCCGACATTCATAGGACGAACTTGTCAACGTTACCCAGTCACACCATTTGGTATTTTATTTCTGCAGGAAAAGCATATGGGTAATAACTACCTCGCTAATACGCTGAGAAGCAATTAAATATGACATGCTTCTGGAGCTTTTAAACTAATAAGACCACTCGGCCGCCCCCGCCCATCGGGGCTTGGAGAAATAGACTTGGCTGCACGATGCTTCCACGCAGAGCTGATACCGACCGCACATGAGTACTGGTAATCCGCCTTAGAATGTCTAAGCCTGCCCAGGAAAATTGATGCGAGTTCATGCTTATGCCCAGGAAAATTGATGCGAGTCCATGTTTATAAACCCTATTGGTTTCACTGGGCGGCAGGGATTGAGATGTCATTTCAATGTCGGGTAAAAGTCCCACAAAATTGGAAGCAACGTCTCCAAAATGACCTAAATAGTTTTGAGGGGGACGTTAAACCTCAAATCAAACAAACAAGACCACTGGGACCTCCATTTGCATTTTCAAAATCTCTCAATCTTGCTTGCGAATATTCAGTCGTACCTGACCAAAAAGAAGGGAATTCTTACTTCGGTCGACCCAGTAAACGTCTTTATTCATAAGTTAAGTATCAAAAAAAGGGATAACAATGGAATTAACTCTCTTAACTCTGATGGCATCTTTTACACTACACCTCTGATTAAAGCTTAAACAATATATCGCCAGTTTCAGCCAGTACTTACTAAACATATACCCTGTGACATTAAGACGCCTTCTTGAACGTGTCCTCCCCTAGACATACACTTTCTCCAAACGATATCTGTAGATGATTTCGCCAAGCAACTATCCAAACTTTTTCCTAACGAGGCATTTGGTCCGGGAAGTCTCACCGCCCGAATTCATAACAAGAGGCCCATTGGCCACTATGCTCACCAAAGCTCAGGTGGGCACTGCCCAATGGCAGCCATGTATTTTAACATGATATCATTTTAATCCACCAAATGAACCCCCATGTCCAAATGAGCACCCATGTGGACTCAGTATCGGAAACATTAGGCCTTTTATGAAGTAGAGGGGTTGGGGCATGGACCCAATGGAGCCCTGGTTGGTATCACTAAATGCGTCTTATCATAAGGAACAAGAATATATATGGTTTAGCAGTGGGGATCTGTAAGGCCTCTTAAGTGGTGGAGGGGTTGGGGGATGCCCTGTTGATCCCAGGAAAGCCCAAGATTGTTGTCCCTAAATGTGTCTTATCATAAGGACCAAGTATATATATGGTTTAGGGGTGGGAATCTGAACGGTTTCTGAGATTTGAGGCCCTTTTATGAAGTGGAAAGGATAGGAATGGCCCCTGCGGACCCCCCCCCCCCTACAGTAGTGTGGTAATAATAAGGAAAAAGAACATATATGATGATGGGGTGGGGATTTGAATGGTTTCTGAAGTATAAAGCCTTTTATGAAGTGGAAGGGCGGGGCACATTGCCTCAGCACAAAGAGACCCCCAGATTGGTGTGATTGAACGAGTCTTATCATAAGGAACAAGTATATGGTTTTGGGTTGGGGTCTGAACTATTTCTGAGATATATAGCTTTTAATGAAGTAAAGGCCTGGGCATGCCCCGGGGACTCCCAAGCTGGTGTCACTGAATGCGTCTTATCATAAGGAAGATGAATATATATGGCTTAGGGTGGGGCTAAGAGCAGTTTCTGAGATATAAGGCCATTTGTGAAGTGGAGGGGTGGGGCAAGGCCCCGGGAGACTCCCAGGTTGGTGTCAATGAATGTGTCTTATCATAAGGAACAAGAATATATACGGTTTAGGGGAAGCTATCTGTAGGGTTTCCGAGATATTGTGAGATTATGAAATGGAGGGGGTGGGGCATGGCCCCAGCACATCCCTGGGGACCCCCAGGTTGATGTCACTGAATGCCTCTTATCGTAATGAACAAGAATATATATGGTTTAGGGGTGAGGATCTGAACAGTTTCTGAGATATATGGCCCTTTGTGAAGTGAGGGGAGGGGCAAAGCCCCGCCGCATCCCTGAGGACCCCCAGGGTGGTGTCAATGAATGTGTCTTATCATAAGGATCAAGAATATATATGGTTTAGGGGCGGGGATCTGTAAGGTTTCCGAGATATTGAGCCTTTTATGAAATGGTGGGGGTGGGGGTGGCCCCGGCGCATCCCGGGGACACCCAGGTTGATGTCACTGAATGGGTCTTATCATAAGGAACAAGAATAAATATGGTTTAGGGGTGGGGATCTGAATGGTTTCCAAGATATTGGGCCTTTTATAAAGTGGAGGGGGTTGGGCATGGCCTCGGCGCATCCCTAAGGACCCCAGGTTGGTGTCACTGAATGCGTCTTATCAATAGGAACAAGAATATATATGGTTTAGGGGCCGGGATCCGAATGGTTTCTGTGATATATGGCCTTTTATGAAGTGGAGGGGATGGGGGCATGGCCCCGACACAACCTGGGAGACCCTCAGGTTGGCATAAAAGCATATGGCTAAGAGAAGTTCACTCAAGAAGCATTTCTATTAAAGTTTTGTCAAAATATCTGCAATGACTTGGCAGTAAATGCCATTTTTCAATTTTCCCCATTATAAGTCTAAGGAAACTCTAAGTTGCCATAGCAACAAAACTAATGAGCCGATTTTCATTAAAAAAAACCACTTTCAATCCCCCAGCCCAATAATGCTACATATTAAATTTGGGCCCAATCGGCCCAGTGGCTTCAGAGGAGAAGATGTTTAAATGTGTTGACGCCAGACATACGTCATACGACATAAGACGACGGACAACTGCCTATCCTATAAGCTCCCCCGGAGCCTTCCGCTCTGGTGAGCTAAAAACACAAACTTTCAATCCCCAACTCAAGGATGTAACGGATGAAATTTGGGCCCAATTGGCCCAGTGGCTTCGGAGGAGATGTCGTTTGAAAGTGTTGGCGTCACAAGACGCAGACAACGCAGACGCAGACGACGGACAACTGCCTATCCTATAAGCTCCCCCGGAGCCTTCAGCTCTGGTGAGCTAAAAATGAGCAGTAGGCCTAAATTCATATGGCAGATAGAAGATTGCCAAAGGATCATTTCTATTAAAGTTTTGTCAAAATATCTGCAGAGGTTTGGCAGTAAATGCCATTTTTCAGTTTTCCCCATTATAAGTCTATGGAAAATATAAGTTGCCATAGCAACCAAACTGATAAGCCAATTTTCATAAAAATCACAAACTTTCAATCCCCCAGACCAAGGATGCTACAGATAAAATTTGGGCCCAGTCGGCCCAGTGGCTTCAGAGGAGATGTCGTTTGAAAGTGTTGACGCAGACGCCGCAGACGGCGACGGATAACTGCCTATCCTATAAGCTCCTCCGGAGCATTTGGCTCTAGTGAGCTAAAAACACAAAACCTGTAAAGGCATATATGGTGAATATTTCCATTAACTCTCAGCCTCATAGAGCGTACGGTTTCTGAGGAAATGATTTTTGATTTTTTTTTTTCTATTTTTTTTTTTTTCATTTTGGTTCCCTGGCAACGAATAGAAATGATCAGTATAGGCCTAAAATCATATGGCAGATAGTAGATTGCCTAAGGAACACTTCTATGAAAATAGCTGCAAAGGCTTGGCAGTTAAGGCCATTTTTCAATTTTCCCCATTATAAGTCTATGGAAAATCTAAGTTGCCATAGCAACCAAGATTAAGAGCCAAATTTGCCTAAGGAACACTTCTATGAAAATATCTGCAAAGGCTTGGCAGTTAAGACCATTTTTCAATTTTCCCCATTATAAGTCTATGGAAAATCTAAGTTGCCATAGCAACCAAGCTTAAGAGCCAAATTTCATAAAAAAACAAAACTTGTAAAGGCAAATATGGTGAATATTTCCATAAACTCTCAGCCTCATAGAGCATACGGTTTCTGAGGAGATGATTTTTAACGTTTTTTTTTATTTTTTTCTATTCTGGTTTCCATGGCAACCAGCCAAAATAAGCAATCGGCCTAAAATTATATGGCAGATGGAAGATTGCTTAAGGAACATTTCTATGAAAGTTTTGTCAAAATATCTGCAAAGGCTTGGCAGTTAATGCCATTTTTCTATTTTCCCCATTATAAGTCTATGGAAAATCTAAGCTGCCATAGCAACCAACCTCAAGAGCCGAATTTCACAAAAAAGAAAAAAAAAACCTGTAAAGGCAAATATGGTGAATATTTTCATAAAGTCTCTGCCTCCTAGAGCATATGATTTCTGAGGAGATGATTTTTTAAGTTTTTTTTTTCAATTTTTTTTTCATTTTGGTTTCCATGGCAACCAATAAAAGTGAGCAGTAGGCCTAAAATCATATGGCGGATAGTAGATTGCCTAAAGAACATTTCTATGAAAGTTTTGTCAAAATATCTGCAGAGGCGTGGCAGTAAATGCCATTTTTCAATTTTCCCAATTATAAGTCTATGGAAACTCTAAGTTGCCATAGCAACCAAACTAATGAGCCGATTTTCATAAAAAAAAAAAAAACACTTTCAATTCCCTAGCCCAAGAATGCTACAGATAAAATTTGGGCCCCATCGGCCCAGTGGCTTCAGAGGAGATGTCGTTTGAAAGTGTTGACGCAGACGACGTAGACGCCGCAGACGACGATGGACAACTGCCTATTATAAAAGCTCTCCCGGAGCCTTCGGCTCTGGTGAGCTAAAAAAGCTTTAAAAGCAACAAAATAGCTCTGATTCTCGCCGACATCAGCCTCTCTCTCTCTCTCTCTCTCTCTCTCTCTCTCTCTCTCTCTCTCTCTCTCTCTCTCTCTCCCGCTCTCTCTCTCTCTCTCTCTCTCTCTCTCTCTCTCTCTCTCTCTCTCTCTCTCTCTCTCTCTGAAGGCAGTCACAAATACAGTAAAATTCCTTTATTAAGACCACCTTTGGGACTGTTCAAAAGTGGTCTTTCAGACCATTTTGAACAGTTCCAAAGGTGGTCTCTGACCAGTGGACACTGTACAGAGAAAACACAAAGAAAATTACTGCATCCTAATAAATAAGCTTTTTAAAGCAGAATCAGTCTTAATTTTAGGTGGTCTTAATAGCGGAATTTTACTGTAACTGGAATAACGCATAAGTTAACCCTGTTTACATTACGCTACTACAGTATATATTTCATGTCTCCATAAGGGTCATTTTTCTTATGAAAATTTGTGATATTTCTCTCATTTATGACTAAAACATAGATTGTAGGTGCTCGTTAGAACCGCCTGATTGAGTCGGTTCTAACGAGTACCCACAACCTATGTCTTGGAGCAGAAATAAGAAAAGTAATGTATAACCCTAAACCCCAATTTTCTCTATATAAAGTGGGGTTTACGTGGGGGGGGGGGTTCATTTCACGGACTTGTTCGCGTGATGATAAGAAAGAACCGTGTTATATCTCTAACCTGTTGGTTGGTTGATTTGAGGTTTAACGTCCCCGTCAACACTGTAACGGTCATTTTGGAGACGTTACTTCCAATTGTGTGGGACTTTTACCCGACACTGAGATGAAATGACATCTCAAGCCCTGTCGCCCAATGAAACCAATGATTTTACCCTGGGATAGAAATTTATGTTCTGACCCTGGTGTTCCGACCCAGGCGACTAACATAAGTGCTCTTCAATTCTATTCAACTGCCAGGACTACTTCCGCACTACTTTTATCTTGCGACCTGTCAAAATTAACCGGCAAAAAAAAAATAAAAAATAAAAAATAAAAAAAAAAAATACAAAAACATTAAGAATGATAATTATTTAACTCATTTATTGTTAAAGGACACTGAATACAGGACTTTTGTATGAAATTTTTAAAAGAAGAAAAGAAATACTGTCTGTAGTTCTGCTATTTGCTACAAAATTAAAAGAAAATGTTTGGAAGGTGTTGTGCAAGAAAAATAATCCAATATGGGTTTCTGTTGTAGATGGGCGTTTCCAACCCTCTGGACATCCGTGCTGAGCGGAACCTCGGCGTAGCCTCGGTTCCACTCAGCACGGTCATCCCTCGGGTCGGAAACGCCCATCTACAACAGAATCTCATATAAGATTTATATGTTATGATGCTCTAAACGAGGGTGGACAGACCGACGAGGTAGTTATGGAGTTAAAGACAGAACTAGACTATAAAAGGCAGCACAGGGAAACCTGGGTCATTCTTTGTCTGACTTCTGAAGGGTTAAAAGAATTCTTCTAATCTGAATTGTTTTAAATTCAGAGCTATTGTGGGCGAAGGATTGTCTTCCTGGTGAAGGATTTCTAAGGACGTGTCACCAGTAAATAATTCTGATTCTGATTCTGATTGACAAAAGTGAATGGGAAACTCCTATCTTTTTGAAGCTAACCTTTTTTATCTCACTTATGTAACAGCAGGCACACTCCATAATTGGTTAAAAACAATTAAGTCGTGATTAATTTATAATTTCTTGCTTTTTTAAATCACAAAGAAACAAAATACAAATTTAACATAGTTTATCATATAAGTTAATTAAATAGCATATTTAGTTCTAATATAATAAACAAACAGTTTAAAGCTTCAGATTTATGGAAAAAAAATAACAGTTAACATCATGGAAAACATCTTCTGCTTCTTCTTCACACCTGGATAACTGTGACCCCCTTGAACCCCACTTTTATACAGTAAAACTGGGGTTTTCAGGGGTAAACAATTTTCTTATTTCTGCTCTAAAAATTGAAGCCTCCGTGGTGCAGTGGTTACGCTACTCGCCTTGTAAACCAGGGATCGCAGGATCGATCCCGGGCTTCTCCAGACTTTCGGATGAGTCTTTAAACCGAGGTCCCGTCTCCGTATGACCTTAGCTGTTGGTGGGACGTAAAACTAAAACTCACTCACTCACTCACTCTGCTCTAAAATATAGATTGTGGGTACTCGTTAGAACCGCCTTATTAAGGCGGTTCTAACGGGTACCCATAATCTATATTCTGCGCAGAAATAAGGAAAATATCACAATTTCTCGTCTAAAATTTTCGTTTTTAGGTGTTAAAATTTACAATGTATTTGTATAGGCAGGTTTTCGTAATGTTTGAATGAACGAATTGCTTCATATATTGATAGCAATATACAAAATTCTTCCTTCTTCTTTTTCTTATAGAAGAAGACAGATAAAAAGGAGAATGAATAATACAAAGGCAGTCTTAGTACAATAATTAAAACAAAATAACACTATTTATCAGTTATCCTCTATATTTACTCCATTGTAACATACTGCCTTGATAAAGATATGCTATCTCAGGATAAGTGAGCTTTATCAGGTAAATGTGATATTGCACTTCTATGAACTGTACTACTGGAAATAAAAAGTCAAAGCTGCAGTAGTGTACAATGGGATTAACTAATAAATAGAATACCAGATATGTGTCATTTGATATCAAGTTTATCAGGCTCAGCTTCGGCAAGCCTCGCGATTCTACAAGTGTTCACAAAGCCTTGCCTGATAAACTTGATATCAAATGTCACGAACCCGGTATTCTCTATGAAAACATACCTATACAAATGAATTGTAACCTTTATGGCCGAAAAATGAAAATTTTAAGATGAATAATTATGATATTTTTCTTACTTCTGCTCAAAATATACATTGTGGGTACTCGTTAGAACTGCCTCGGAGAGGCGGTTCTAACGAGTACCCGCAATCTCTATTATAATCGAGGCGGTTCTAACGAGTACCCACAATCTATATTTTAGAGCAGAAATACGAAAAATAATGTTATCCCCCGTGAACCCCAGTTTTACCATATAAAAGTGGGGTTCAAGGGGGTCAATATTATACGGGCGTGTTTTCGTAATGAGCCCAAGTAAACGAATGATAGAAAAAGCAATTTGTTTGAATGGAAGAATTGCTTTATATTTTGCTATAATTAAAAACTTTCACCATTCTTCTATTTTTTTTTTCTTCTTCTGTACACAGACAGTCTTAGCATAATATAAAATAAAATAAAATTAGCTCAGCCTATAATTTTGTGCTGAAAATAATAATAACAATAATAATAATAAAAAATATTGAAGACATGCGACAAACTCTCTATAACACGATTTTTTGAGTCCAAAGCATAAACCGTGTAAGTTAAACAATCATCAAAACAAAAATGTAGATATTATATTAAAAAATAAACATTTATGTAATCTATACAAATTTGGGATGTGTGGTAGAACCGTGATATGTCTCTAAAATAGAACAGGAATCGATAAAATTAACCCACACCTCCCATCAGAGACATCAAAGTGAAAGAAACACAAACATTAAATAACTAGACCCTAATGGAAACACCAATAGCGGAAAGCCAAAAGGAAGTTACTTTCCCACAAAATGACCAACCGGCTAGCCAAAACAAAAATATATTAGCAATACACACACTCAAAGACAAACCATAACAAAAATTAACCTTTTATAATGAATCATGCTATATAGCAGTTAATGTGTACACCGAGACGTGTATATACAATGTTGAAAAAAAAAACGAAAAAAAAAAAAACATTTATGGTTATTTTTCAATATAATCTATAATTATTTAGATATGTGTCACTGTGCTATATCCCAAACCCTTTTACAACGAACCATTTTGTGTGTTTGTTTGATTGATTTGAGGTTTAACGTCCCCGTCAACACTGTAAATGTCATTTTGGAGACGTTGCTTCCAATTTTGTGGGACTTTTATCCGACACTGAGATGCAATGACAACTCAAGCCCTGTCACCCAATGAAACCAATATGGCTTATAAGCATGGACGGTCCGACTCGCACTGATATATATATGTATTATGCTCCAACGGCGATATATTCATTGTCCGTATAGCACGGACAATGAATATATCACCAATTTGAGCATAATACATATATATTGTACCATAGAGACAACACTATATAAACAAAAGTTGTCTATAATAAAAATGAAGACTTGCAGTAATTGTCATACAAAGAAAAGCGAGTGTGAATTTACTAAATGGAAAGCAATCTGACACACCGTTATTAAAGATAATGATGCATTTTTGACAGTAAAGGAATTTGATAAAATAAAAGAAAATCCAGAATATAAAATATGGAATTGTTTAGATAAAAAATATCCGTTTTTTAAACAAAACAAAACATCGTGGCCCAGTGATTTCAAGAAAGGGTTAATCAAAGGTGTTTATGATATTAATAAGGCTACACCATATATCTGGATTTATGTTTATGACCCTGAAATGTATAGAGAATTTATGTAGTTCCTTTCGCTATATCGCCAGCATAAAAAAAATTAAATTATCGCCCTCTCAATAACACCTGAATCATCCTCAACACTCTATCATACTCAATCTTGCAATTTCCTGCTTAAAAGGTTTTATAGAGTTAAAATAGCTCTGTTTTTCTCTAAAATTCTTTCCACCACACTTATCACAGATTTGATATTTTGCTGTAGTACCTTTACCACATTGCAAACATTTCACTACTTTACTTTTGTTATGTTTTATAATAAAATTATGAGCCTTGCAGTATATAGAATACTTTACTGATTTGTTTTTACATGGTTTATTTGAACCTAACGGCAACATAGCACATATATTTTGCATCTTTGCTTTTTCTATATCCATTTTTATTATTATATTTAAAAAAAATTTTTTATAGTTTAAAAGAAAACAAAAAATGAGTTCTGTAGAGAGACTGATACAATTGCATAGTGAAGGAAGAATTAGTGATGAGGCTTTAGACAAGGGTCTTAAATCCTTAGATATTGAGAAACAGAAGAGTGATGCACCACAACAAACTTCTGCATTAGATAATCTGCGTAAAAGACGTAGAAATAAAAAGAAAAGAAAACAAGCCGTCATTGCAGAAGTAATAAATGATGATATAAAATTAGTTGATAATCCATTATGCAATTACTTCAAAGCGTATGAAATAGATGCTCATAAATATAAAGACCCAAATATTTTGTTTAATGATAAAAAATCTGTCATTATAGATAAAATTAATGAAAACATTAAAGAATACAATGGTATTAAATTTTCAATTGGGTTATCTATAAAGTTTTTTAAAGATGAACTTAATGGTGAAAGAAAAGAAGTTATCGGTGCATCACACGGAGAACAATGTGCAGTTCTTAATGAAAATAATTTAGATGAAAACTATAACAAACAAACAACTTATATACAAACATGGATTGAAAAATTCACAAATACCGCAACAGGTTTAGAAATTGACCATTGTATCAAACTCTATGTTAACATAGCAAAATATGAACCACTTAAAGGCTCATCATACATTTCTTTACCTGAAGCATTGGCAAACAAAAAAGCAATAATCAACGTGCAAAACGACGATGATAGATGTTTAGAATGGGCTCTTAAATCAGCTTTATATCCAGCAAAGAATAATGTTTCGAATAAATATAGCTACACTAAATGCCCTAATCTGAATATGGAAGGAATTGACTTTCCCACACCAATCTCACAAATACCAAAAGTTGAGAAACAAAACAATATAGCAATCAATGTTTATGGATATACAATCACAAAAAAGACAGAGTAACTTACTGTATTTCCATATCATATTTCAAATCAATCAAATGATAAAGAAAGAATTAACCTGCTTTTGATAACAGAAGTTGAAGAGGAAATTGATGATAATGAAGAAGGAGAAATAGATGAAAATTATAATCCAGATGAAAAACCACAAAAGGAAACAAAATATCACTACTGTTGGATTAAAAGCCTAAATAGATTACTTCGTAATCAGAATAACAAACACGGAACTACTTACTTTTGTGAAAGATGTCTTCACGGTTTTTCAAGAGAAGACCTACTAATCAAACACAAAGAAGACTGTGAAGGCATAAATAAATCTCCAATGCGAATAGAAATGCCATCAAAAGGTCTTATCAAGTTTAAAAACCATCAAAATCAAATGCCCGTTCCATATGTTATCTATGCTGACTTTGAAAGCACAATCAAACCCAAATCACAACAAAAAGGAGACAAATCAGAAATAACAAGCGAACACGAAGCGTGTGGATTCGGTTATCAAGTTGTTAGATATGATGGTAAAGCTGAAGAACCGGTAATCTACAGAGGTGAAGATACAGCTGAAGTTTTTTTAAATCACTTAGAATGCGAAGTAGAAAATATTAACAACGTTTTCAAGCATCCTGAAAAAATAATAATGACAGAACAGAACATACAAGATTATGAAGAGGCTACTCATTGCTGGATATGTGAAAATCCAATTGACAATGAAAAAAATCCAAAAGTAAAAGACCACTGTCATTTCACAGGAGAATATAGAGGACCAGCACACAAATCTTGTAATCTAAAACTTGCAATCAAACCAAATAAAACCAAAATTCCAGTTATCTTCCACAACTTAAAAGGTTATGATAGTCATCTAATAATGCAGAAAATACACAAAACAAGTGGAAACATTACTTGTATTGCAAATAATTCAGAGAAATTCATCTCATTCAACATTGGACAGCTAAAATTCTTAGACAGTTTTCAATTTATGGCTTCCTCTCTTGAAAAGATAGTAGATGGAGCAATTGGTGTAAGTACAGAATGTGAAAAATGTAAAGATACAGAAGAAATAAACATCAATGAAAATTGGTTATTAACAGCAAAATGTAAAAAATGCCACAATACAAGATATGAACAACTCAACAAATCAGACTTACCATTAACTGTAAAACATACAACTAACTCACATCTTCTTGCTCGTAAAGGTATCTATCCATACGAATATATTGACAGTCAAGAAAGATTCAATGAAACTGAACTACCACCAATAGACAAATTCTACAGTTCTCTAACAGATAAAAGTATCAAACAAAAAGACTATGAACACGCTCAAAAAGTATGGAAACAATTTAACTGTAAAACACTTGGTGATTATCATGATTTATATCTCAAAACAGATGTTCTCTTACTTGCAGATGTTTTTCAAAAGTTTAGAGAAACCTGTATGAATAACTATAAACTTGACCCTCTACATTACTACACTGCACCTGGTCTATCTTGGGATGCTCTTTTAAAATACACAAAAATAGAATTACAACTTCTATCAGATTTGGATATGCATCTTTTCATTGAAAAAGGAATGAGAGGTGGAATAAGTATGGTTTCTAAAAGACACGCAAAAGCAAACAATAAATATGTAGCAGATTATAATCCAGATGAAGAAGACAATTACATAATGTATTTAGATGAAAATAATTTATATGGTCATTCAATGAGCCAACCACTTCCATATAGTGGTTTCAAATGGATAACTAATAAAGATTTAATAGATGGAGAACTTCAACCACTAAAAAAAGGTAGAGGAAGAATATATGAAGTAGATTTAGAATATCCCAAACATTTACATAAACTACATAATGACTATCCACTTGCACCTGAAAAATTAGCAATTAAAAAAGAATGGTTATCCGACTATCAAAATGAACTAATTGAAAAGAGTATGTTAAAAACAGAAAAACTTGTCCCCAATCTAATGGATAAGAAGAAATATGTAGTACATTACAAGAACTTGAGACTATACAAACAACTTGGTATGAAAATAACAAAAATACACAGAATATTAGAATTTGATGAGAAACCTTGGATGGAACCTTACATACGTCTGAATACAGAATTACGTAAAAAAGCAAAGACTACATTTGAAAAAGATTTCTTTAAACTTATGAACAACTCAGTATTTGGCAAAACAATGGAAAACATACGTAAAAGAGTTGATATTAAATTAGTCAAAACAGATGGCAGTGAAAATGAAAAAATCCGCAAGATAATAGCCAAACCAAACTTCAATCGTAGAGTAAAGTTCTCTGATGAGTTATCTGCCATTCAAGTGAATAAAACAAGATTAACTCTAAATAAACCAATATATGTTGGCTTCTGTGTTTTAGATTTATCAAAACATCTTATGTATGATTGGTATTATAATACATTGAAAAAGAAGTATGGTGATAACTGCACCTTGTTATACACCGATACTGATAGTTTATTAGTAGCCATTAAAACTGAAGATGCTTACAAAGATATGTCTGAAATGAAAGATGAATACGATTTCTCTGATAATCCAAAAGAACATACACTATACGATGAAACAAACAAGAAGGTCATAGGTAAGATGAAGGATGAATGTGCTGGTGTTTCAATATCAGAATATATTGGTCTTCGTCCTAAATTATATTCAGTATTAAGAGCAGATGAACAAGTCATCAAAAAAGCGAAAGGAACAAAAAAATATGTAATCAAAAAACAAATCAATTTTGAAAACTACAGAGATGCATTATTCAACAAAAAGAAATACACACACTCAATGAATATGCTACGCTCAATGCATCACAACATATATGGATTAAAAGTAAATAAGACTACACTTTCTCCTTTAGACACAAAAAGATACATATCACCAGATGGAATCACGACATACGCGTATGGGTATCAGCCGGAACAATAAGTAATTCCTCTTTGACAAACCCGCTCTTAGGTGCAGGAGATTTCAAATAATAAACTCTTATTCCCTGCGTTATAATATGATAGTCAATCTTATGAATATCAACAGACCATACTGGGTCAGTAGCCCTTCTCTTTCCACCACCTTCTAATTCTCCAGGTTGATACAAATATCTAACATTTGCATAAGGACAAATTTCAGCATCAACTTTTCTTGTTATAATTGGAGGAGGTTTTTTCGTCTCCTTATTTAATGCTTTAATAACATCAGATAATCTCTTAACCCATTCTCTGTTTCTTTTTTTAGTATCAATCTCTTTAGCATACTGATAACCAAACAATCTTTCTGCTAAGGTTCTATTAAATCTTTCTACTATTCCTTGGTCTCTGTGTATTTCTTTTCTACCTCTTCTTATTTTGGTATTATGCTTTTCCATCAAAGTTGAAACGGAACTCATAAATTCTCTACCAGGGTCAACTTGCAATAGTTTAGGATACTTCAAATGTCTTTTATAAATCTTCTCAAAAGCATTTGCAACTTCTTTACTATCTTTCGACGTCAAAGGTTCGGCTTCTTTATATCTTGTTCCAATATCAACCACTGTTAATGCATACTTGTATGTTTTTCTACCAATAGTATCGTGAGGTAAAAACAACAAATCAGCCTGATGAACTTCATTCTCTGCAGACACATCAAATTTTGGTCTTATTATTCTCTTAGGTGCAGGTAAATATATTTGCCAAAGTGCTTGTTTCTTTAAGAACTCTAATGCTTGTTTCTGACTAACCTTTGCTTCTTTTGCTAATTTACTAACTGCTGAGTGTCCTTTCCAGAAACCTTTTGGACTATAGTATATCTTCTCCATTTATTTATATTTAAGAAAATTTTATAAACATAAAAAATGTCAAACAACAATATTCAAAATATCTCAACTGATGAATTTGAAGCGTTGTTAAAAGAACAAAGTCAATTTAGCACAAAGAAATGGACTGATTTAGAAATCAACAACATTTATACAATCACTGACTACAGAACAATTGACACAGACAATGGTGTGAGTGTAATTTTAACTCTCAAAGACAATGGTGAAGTATGGAGTCCTGCACATCTCACAAAGAAGATAGAAGGTAAAGAACCACCATTTTATGTAAGACCACTTGGTTTGAAACCATGTAAGAATAATAAAAAAAACAAATATCATGCTTATGATTTAGTTTTTCCAAAGAAAGAATTACATGCATAAAGATTATGTCAAAAAATAATTTTTTTTACCTACATCAACTTCCAAGCAACAAATCCTGTCAATGCCATACCACCAACAACAAATGCAATCTCTCTATTTTTCTGGTCTTCTGATGGAGTGTAAAAATCACTTAATGTAGGTTTTGGTGTGGATAAATTATCTGGTAATTGTTTTCCTGTAATATAGTAATACTGTTTCATAGCAGTATCAACATCACTGAACTCATTCAAAGCATGATGTTCCTTTTTTAACTGTTCATTAATAAAATCCAATCTTTCTGTTCTCTTCTCATTCCACGCAGTTGTTGCTGCTTCTAACTGTTCCATCGCTTTATCATGTCGTTTTCTCTCTTCATCACTATTACTACCCATATGTGAAAATAAATAATTACTACCTGAAAAGGCTAAGGCGTTTGTAATTGCTCCTCCAACCATTAATGCTACTGCACTTGCCATTTTTATATAATGGAAAAAAATATATAATTAACCAAATAATGAAACTGGTAGAATACCTTTACATTGCACCAGTTATAGAACCAGCAATATAAAAGAAATCATTGAAATCATATTTTATTGTTTGACGTTTCATTAATTTTGTAAATATAGTCATGTATCCAATTGATATTGCAGATACTACCGCTCCTTCATATACTAATTGCAATGTCTTATTTGTTGTGCTCATTTTTTTAGATGAATAAAAAAAAAATATTAAAATTACTTCATAATATCTGCAGGAATAATACCTTGCTTAACAAGCATATCCTTTGTTGCCATTGCAAGTAATATATCAATGGACAACATACCAATATCTGTCATATTAAAATCTACTTTTGGTGCTGGTCTTTTCAATAGTTTTCTACCTAATTCTGAATATCCAACAGTTAATACAGTTTCCACTCCAGCATGATATAACATGTTTGCAATTTGTTTTCCGTCTATTGAGGTTGTCATTTTTTTTTTAATGAGAATATTATTTTTTTAAATTAATTAAATTCAAATGGGTCAATTTCTTTTTGTTGTATAATAGGTGCAGGTTGTTGCATCATAGGTTGTTGTGGTACAACTTGTTTAGACTTGTACATATACAATCCTATTCCAACAACTCCAACTGTTATGCATAATGGTATATAATTTTTGTATATATTTATATTCTGTGAATTTGGAGAGCCGACTTCATCATCTTTTGTTATAGATTTTAATTCCATGTTTTCTTTCTTTATAGTATCAGTCTCCTTTCTTCTTAATTCTGCATTTCTTTTTCTTGCTTCTGCACCTTTCTTACCAGCAACTACTCGTCTTGGGTCTTTTGTTTTAACTTCACTATCACTCATTATCTTTTTCTAAGGGGATATTTTCTTTTTTATTAAAACCAATATGTCTTGCTGTTGTTAGCATTGCAGTTAATGGAGCAAGATACATTCCATATCTATAATACAATTCACAACACGAACTTGTCAAAGCGTGATTGATAAAAGGGTCTTCCTCTAAGTCTTGTATCAGTTTAGGTGGATTAACAACATTGAAATACTTTGATACACCCATAACGTATAAGCTAATGAAAGAATTACCCAATGTCTTAGTCATACTTGCTCCCAATCTTGCTTCATATCTGCAGTAAAGTTTGTTTATTTGTTCTGCTGTCATTGTATCAATGTCTGATAGTTGTAAGTCTTTACCAAGATACTGCTTACTACCACCACCAGCAACAATGGCTGATAATCGCTCACGTTTTGTTTCTTGTTCATTATTTTCTACATAAGTGCTTTCACATTCAATGTCTTGTAATAATTCTTCAGCATTCATTTTTATTTTATGTAATTTATTTTTTATTTTTAAAAAATAAAACATCGCATATCCGACTATTGATAAGATTGCAGTGTTTGTTATGATTATTGATAAGATTGCAGTGATTGATAATATTTCTAACAGCATTGTTTTTTAGTATTGCTATTTTACTTAAAACATTGCATAAGCATTACTTAAGATTTGCTACAGCATTGTATAAGCATTACTTAATCATTGCATAAACATTACTTAATCATTGCTAAAAAAATAATCAATCAACCAACCAATAACCAGTAGGCTGGTCAGTCTTCAAAATTAACTTACGATGCTTCTTTTTTTCAGTTCTTCTTTTATTCTCTGTCGTTCTTCCAAAGTAGGAATAACATCATTCTCTCTTAAACAATTTTCAAAACTATCTCTATCTTTTGTGTAGAACATGCATAGCCATTTTGTTTGTTCTCTTAAATCTTTTAACACAGAATTATATCTCTGCGAAATAACCCACACTGATTGTTCTGCATGCCTACCAGAAAATGCTAATTCTGATAACATATCTTTTTTCTTTGTTAGTTCTTTCGTTGCACTGCAATCATCAATAATGTAGAGAGTAGAATGACCAGCATATTTATTAAAGAACATTCTTAGTAGTTCTTGTAATTTCTCTTCATCATTAATAATAGGATTAACAATTATAAGATTCTTTGTTTTAGGTTTCCTGACATCACCAATCCACTCACGATTTTTATAAGCCTTGTTCCATTGAATGGTTGGGCAAAGTATAACAATATGTTTAAATACTTGACGATATTCCTCTTCCAAAAGGTCAAGGACAAACTCTGTTTTCCCGCATCCAGTTTGACCACATATAATAGCACAATGAGGATATTTTGGTAGTTCCATTTTTATTTGTAAAAAAAAAAAAAATATTAATAACTGACTTCTTTAAATCTACCATCTTCAAAGTTGATTTGTGCATCTTGTATAACAAACAAATAAAGATTGATTGGTTCATCTGCTCCTGCTTCTTTCGTTATTTGTATTGTAATACCTTCTGATGCATTTTCAATTCTTCTTCCAGAACCATGAAGTGTATTATCATCAGTTGAACGTAAATCCAACCATAAAGCATACCTGTTCGTTAGATATTTTTCTATTGTTGTATCAGTAAAATATAAATCTTTAACGACCATACTTGTTTCTTTGTTTCTTTTTGAATTCAAAGCAAAGAATTTATTTATTTCGTCCCAGTGTTGGTGGGACTTCATTCCTTGACTATACAATTGATTCGGAATCCCTTCTATTGTCATTTCCACTTTTGTAATTTCTGGATTATAATATTCTTCTGTGCTGGCCCTTTCAGGTTCTTCGAATAGCATAAGAATTCCTTTCATACTTCTTGCAGGAACATTTAGATTGATATTCCATAGTGTATCAGATTTGTTTTTAGTTATTTTTCTGTGTCTTAGTATTCTGTCATACAAAATAACCATTTTACCATCAACTTGCTGTCTTATTTGTCTTGCTAATTCAGTATCAGAAACAATATCGAATTCCAAACAAATATTTTTGATTGTATAAGATGAAGTTGCATCGCCTGATTTAATTACTTTATTATAATCATTGAATGTAAGTTCATATTCAAGTCTATCTCCTAATCCAGCTTGATAAAATGGCATATGGGTTTCCAATAATTCAAAATCAAGTGGGATGCAAAACCTGTTTCCATATGCTTTTGCGATGGCTTTATCTTCTTTATCTTCTGCTGCGTTTTCTGCACCCACTCTATGTTTCAACATGTTCTCTTTGCCAATGCCTTGGTATGCCATATTTACGCGTTCTGTAATAGACTTCCATAAATCAATATAACAATGATAGATGTCACTATCGTCAATGGACATAACTTCATTTCCACTAATTCTAATTGTTGTTTTCTTAATTATTGCTCTTCCTATGTTTTGAAATATAGTTGCATTTACATCTCTAGAGGTTAGTTCAATTTCAAATGCTAATCTGACTGTTCCGGGAACAATAACATCATTACCACTTAGATTAGGAAATCTCACTAACAATTGTTGATTTTGGTCAATAGTTGATGGATTATTGGTTATCACTACACTTTGACGGATACCTCTCACACCTCGTGGTTCTCTTATTTTTCTGTAAGGGTTTAGTTTATCTCCGTAGGCTGACATGTTTTTATTAAAAGATAAAAAATATTTTTAAATAATAAATAAATAATGGCTGAATATGAAAATCCTGAGTATGATAAGGATGATTATGATAAAGAAGCAGAAACATCTTTTACAGATGAAGAAGAGTTTCAGAGAACATTAAATAGTCAGTTTGCTGGTTTGAATGATTTAACCGGTGATGATAGGAAAACTCTGCTTAATAGCATAGGTCAAAAAATGATAGATAGATTTTACGAAAGGAATGAAGAACCTAAACGTAAAATCAAAGGTTTGTCTCTCAAGAAAGATGATATAGGGAGACCAATGTTATATGTAAAGGATAGTGATGGTAATAATGTTGCATTAACATATTATCGTTCCAATGCACCAGATGAAATAGCAACATTTTTATCATTTAATACTTTGCAAAGGAAATATGGTGTTGATTTTGTTAGGAATGTATTAGATGTAGATGATTTTAAACCATCTGCTACAAGACTTAAAGAAGGTAGACTTGCGCTTACAACTTTAATAGAAAACCAGTTGAAAGACACACAATCCATATTATTATCAAGAGAACTTCAATCAAATCTTGATACTGATGTATCATCACAACAAGAAGCACAAGAACTATTAGAAACCACAAATAATGTAGAAACATCTGTGAAAACATTAGAAACATCATTCACTGAAAATGTTAATAGTGAAGCAGGAACACAAACAGATTGGACAAAAAGAGAGATTGATGGAATAGCAAATGCAATGACAACAGTCAAAGAAGAGATAGCAAATGAATTGGCAAAACTGAGTGAAACAAATAAAGACTTAGCAAAAGAAAATACAAAATTAGAACAAGCCAAAGCAGACAATGATGAATTTCAAATAGAGAGGATAAGTAGTCGAATCAAAGAGTTAGAAAGTGAGAGAAGTGCAAGATTGGAAGTTATTAATGTTAATAAAGAAAAACTACGTAGTCAGGTAAATAGAATCAAAGAGACTATAAACAAAGTATTAAAAGAAGACACTACATTGGGTGAAAGAATTAGAACATTATTCAGAGAACAAGGCATTACAATTGTTAGTGTTTTAACTGCTTTTGGAATGATTATTGGTGTTATTGTTGAGGCTGTTATTCCTACTGCTGGTGGTGGACCTATAACCCCTAAACCACCGTCAAAAGATGGTATAGAAAATTGGATAAAAAAACAATTAAGTAATCTTGGTAAACTATTAGCCAATCTTGCAGGAAAAGCACAGCAAGCGCTACCGGGTATTATTGGTGCCATTGCGTCTTGGTTGTTATCTACTACTGGAAAAGTTATTGGTTGGTTTGGCGAACATCTCTGGGCATTGGTTATCCTTGTTGTTGGGTTATTGTTTACTGCAGGAAGAGAGTATATTAGTAAATCTCATAAATAGTTAGTGCAACAATACCTATTACTATACTTCCTACTATTATTGCTGTTTTAGTTTCTTCGTGTTGTGTTGATTCTTTCGTGGGTTGAACAGTTTGATGTTTAACAGGTTCTGGTAGAGATTTCTTTGTTTTTGTTTCCTGATGTTTTGGTTCTGGTAGAGATTTCTTTGTTGGTGTACCTTGTATAGTTGCAGGTTGTGTAGTAGGTGCAACAGGTTTAACATTTACATCATTATTGAAACCAAGTGTTTGATTTTCTGTTGCAATTACAATTTTATTATTATATCCAGCGATAGTGCCAATTTGTAAAATCATATCACTGGGAGACATATAGAGACCAAGTCCATATGTGTAATCAACTTTACTTCTTGCGTATTTCAATACATTTTGATATTTTGATATTTGAGTAGGCAAATCGATTGGACTGTTAATTGCATCTTGAACATTTGCTAAGAATTGTTTTTGAGCATCAAATCCTGTGCCTATTTTTAGTATTTCTACACGTGTTTGAGATTGTGCTCCTAATAGTGCCCATACGAATATCCTAATACTTTCGTTAATTCGTTCAATACCTGTTTTTGTGAAGCCTTCTGATTTGTCTAGGCGTCACTTATATCTACTGTATGTTCTATTTTATCATTTGGATTAAAGAATGGACCTTCACTTCGATGTTCTTGTCTATATTTTCCACTTGGTTTAAAATATTGTGTGTAACTCCCGAGACCACTACATTTAGAACTACTTTCCAGTTTTTGCCTCCAATCCGTGCTAGGTGAAACATCGAATTCATTGCATAACTTTTGGTATGTTGCTTTGTCGTATGGGTTTTTGTAATAACAGAATGATGCATCTGTCGGTAAAGGTGTTTTAAGTTCTTTCAAAATACGAGCAATACAATAATAAACATGAAATGTATATACTGTTTTAGTTAATCCTGAAGTGTTTTGTAAATGGTCTTGATAACTTACTCCACATCCTGTAGTGGCACACCAGACGGCAAAATTTAATTGACATTGCCACCAGTCAAATGATGAATGAAGCCATGTATTCCACGGTTCATTGGTGTGTAATGTTGGATTTTGATAGTTTTGAAATAAGTTTGGAAAAGATGTTTTGAAGTTCTTATTGTCAGATGTGATTGCTATGTTTTGATTTATGATATCTATTTGTTTTGATTTAAATGTGCTACTGTGAGGGTAATGAGCGTCATCATTGTATTTAAATTCTTTGGTTATCATTTTTATTATTGATTATATATAAAAAATAAAAATGTATCATACAATTTCGAATATTGACAAGACAATAAACTTGCAACAATACATTGATAACAGAGATGGGAATAAACGTATTGGTTTGAAATCTATAACATATGGTGTTGGATGGTATAATGTTGTTGATGAATATTTGCAGAAGACTGGAGAGAGACCTCATAAGATTATAGATGGTTATTATAGTTTCCAACAAATAGCAGATTTATTTCAAAGTAATAATATTACATTATCTGTAAATGGAACAAATGGAATTGCTTCTTTAATTACACCGGATGAATTGAAGATAAGCAAGGGCTTAAAACAAATGTTGGGGTTTGGAAATAAGCGAAAGTTTGCTGTTAATGAAACTCATTATGGTGAGACTGTAGATTTTGCTGTTTATAAATCATTGTATGTTCATTTGGAACAGATTAATACTTCAAATAATTATTTAGATGGTATGCCGAGTACTGTGTTGGCTGTTGTTCCAGTGGAAAATAAAGAGTTTGGAGAGATAACAACAGTGAGATTTGAGCATCCAGAATATAAGTGTTTGGTGAATGATGCTATAGCAGAATTGAAATTAGAAATCAGGGATGAAAATAACAACAAGGTAATTAATCATCTACCAATTAATTGCGTTTTGGAAATTATATAATTATAATAAAAAAATGAGTATATTTGGTGCTAAGAGAAAACACGTAGATGCATTGGGGCTGAAACAAGAAATATTTAATATGAGAAGTCAAGCATTTACACAAATAAATACATTGAATGATAGACATACAGGACTTCAAGATAGATTTCGGGATATGTATCTCAATCATCGATTATTATATAATAAGGTTGATAATATGTCAGACAGAAAATTGATAAGCATTTGTGCGGAGAGTAAAGGTTCCTTACAGAAGAATGAAGTGTTTGGCTATGGAAATGGTGGTAGAGAAGTAGGTGTTGGATATGTGATGAACTTTCCTGGCCAGATAATAGGTGTTGGACTGTCGAGTAAAAGAGCAAAAGGCGATGTGTCTGTGGCGATTGCAATTAATGGAAATCCACAAGCAGGATATGATATATCATTGAATAATATTTTAAGAAAACACGATAACTTTGCTACACCGTTAAAGGTTGAGGCTGGTGATGCAATTGATTTTGTTTGTCAGACTAATAATGCTACATGTGTTAATACTGTGGCTTCGATGATAATTGAATTATTTATTGAATAAAAAAAAATATATGTTATCAAGAAAAAAAATGAAACAACCTAATGCACCGCTATATCCAGAGTTGCCTATTGAAGATGGGCAAAATTATAGATTACAGAAGATATCTGAGATAGAGAAGACGTTAATTAATGAGAGAGATGTGAGAAAAGCATTATACAAAAAATACAAACGTGGAATAAATATTACTGATGGAGTTGATACTGGTTTGATATCAACAAGTGTTATTTTAGCAGGTGTTGGATTAACTGTTCCAATTATGTTGCCTTTAGAGATTGGTGCTGTTGTGTGTGGGAGTTTGGGTGTGTGTGTTAAACTAATTAGGCGTAAAATGACTTCAAAAGCACAGAAACATTATGAGATTAAAACTATTGCTGATAGTAAGTTGAATAGTATAAAGGATTTGATTTCTAAGGCTTTGACAGACGGACAGATATCTGAGAATGAATTTAAACTTGTGTTGGATGAGTTGGACAAATATAATAAACTCAAAGACAATATACATTCAAAACAAACAGGATTGAGTGAAAGTGAGAGAAAGAAACTTATTGAGGAAGGCAAGGCTCAAGCGAAGAATGAAATGAAAAAAAAAGATAGAAAATGCTTGATTTTATTCAATAAAATTACAATAGTAAATGACACACCACCGAAATATGAAAGTTAATATTTTTTTGCTTCACTTCCAGTTGGCCTACAATGTTGAAATTTTATAAGAATGTGCATTTTGTATGTTGAAACAAATGTACAAAGTTTGGTGCTAATTAGTTGAACCAATGTTATTTTACAACAATTCAAAGACTTGCAGGAAATTCCAAAATGATGCTAGAACTTTGAAATTTTGTGATAATATGTATATATGCAACCCAAATACAAATGCAAAATCTGAGACTAATCGGTTGATGGGATTCCACTTTTAGGAAGACTCAAAGACTTTCAGAAATTCCAAAAGTTGTCATAGGAACTTGGAATTTTAATATGTTATACAGCCTTAAAGTCTTGTTATATGTGCAAAATCTGGTGGTCATTGGATTATGTAAAGGCACTTTCAGGAGGGGTTAAAGTTTTTGCCCCAAAGTGGAATTTTCAAAATTCTTTTTAATATGTTTCTATATAGTGTCTATCCGCGACTTTTGTCGGAGCAGATTTTTAATATCACCTCTAATTATTGTTATCTGAACACTGACTGAGACGCATCACACATTTTTGATAAGGTTTATCAAATATTTATACACTTAAGTAAAATAGTCCCTTCATTATCTGTGTAAGTGGTTTATCGTGGGAAGGTATTACGTATTATGTTTTGCGGTACAAAGTGATAATAACACGCCCCCTTTTTTGTAATGGCGGAAAAAAGAGACAACTGTGTTAAAGAACTTGTTAATTATCTTAATCAGACATATCCTGGAGATAATGTTATTAAACAATGGCAAGAGGATTATACCATTAAATTTCTTCAGAAGAAACCAGTTCTAAAGCGAACTCGTAGTGTTGTCAGATATGAAATTAAAGAACAATTGGTGCAATCTTATGATGAAAATTTGAATGTTGAAAATAGTCCTGATGAACTATCGATAGACACTGTGGAAAACTGCATAGAAAAAATAAAGCGATTAGACAAATATATAAAAGGAAATAAGAGAAATATTATTTGGTTTTCTGTTTTACAAGGACAAGCAATAAACAATTTAAAATTGATGAAACGAGGAGATATTGGTGTATTTTTAGTGCAACAAGGTGTTCCGTACTCTGTTTCGTACTGTAATAGTTTGATAAGACTTTACAAACTCGTTGAAAAACATAATAAATTACGATTTTGTGCAATAAACCTCAGATTGATATTACAAAATATGAAAACGGTGGAGGAAATATGCAAAGAATTAAATTGGTAAAGGTGAGTACTTTTATTTCTCAATGAACAAAGTGGATTACGCGTAATCATGAATAAAAAGTCTCAACAAAATGGATTACGCGTAATTGTCTTTGATATATATGTATAGACAAATATATCACCGATTACAGCGTAATCTTCAATCGATTGTTTCAACAAACAGAGTTAGTGATAATACTGCAGAATATATGTGGTATGACGTGTCTATATATATATAGATAGAGTGTTAGTTGTTGAGGATGATTCAGGTGTTATTGAGAGGGCGATAATTTAATTTTTTTTATGCTGGCGATATAGCGAAAGGAACTACATAAATTCTCTATACATTTCAGGGTCATAAACATAAATCCAGATATATGGTGTAGCCTTATTAATATCATAAACACCTTTGATTAACCCTTTCTTGAAATCACTGGGCCACGATGTTTTGTTTTGTTTAAATAACGGATATTTTTTATCTAAACAATTCCATATTTTATATTCTGGATTTTCTTTTATTTTATCAAATTCCTTTACTGTCAAAAATGCATCATTATCTTTAATAACGGTGTGTCAGATTGCTTTCCATTTAGTAAATTCACACTCGCTTTTCTTTGTATGACAATTACTGCAAGTCTTCATTTTTATTATAGACAACTTTTGTTTATATAGTGTTGTCTCTATAGTACAATATATATGTATTATGCTCAAATTGGTGATATATTCATTGTCCGTGCTATACGGACAATGAATATATCGCCGTTGGAGCATAATACATATATATATCACTGCTTTGCCTGGGCAGCGTAGATCCTCAACGCGGTTTACCAGTACTTGTGTGCCGTCGGTCTCAGCTCTGCGTGGAAGCATCATGCAGCCAATCTATTTCTTCAATCCCCGATAGGCGTGGTCTCCAAAGAACCATTTTACAGAGAGGTTAATATCTCGTATACAGAGAAAAATATGGAAACACACATTATATTTCTTCCAAGCCTCTACTGACACTCCGATATCAAGAACTTGCTTATCCGATTTCTGTCAAATATTCCATTTTGTTTTCTTATACACAAAGCTAGCTATTCTATTTCTAAATAAATAAATTTATTTATAAAAAAAAAACAACCAAAACAAATATACACACACAAAAAAAAAACAAAAAAAAACAAAAAAAAACATTGTTCTTTTAAAGAATAATTTATCTCCAATTTATGGTCTTGTTGGCCTGGCTACCTGAAGGCGCTTTTTCTATCATTTGTTTGCTTGTGCTTATTTTGTTTGCTAAATAAAGACAGCAGCTGTTTATTAAAGTCAATTATATCTTATAATCCTTATCAGTTTTATGAGAAGCCTCTGTGGTGTAGTGGTTATGCTACTCGCCTGATAAACCAGGGATTGCAGGATCGATCCCGAGCTTTTCCAGACTTTCGGATGAGTCTTTAAACCGAGGTTCCGTCTCCGTATGTCCTCAGCTGTTGGTGGGTCAAAAAACTGAAGCACACTCACTCACTCACACTTATCAGTTTTATGGCGCCTACAGGTGGCCAGGGCAACAAGACCAGGCCACACCTACTTTTATCTATTGTTTACCAAATCATGTTTAAGCTGGGAACTAGACCCCCAACACCCCCGGTATGAAAATCTTGTCTTTAACCCTTTTTGTACCAGAAACCCCAAAACGGGTTATTGGAAAACAGTGCAGGCCCACAGCAGAATGCGGCGTCTGATCAGGGCCTACATTGTTGGAAAAATGAATTTTGAAGAAACACAACCTGACACCCCTACATTTTTAAATAAACTCTTGCTATATATATAAGATGGAATATTCCATTTGGTACAAAACGGGTTAAGCAAGTCTTTGGATAAACTAGACCATCAAAGGCTTTTGCTGAGGCTCCATCGACTCGGCATAAATAATGAGATAATAACACAGTTCAAAGCTTCTCTATCAAAGAGATCACAGACTGGTCCTCGACGGAGAAGAATCTGATCACTGCACAGTCTTGTCTGTTTCCCCTATGACCGTACCGACATGCCAGAAACAATAAGAAGCGACATCAGACTGTTCGCCGATGATAGGACAAATGCGAGTCCATCCACGAAACAAATCTCCCAGTAAGCATTCTACATAAATCTACAGCGGGCCGTTAGCGGCCCGTCAGGGTAGCTGACGGGCCGCTAACGGCCAGGTGTAGATTTATGTAGAATGCTAGCAGGGCTGTTATAACTAAACGTTACGTGGAATAACACTTAAGGGGAATGGGAACACCTGACATATTTTGCCGCCATTTTTCAAAGAGAGACGTCCTGTTAGCTTTTCAATAAGCACTGTGCCACTGAAAAAGGGGTCTACTTAGGACCAAATTATTTCCTTTAAGAGTTGACCCCTATTGACATGTGAGAATACTTTTGCCGGAGTTGCCTCCCCTGAAGGTGTTCCAGAACAAAAATCAGTTCACTCAAAGGTATTTGGCTTTTTTGTTCTGGAACACCTTCAGGGGAGGCAACTCCTGCAAAAGTCAACGAGGCAGTTCTAACGAGTTCCAACAATCTATGTTTTTGAGCAGAAAATAAGAAAATAATAGATTCCCCTGCAAACCCCAGTTTTACTGTATAAACAGAGCAGAACGATTTTAGCAATTCTTGGCAGAGGGTCACCTAAGCAACATTCGTATGAAGCTGGAACGTGAGTGACGTAAGGCTACAAGAGGAGTTGTTGTTTAAAGAATATTCTATATATAGCTCTGGTGGCCATCTTGTTCATTGGAGCGGAATGATTTTAGCTGTTTTGGTAGCGAGCCTCCTTGGCAACATTCCTGTAAAGTTTGAAACGACGAGATCCAAAGATTTAGGAGAAGTTCCCATTTAAAGCAAAGTGTTGACAGGCGACGAAGGACGGACAACGGACATTCACCGATCACAAAAGTTCACTATTTGCACTTCGTGATTAGGTGAGCTAAAATGCATATGCAAGCAAGCAATCCCCCGACAAAGACATGCTACAGACAAAATTTTGCTATCTGCTATCATTTTTCGAAAGGGTGGAAGAGACGACGACGGACAACAAAGGATGACAATGGACGATGACAGAATACGGTGTTCTTTCACGGCCATCGGGTCAGGTTTGAAGTTAATATGGCTAAAACTAAGGCCTCCGAGTATTCAGAAGACTTTTATCTGATTTGACCTTGTGACCTACCTACTTTTTATGCTTTTGAATGGCGGGGCATTATGTTATACCCTCCGAATTTTAGTGTCCGTACGGACGTCCGGACGAACGAATCGAGTCTTATGTGACTCTACTTCTATAGGTTTAGGTGACTCCAGTCACATACAGTTTATTCCGTTAAAGTTTCAGTCACATAACACCCATTTCGTCAGAATAAAATCTGTTTAAGTGACTAGTCACATAAATAAATACACCCCAGTTAGAACATTAAAATGTCACATAACACCCATTTCGTTAGAAATGTCCTTCCGTACATACGTACGTCCGTCAGCGCATCATAGTTTCGTGTGCGCTCCATAACTCTGATACCGTTTGAGATATTTTCACGAAACTTCACAGATATGTTGAGCACTATGAGACGACGTGCAGAACATATGAACTGTAAATATTATTCTGAAATTCATACCTTTGGAGTTGTTGCCCTTTGAACATTGAACATAGCCATTTCTGTCATAGTTTCGTGTCCGCTCCATAACTTCGATACCGTTTGCGATTTTTCCATGAAACTTCACAGATATGTAGAGCACCATGAGACGACGTGCAGAACATAGGAACCGTAACTATGATTTTCTTATTGTTGGAGTTATTGCCCTTTGAACTTTGACTATTACTGCTGCTATCAGTTTCGTGTCCACTCCATAACTCTGATACCATTTGAGATATTTTCACGAAACTTCACAGCTATGTAGAGCACTATAAGACGACGTACAGAACATATAAACCGTAACTCTGATTTTCTTACTTTTTGAGTTGTTGGACATTGAACATAGCCATTTCTGTCATAGTTTCGTGTCCGCTCCCATAACTTCGATACCGTATGAGATATTTCCATGAAACTTCACAGATATTTAGATCACCATAAGACAACGTGCAGAACATATTAACAATAACTCTGATATTCCTACTTTTTGAGTTATAGCCCTTGAACATTGAACATAGCCTTTTCTATCATGTAGTCTGATTGAAGCATTATATCTCTTGCACCTAATGACTGATTCTGACTAAACTCGCATGGTCACATCACTAGGATGGGGAAAACAACTATTAGGTTTTGATGACCTTGATCTTATTTTCAAGTGCACAGCCCCCATCCCAACCCACACAAAACTGTCAATTTTCGGCCAAAGATGGCTTGTCCGCATCCAATCTCATGAACACATCAATGAATGTGGCCTAACTTGGTACAAAATATCATTGCGATTGACCAAAGATCTGACTAGATTATGAAGACCTTGACTTTATTTTAAAGGGCACTGGCCCTCAAAAACTGAAAATGTGAATTTTAATTCTGTATTACGTTCGTTTGGAGCCACGGCTCTTTGAATATTGAAAATAGTCATCTCAGTCATGTATTCCTGTCAACTTTATAAAGGGAAAGAGTAATGCATCCTTACTTTTAATTCCTTTTTTCACTGTGACATGGCACTTGCTTGATATAAATGAAGTGGCGGGGCATCATGCAGTGCTTTCAGTTTTATTCAGAAACATATTGTCAAGAACGCCCCTGAGAAAGTTTGAAGTTGCTAAGGCTTAAAGTGTGGCCATTAGAATGTTCACAGGCAATATTGTCTATCAAGGGGACATTACTCTGCCATCGTTGGTCCAGTCGGACCTTGTTTCAAACACATTTGAGATTTAGTCCATGTAATTATCATCTACAGGTTCTTTGTTTTTAGGATTCATAAAAAATGAAGAAGCTACGCTGTTCACAAGGTCAGTAATGACCCTTTTGACAATCAAGGGGCGTAACTCTGCTATTATTGGTCCGAACTGACCAATTCTCGAATTCGTCCGAGATTATATGCATGTTATTTTTAGCTTCAAGTTATATGACGATCCAACAAAACGGAAGAAGCTACGCATTACGCAAACACGCCTATACAATACATTGCCACCTTTATCGCCGAACAAATGAAAATTTTATGATAAAAATTGTGATATTTTTCTTATTTCTGCTCAAAACATAGATTGCGGGGACTCGATAGAACCGCCTCGACGAGGCGGTTCTATCGAGTACCCACAATCTATATTTTAGAGCAGAAATAAGAAAAATAAGGTATATCCCCGGAAACCCCAGTTTTGCTATATAAAAGTGGGGTTCAAGGGGGTCAAAATTATATAGGCGTGTTTTCGTGATGGCTTTTCACGAGCACTTTCCAATTGTAAAATTAAAATGAGAAACGATCAGAAAATGATATACGATCAGGTACTCATCACGAAAACACGCCTATATAATTTTGACCCCTTCGAACCCCACTTTTATACAGTAAAACTGGGGTTTGTAGGGGTAAACCTTATTTTTCTTATTTCTGCTCTAAAATATAGATTGTGGGTACTCGTTAGAACCGCCTCATCGAGGCGGTTCTAACGAGTACAAAGAATCTATATTTTGAGCAGAAATAAGAAAAATATCACAATTTTTCATCTTAAAATTTTCATTTTTTCGACGATAAAGGTTATCATGTATTTGTATAGGCGTGTTTTCGTAATGTGATACAATATGCCTATAGGGTCTATCAGTGGCTATAGCAACCAAAGTTCTGAAGCATTTTTTCTAAAATGCATATGCAGACAGTCCCCCGCAAAGAACATGCTAAAGACAATATGTTCTGGAAATGGGCTATCCCTTGGAAGCAAGGAATTCACCACAGAACTGGAAAATATGGAGTGCACATGTTTTCTGGGCCAGACTAGCTAGTTTCGGCCAATTAGGGCTCAACAGTGACCCTCAAATATTTTCACAGTTCAACAATGTAATCCATGATCCCAAAGGACAAAAAAATATAAACTACACTATGATGTAGGGCAGGGAGACATTTAACGGCCGCCACACATTCCCAGACACCAACTGTAGTGACGTTAAATATGTTCTAGAAAAGGTTATCCCTTGGAAGCAAGGAATACACCACAGCTGAGATCTGATAACAGGCTGCAAAAATATGTTGGTTTGAAAGTGTGGACGACGGATGCTGCCATCTTATTAGTGCCCCGGAGCCTTCGGCTCAGGTTGGCTAAAAACCTTCAAAATTGTAAAGGGAAATGACTGGACAGGAACTGATACCATCAGATCACAAATCCACCCCACAATATCACAAGGGAAAGAAGTCGAAACATGGAGTTACGACATTCTCAGTTGACCTTGTTTCCCTTTTATGCCAAGGTCGAATTTGTCATACAGTAGAACTTCGATGGCTCGAACACCGATGGCTCGTTTACCATGGCTGAGTCGAACCCATTATTGAGCCCCAAGAGAAATCCTGTACATAAGAAATAGTGGGGATAATTTAAGTGATTTTCGCTTTTTTTACTTGCAAATGTATGCTGTGTGTACTCATTAGAATCGCCTCGATGAGGCGATTCTAATGAGTACACACAACATACATTTTCATTATAGAACACAGAAAAGATGTCAAAAAGGATCTATTTATGCCTCCTTGCAGAAACCCTTAGTGGCTCGAACTACCCCTGTCTCGAACAGATTTTCGATGTCCCAAAGATGTTCGAGCCACTGAAGTTTGACTGTATATGCTTTTGTTTGTGAAAAAATGGAAGTTTTGCTTGTTTGTTTGATTCGAGGCTTATTGTCCCCGTCATCACTGTAAAGGTCATTTTGGAGACGTTGCTTCCAATTTTGTGGGACTTTTTCCAATAAGATCTCAAGCCCTGTCGCCCAATGAACCCAATAGGGTCTATAAGCATTTGCGGTCCGGTGCGACTCACACCGCTTTGCCTCCTCTAAGCGGTTCATCAGTACTCGTGTGCGGTCGTGTTTCAGCTCTGCGTGGAACAATCATGCAGCCCATCTATTTCTTCAAGCATCGATGAGCGGTGGCGGAAAAAGTGAGAGTATTCAATTTTCGCGGTGTACTTCAATGGAATCAGCTGAACTAGTTAACCCATTTAGTACCAGAAACCCCAAAACGGGTACCCTGGCAAACAGTGCAGGCCCAGATCAGACGCCGCAAAACGCGGCGTCTGATCAGCGCCTCCACTGTTTGCTTAATGTTCAGCCATTTTCCAAATAAATTTTGATGAAAACACAACCTGTAACCCCTTAACTTTGAAGTGGACCCCTGCTATATATAAGGAGGAAGATTCCATTTGGTACAAAAAAGGTTAATGAAGCTATATGATTACCTATGTTCAAGGTCACTGTACTCACCTTGGTCCAGGGCCATTCAAATATCAAACTTTTTTCATATGAAGCCTTTATAGGGGAGCGAATATTAGTTCATATGGTTCAGGTCACATGACCCAGATGGCTGCCAAGCTAAATTCCCTTCTTCTCAGTCATTAAATGGTTCCATATACACTCATCACTCACGTGAGCGGTTCATGACGATTGGCCATCTGTTTGTTATTTTAATACGAATTCCACAAAATGCTATGTCGCTCCTGAAGTAAACTTGGCCATTTGGGTGAACGCTAGGGTGGTCGTAAATGTTGACGGTCGTATTGGTATTCATTAAATGACTTGGTATTAAGATGTACATTGTATTTGCAAAAGACAGGAAAGGGTTTGGATTTTGACAAAGTCACAATATTGTCGACAGCACAAAAAGTTGCAACTGTATCCCGGAGATGTTATTAAAACCCGGAAACTGAGCCATTTCAAATGTGCAAATGATCCCCTGAACATTGATCATATTATATTTGTAGTGCAATAGTATACGCTATAGGACAACCGTATCCATTAAGATATTTTGTAAGGTCATTGCGCATGCGTATATGAAGTTCTGCAACAAGTTCTTTTTGATATGTTATCTTAACATTAATGATGCTCCTGCAATTTGGATACTGTGTAATTTTCCTTGTTACATGCAGATTTGTATTAGTTCTGTCCTATTCCAAAGACGATGATGCTCTTTTTGAAATCAGGTTGCCCAATACAGGTTAGTAGTTTACGTTATGATCACACACCCGTGCGCTAAAATGGCGTCTTTCTTAACTCGAGACATAACGCAAATACGCCGAAAAAATGAAAATTTTATGATGAAAAACTGTGATATTTTCTTATTTCTGCTCAAAATATAGATTGTGGGCACTCGTTAGAACCGCCTCATCGAGGCGGTTATAACGAGTAGCCACAATCTATATTTTAGAGCAGAAATAAGGAAATAAGGTTTACCCCTGCAAACCCCAGTTTTACTGTATAAAAGTGGGTTCAAGGGGGTTAAAATTATATAGGTGTGTTTTTGTGATGTCTAGTATTTTTCAGATGCAAATGTTCGGTTTTTTCTTATTTCCAGTCAAAATATTAAATTGTTAAAAAAAGATTGTTGGTACTCGTTAGAATTGCTTCAGTGAAGCGGTTCTAACGAGTACCAACAATCTTTGTTTAGGATATTACATTGTTAAACATAGATTTTGGTACTCGCGGCTAGTATCAACATTCTATGTTTCTGACCAAAAAATAAGAAAAATAATGTAGACCCACTAAACCCCCGTTTTCTCTATATAAAGTTCATTACATGGATCTGTTAACATGATGGTTGTTAAGAAAGATCATTCGCAGTTTGTACTCGTACACTTGGAGCGCATACACATGTAATGGCCGAAAAGCTGGCGTGTTTTTGACAAAAGTTTGTGATTCTTTTTTTTTCTTATTTCTGCTTCAAGCATACATTGTGGACATTTGTCGTAGAGGGCAAACGTCGAAGTCCAAGACCGTATGAAAATCGCACCGAATAGCCGTGCCCGTTTTCGATAACAAATTAAATGAGTAAACTTCAAGAGCGTGTGAAAATGGCACTGAATAGCCGTTTCCGTTTCCGATAACAAATTAAATGAGTAAACTTCAAGAGCGTGTGAAAATGGCACTGAATAGCCGTGCCCGTTTCCGATAACAAATTAAATGAGTAAACTTCAAGAGCGTGTGAAAATGGCACTGAATAGCCGTTTCCGTTTCCGATAACAAATTAAATGAGTAAACTTCAAGAGCGTGTGAAAATGGCACTGAATAGCCGTTCCCGTTTCCGATAACAAATTAAATGAGTAAACTACAAGAGCCTTTGAAAATGGTACTGAATAGCCGTTCCCGTTTCCGATAACAAATTAAATGAGTAAACTTCAAGAGCGTGTGAAAATGGCACTGAATAGCCGTTTCCGTTTCCGATAACAAAATAAATGAGCAAAAATGTTTCAGAAGCTGATCGAAAGCGTATCCAAAGCATCACATTAGGAAAACATGTCCGTGTTAAATAATGGCGTCCAACATGGTGTCAGAAGTGACAAATATTAGGTAAATTTTTTTAACATCTTTCTTATTTCTGCTTTTAACATAGGTTGTGGGTACTCGTTAGAACCGCCTCAATGAGGCGGTTCTAACGAGTACCCACAATCTATGTTTTTGAGCTAAAATAAGGCAGATATTGTTTACCCCCTTACACCCCACTTTTCTCTATATAAAGTGGGGTTTAGAGGGGTCTTCGTTTCACGGACTTGTTATCCAAAGCATCAAACGGCCCCGCCCATCGGGGATTGAAGAATGAGACGGGCTGGATGGTGCTTCCACGCAGAGCCGAAACCGACCCGCACTCGAGTACTGGTAAACCGCTTAGACGATCTAAGCCTGCCCAGGCAAAGCGGTGCGAGTCGGACCGTCCATGCTTATAAACCTATAGGTTTCATTGGGCGACAGGGCTTGAGATGTCATTTCATCTCAATGTCGGGTAAAAGTCCAACAAAATTGGAAGCAAAGTCTCCAAAATGACCTTTACAGTGTTGACGGGGACGTTAAAACTCAAATCAAACAAAACAAAAAGGTAAAGACGGAAAAAACATATCATAATACAGGCGATAAGCCGCGTTAGCAACTCTTTTTTTAAAACGGCCCTTTACTATACTAAATAATTTGGACATGAAAGCATCTAAAACTTAAACAGAACCAAACCTAAACAAATTAAACCGCAACGAAAGCACCGTCTCGGGACGGCCAGAAATTATTACCTAGGGTTTAATCCATTTTGTATCGGAAACTTCAAAACGGGTAGCCTGGCAAACAGTACAGGTTCAGATCAGACGCCGCAGAACGCGGCGTCTGATCAGGGCCTAGACTGTTTGCAAAATGTTCAGCCATTTTCCGAAGAAATTTTGAAGAAAACACAACATGTCACCCCTAAATTTGAAATCATCGGGACTCCTGCAGTATATAAGGTGGGAGATTCCATTTGGTACTAAAAGGGTTAAACCGGTTGTATGGGGCCCAGCAAAAGAAGACCACCAGCTGATGCAAGTGGTCAAGTAACAGACGAGTGTCTAGCGCCAACCAACCAAACATTAAGGTTAATGTTGGAACTATGACTTGTAAAATGGTGTCTGAGTCACGACTCACTGGCGTACAATTAAAAAGAGCAGAGCCTCGCGATTCTACAAGCGTTCTCGAAGCCTTGCCAGTTAAACTTGATATCAAAAGACACTCACCTGGTATTCTCTGTATCTTAGTTTGGTCAGAAAAGTTTATTAAGTCACCATAGAATTCAGATTTCGACGAGCCTTGTTGCAAAAGTGAAGTTAACCCTTCTCTTGCTAAATATTCAATTTTACCCATTTCTGACTCTGAACCAATCAGATTACTTGATGTAATTAATTCTTACAAATCAATAAATTGAATGTCAAACAGAGTAGAACCTGATCAGATGGCTTCTTCAGAAACCATCTGATCTGGATCTACACTGTTTCCAAAGATAGGGGTTGTCGTGAACAGCAAGATAAGGGTTCCCTTTGGTGTCTTTTATGGGTGGAGTAAGTTAATTGTATCAATTCCTGATCTTTGTTTTACTTCTACTTTAAAGATAAAAAAGCTTTCCACAGTTTATGGTACCGATGAAAAGCTTTCCACAGTTTATGGTACCGATAACATTGCTGTAAAACATTGGCCGTTGAACTTTTACGATCATGAGCATTGAAATTAGCCAGATGACTAGACACCCTAGCCGAAGCGAATACGTCAAGGGATGCAAAAGCACCATAAGAAGTGGTGCGGGGAACAAACTATGTCTAAAAAAAATAACAATACTAATGTTGAAATAATAATAATCATAAACAAATATAAAAACAACATTCGTTTGTCATAGATTTTAGATGAAACAATTCCGTCTAAAATTGATAAATGTAAATCTGCAAGAAAAGATATGAGACAAAGTGCCATACCAGGTGACTCGACAGCAACACGCAATGATACTTCATTTTTACATCCGTTCTTTCTTAGTTCTATCGTGTACTTTCCTACAAAATAATGCCTATAGTTTTTAATTCAGTTTATTTTTATCACGTTGATAATAATAACATTAATAACAATAATTACAATGATAATAATAATAATAATAATAATAATGATAATAATAATTTATTTTATTATTACTATTTTATTATTATTATTATTATTTTAATTATTATTATTATTATTTATTTCTTATTATTATCATTTTAATGTACATTCCTAGAAAAATATTGGCTAGTGTTTATCCAATTTATTATCAGGACTGGGCCTCCGTGGCCTAGTGGATAAGAGCGCTGACATTAGGTCTCTCACCGCCGTAGGTTCGAGCCTCGCTCGGGCCACGTGTGAGACGCCAAGTTCTGCAACGGAAGGTCAGGTGGTTTTTCTCCGGGTACTCCGGTTTTCGCCCACCTTTGATTAACGATCGACTCGATATGAGTGAAATAATCTTGAAAGGGCCGTAAAACCCAAACCAAAAAAAAAAAAAAAAAAATTTTCATGACTTTAACAAAGTCGTGTAATGCCCTTTTTTAAAAATTCCATTTTATGCCAAGAGATCGGGAGTTCATTATTTTGACAATATTTTAACCTACATTTGAACCATCAGAAAAATGTCATTTTTTACGGTCAAAAAACACAACATTTTTGTGGGTATATTGTTAATAATAACTGTTATAAACTTCAAAATAAAAGTTCGAGTGGGGCCGCGGTATCAGACACATCACGAGAACAAGTCCGTGATATGAAGACCCCCCTAAACCCCACTTTATATAGAGAAAACTGGGGTTTACGGGGGTATTCGTTATTTTTCTTATTTCTGCTCCAAGACATAGGTTGTTGGTACTCGTAAGAACCGCCTCAATGAGGCGGTTCTAACGAGCACCAACATCCTATGTTTTGAACATTTATAAGAAAAATATGATGGATTTTCATTAGAAAAGTAGCCATTTTGGAGATTTGAAAAATGCACTATGTCGTACGGGCGAGTTATCGTAATGATAATAGATTTGTTAAACTGCCATTCGACAGGACTGACAGATGGGTCCACACTGTTTTGTGACAATTATTTTAAAAGTAAAGAGCAGACAACAAAGCAGACGAAAAATGTTGTGATAGGCGTATTAAGGATTAACGCTGTGCATGACGGGATTTACTTTTGACAAACGACATTTTAAATCTTTTGTTAATTTCTCCCAGAAAGCAGGATTTGACATTTCATGCACGTTGGCTCCAACTAGCCTGAGATGTTCTTAAGTCCTGTTTTCTGGGAGAAATAAGAAAAAAGTATGAACAATGTGTTGTCTGCTGAATTAGATTAGAGAGTGCTTTGGTTTGGTTTGTATTGAGGTTTAACGTCCCCGTCAACAATATTTAGGTCATTTTAGAGACGTTGCTTCCAATTTTGTGGGCATTTTATCCGACACTGAGGTGAAATGACATCTCAAGCCCTACCGCCCAATGAAACCAGAAGGCTTATATGCATTGGACTGTCTGACTCACACCATTTTGCCTGGACAGGCTGTTTACCAGTACTCATAACTGGTCAGATTTGGCTCTGACTGGAAGAACCATTCAGCCCATCTATTTCTCCAAGCCCCGATAGGCGGGGACGAACCCAGAGAGTGCTAATTCGTCCTCCTTTATTGCATTAGTGGCTTGTGATCAAATAGGGTTTTTCTTGGACATGGATACTTATTTTCTCGGACGTCAGTGTTTAGGGGATACATAGAGGATCTCGCATGAGTGTTCATGTATTATTGAATTTATTAAACTAGTTGAGGAAAAGGGATAAAATGCGAGGCTTTGCCGAGCATTTTATCCTTTTTCCTCAACGAGTTTAATAAATAGAGGATCTTACATGAGTGTCCATGTATTATTGAATTTATTAAACGAGTTGAGGAAAAGGGATAAAATGCGAGGCTTTGCCGAGCATTTTATCCCTTTTCCTCAACGAGTTTAATAAATTCAAATATTACATGAGTACGAATGCAAGATTCTATTTATCATATGACATTTAAAACGCATTTTATTCACGAGTGTTTACAAAAATATCAATATATCGCCATTAGTAAACGCCACGTCGTTAAGGACGTCGTACATGTACATGTAACGCTACGGGTTGTATCTAGCTAATTTGCATATTTAATCCACTAGTGGATTATCGAAAATATTACATGGCGTTATTACACTCTCAGACGCGACGTCATATGATAAAGGCCGTTAGTGTCTTCAAACAATGGAAGGTGGAAGTTTTTTTTTTTTTTTTTGGGGGGGGGGGGGGGGGGTGCGGAGAGGAAATAGAAGATGAATACACTAAGCAAATTGATATGACAGGTTGTATTATATCAATTTTCGTACGTGAGCATAATAGACCCTATGACTAAGCATAAAATAAATATAACTTACTGTTGAAACTCGGTGATAACTAGTGTGGGCTCAGATATCTCGTAGTTCATTTAAGCCGACCCAGGATGAACCAAACGAGAAGGCATTGCGAACAACTAAATACTCCTGGGTTTTAGTACCCCGAAAATCCAGGTATGGACATTTTAGTCTCTCCAGAACAACAGCTCTGTTTATTTTCATTTGTCAAAATGAACTTCAATAAATCTCAGGTTCACACTGATAAGCCTCACTAATTGCCTAAGCATATGGCAACACAAAAAATCAGTTTTGCAATCAGTGCAGGCCCAGATCAGACGCCGCAGAACGCGGCGTCTGATCAGGGCCTGCACTGTTTGCCAATTGCCCGTTTTGGGGTTTCTGGTACAAAATAAACAGATGTGTATACCTTTAATAGGATTAACATTTCAGTCTGGTACTGCACTGTCTAATTTTAAACCTCTAGCATGCTTGGCTGTAAAATTCTCTGAATAAATCAGAATTAATTACAACTTCATGCCATTATTTCTATACCAGCAAGGCAACAGCTGTCATATATTTGATCAATTGGTCTGCTCAGTCTGAGCAACTATTTGGGAGTTATACGCAGGAGTATAAACCCAGTCTGGACAGAAGTTTCGCTGGTCGCATTCTTGATCAGCCGACAAAACGTGACTAACTACAGACGCTTCCCGGCTTCTTTTTTTTCTTGTGAGTCTGTGACTATCGCTGACCATGTAGATGCACAAAAGCCAGGTACGGGTTAGTTAAAGCCGCTTTAGTCTTCTCAGAGTAAAAAGCAATCTGGCCCAGAAAAAAAAAACTTGTAGGCCTCATCAGTGACCCTCATCATTTTCAAAATTCCCCAGTGGAATTAATGGAAAATAAAACCGACACTATGTTACATCGAACTTGTTTGTTTGTTTGAATGTAGGTCATTTTGGAGACATTGATTCCAATTTTGTGGAAGTCTTACCCGACATTGAGAAAGGACATCTCAAGCACTGCAACCCAATACAATCAAGACATCATAGTGTAACTTATATTTTCTTGTCCTTTTGAATCATTGACATCATTGTTGAATTTTGAAAATATTTGAGGATCACTGAAGCGGCCTTACTAGCCGAAACTTGCTAGTCTGGTCATGAAATCAACACTCCGTATTTTCCAGTTCTGTAGTGCATTCCTTGCTTCCAAAGGATAAACCTTTCTATAACATATTTATAGGCAAGGACGGCCCGACTCGCACCACCTGCACATCCTCTGTTGTTTGCTTGTCCGGGAACTCCGGTTTCCACTAACAGCATAATGCGTCAACACCACCATCTTCGAAAACGATGAAAAAATTTCACGGTGTAGGTGGTCGTTGTAGAAATGTGAAAAACATGTAATTACTTATACGTTTTACACGTGTATGATGATTATATCACGAAAACACGACTGTATAATTTTGACCCTCCCTTGAACCCCACTTTTAAATTGTAAAACTGGGATTTACAGGGGTAAACCTTATTTCTCTTATTTTTGCTCTGAAATATAGATTGTGGGTACTCGTTAGAACCGCCTCATCGAGGCGGTTCTAACGAGTACCCATAATCTATATTTTGAGCAGAAATTAGAAACACATGTCACAATTTTTCATCTTAAAATTTTCATTTTTTTTTTTCGGCGATAAAGATTACAATGTATTTGTATAGGCGTGGTCTCGTAATGTATTCCCATTTCTCGACATAAATATGATGTGACAGACTATCACGTTAAGAAGTTTGTGGCATAGACATTTCTCTAAACACCATTTTATACAGAGGAAACTGGGGTTTCAGGGGTACACATTATTTTTTTATTATTTCTGTTCCAAGACATAGTTGTTGGTGCTCGTTCTAATGAGCGCCCACAGTCTAGGTTTGAATCATGAATAAGACAAATATAACATGGGCCCCGTCAAGCGATTTTGGTACTTATCGCATATGCGAGCAGCGAAGGTTCAGGCGAGCCTGCGCATCCGCGCAGTCTCGCCAGAACCTTCGCTGCTCGCTCATACAAGCAGTGAATCAAGAGGAACCCTCAGACAGAAAGCCGTGTCCCTGGCCCCTCTGAATGGCTGGGCATGCGCTGTTAAAAATTGTCATGACGGAATGCTCGAAGACACAAATTCGCTTGGCGGGGCTCACATATTTTCATCAAAAAGAAACAATTTTGAAGATAAAAAAGAATGATCTGTGTCACACGAATATGTCACCGTAACTGAGCTAATGGATAAATGTATAATAAAACTCTGAAACTGAGTTACGGGAACTTGAAGTCGACTTTTATCTAGTTTTCATATTTTCCTGTTTCTATTGTTCGTTTGCCGAGTCAAAACATGTAAAAAAGCAGACACACAATAAAATAAATAAAGAAGTATATAAATAAATAAAATAAACTATCAAAAAAGTGATGAAATCTCCCGCCAGACACGAACAGTATTACAGTAGAACTTCGATGGCTCGAACACCGATGGCTCGTTTACCATGAATGAGTCGAACCCATTCTTGAACCCCTAGCGAAATCCTCTACATTAGATATAGTTGGGGATAATTAAAGAGATTTTAGTCTTTTAACTTGCAAATGTATGCTGTGTGTACTCATTAGAATCGCCTCGATGAGGCGATTCTAATGAGTACACACAGGATACGTTTTCATTATAGAACACCGAAAAGATGTCTAAAAGTATCTCGTTATACTTCCTGACAATATCCTCAGTGGCTCGTACTACCCCAGTGTCGAACAGATTTTCGAGGTCCCAAAGGTGTTCGAGTCATTGAAGTTCGACTATACAACACAAATGGCCAATATGGTTCAGTCGTTCAAGTTGACAAAATTCTGCAATAAGGGCATGGATCAAAATCCTATTGGTGTCATTAGGCGGTAGGGCTTGAGATGTCATTTCAGCTCAATGTCGGGTAAAAGTCCCACAAAATTGGAAGCAACGTCTCCAAAATCACCTTTACAATGTTGACGGGAACGTTAAACCTCAAATAAAAAAATCAATACAAGTCTGTACTCTCTTGCAAGTTTCAATGTCCTGCATTAAATACTGAAGGAGGAGTTGCGGAGATACGAAAGTAATAGTTAACTTTCTATGCTTCACATTTGGCCAAAATGTTTTACGTCGTTCAAGAGGATATAATGCTGCAATAAGAAGCTGTATCATTAGCAAGTTACAATGCCCTGTATCAAATATTGAAGGGGGAGTTGCGGAGCAGAAATATTACTACAGTGTGTGACGTACAGACGTACGTACGTATGTACGGACGGACGGACAAGGGTAAAAATGTATGCCTCTCCCCTATTCGCGGCGAGTGCGTTAAAAGGAGAGAGATTAAAACAAAACGATTTTGAGTTCCCATGACTCAGTATCAAGTTATCCATCTTTCAAACTTGATATCTGACCTTTAAAGTTTTACCCGCATTTTCCGTACCGGAACATTGAAAAACATATGCCGTAGGCTATATGCGCATATCAATGGCTCAGATAAACGTTGCATCCCTGCAGTCGGATCAGTGCCTCCGCAATGCACTATGTGGATGCCACTGCAAATGCTCGTAAGTTAACTGAGTGAGTATTGAGGCTGGTTTCGACGACTGTGTAATAAACACTCTCTATATCCTACGTTATTAGAGAAACCGTTCCAAGGCGGTTCTTCTGTCGCGGTTTAGTTTTTGTTATGGATTGACTTTGAGTGTTTGTATCGTTTATATTATTTTGTTTTGTATAGCCAATTCGCCATTTTGTGGTTAAGTAATTGTCATTTTGGCCTTCCGCTATTGATGTTTCCATTAGGAATTGTTGTTTCATGTTTGTGTTTCTTTCCCTTTGGTGTCTCTGGTGGGAGCTGTGGGTTAATTAGGGTATGCATTTTTTCCCTTATGTTTGCTCAAAAACATAGATAGTGTATACTCATCAGAGCCGCCTCATAATCTATGTTTGGTACAGAAATTAGAAGAACATTATACACTTTCATCAGACTAATCATCGGTACTAAAACTAGAAAGACGACATTTCATCATTTCGTTTCCGAGTATCGCTACAGGAGCGCGTTATGAGACAACTTTTATTATTGTGTTATATCAATCCCAAATTACTGTGAGCCTTAAATAGCTGCCGTGGATCGAAAAAAAAAAAACCTTTTCATTTTGTATACGCGCGTTTGAAAAGCTATCGCATTATGGTATGTTCTGCGGCTTCCGTCCGACCTCCTGTCTTCTTTTTCCCTACACTTGATATATAGTTAGACTATGATGTGGAGTAAGCACATTGTTTCTAGGTTAAAGTCCGCCAATAATGCCCCTTTGGAAATTTGTAATCATTTCGGTTCCGGATAACTCCCCCTACACTTAGATTCCGATCAAACTAAAACTTGTTATATAATGAGACCCGGATGTAGAGCAGTGCATAGTTTACCAGGTAACGGTCCACTAAATAGTAACACAGTAATGTCCCTTTAGAAATGTCTGTAATCATTTCGTTTCCGGCTTACTCCGCCCACAATTAACATTTGACTAAGCTGAAACTTGACATATAGTTAGACTATGCTGTGGAGCAGCGCATATTATTTCGAGGTTACGGTGTACCAACTTTTTATGGAGCTCTAACCCTATTTATAGAGATCTAACCCTAACCCTAACCCTTTGAAACTGTCTGAAAGCATTTCATTTCTGGCTAACTTCTCCAACAGTTTAGATCCGATCTTTTTTCCATTCTGATCAGCCCTAAAATCTTATGCAACATTCCATATACGCGGTGATGCTTCACATGAAATTTTATCACGATTGGCCATCTGACATTAGAGATATACTTGATTGAAATAGTGGACGGACGAAGACGGTCGCCGGAGCATTGACAAACTAATAGGTCACACATGCTCACGCCTGGTAGACTCGTAAAGGGTAACCAGCGGTTATGCACTCAAAATCCTTGCAGGAACTTCCGGCTACGACTTACGAGACTTCAAAAATGTCAACAATTTAGTGAGTGTTCCCGATTGATGCCTTTTGGTCAACTTTGTAAACATATTTTGAAAAATCGGACAATGCTATTCTCAACAACTTTCATTTCTGCATCAGAAAAGATAGGTGTGGGCACAAAAAGTCAAGTTGTCGATTTTTAATTTACTTTCTCCCGGACAAAGGTGGTCAGATATTTATGTTTTTACCTGTTTTCTAGTGCCGAATGAAGGCATTTTTAGCCACCTGGACTATGCAAGTTTATCATACTTGTCAAATAAGACGTATCTCGAACTACTTCCATGCTGAAATACATAAGCTGCAAAAACTTAGACAGATTGGTCCCAGGGGCTTCAATATTTGTAGCGATTATGACTTACGAGGCCGATTACCCCTTACTTGGGCAGGAAAAGCCAACGGATGGGTGCCTGATTATAATTCGCTTCTTCATTCAATAACCCATATAAACAGTAAATCAAAGTCATGAAACCACTGCAGTTATTCGGTACGACTGAAAATACTATTAATTTTATTCAGAGCGGTATTGTCTGCTGTTAACTGGGATTAAATATATCAAAATTCAGGCCCTCGTACGAACTGTTCAAAACTTGCGTTTACTACATTTTTAATGTATTTGTTTGATATAATCGTATATTAAAACAAATATTTAATGAAGAGACGAATTGTAAGTAGTTGTTTTTTTCCTGCCCCCGTAAGGGGTGATATTCCCGTAAGGGGTTATCGGCCTCGTAAGTCATAATCGGCACAAATATTTAAGCTCCTGTAACAAATTATGCGAAAATTCTGCAGCTTTTGCATTTCTACATGGAATTAATTTGATTTAACATCTTTTTTGACGTGTTAGATAAGTCTTGCATAGCCCGGGTAGCTGAAAATTGCACTGGAAAACAGATAAAAACAAAATATCTCACACCCTTCCTCCGGGAGAAATTGAATTACAAATCGACCACTTGCCTTTTAATATATACACCTATTTTTTTCTGATGCAGAAATGAAAGTTGTTGAGAATAGCATTGCCCGATTTTTCAAACATGTTTACAAAGTTGACTAAAATTCATTAATCGGGAATACTCAACTATTTGTTGACACTTTTGAAGTCTCGTAAGTCATAGCCGGCAGTTCCCGTAAGGATTTTGAGTGCATAATCGCCGGTTACCCCTTACGAGTTTACCAGGCGTGATGCTGGTCCGTAGGTAAAACACTTTTTAATTTTATTTTTATTTTTTCTGAATGGCAAAACAATGCAAGGTCAGCATTAGTCGGGTTAGCGGAAGCGCGGGTATTTTTGTAGGCATAAGCGTAACTATTGTATTTTGTTTTTGTTTGTTTTGGTTTTACGTCCCTTACACGGTTTAGTTCACTTATATCGAGCTGATCGTTAAAAAGAGGTGCAAGAAAACCGGAGTGCTTAGAGAAAAAACACATCACCTTCTGTTGCAGATCTCAGCGTCTGACATGTTAACCGAGCCAGGCTCGAACCGACAGCGGTGAGAGATCAAATGGGCCCCGTCAAGCGATTTTGGTACTTATCGCATATGCGAGCAGCGAAGGTTCAGGCGAGCCTGCGCATCCGCGCAGTCTCGCCAGAACATTCGCTGCTCGCTCATACAAGCAGTGACTCAACAGGAACCTTCAGATTGATTACTTATCCACCAGGTCATGGGGCCCGTATACTGCTGTAAATATCAAATGTCATTGCGATAACAGGCGTGACGAAAACGTGCAGATACCACACTATCTTTGCCTGCTTGCTATATATTGCATGCCAACTCGGATGCTTTCAAATGTGACCGTGGTGTAAGGTTACGTTTCATGAGGGCTAAGATCAACGCTCTTCGCAGCAATATAATAATTATAATAAATGAAATAAAATGAAAGATGTTAAGAACGAGAATAGACCCAAACTGATAGAAAATAAAACACACATTAGGCCAGAGATACTAACAAAACTATAAACGTTAGCTGTCTAGAGCTTTGATGTCAAAGGGCACAAGCTTGTGAATCGATACCACAACACAGGAAACTGCTCTTTTAATATCTACAGTAAACTTTCACCTAGAGTTAAGACTATGTAGTGTGTGTGTGTGTGTGTGTGCGTGTTTGTGTTTCAAATAAATAAATAAATAAATAGACAAAACAGAAGTGAAGGTTACGAAAAGGAATCAATACAATTGACATACAGCTCCCATCAGTGGCACCAAAGGGAAAGAAACACAGATATGAAACAACTAGACCCTAATGAGAAATCAATAGCGGAAAGCCAAAAGGACAGTTACTTTCCCACAAAATGGCCAATTGGCAATCCAAAACCAAATAATATAAGCAGTACACACACTCAAAGACAAGCCATAACAAACATAAACCGCGACAGAAGAACCGCCCTGGAACGGTCAGTGAAACGAATTCCACTAGGAAGTGGGTGGGGTGGGGGGGGAGATGAAATCGATTTTACGTTGCCGCAATCCTCGCACTTACTTCCGTCGCGATACAGACAAATAATTTATTCAGTCCGCATAAAGGCATCATTGCAACATCTCCATGAACCCAAAAACCAAACCACCGTAGAGATTAACACACACACACACACACACACACACACACACACACACACACACACACACACACACACACACACACACACACACACACACAACAACAACAACAGCAACAACAGCAAAATAGAAGATTTATAAGATTTATAGATTGTTTGATTTTTATGTTCTTGGAGCTGTTGCACCGATGAGTTAGGAGGCCTTCACACGGACTGAACAATTCATTTGTCTAAATCGAGACGGATGTAATGGCGAAGATTGCAGCTGCGTAAAATTGATTTAAGCCGCCCCCTCCCCAGTGGAATTCGTTTCACTGACCGTTCCAATGCGGTTCTTCTGTCGCGATTTATTTTTGTAATTGTTTGTCTTTGAGTGTGTGTTTCGCTTATAAAATTTTGTTTTGGATAGCCCGTTGGCAATTTTGTGTGAAAGTAACTGTCCTTTTGGCTTTCAGCTATTGATGTTTCCATAAGGGTCTAGTTATTTCATGTTTGTGTTACTTTCCCTTTGGTGTCACTGCTGGGAGCTGTGGGTTAATGATATCGATTCCTGGTCATTGCCTTCACTTCTATTTGTCTTGTCTATGGACTTTGAATACGACAAAATGAGTTTTAGTTATCATAACGAAATAACAGAAAACAAAGCGATTGGTCTTTTTAATATAGATCTGCATCTCCTTAAAATTCGATCTTTTTTTTTTTTTCAACAGAAATATTGATGTCACCTTGCAAGAGCAAGCTCTTTGTGACGATATTCTCAGGTAGTAGATACTGGCGTATTTCGGTGACTATTTCTGCACAAATCAAGTTGAATCGTGTGCACACAAAAAGAAAATACTTATTACTGTCTACTTTGCCACATGTACAATTTGGACAAGTTTGGTATGAGATTTCTGGTGATGAAATACTGGTTTAATACCCTATATTATGTTCTCATGCGAGTTTGAAGTATCTGGGATAAGCTGTCTCCGTAGTGAAACAGAAGTGAAGCCAATGATCTGGAATCGATACAATTAAACCACAGATTCCACCCGAGACACCAAAGGGAAAGAAACACAAACATAAAATAACTGAACCCTAATGGAAACATCAATAGCGGAAAGCCAATGTGACAGTTACTGTTCCACAAAACGGCTGTCCAAAACAAAAAAGTATCAGCGTTACACACAAACAAAGACAAACCATAACTACCAAATAAATATGCAACAGAAGTACTGCCTCGGAACGGTCAGTGAAATGAATACCACTGGGGGGGGGGGGGGGGGGGGGGGGGGGTGCTTAGACAGATTTTTCGCGACCGCAATCCTCGCCTTCACTTCCGTCGTGATTTAGACAAACAATTTGTCAGTCCGCATAAAGACCTCCTGACTCATCAGTGCATCATCTCCGAGAACACAATGTTTGTTATATTGTGTGTAAGCAATCGTTGAAACAATGCAAACGAGGTAGCATTCTTAGTTGCATGTGGGCGATTGTTCTATGCATTGATCATTGAGGGACGAAACGAGTTAGCACAAGCACTAGCATTTGCACTGACTGACAAGTGATGATTAGAGTATCGAAGTTGATAGGCATAAATATCCTCCACATGTGGATGAATTAACTCTGTGAGATACAGAGGGTTAGACTCTTTTCCATCCTGAAAAATAAAAACAAATATAAGTTATGCAAATGTGAGACTATTCATGCGATTGTTGTGTCCATAATGGCTACAACTGACTTCTATATACATTTATTTATTTATTTAATTCATAGATATACGACCTGACAAAGGAAGATATACTGGAAACATAATTACAGATGGAATTGAGAAAAACGTTCCGGATGCTGCATATCAAGGTAAGTTTACCATCAAGTGTTTTATTAAGCCGTTTAGTACCGGAAACCCCAAAACGGGTACCAGGGCAAACAGTGAAGGCCCAGATCAGACGCCGCAAAACGGCGTCTGATCAGGGCTTTCACTGTTTGCAAAACGTTCACCGATTTTCCAAATCAATTTTGAAAAAAAAAAAAAAAAAAAAAAAAAAACAGAACCAGACATCCCTAAATTTTGAAATGGACTCCTGCTATATATAAGGAGGAAGATTCCATTTGGTAAAAAAAGGGTTAACAACGTACAAAAATCCGTGAAATGACCACAATCATCCCTTAAGAGTTTGTTTGTTTCATTTGAGGTTTAACGTCCCCGTCAACACTGTAAAGGTCATTTAGGAGATGTTGCTTCCAATTTTGTGGGACTTTTACCCGACATTGAGATGAAATGACATCTCAAGCCCTGTCGCCCAATGAAACCAATAGGGTTTATAAGCATGGACGGCCCAGCTCGCACCGCGGTTCCTGGACAGGCTTAGATCCTCTATGCGGGTTACCAGTACTAGTGTGCGGGCCGGATTCAGCTCTGCGTGGAAGCATCATGCAGCCCATATATTTCTTCAAGCCCCTATGGGCGGGGGCCACATCCCTTAAGAGAAAAGGCAGGAACTGGCAGAAGATGTCGGTCCACGTTAAACCCCAAAGGGTTGTCCTCTATAGTTCGCCGCTTTCGGCCGGGAGAACTTGTTAGCAGGGATGCCCACTTTGCCTAAAGGGATAGGTAAATTACCAAATCTTTGACGTCTTGTTGTCAAAGTTGGTGAGTTTACCGGCCAGGGTGTTGTATCACTTGGGAGATACTGCTGGTTGTGTGACAGTTATCTCTGACAAAACCGAGCTGCACACCGTTGGCATTACGATAACACATCCGTGTGATATAGTGCATTTTTCAAATCCCCAAAAAGGTATTTTTTTCTGATGAAAATTTGTGATATTTTCCTTATTTCTGCTCCAAACATAGGTTTTGGGTGCTCGTTTGAACCGCCTCATTGAGGCGGTTCTAACAAGTACCCACAACCTATGTCTTGGAGCAGAAATAAGGAAAATAATGTTTACCCACGTAAACCCCAGTTTTCTCTATATAAACTGAGGTTTAGGGGGTCTTTATTTCACGGACTTGTTCACGTGATGACTGTCTCCAGTTTCCGGATACTATATATGGGTCCCATACTGACCTGACATAATCCAGGATAGCTTTAGTCATTGTCTCTATCACCACGCTTTGATATCTTCAGTCCGACTGGTTATGTTCATCCCCACCCCAACACAAAGAAGAGGCAGGGTGCGGTTTGCCTTTTTAAACCCCGCCGCGAAGCGGAGCGGGGATTATAGAAATGACCTTCGTGTGTCCGTTCGTCCGTCCGTTTGTTTGTCCGTGACACTTTGTTGTACGCTCCGTATCTCCTGAACCCTTTGATAATTTTTCATTAATTTTCATAACAAATCAAGTATTCCCCTTTAGTGAGCCGATGTGCAGAAAACATAAATAAACCATACCGACTTGAGGTCAAGGTCACAGTTGAAGGTCTCGAATTTTGTGTCCGTTCCATATCACCTTTACTCCTGGAAGGAATTTCTTTAAACTTTAGTCAAATATCCTCCTCAGTGAGCTGATGTGCAGAACCAATAAATAAAAATGCCGACTCAAGGTCAAGGTCACAGGTGAAGGACATGAGTTTGAAACTTTGAATTTTGTGTCAGTTCCATATCTCCTTTACCGCTGGAAGAATTTAAACTGTGGTGAGATATCCCCGCAGTAAGCTGATATGCAGAACCCATAAATAAACAATGCCAACTCAAGGTCAAGGTCACAGGTGAGGTCAAGAGTTTGAAACTTTGAATTTTGTGTCCGTTTAATATCCCCATTTACCCTTCAAACGATTTTCATTAAACTTTGGTCAAATATCCCCCTTAGTGAGCTTATGTGCAGAACACATAATTAAGCCATGGCAATTCAAGGTCAGTGTCACATGTGAAGGTCACAAGGTTGAGCCTTGTTATTAAAGTGCGGCGGAGGATTTGGCTGTCCCTCAGACTGCTTTCTTGTTACAGTTGCATCAACATGGGGGTTCTCTATGATATGTTATCTAAAATAAACTATGCCCATGTACTTTCAAGTCTTTAAGGTTGACCCTTTATTGCCATGTACCTGGTAAGTGCTCTAAAAGTCCAGCCAGGTTCGTCCGTATTATAACCTGACTGTCGCACATCTGTTTGGTTTTAGAAGACTTGCCAGCCTGTATACTTTTGCTGAATACAGTAGAACTTCGATGGCTCGAACACCGATGGCCCGTTTACCATGGCTGGGTCGAACTCATACTTGAGCCCCTAGGAAAATCCTCAAGATAAGAAATGGTGGGCAATGATTAGGAGATTTTAGTCTTTTATCTTGCAAATGTATGCTGTATGTACTCATTAGAATCGCCTCGGTGAGGCGATTCTAATGAGTACACACAGCAAACATTTTCATTATACAACATCGAAAGATGTTCAAAAGTATCTTGTTTTGCCTCTTGGCAGTAACCTAGAGTGGCTCGAACTACCGCTGTCTCGAATAAATTTTCATGGTCCCAAAGGGGTTCGAGCCATCGAGGTTCGACTGTATGTTCTTGAAAGTGTTATCCTTTGGAAACAAGAAATACACCACCGAACCGGAAAATATAGTGTACCTGTTTTCTGGGCCATACTGGCTAGTTTCGGCCATTTAGGCCTCATCAGTGACCCTCAAATATTTTCAAGATTCAACAATGGAATCAATGATTCCAAAGGACAAGAAAATATAACCTACACTATAATGTAGGGCAGGGAGCCATTTTACGGCCGCCACACATTCCCAGACACCAGCTGTAGTGACGGCAACTATGTTCTAGAAAAGGTTTATCCTTTGGAAACAAGGAATACACCACAGAACTGAAAAATATGGAGTGTACATGTTTTCTGGGCCATATTTGCTGAAGTCTATCAAGATCCCACCGAAGTGCTGCAGAATCAGTCATCCTTGAGACCTTATGATAAAAAAGACTGTCATAAGCAAAGAGGCGAGCTCCAGAACTGACTTTCTACGGCAGGTTATTAATGGATAGGCAGAACAACAAAGGTCCGAGCACGGCATCATAACGGTCACAAACTATCGTCACGCAAACATTTGCTTGTTAAACCACTTATATACAGGTACAAATGGTATGCATGCGGGCGTATGTTACATTTTTGAACATACTGCTAAGCAAAATGAGGGTGGTCCATGGACTCAAATCTCCTACGTTTTTGGCAGTATTTTGTATGTGTCACCCAAATGTGGTCATGTGCATCTTGACTGTCAGACCAAAAACAGATATCCAAAGAGGCAGTCATACGAAAGCCAGCTTCCAAGACCGTGCAGCAGGAATGGATATAGTCCAACAGATAATCGAGCCGCGCCAAGCGAATTTGGGTCTTCGAGCATTCCGTCATGACAAATTTTAACTGCGCATGCCCAGCCATTCAGAGGGGCCAAGGATATGGCTTTCTGTCTGAACGTTCCTCTTGATTCACTGCTTGTATGAGCGAGCAGCGAAGGTTCTGGCGAGACTGCGCGGATGCGCAGGCTCGCCTGAACCTTCGCTGCTAGCATAGGCGATAAGTACCAAAATCGCTTGACGGGGCCCAATCACAGTCGCCCTTGACTTTAGCTAGGCGCTTGACAAAGTTCCGCATGGATGCCTTGTAGCACTGTCGAGCTTAGATTCGACTAAATATAAAGCAACCTCTTACAGTGGATCCAGAACTTTCTGGCCGACAGGGGCCAACCAGACCTGGCCAAAGGCCAGTATTGCCCCATTACCGATAATTTGATGTTCTTCACGGCTATTAACTACCTAAGGGGTGTAAATGATGAATGTGTTTGCTCAAAAGGCAGTGCATTTTTCATATTGATTTAAAATATGCATGCGATTTGCATAGACAAGTACAAACATCTAGTCAGCGCCCCCATAGGGGCTTGAAGAAATATATGGGCTGTATGATGCTTCCACGCAGAGCTGAATCCGGCCTGCACACTAGTACTTGTAAACGCTTAAAGGATCTAAGCCTGTCCAGGTACCACGGTGCGAGGCGGACCGTCCATGCTAATAAACCCTATTGGTTTCATTGGGCGACAGGGCTTGGGATGTCATTTCATCTCAATTATGGGTAAAAGTCCCACAAAATTGGAAGAAACGTCTCCAAAATGACCTTCACAGTGTTGACGGGGACGTTAAACCTCAAATCAGCCAACCAACCAACAAACATCTAGTTAAGGGCAGTCAATATACCATCATTATCATATGACGTCACGTCTGAGAGTGTAATAACGTCGTGTAATATTTTCGATAATCCACTAGTGGATTAAATATGCAAATTAGCTAGATACGTCCCGTAACGTTACATGTACGACGTCCTTATCGACGTAGCGTTTACTAATGGCGGACTATTGAATTTTTTTTTGTAAACAATCGTGAATTAAATGCGTTTTAAATGTCATATGATAATTAGAATCTTGCATTCGTGCTCATGCAGTATTGAATTTATTAAACTCGTTGAGGAAAAGGGATAAAATGCTCGGCAAAGCCTCGCATTTTATCCCTTTTCCTCAACTCGTTTAATAAATTCAATAATACATGAACACTCATGTAAGATCCTCTATATACATACATGCAAAGACGAACTATAACAAAAATGAACCACAACAGGAGAACCGCCATGGAAGTGTTAATGAAAAACAAATACTGGGGGTTGGGTGTGGGTGGGTGGGCGGGGGGGGGGGGGGGGGTTAAACGATTTTACGAGGCCACAACCTCAACCTTGGTTCTATCGTAATTTAGACAAATCATTTGTTCTGCATGAGGGATTTGTACCTCATTAGTGCAACATCTCCGAGTACACAAAACTCAAAACGAATACAATGGTTTTACAACGATGATGACTCGACAACACTAAATAACTGAAGAAACCAAACAGTTGGACACCGATGGACCCTACAAGAGACAGATATTACTTACAAGTGTTTAATTAAGGCTTTAAGGTCGTCATTGTGTCCCAGGCACTACCCACCTGCGTGCAATTAAAGAGGATCCGTGGCTGGGTTAAGTACCATGCCTGCAGTCCATTATGCTTAGCTTGAATGAAAGGCTTATTTTAAAGGTTTAACAGCGTGCATGGTAGTTAACCCAAACACTATTGATAACTTTGCTCCCCTCTTTAATTGCATGCCAGTGGGCCAGGCCTCAGATTCCATGACGGTTCCAGCGTAAAGGCATACTTATATAATGGTGGTTGGTGCCTGATGCTCTGTCTCTTGTTGGGCCCGTAAGAGTCTAACTGTTGGTTTTTGTTCTGTTCCAGCATTTCAGTGGTTTGTTGCTATCGAGTCCTCGCCGTTTTTTCATCTCTGTGGCTGTTGGATTTTTGTGCTCTCATGGGTGTTGCACTGATGAGTTACATTACGAAAACACGACTATAAGGTTTACCCCTGTAAACCCCAGTTTTACTATATTAAAGTGGAGTTCAAGGGGGTCAAAATTATATAGGCGTGTTTTTGTGATTGGAAGTCTGCATGCTTCGTTTTCTGATCATTACGTTCATTTCTATCTCTCAAAAACACGCCTATATAATTCTGACCGCCATGAACCCCACTTTTATATAGTAAAACTGGGGTTCACAGGGGTAAATCTTACTTTTCTTATTTATGCGCTAAAATATATATTTTGAGTACGCGTTAGAACCGCTTCGATGAGGCGGTTCTAAAGAGTACCAACATCCTATATTTTGAATAGAAAAAAGAAAAAATGTCACGATTTTTTTTTTATCTTAAAATGTTCGTTTTTTTTTTCGGGGATAAAGGTTACATTGTATTTGAATAGGTGTGTTTTCGTAATGTAATTTGACTCATTACAGCAGGATAACACACCCATGTGACATTAGTGCATTTTTATCATATTTTGTTTTTCTGATTAAATTTTATTTTGCTCGTCTTTCGTTTGTTAACATATTATAATGGTGTTTTGTTTCAGAACCGTCTCATTGAGGCGGTTTTAACAAGTGTCCAAAACCAACTTATGTTTTTAGCCGAAATAAGAGAACTTTTGTAAAAACATTTGTAAATACCAATGTCTCTTTACAATATCATGCTCAAAAAGGTGATGTTTATTCATTTATTTATTTTGTTATTGTATTTGTGTGCAATTTAATTTAGAATAATTATATTTGTTTCTTTATTGTGAATTGTTATGTTTGTTTTATTACTATTATTATTATTATTATTATTATTATTATTTTCAGTGTTTGGAGAAAGCAAGAGGAAAAAGAGAAATATTTTTAAAACTAGTAAGTCGTTTCTTCTAGTCCATCACGAAAACACGCCTCTATAATATTGATCCCCTTGAACCCCACTTCTACATAGTAAAACTGGGGTTAATGGGGGTAAACCTTATTTTTCTTATTTCTGCTCTTAAATATACACTGTGGATACTCGTTAGAACCGCCTCGACGAGGCGGTTCTAACGAGTATCCACAATCTATATTTAGAGCAGAAATAAGAAAAATATCACAATTTTTCATCCTAAAATCTTCATTTTTTCGGCGATAAAATGTGGTATGTATTTTTATATGGGGGCTCCAGTTAACTTCCCGATCCGAAGGACGGTGCACTTTATGACATTCATCCATGCAAATGATGCCAATGGAGCGTGTTCGGACACCGAAATTTTATCGCCGCTGCCGGGGATCGAACCCTGGACCTCTAGCATCAGAGCAAGTGCACTAACCACTGAGCTATCACGCTCCGTTTACTGCTTCCTATTCCTTAGAACTTTAAACTAGACATGCTTTAATTTCATTGGCAGTAACGTTTGGCTCCGGCAGGCAAAGCCTCAAACATTGTCGCCGTTTTTTTACGGCTCGCCTATTTTAATACGCTCGCTTCAGGAAGAAGTTGGTGGAATAAAGGCATATGTACTGAACATTTGGCTGAAGAGAGGCTTGTGGTTAATAATCATATCTATCGTAATTCGTACCCATCGGAATTCTTAAATTTTTTCTAAATAACTAAGTTCCAAATGTTGAATAAAAATTGTTAAGTAGAAAGGCGAGAGCATCACACACTTTCTGAAATGTCCATAATGTGCAGTTTTATGCTCTTCAAAAAAAAATAAATATTTTCTTACATTACAAGCAAGATAGAGGGAATCTCCCTTGTAGAATGTCCATTCAATTTAATCATCTTTGGTCTCTTAACTATTCAAGGTTTCAAATAAACCAAAATCAAGACGTTTACGTGCATCCCTGCTAGCATTCTACATAAATCTACAGCGGGCCGTTAGCGGCCCGTCAGCTACCCTGACGGGCCGCTAACGGCCCGCTGTAGATTTATGTAGAATGCTTACTTAATTAGTCTGTCTACGCTTAATTTGTCCTCGCTTTACACTATACTACCTCAAAATTGTATGAAAGAAAAACTTAACTGCCATTACGAAAACACGCCTACACAAATACATTGTAAAGTTTACCGCCGAAAAACGAAAATTTTATCATGAAAAATTATGATTTTTTTTTTATTTCTGTTAAAAATACATTATGTGGGTACACGTTCGTAATGTCTAAGGCACGCCCATCGGGGCTTGGAGAAAATAGATGCTTCCATGCAGAGCTGATTCCCACAGCACATGAGTACTGGGAAACCGCCTATAAGGACTAAATAGAAGTGGAGACCGAGTCTGATCAGGCAAAATGATGCGAGTCGGACCATCCATGCATGTAAACCTTTTAGTTCATTGGGCGGCAGGGCTTGCGATGGCATTTCATCTCAATGTCGGGTTAAAAGTCCCACAAAATTGGATTCAACGTCTCCACAATGACCTACATTGTGTTGCCAGGGCCGTTAAACCTCAATTCAAACAAACAAACCAACAATTCCTGCTAGAAATACTATGGAAAATAGAAGTGAAAACAATGATCAGGAATCGATACAATTAACCCACACCTCCCATCAGAGACACCAAAGGGAAAGAAACACAAACATGAAATAACTAGACCCTAATTGCAACATCAATAGCGAAAGCCCACAGGACAGTTACTTTTCCACAAATTAGCCAGTTGATTATCCTAAAGCAAAAAGACATAAGCTATACATACATTCAAAGACGAACTATCATAAAAATAAACCGCGACAGAAGATATCGCTTTGGAACGGTCAGTGAAAATTATTTCACTGGAAGTCTTCCCATACCGTCAGATATGAAGGATCTTACATGAGTGTTAATGTATAACTAGTTGATAAAAGGGATAAAATGCGAGGCATAGCCGTGTTTATTAAATTTAAATATAACACATGGCAACGAATGCAAGATTCATTTGATCTAATGACATTTAGAGTGCATGTTATTCCCTATTTAGTTTCTAAAAATGTCAGTATTCCGCCATTTCAGGGACGTCGTACGTGTATGTAACTAATTTGAATATTTAATCCATTCGTGGATCACCGAAATCATTTCATGGCGTTATTAAATTCGCAGACGCGACATATGGGCCCCGTCAAGCGATTTTGGTACTTTTCGCCTATGCGAGCAGCGAAGGTTCAGGCGAGCCTGCGCATCCGCACAGTCTCGCCAGAACCTTCGCTGCTCGTTCATACTAGCAGTGAATCAAGAGGAACCTTCAGACAGAAAGCCATATCCCTGGCCCCTCTGAATGGCTGGGCATGCGCAGTTAAAATTTGTAATGACGGAATGCTCGAAGTCACAAATTCGCTTGGCGGGGCCCATATTATAAAACAAATACAATAACAAGAGTCTTCATATTTTATTTTAAATATGTGTGTAATGTATACTCATTTGAATGAGATCGACAAAAATGTAAAAATGTTATTAGAAGGTTTGTTAGTTTAACGACCTAGTCAACTCTATTTTAGTTCATGTTTGAGCCGGTTAGTGTACCTATCCACACGTTTCCTGGGCAGGTTTATTAAATATTGATAATACCTATTTTGATTGTTTGATCAGTCAGATTTACCCCCTAGAACTTCAGTTAAATAAAGCAAATTCTTCTGATACCGAAGCCCCGTTTTTGGATTTACATCTATCTATTGTAGCTGGATTTGTTTCGTGCAAAATTTATGATAAACGCGATGACTTTGATTTTGAGATTGTAAATTTTCCTTTTTTGGATGGTGATGTTCCTCGTGCGCCATCCTATGGCGTTTATATTTCGCAATTAATTCGATTTGCTAGAGTGTGTAGTCATGTAACTGACTTCAACACTCGTAATAAATTATTAACGGCTAAACTTCTTAATCAGGGTTATCGGTACCATAAACTACGCAAAGCCTTTTCAAAATTTTATAGACGCCATTCTGATTTAATTTCAAAATTCAATATTGGACTTAAATCTCTTCTGCAACAAGGTCTATCGGAACCCGAATTTTATGGTGACTTAGTATATAAATTCAGAAAAATATATAACCGCAATGACTTCAGCACCCAATTTCGTAAAATCATTCTTCGATACAACATGGGTACAACATGGATATTATACGACAGACTGCATGCATGGTAGTTAACCCAATCACGGTTGGCAACTTTGCTTCCCTCTTTAATTGCACGCCGGTGGGTCAGGCCTCAGATTCTATGACGGCTCCAACGTAAAGGCTTATTGAAAATTAAAGAGATAATGTTGGTTGGTGCCTGATGCTCTGTCTCTGGTCGGGCTCATCGGAGTCTAACTGTTGGTTTTCTTTTGCTCCAGCATTTCAGTGGTTTCTTGCTGTCGAGTCCTCACCGTTGTCTCACCTCTGTGGTTTTTTTATTTCTGTGTTTACGGAGATGTTGCACTGATGAGTTAGGAGGCCTTCATGCGGACTGAACAAATTATTTGTCTAAATCGCGACGGAAGTAAGGGCGAGGATTGTGGCCACGTAAAATCGATTTAAGCCCCCCAGTGGAAATCTTCCACTGACCGTTCCAAGGCGGCTCTTCTGTGGCGATTTATTTATGTTGTTGTTTGTTACTTACTGTGTGTATCACTTGTGTCTTTTAATTTTGGATGGCCATATGGCCATTTTGTGGGAAAGTAACTGTCCATATGGCCTTCCTTTGTTTAGGTTTCCATTATGGTCTGGTCGCTTAATGTTTGTATTTCTTTCCCTTTGGTGTCTTTTATGGATGGAGTAAGTTAATTGTATCAATTCCTGATCTTTGTTTTACTTCTACTTTTTATACGTAAGCGGCTACTCAGTACAGTTCACATTCATTCGCCAAAGACTGTCAACTTCCCAACTTGAATCAGCGGAAGGGAGAGAATGACCGTAGAAATGATTTCATTAACTATCTCTACGTAAGAATGTTGCCGATCCCAGCAGGTATCGAATCTGCGTCATCCTAATCACCAGTCAGACGCGCATCCGACTGAGCTACCGAGGCCGGCATAATTAGAAGGGCGACTCGTTTTCTGTTTCAAACTGTCGCTACAACGATTGATTACAAGCTTGAAATTTAAGTCAATCTCTATCCGATCTGCTTACTAGTCTCGGGTGAACGATTTAAATTATAAATATAAAGTAGATTGTTTAACATATCATAGGCACGTGGTGGAGAACTTTATCCATGGTAGGAGTGTGATATACTATGAGCAGCGTGGTGTGGAAACATTTTTATGGCATTTTCGCACATGAAAAGTGCAAATCAACCTTTGTATCCGCGCAGTCTGATCGGCACATTTGCATTCGCGGCTTTAACAGAACAATACGTCAATTTTCTGCATCTGAACGTTCGTCTGAAATCAAACCACTGTCACCACTGGACATGTGCGGAAATTATTGTTATGTGTTCGTGGACGGGTCACAATCGAACTTAATCAAAATGTTGGACTTTTCTATAATTTCTGAAAGTAGAAATAATTACTGGCTATTCCTGACGCTGGGCTATTTCACATTGGTATCTTATTATAATATGAGCCCGCCAAGCGAATTTGTGTCTTCGAGCATTCCGTCATGACAAATTTTAACTTCGCATGCCCAGCCATTCAGAGGGGCCAGGGAAATGGCTTTCTGTCTGAAGGTTCCTCTTGATTCACTGCTCGCAGAGGCGATAAGTACCAAAATCGCTTGACGAGGCCCGTATCATTTTAACAGTGCTGGTTGGGTTGTGTCGACATGTTCACAACACAAACTCACCCTGTGTTATAGTGCATTATTTCATATCTCAAAAACTGATATTTTGTTTTTTTCTATGATGAAAAAACGATTACATGAATAGACAGATGAATAAATAAATATAAAAGTATATATTTACGTTTGTCTTCTGCAAATATAGACTTTTGGGAAACAATTGTGTTGTTACACACTGTCCATGGAGAAACAAAATGATATAATGTATTTTCTCTTTTATTGACAGTAAGGACTATACCTGACACCGTTTGACGGTCTTTTACTGCTATATGTACCACGGACCTTAAAATATATTTTCTAACACTAGTCGCCTATACAGCTAATGGATAAATCTTGTGATATTTTGAGTGATAAATCACTAGGCGGAAGAGTGCGTCACGAAGAGCCGCCTTTTTAGTTTCATGACGTCATTCATTGTTACCCTGACGTTAGATTGTGTAACGTCGTTTTCTTGTGTCAGAAATGTTATGAAAACAGGTAATCGCATGTGACACAGTCAGTTTTATTGGCGAGATAACTTCACACAACGGTGTAAGGTAGGGAGAACCTGAAGGAATCAATAGCATTCTCATCGACTTTTAGTGTGTTAGAATCGAAATAGATCAGCTCTGGTGTCGTGATTTATATCTACATTACAACTGACCTCCTACCAGTGATATATCACCCAATAAATCACTGCTAGAGCTGATCTATTTCTTAAATAAAATGTTGCCCTGAAAGCGCCACTATTCTCCATAAAACAGTTTACATGGATATTCATTGCACACAATAATTCACTTCAAGTTTATGTTTTCATCTCTACTGTTTTAGCTGGGTCTTTGCTGAGGGGTATTCTTGCTACAAAACGACTTCTGAGTGGTGCAAGGAAGATGTTTACGTCCAAAGCGTACACACAGTACGAAAAAGTAGGTGGACAACACCAAGCAGTTAGAGATTTTTTCTCCGTGCAGCCGACCGAAGTTCTAGATCAAGGGGTAAGAGATTATAAGAATCTGATATGGGCTTCACGAAAACATGCCTATACAATTTTGACCCCCTCAAACCCAACTTTTATATACAGAAGAACTTCGATGCCTCGAACACCGATGGCTCGTTTACCATTGATGTGTCGAACCCATTCTTGAGCCCCTAGCGAAATCCTCTACATAAGAAATAATGGGGGATAATTAAGGAGATTTTAGTCTTTTATCTTCCAAATGTATGCTGTGTGTACTCATTAGAATCGCCTCGATGAGGCGATTCTAATGAGTACACACAGCATACATTTTCATTACAGGACACCGAAAAGATGTCTAAAATTATCTCATTCTGCCTCCTGACAGTAACCTCAGTGGCTCGAACTACCCCTGTCTCGAACAGATTTTCGAGGTCCCAAAGGTGTTGGAGCCATTGAAGTTTAACTGTAGTAAAACTTGGGTTCATAGGGGTAAACCTTATTTTTCTTATTTCTGCTCTTTAATATTGATTGTGGATACTCGTTAGACCCGCCTCGATGAGTACCCACAATTTATATTTTGAGCAGAAATAAGAAAAAAATTCACAATTTTGCATCTAAAAAATCGATTTTTCGGAGGTAAAGTTTACAATGTATTTGTATAGGCGTGTTTTCGTAATGCTCCTTTGTGAATGGACGTTTCCATCCCGAGGAATGACATGCTGAGCGGAACCGAGGCTTTGCCGAGGTTCCGCTCAGGTCGGTCAACTAGAGGAGATTCTGTTATAGATGGGCGTTTCCAGCCCGAGGAATAACCGTGCTGAGCGGATCCGAGGGTACGCCGAGGTCCGGCTCAGCAAGGTCATCCCGAGGGTTGGTTATCCGCGGTTCCGCTCGGACTGGAAAGGCCTTCTTCAACATAACACCAGATAAGATTCTTTTTATTACATAACACCATCGACAATTTTCACTTTACTTTATTTAACGTTTTAGTTTTCGCGCACAATACTTGTGTAGTTTGCATTACGCAAACACGCCTATACAAATACATTGCAACCTTAATCGCCGAAAAATTTTATGATGAAAAATTGTGATATTTTTCTTATTTCTGCTCAAAATATAGATTGTGGGCAGCCTTTAGAACCGCCTCATCGAGGCGGTTCCAACGAGCACCCACAATCTATATTTTAGAGCAGAAATAAGACAAATAAGGTATACCCCCGGAAACCCCAGTTTTACAATATAAAAGTGGTGTTCAAGGAGGTCAAAATTATATAGGCGTGTTTTCGTGATGCTTGGGTTAGAACACCAAAGTTATAACAGCGCTAAAACCACGGAATTCCTTACCTGGCGCGCGAGAAAAAAAACTACACAATAGATACATACAAAATCAGACGTGACGGCAATGATCAGGAATCGATACAATTAACCCACAGCTTCGACCAGAGACACCAAGGGAAAGAAACACAAACCTGAAACATCTAGACTCTAATGGAAACAGCCAAAAGGACAGTTATTTTTCCTCAACATGGCCAATTGGCTATCCAAAACAAAATAGTATAAGCGATACACACACTCAAAGACAGGCCATAACAAAAATAAACCACGACAGAAGAACGGCATTGGAACGGTCAGTGAAACGAATTCCACTAGGGGCTTGTCGATTTTAGGAGGCCACAATCATCGCCCTAACTTCTGTCGCGATTTAGACAATAATTTGTTCAGTCCGCATGAAGGCCTCCTAACTCATCATTGTAACATCTCCGTGAACACAAAAAGCAATCAACCACACATATGATACAAGTCATCATTGATTGACGTTGAAGCTCACAAAATTTTGGTGTAACATAAGTTAGATTGTGTAATTGACACAATGGTGAAACAAAAATGAGGCCTCGCGAAAAACATCCCAAAACGCCAGTTTAATAAGAAGTGAATGCGCTATTTCTTGTTAACCCTTTACCACTCAGATACGTGTTTTTACATGTCTGCACCCCCTCCCCCCATTTTAAGCCACAGAAGCACCTAAAATCTGCATTTTTACCCCTGGAGAGTTATGTTTGCTTTAGGATTTGTTGGGCCAAAAAGTGACCTGTATTTTCGCGCGGCTCCCCACTAAAATATTCTGGGGTGTGTGTGGGGGGATTGGAGAGGGGGGGGGGGGCGTTGCCCGCCCCACCCCCCCCCTCACCTCCCGAAAAATTTTGGGTGTATGGCCCAACCAGCCGTTAAAATTTTTATCTGAGGGTGTATGGCGTCAAAAATGCCTGACAATCGATGCTGATAAAACATGCTGCAAACAGTGAAAATGGCCAGTACCAAACACCTTAATTGTTGCCTTGACAGCTGTGTGAAGATTAAAATGTGGTCAAAAATTCATGTGAAAACACACTTTTTGTCAACTTTGAGATGCCCCCTCTTTACCATGACAACAATGATTAAGTCATGAAAGGTTGCATTTGAAAGGCTACTGCCCAATGAACATTCATACCGAGTTGGGTGTAAAACAGACCATCCATTATGAAACAATGGCTAGTTGAAGTTGCTGTCAGGTGCAACACTGTGAAAATCAGCGAAATTCACAAAATCCCTGAGCGGTAACGGGTTAAGACAGGGCAGTTCTAACAAGGCGGAACTAACATGCACATGCCATACCTGTTTGTACCATTTGTAAGAAAAAAAACAAAAAAAAAAAAAAACAGCAAAGATCTCTTTGTAGAAAGAAAACATTTTATCATATGACGTCGTGCCTGAGAGTGTAATAACGCCATGTAATACTTTCGATAATCCACTGGTGGATTAAATATGCAAATTAGCTAGATACGTCCCGTTACGTTACATGTAAGACGTCCTTATCGACGTCGCGTTTTCTAATGGCGGAATATTGATATTTTTATAAACAATCGAACATAAAATGCGTTTTAAATGTCATATGACAAACAGAATCTTGCATTCATGCTCATGCATTATTGAATTTATTGAACTCGTTGAGGAAAGGGATAAAATGCTCGGCAAAGCCTCGCATTTTATTCTTTTTCTCAACTCGTTTAATAAATTCAATAATACATGAACACTCATGTACGATCCTCTATTTCTCACATACAAACGTCAATGAGACTGACACATCCGTGTTTTTTCGAGACAGCTTCCATGCGATTTTTGACGCTCTAAATTATGGAGCAAAGGCCGGAACATACATTCTTGCACACCAGACAAGGAAATCCGCGATTTTACCCTGGGATAGAAATTTATGTTCTGACCCTTGTGTTCCCATCCCAAATCAAATATAATCGCCTGTTTGATAAATGCACTGGTTCATTACGACCTTGTGTGCGCCGTCGTTAAGGTTGACGTCATGCATGATCCGTGACGTCACTTTACAGTCCTGCAGTGTCAACACAATATGGCAGACGTTGGTAACCGAAGTGAGTGCAGCATTGAAATTCCGCGCTAAGAAATTAAAAGTATGCAAGAAAAAGAATCCAATATTGATGTGAGGGGCGGATAGAAAAATCCGTCCCAAGGGATCACTGTCCGGCATCACTCGGCAAGTCTCGTGATGCCGGACAGTGACCCTTGGGACGGATTTTTCTATCCACCCCTCACACCCATATAAGATTCTTATATTGTAAGCTAGTAAAACGGCGACTGAGAAGCTCAAGCGACTATTATAAAAAACATCAAGTATGGGTATCCATTTTAATAAAACAGAAAGGAACATTTTGCTACCAAACTTTCACGACTGTTGTTAAAATATTTGAGCCAGTGCACAACAAAATCTACAATAAGACGCGTGCGCCCAACGAAGACTCAGATCAGCCTGTGTATCCGCGCAGTCTGATCAGAGTCTTCGTTGGGCACTCTAAGGAAAGCTAAAGGTACAATGCTCCTTCATGCAACATGAGGAGACTCTGGTTAGACTATATAGATGCACAGGCTTATATGATTCTTCGCTGGGCGCACATGTCTTGTTGTAGGTTTTGTCGTGCGCTGGCTCAGTTTTGGTTTTTCCTCTTTTGTCTCTAGCCTTTCACGGAAGATAAGGCGGTACCGGCCAGGAGCCCTCATCTTTGCTGCCTCTAGTGATTAATTTTGTGTTATATGAATTGACTGAGTTAGGATATTATTATGCGAACTCAATATTTTGTACATGTTTTTTAATATTGGAATTACATCTGAACCACGGGCAACGGATTGTCGGCAGTAAGAAGATATTTAAGCCCTCACCTCACCCACCCCTGCAGCCCCGCCCCACCCCAAACCCTACGCATATGGCTTGTGCTGCCGACCGTTCTATTGTGTTTTTCTTTCAATGTTGCTTTCATTGTATTTCAACTTGACAGTTTTGTGCTTTTATTTTATTGTGCATTGTTTGAAAGCGCTTTCTGACTGAGGAAGACAGGACTTTTTGTTCCGCTCGTTAAGCGCTTGCTGAGGTGCTCTTTCCCCCGTTTTCCCTGTTTGTGCAAAGGGTAATTGTAGCTCTGGTTGGATTTCCTTTTACATTTCTGCAATCGCTATATTTAGGCGAATCGATTATGGTTTAGCAACTGCGATAGGAAATCGCACCCCTCTCATCCAGGATACAGGAGGTAAACATGTAATAGGCAATTCTAATTTCAAACGTGCCTCCTGGACTCTCTGGTTGCGATGTTTGATAACACAGGCAGCGGTGGCTCGATTATCTCTGTGATTAAGAAATAGATTAATTCTACCAGTGGATTGTCGAGTAACATTACGAAAACACGCCTATACCAATATATTGTAAATTTTACCACCGAAAAAATGAAAAATTTAAGACAAAAAATTGTGATATTTTTCTTATTTCTGCTCCAAATATAGATTGTGGGCACTCGTTAGAACCACCCCATCGAGGCGGTTCTAACGAGTACCCACAATCTATAGTTTAGAGCAGAAATAAGAAAAAATAAGTTATACCCCCCCTCCCCCGGAATCCCCAGTTTAACTATATAAAAGTGGGGTTCGAGGGGGTAAAAACTATATAGGCGTGTTTCCGTGATGTAAAGCAAGTTTGGAGGTCAGTTGAAAAGTTCATTAAATTACGAGCGCGTAGCGAGAGTAATTTATCTATTTACAACTCACCGAGTTGATCTTTTTTTATTCAAAGCACTTAAATCGACAAAAATATTGCTGCTTCCTTCAAATTCTCCAACCTTTTCGCATTACGAAAACACGCCTATACAAATACATTGCCATTTTTGGGGGCCAAAAATAGAAATTTTAAGATGAAAAATTGTGATATTTATCTTATTTCTGCTCAAAACATAGATTGCGGGGACTCGATAGAACCGCCTCGACGAGGCAGTTCTATCGAGTACCCACCATCTATGTTTTTGAGCAGAAATAAGAAAATTAATGTATACATCCTTAAACCCCAGTTTTACTATATAAAAGCGGGGTAGGAGGGGGTAAAAATTATATAGGCGTGTTTTCGTGATGTCATTGGTACAATAAATCCCGACAGCCCTTTTAACTGTATCACATGCATTTATGACCGCGTTACGATAACAGACCCGTGCGGCATTGTGCAATTTTTCTCATCTCCAAAATGGCTACTTTTTCTAGAAAAAATCCGTGATATTTTTCTTATTTATACTGCAAACATAGGTTGTGGGTGCTCGTCAGAACCGCCTCATTGAGGCGGTTCTAACGAGTACCCACAACCTATGTCTTGATAGGTTGTGGGTGCTCGTTAGAACCGCCTCATTGAGGCGGTTCTAACAAGTACCCACAAACTATGTCTTGGAGTAAGAATAAGAAAAATAATGTTTACCGACGTAAACCCCAGTTTTCTTTATACAAAATGGGGTGTAAGTGGGCGTTAATTTCACGGACTTGTTCACGTGATGGATAACAGACCCGTGCGGCATTGTGCATTTTTTCACATCTCCAAAATGGATGCTTTTCTGATGAAAACCTGTGACAATTTCCTTATTTATACTCCAAAAATAGGCTGTTGGTGCACGCGAGAACCGCCTCACTGGGGCAGTTCGTTATTGAGGCGGTTCTAACGAGTACCCAGAACCTATGTATTGGAGCAGAAATAAGAACAATAATGTATATTTCCCGTAAACCCTAGTTTTCTCTATATAGAGTTGGGTTTAGGGGTATTCGTGTTCATTAAACGGTCTTGTTCACGTGATGGTGCGTACAGTCAGTTTTAATGCGTTAAAATGGCGTTACATCGTATAAAATTTTATTTCATTTCATTCACTTTCTAATACTTAATCATTTCCTCAGCTAATGCGTATGTAGAAAGCAGTACATGTACTAATGAAATGTGGAAAAGGACACACCGCGTAATGTCTGGCGTGGGACTCGAACCCGGAACCCCTCGATCACGAGTCAAGTGTTTTATCACTGCACCGAATCAACGAGTGACGTCATAAAATGGCGGCGTTTCACCTTACGATCTTCTTGCAGAATCATAAAAGGTTTTTCCATTGACATGAAACAAACTGTGTAACACACGATCTTGAACGTCTTAAATTAAAGATTATGCAGAAGAGAAATGATGTTTGAAAATGAATGTTTGTTAACTTTTTTTCTAGTTCTATCAAACAACATTGGTGCGAACGGGTATGTATGTATGTATGTATGTATGTATGTATGTATGTATGTATGTATGTATGTATGTATGCATGCATGCATGTATGCATGTATGTATGTATGTATGTATGTATGTATGTATGTATGTATGTATGTATGTATGTATGTATGTATGCATGCATGCATGCATGCATGCATGCATGCATGCATGCATGCATGCGTGTGTGTGTGTGTGTGTGTGTGTGTGTGTGTGTGTGTGTGTGTGTGTGTGTGTGTGTGTGTGTGCGTGCGTGCGTGCGTGCGTGCGTGCGTGCGTGCGTGCGTGCATGCATGCATGCATGCATGTATGTATGTATGTATGTATGTATGTATGTATGTATGTATGTATGTATGCATGCATGCATGCATGCATGCATGCATGCATGAATTTAATTAATGTAATGTAATATAATGTAAGTGTGTGTGTGTGTGTGTGTGTGTGTGTGTGTGTGTGTGTGTGTGTGTGTGTGTGTGTGTGTGTGTGTGTAAAAGTCAAAAAGCTATAATCGTTAATTTTTTTTATCACAAGTACCCCCATTTTCAAAATCAGCAAGAATCACCATTGCTTAAACGATGTATTTTGTGCATATTTCATTTCGGATACATCGTGTTCATCGGGGTATCTTGGACGTTATATTATCATTGTTTGTCAAACCGTTTAATGTTTCAGCTGCCTAATACTTGGGAATGTAAATAGAACTGCACGATAGTACGGATCCCGGGAAAGGGCATGATTTTTTATACCACTACGAAAACACGCCTATACCAATACATTGTAACCTTTATCGCCGAAAAAATGAAAATTTTAAGATAAAAAATTGTGATATTTTTCTTATTTCTGCTCAAAATATAGAGTTATTTCTGCTCAAAATATAGAGTGTGGGTACTCGTTAGAACCGCCTCGACTCTATATTTTAGAGCAGAAATAAGAAAAATAAGGTTTACAACTGTAAACCCCAGTTTCACTATATAAAAGTGGGGTTCGAGGGGGGGGGGGGGGGTCAAATTATATAGCCGTGTTTTCGTGATGGTTATCTGCACAATATAATACGTTGTTCGCACAACTTAATATCTTGTTCGCACAACTTAATGTCTTGTTCGCACAACGTTCCGTACGACTGTCTGTTGTTTAGAAGAAAATCTTTGGCTAGTAAATTTCAATTTTTTATTTGCACACGCGTGCGCTTGTGTGTTGATTTGTTACTTACTGAAGAGTCTAAATTTATTGGCAGGGTTTGAAATCGGGCAAGATCGGGGACAGAAGGATCACACTCACCCTTGGAAAAGACCCTGTAGTCACCATCTTCATTCCAAAAAGGTTTCCGAGTAAAACTATTGACCAAATGGTGGACAGTATTATCTATAGGACATACCAATAACATGTGTGTATATGATAAACTATTCAATGAAGACCTGATGCACATACTAATATGCGATAAATGTGCCGCAGAAAGTCAAAATGTGTCTTGAAACTTTTGCACATAGTCTTGGATTCTGATCAGCCTGTGTATCCGCGCAGTCTGATCAGGGACTATACTATGCGCTATCCAGATGCACGTTAGCTTAAAGTGTCACCATGCGGCCGGAGGAAACACTTCCTTACTATGAGTGAATACCGGACCATTCATTTGAGCCTTCATTAAGCACGCGTCAAAGCACCGGGCTCTATGACATGAGCATGTCCCAGGAAAACATGTCTTCGGTTTCTCTTCACTAGGTAAGACACAAATCACACAGACTAGATAGTGTCTTGAAAGTTTTCACCAACCAAGCAGCGAACACGAAGGCGCTGACCAGACTGCACAGATGTTGTCCGCAACTATCATACACCGAGAAAATCTGAATTTTTCATTACGTAAACACGCCTATACAAATACATTGCCACCTTTATCGCCGAAAACATGAACATTTGGTGATTAAAAATTGTGATATTTTACTTATTTCTGCTCCAAATATAGATTGTGGGTACTCGTTAGAACCGCCTCATCGAGGCGGTTCTAACGAGAACCAACAATCTATACTTCAGAGCAGAAATGAGAAAAATAAGGTATACCCCCGGAAACCCCAGTTCTACTATATAAAATTGGGGGTTCAATGGGGTCAAAATTATATAAACGTGTTTTCGTGATGTGAAGTTTGGCCATATAAGTGAAAGCAATGATCAGGAATTAATACAATTAACCCTCGCCTCCCATCGAAAGAAACAAAAACATGAAATAAATTGCCCCTTATGGAAAGAAACATCACTAGCGAGAGGCCATAATTGCAATTACTTTCGCACATAAATGGTCCTATCCAAAACAAAAATATAAAGAGTGCTGGGATTTCAGATGCAGAAACTGGAGGAACTGTACTATCGAGGCAGCAAATAGAAAAGATGCGCAGGCTGATCTGCTCCATGTTGTTCGTAAATCTCATAAAACGTTTTTTCTCACGAAGCGGCTTGTGTTATCATACATTTTACGAATGGTTAACAGCAGCAACTGTCGATTTAAATAATTTTGAAACGAGTCACACTACTGTTCAAGTTTCTTGAAGACACAACGCGCCACCCTTAGGACACTGGCTAACTGCAGCCTTCGTGGCTATAACCCTTACACTGCAGACTGTAAACTGCGCCAGGGGAAAATAGTTCTAAAAGCTTGTGCTCTCAGCGAACACTTAAATCAGTCTGTACAACCGCTAAGTATGATTGTTTGCTTTATGGGTGTTCCTTGACCCAACGTTTTGTTTGTTTGATTTGAGGTTTAACGTCCACGTCAACACTGTAAGGGTCATTTTGGAGACGTTGCTTCCAATTTTGTGGGACTTTTACCCGACATTGAGATAAAATGACATCTCAAGCCCTGTCGCCCAATGAAACCAATAGGGTTTATTAGCATGGACGGTCCGCCTCGCACCGCGGCTCCTGGACAGGCTTAGATCCTCTAAGCGGTTTACCAGTACTAGTGTGCGGGCCGGATACAGTTCTGCGTGGAAGCATCATGCAGCCTATATATTTCTTTAAGCCCCTATGGGCGGGGGCGGCTTGACCCAACGTATCTTCATTTATTAGGTAATGGTTTTACCCAGAAATAATTGATTTCTTTGTTTGGAGATTTACGGCGTAGTCAACACTATTTAGGCATTTCGGGCCATTCCACTTTTCCTGGACAGACTTATACATTTTTTTATATTTTTTTTTTTTGGTTTGGGTTTTACGGCCCTTTCAAGATTGTTTCACTCATATCAAGCCGATCGTTAATCAGAGGTGGGCGAAAACCGGAGTACCTGGAGAAAAACCACCTGACATTCCGTTGCAGAACTTGGCGTCTCACACGAGGCCCGAGCGAGGCTCGAACCTACGGCGGTGAGAGACCTAATGACTAAGAGTCAGCGCTCTTATCCACTAGGCCACGGAGGCTCGTCACAGACTTATACATAAGCAGTGAACCAATACAGTGCACATTCTTCAACTAGAAACTCATGACTGCCCTTCTTGCCATCACGAAAACACGCCTATATAATTTTGACCCCCTCTAACCCCACTTTTATATAGTGAAACTGGGGTTTACAGGGGTAAACCTTATTTTTCTTATTTCTGCTCTGTTATATAGATTGTTGGAACTCTTCGATGAGGCGGTTCTAACGACTACCCACAATCTATATTTTGAGCAAAAATAAGAAAAATATCACAATATTTCACCTTAAATTTTTCATTTTTACGGCGGTAAAATTGACAATGTATTTGTATAGGCGTGTTTTCGTAATGTGGACAGATAAACAATAATTGATTTGTTTCTTTGGAGATTTACGGCTTAGTCAAGACTATTTAGGCATATCGTGCTATTCCACTTTTCCTGGACAGACTTATACAAATCAATGAACCAATACAGTGCGCATTCTTCAGCTAGAAACTGGTGAGTGCCCTTTTTGCTATCAAGAAAACACGCCTATATAATTTTGACCCCCTCTAACCTCACTTTTATATAGTAAAACTGGGGTTTGCAGGGGTAAACCTTATTTTTCTTATTTCTGCTCTGAGATATAGATTGTTGGTACTCGTTTCGAGTAGCCACAATCTATATTTTGAGCAAAAATAAGAAAAATATCACAATTTTTCACCTTAAATTTTTCATTTTTACGGCGGTAAAATTGACAATGTATTTGTATAGGCATGTTTTCGTAATTTGGACAGACTTATACATAAGCAGTGAACCAATGCAGTGCACATTGTTCAACTAGAAACTAATGGCTGCTCTTCTTGCCATCACGAAAACACGCCTATATAATTTTGACCCCCTGTAACCCCACTTTTATATAGAAAAACTGGGGTTTACAGTGATAAACCTTATTTTTCTTATTTCTGCTCTAAAATATAGATTGTGGGTACTCGTTAGAACCGCCTCGATGAGGCGGTTCTAACGTGTACCTACATTCTATATTTTGAGCAAAAATAAGAAAAATATCACAATTTTTCACCTTAAATTTTTCATTTTTTCGGCGGTAAAATTGACAATGTATTTGTATAGGCATGTTTTCGTAATGTGGACAGACTTATACATAAGCATAGAACCAATACAGTGCACATTCTTCAACTAGAAACTGATGGCTGCCCTTCTTGCCATCACGAAAACACGCCTATATAATTTTGACCCCATTGAACCCCACTTTTATATAGAAAAACTGGGGTTTACAGTAATAAACCTTATTTTTCTTATTTCTGCTCTACAATATAGAGTGTGAGTACTCGTTAGAACCGCCTCGCAAAAATAAGAAAAATATCACAATTTTTCACCTTAAATTTTTCATTTCAGTTTTTTGTATAGGCGTGTTTTCGTAATGTACAGATTTATACATAAGCAGTTAACCAATACAGTGCACGTTCTTCAACTAGAAACTGATGACTGCCCTTCTTGCATCAGCAAAATATCATCATGTTCAGTAGCGAATCTCAGAGGCCGGCGTATGTAGATTTAAAAACATTTTTCTCGAGAAAAAATTCGATGGGACTATAATTCAAAGATGAAAATGCCTATCGAGTCAGAATTTCATGCTCTTGACACAACCTGTTTGATAAAATTCACCTTTGAAAAATAGACAGATATGAAACTTTGTGTACATTTCTTTCCGATGAAATACAACACAAACACCATTCTCAGCAAATCGTGTGTATAAAATGCGGTAAACTTGAGAAAAATCTGGGTCGTTTCAGTGGGTTCAGAAAAGACAAAAATTAATATATTTAGCGATAAACTGGAAATTTTTCACCATAATCATTAAATCGGAAATTGAATAATCTGCAACTGAGTTAAATTTCAGGAAAATCTATTTCTGACCATTTTTTTATTCCAAAAAAACTGAACTACTTCCGGTCGTTGAACAGGAACAAAAGCCAGCCTACATGGCTGTAAACACAGGAAAATAACGAGACGAAAAGACTAACCCTGTAGTATTTCTCCAGCTACTGATTTGTTTACCCCGCCTGCAGTTCATCAGGTTTTCCCAGTAAATCCGAACTCCCGATGTTTACTTTATTTTTCCATTTGTGTCAAAAATAGCTTCGAAAAGTCTGTCAAAATACGCATCTTCCATGCCATAATATTGCCAACAACAACAACAAAAACATATGCCGTATACATTTGTACTGACGTCATATATATACGAAAAACCAATACTACCTTATTTGCCCATTTACTAATCAAGATCAAATATCAATGTAGACTAACAATGTAGACAGAATGAGCACCTTACTCTGTTAATTGCCAGTTCACGCGCAGCCTAAGTTTCAACTAGTCCCCTCCACCTCGAAACACAAATAAGCTTAAATTTCCATCACGTTTGCTCAACGATGCTTTATTTTAGTTGTCACTACTGCTCAATCATGAGAGAGAGAGAGAGAGAGAGAGAGAGAGAGAGAGAGAGAGAGAGAGAGAGAGAGAGAGAGAGAGAGAAAGTTTGTTTGATTTGAGGTTTAACGTCCCCGTCACACTGTAAAGGTCATTTTGAGGACGTTGCTTCCAAACTTGTGGGACTTTTACTCGGCATTGAGGTGAAATGACATCTCAAGCCCTGTCGCCCAATGAAACCAATAGGGTTTATGAGCATGTAAGGGCCGACTAGCACCGCTTTGCCTGGGCAGGCTTAGATCCTCTCAGCGGTTTATCAGTAATCATGTGCGGGTCGGTTTCAGCTCTGCGTGGAAGCATCGTGCAGCCCATAGATTTCTTCAAGCCCCGATGGGCGGGGGCGGGCGTACGGGTCAAGCTAAGCTACCAAGGACCATTACTTGCGACCTGCCGAAATTGTACGGGGCAAGCCAGGCCACAAAATTGGAAGCAGTGAGTGAGTGAGTGTTTGAGTTTTACGTCCCATCAACAGCTAAGGTCATACGGAGACGGGGCTTCGGTTTAAAGACTCATCCGTAAGTTTGGAGAAGCCCGGGATCGATCCTGCGATCCCTGGTTTACAAGGCGAGTAGCGTAACCACTACACCCCGGAGGCTTCTAAAGCATTGAAGCAATGTCTCCAAAATGACCTAAATATTGTTGACGGGCACGTTAACCTCAAATCAATCAATGAAACAAACAAACAGGGGTATACATTATTTACCCAACATTGAGATGAAATGACATCTCAAGCCTACCACCCGAGGTAGTTTACGCAACGTCGTATCAACGTCGATGCAACAGAATGATGGTGCATCGACGTTTAAAAGTCATTTGCCCCACCCAACATTGAGATGAAAGGACATCTCAAGACTACCACCCCAGGTACCCGCTTGTCCAGCGGGCACACAACGTTTACGCAACGTCGTATCAACGTCAATGCAACAGCATGATGTTGCATGGACGTCTAAAAGTCATTTGCATCCCCCCCCCGAAGCGGTTTTACACCAGCACAAAAGTTCGGTCGGTTGTTTCAGCTCGGCGCAGAAGCTCATGCAGCCCAATCCAATTTTCTCCAAGCTATGATAGAAGTCGGTGTCATTTTCTGAAGGCTCAAACATATAGCAGTCACCACTCACAGGCTGCAGTATTTAAATGGAATACCGACAGATACAATGCCGTCAGATAGACTTTGAGAGAGAGAGAGAGAGAGAGAGAGAGAGAGAGAGAGAGAGAGAGAGAGAGAGAGAGAGAGAGAGAGAGAGAGAGAGAGAGAGAGAGAGAGAGAGAGAGAGAGAGAGAGAGAGAGAGAGAGAGAGAATCGTACCAGTGATGCGTTTTGCATAGGATTTACATGGATCTGGTGAAGGATTGTCTAAGGATGTGACACCTGTAAAAATTCTGATTCTGATCTACGTGTTCACAAACGGCTTCTGTCTATCTATATTCTTATACGGAGTCGGTCATATTTGACCATTACCGCAGTTGCCGTATCAAAGTGTGAAACTGCTTAACTTACCGACAAAAATAAAGCAATCCAGAGGCATTTAGTTTAGTTGTGGTCTAACAACCAAGGTTCATAACGTATTTTGACAAAACACGCCTTCTTTCAGCGTTTAAATTTTGAATAACTTTTCTTCGCAGCCATGTATTTTAAAAATCTGTGCGTGCAAGCGTTGCGACTAGGTCAAATATTGACCCAACTTCTGACGTCAACATTTCCAATACTGTGTTTACTTTCGTGTAGATACTCAGCTGGAAGACAGAATAATGTATAACAAACATTTTAGGAAAATATGAACCAAAATTTTTTCTGACCATTTTTTTATTCCAAAATAACTGACCGGTACTGTTTGACCAGGAGTTTGTTTAAAAATATGGGTTACTTAATAAACGAACCTTCGGAAACGTTCCATTTCAGTGGCAACCATAACTAAAGTAATGAAACGTTTTAGGAAGTGTTGATGTTTTCATTTGTGCTTTTGAATGCTAATTTTATCCTTTCTGACGACTGTATGCTTATGTTAAAATGACCGGAAGTAGCTTCCGATTTCACAATTATTTTTGCTATAAAAAAATAATCCCTTTCGCGGAAGCTTACAAAAAATTAAAATCTTGACGACGGCCTTAGCAACTCTCCTACTGGTTAACAAGTCCGTCAAATGAATTATCTCCACTTTATACAGTCGAACTTCGATGGCTCGAACCACTTTGGGACCATGAAAATTTGTTCGAGACAGGGGTAGTTCGAGCCACTCATAGCCACTTCAAGGAGGCATAATTGGAATAATTTGGGCTTCTTTTCGATGTTCTTTAATTTAAATGTATGTTGTGTGTACTCATTAGAATCGCCTCATTGAGGCGATTCTAATGAGCACAATCAGCATACATTTGCAAGGAAAAGATGAAAATATCTTAAATTTCCCCCACTATTTCTCATAAAGACAAATTCCCTAAGGACTCAAGAAAGGGTTCGACTCAGGCAAAAGGTTCGAGCAATCGAAGTTCTACTGTATTAGGAAAAGTGGTAATTGCTAGGTTTCCCGCTCTGTTTAATACCCCAACTTTTTCTATAAAGAAAATGGAGAACTGCTCGAGTATACACTCTTTCCTCATTTTGGTTAAAAACTTTTGATTGTGGGTGCTCGTAAGAACGCGTGTTGAGGCGGTTCTAACAAGCACCGTTCCAACGAGCACCCACGATCTATGACTGAAGCCGAAATAACAAAAAACATACATTGATATCTGAAAAATGCAACTTCTACAGTCATGAACGTTATATAGAAGATTACACGTCTTTTTTATATCGACCCTGGCTCTGGCTGAGACAGGCAACTTGGGCCGAGGCCAGGACCGATATCAAAACAGCCATCACGAAAACACGCCTATATAATTGTGACCCCCCTTGAACCCCACTTTTATATAGTAAAACTGGTGTTTTCGGGGGTATAACTTATTTTTCCTATTTCTGCTCTAAGATATAGATTATGGGTACTCGTTAGAACCGCCTCGATGAGGCGGTTCTAACGAGTGCCCACAATCTATATTTGGAGCAGAAATAAGAAAAATATCGCAATTTTTCATTATAAAATTTTCATTCGTTAGAACGCGTGTTGAGGCGGTTCTAACAAGCACTGTTCTAACGAGCACCCACAATCCATGACTGAAGCCGAAATAACAAAAAACATACATTGATATCTGAAAATGCAACTTCTACAGTCATGAACGTTATATAGAAGATTACACGTTTTTTTATCATTACGAAAATACGCCTATACTAATACATTGTAACCTTTATCGCCAAAAAATAAAAAAAAAAATAAGAGGAAAAATTGTGATATTTTCCTTATTTCTGCTCAAAATATGGATTGTGGGTAGGTTCTAACGAGTACCCACAATCTATATTTTAGAGCAGAAATAAGAAAAATAAGGTTTACCCCTGCAAACCCCAGTTTTACTATATAAAAGTGGGGTTCGAGGGGGTCAAAATTATATAGGCGTGTTTTCGTGATGCATCGACCCTAGCTCTGGCTGAGACAGGCAACTCGGGCCGAGGGCAGGGCCGATATCAAAACAGCAGTGTTATATTACTTATATCATACTTATTTCCGTAAAATATTCTAAGATATAGTAAATACATGGTTAGTGTATTTAATAATAAAATGTAATCGGTGTGCCTTAAATAATCTTATAGGAACGAGCTTCAGCGATCCCCTCTTTAATTAGCGCAGCGGACCGATTATATTTTAATATTAAAGACACTTATCATATATATGTGTTTGGTTTATACCGCAATTCAAAACAATGAAGGGGTTTGCAATAATTTAGCAAATTTAAACAAAAAAGACAGCAGTCTGTGTGGCATGTAAAAGGACATTCAGTGCCATGGCGCGCACACGTACATGTAGTTTAACTTGACGTCAATGAGTGCAAAATTTCTGACGTCACCGCGCCACAGAGAGTAGGAAACAACATGGACGCTCGAACAAAAGTTTCTCAGCCCTTTTACATTCTGTATGAAAATCTGCAAATAAATAGTTTATTTTAGCTTTAGAAATTATTTTCGAGGTTCAGACGCAACCGCAGCACTTAGCAGTGCGTAATTATTGCAACGGACCATCCAAACAAGGAAAGCCCGAGAAGGTAAGAATTTAGCTGAAATTTATATACAAAAATAACACATAAATGAATGAAAAACGTTTGTTTTGGCTTCTCCAGCTATTTATTATTGTCATTTGAACACTTTTATGCAATTTCTGTTGTATTTATATTTGCAGGGCCGGCAGGTTGTCTCAAGGGCGGGACAGACTTCTGTCCCGGCCCTCGAAAGTCTGTCCCGGTCCTGTGTAGGCGAGATGTCTGCCAATAACATAGAGAGATAGGGAGAGCAAAATTTGTTGTCTCAAGGGCAATACAAGAATAAGTACTCAGTATATGGGCCCCGTCAAGCGATTTTGGTACTTATCGCCTATGCGAGCAGCGAAGGTTCAGGCGAGACTGCGCGGATGCGCAGTCTCGCCGGAACCTTCGCTGCTCGCTCATACAAGCAGTGAATCAAGAGGAACCTTCAGACAGAAAGCCATATCCCTGGCCCTTCTGAATGGCTGGGCATGCGCAGTTTAAAATTTGTCATGACGGAATGCTCGAAGACACAAATTCGCTTGGCGGGGCTCATATGATGAACCATAATTTCGTCAAATACATGTTATAGTAGTACTGTGTCAGGTCAAGACAAAAGAAAAACCTTCATGAAGACTGAGACAAGTTTTTAAGGTAGCCAGGCACCTAGGGTCTACCCCCTAAAACTGTTCCAGGGTTAGATTTCCTACTTTCTAATAGGCTTTCGTATGGAAGGATACATCTGGGCCGATGCGCCCATCTCACCACAGACACGGTGCAATAAAGACGAAGCACGCTGCAGTACGTTGCTTTGGTTTCGACTGAATTAGTGGGCTATCAATCTCGGCTATGGAACGTGGTCAGTTCCCAACTGCCGCAAGTCGTGCTCAATCGCCAGTGCCTATCTGGCCTAGAAGGCCTTTACAAATCCAGGGAAGGCATCACGTGAACAAGTCCATGAAATGAACACCCCTTAAACCCCACTCTATACAGAGAAAACTGGGGTTTACGGGGGTATTCATTATTTTTCTTATTTCTGCTTCAAGACATAGGTTGTGGGTACTCGTTAGAACCGCCTCAATGAGGCAGTGCTAACGAGCACCCGCTACCTATGTTTGAAGTAAAAATAACAGAAAAAAAAAAACATTTTTGAGATGTGAAAAATGCACTTTGTCGCGCGGGTGTTATCGTAATGAAAGCTTTGGATGCTTCATCAGAGGCCAGTTGTTCAAAACTAACGACGTCGTTAGTTAAAGTATCGTTAAAATTTTGATCATGTATTATGGCAAATATGCTAATATTTTTGTTGAAAAAAAATGTGGGCAGCTTTTTTCAGCAAAAATACCAAATTTTTAGATATTAAACTTGCTAGAACAGTTAACAATATGACCACTAACGAGCTCGTTAAGCTAACGATGCTTTGAACAACTGGGCCCTGATCTTTGCTGTCATATTGGTCATCACGATAACACTCCTGTGCGACATGGTGCAGTTTTTCACATCTACAAAATGGCTACTTTTCTGATGAAAACCCGTGATATTTTTCGTATTTACACTGCAAACATAGGTCGTGAATGCTCTAACGAGTACCCACAACCTATTTCTATACGGAATGGACACAAAAACAAACTCGTGACCTTGAAGTGTGACCTTGACCTTGACTCAGCATGGTTCATGTATGGTTTGTGCACATCTGCTCACTGCAGGGGATATTTTACCAAAGTTTAACGAAAATCCTTGCAGGGGTAAAGGGGATACAAAATTCAAAGTTTCAAACTCTTGACCTTCAAATGTGACCTTGAGCACTTAGTTTATACTAATTTATTTTAGTTCGATTGCGATGAAAGCTTGAAGCTTATAGACACATCCAAACACTACGTCATCACTCAATAATACTATTTGCCGGGACTTACCGGTGGTGGGCAAAAAACGCCTTTGGCCGTTTGTCGCCATTGTAAATGCGATGTTATTTTCTGTAAAATTTTATTTCGTTTGGAATCGAAACGACAAAATTGACCTTTAAACTTTTAAAATAGACATGTCTTAGCTAGTTATTATTGGTTTCTAGAATATTTGGGGATGTTTTGATGATAATTACCTGTTAAACTTAGGCAGGTAACGAGGCGGGATGGTCTTAATTATTTGTAATAAAAATGCACAAAACGAATGCCTAAAAATGCGAAAGATGCAGGAATAAAGTTTAGAATATATTTATCTACTCATTTAAAGTGTAATTCGATCAATTTTCTGCAACAGTCAACTAAAATATGCCCGTAATATTAAACTTATATACAATGTGTTTATATGGAACCAGCGGCTTTTTGCCAACCACGAAAGATCGTTATCAAAAGGAAAAGTAGTTTTGCGCATGCGCAGAGACAAGTAAACAAGGTCACGTGTCAAAACATTGGATCCGTCTATTGAATCGCTCTCGAACACTCATTCCGGGTGTTTTCAAGCGCACGAGAGAGAGAGAGGCAGTGGCTTTTACACCACTGCTACCCATTTACACCTGGGTGGAGTGGGGCAGTGTCATTACTTGTCTTGCCTCGATACCGGTGGCCGGATTCGAACGCACAACCTTTCGATCATTAGTCGAACGCGCTAACCACTGCGCTATCGAGGCTTGAGCACTTGAGCCCGATGAGGGAGATAATTGACCAAAGTTTAAGTAGAATCCTTTTTTTTTTGGGGGGGGGGGGGGGGGGTAAAGAAGTTATGGAATGGACACAACATTCATAGTTTTAAGCTCGTGACCTTCAAAATGTGATCTTGACCGTGAGTCGGTATGGTTCATTTATGGGTTCTGCACATCAGCTCACTGAGGGGGATACTTGACCAAAGTTTAACGAGAATCCTTGCAGGGGGTAAACGGGATATGGAACGGACACAAAATATCAAGTTTCAAACTCTTGACCTTCAAATGTGACGTAGACCTTGAGTCGGCATGTTTCATTAATTGGTTCTGCACATCAGCCCACTGAAAACAATATCTGATGAAATTTTAATGAAACTCTGTCAAGGGGTTCAGGAGATACGGAGCGGACAAGAAAGTGTAACGGACAGACAGATGGACAGGCGGACCGAAGGACGAACGCCATTCCTATAATCCAAGCTCCGCTTCGCGGCGGGGATTAAAATATAACAAATCTTCATCCGAAAAGTAACCATTTTGGAGGTATGAAAGAGTGCACTATGTAACAGGGGTGTGTTATAGTAATATACACGCCTATACGATTACATTGCCACCTTTATCGCCGAAAAAAAATGAAAATTTTAAGACGAAAAATTGTGATATTTTTCTTATTTCTGCTCCAAATATAGATTGTGGGCACTCGTTAGAGCCGCCTCATCGAGGACCCCAGTAGCCCAGTAAGATGCGCGTCTTATTGGTGATGAGGAAGTCGCAAGTTCGATAGGACATTGACCATGTACAGTAGAACTTCAATGACTCGAACACCGATAGCTCGTTTACCATGGCTGAGTCGAACCAGTTCTTGAGTCCCTAGGCAAATCCTCTACATAAGAATTAGAGGGATAATTAAGGAGATGCTTGTCTTTTATCTTGCAAATGTAACACCAAAAAGATGTCCAAAAGACTATCTCGCGATGCCTCCTGGCAGTAACCCTCAGTGGCTCGAACTACTTCTGTCTGGAGCAGATTTTCGAGGTCCGAAAGGTGTTTGAACCATTGAAGTTCGACTGTAGTCTTTTCTGTGATCGTACTCACTCTTCTGCTGGTGTGTGTGTTGCGACTGATCATTGAATCTTTTTTTACGGTCATTAACTCCGTTCCGCTGATTCAAAAACAAGAGTTGTTCGTTGCTCTGGCGAATGTTTGTTTGAATTGATGTTTTACGTCCCCATCAACACTATGTAGGTCATTGTGGAGACGTTGCTTCCTTTTTTGTGGGACTATTTCACAACATTGAGATGAAATGTTATCTCAAACCCTGCCGCCCAAACAAACCATTTTGGTTGTTCATTTTAGTTAAGTTTGTCCTTCCGGTTTAATGTTTGTCATGTTGGTGATTCTGGTTCTTTACCCCCTTATGTACATTGCTCCTTTTTAGTTAAGCTTGGATATTCTGAGAAACCAACTGTTTGGGAAAGAGTTGTTGACTTGGTTTACCTGTTGTCCGTTTTGTCTACTGTCGTCACTCTATGTTTTGACTTCTTTCCCCAGTGATATTGTTGGAAGAATTTGGTATCTGATTTTATTATATGACGTCGCCTCTGAGAATGTAATAACATCATGTAATAAATTCGATAATCCACTAGTGGATTGAATATGCAAATTAGTTAGATACGCCCCGTAACGTTACATGTACAACGTCCTTAACGACGTCGCGTTTACTAATGGCAAAAAATTGACATTTTTGTAAAACAATCGTGAATAAAAAGCGTTTTAAATGTCATATGATAAATAGAATCTTACATTCGTGCTCGTGTATTACTGAATTTATTGAACTCGTTGAGGAAAAGGGATAAAATGCTCGGCACAGCCTCGCCACAGCCTCGCATTTTATCCCTTTTCCTCAACTCGTTTAATAAATTCAATAATACATGAGCACTCATGTAAGATCCTCTGTGTATTGGTTCCTAATCGTTTCTCTCTTTTAGTCGCGTTTGGCTGACAGCATACAACAAATACAATAGCTTCGAAGAAATACGTTTTGATATTTTCCCTTAAAACAATTTCGTCTTTTTCTAGGGATAAGTGATTCCACTGCGCAATTTCGAAAATGTTTGAGGGTCACTGATGAGCCCTAGTTGGCCAAAATTAGCTAGTCGGACCCAGACAAATCTTGTACACTCCATATGTTTCAGTTCTGTGCTTTAGGCCTTGCTTCCAAGGGATTACCCTTTTTGCAGAACCAAAGCTGGTGTTAAGGGAATGTGTGGAGGCCGTACAAAGCCTCCCTGCCCTTCATCATAGGGTAGGTTTCTAGTCCTTTGGGGTCAGTGATATTCCATTGCGGAACTTCGAAAATGTTTCAGGGCCTAACTGGCAAAACCTAGCCGGTCTGGCCCATAAAATCTTGATCACTCAATATTTTTCAGTTCTGTGAGGTGGCCTTGCTTCCAAAGGAATTCCCTTTTTTTCAGAACATTTAAAGACAAAATTTGACTGCCCGTAAAATCAAGCTTGGTGCATTTCAAAATATAAGTGGAGGCAATGTTTAGGAATCTACAGTAGAACTTCAATGGCTCGAACACCGATGACTCGTTTACTATGGCTGAGTCGAACCCGTTCTTGAGCCCCTAGGAAGGTCCTCTACATAAGAAATGGGCGAGATCATTAAGGTGATTTTCTTCTTTTATCTTGCAAATGTATGCTGTGTGTTCTCAGTAGATAATGAGTACACGCAGCATACATTTTTATTACAGAACACCGACAATATGTCCAAAAGTATCTCGTTATGCCTCCTGGAAGTAATCTCAGTGGCTCGAACATCCCCTGTCTCGAACAAATTTTCATGGTCTCAAAGGGGTTCGAGCCATCGAAGTTTTACTGTATACAGTTACCTTCCACCTCTCATCCAAACAAAGAGAGAAGAATACAAACAAAAACAACTTCAAGCTGTTGCTGTGCTTTTTGTGTTTCGTTGTTTTCTTTTTGGTTTGTTTTCTTCATTGTTAGTTTCTCTTTCTCTTGGTGCCATTGGTAGGCTGTAATGTTTGATTGTGGCCTTTCCTGGGCATCTATTTTCCATATGTTTTAAAGATCATAAGCAAAAAGACAAAAGAAAAGTTTCTTGCACACCAGACAAGGACATCCGTGATTTTACTCTGGGATAGAAATTTATGTTCTGACCCTGTTGTTCCGACCCAGGCAATTAACATAAATGCGCTTCAATTCTACTCAACTGCCGGAACTACTTCCGCACTACTTTTATTTTGTAAACAATATAAATGTGCGAGCTGTCAAAACTAACCGGATGTGTTGTGCAAGAAAAATAATTCAATATGGGGTTCTGTTGTAGATGGGAGTTTCCCTCTGGATGACCGTGCTGAGCGGAACCTCGGCGTAGCCTCGGTTCCGCTCAGCACGGTCATCCCTCGGGCTGGAAACGCTAATCTACAACCGAACTCCATATCAGATTTTTATATTACCCACATGAAGGCTAAACACAAAAACAGAGCTTCACGTGAAAGTAAACAGCTCATGCAATTGTCAATAGATCTGCAATACAAGTGAACTATGGCCAAGGTCAGTGAATGTCCTTGACCCTTAGCATTCACAGACATTCGTCGTATACCCATTCTCATATCACAGACCACAATATTTTTCGAAACATGCATTGATTTACCAATTTCCCATTGAAAAGCCTAAGGAGACAAATTTGACTTTGGCGTAAAATAAGTCAAGGTCAACCTAGAGTCATCATGTTTGAAAACTTGGAAGTACTTATTCACCCGATGCTACATACCAATGTTCAAGACAATCGGCGGAGTGGTTTTGGAGAAGAGGTTTTTTAAAGGTTTTTACCACATTTGGGCATGGCGGCCATTCCGATCATGTGACTTGGACCATCCCAATAAATGTTTGTTCACTGTGTGTCCTATGGATGCATATAAAATTTTAATGAAATTGGTCCAGAGCTGTTAGAAAATATGTTTTCTAATATGTAAAAAAACTGCAATACAAGTGACCTTGGACCTAGATCAGTGAATGACCTTGGCCCTAAGCATTCACACGCGTTCATTTTTTACCCATTCTCGTATCACAGACCACAATATTGTTCGAAACATGCATTGATTTACCTATTTCCTATCGAAAAGCCTAAGGAGCCAAATTTGGCATTGGCGTAAAATAGGTCATAGTCAACCAGGGTCATCATTTTTGCAAATTTGGTAGTACTCAGTCACCAAATGCTGCGTACCAAGTTACAAGACAATCGGCAGAGTGGTTCTGGAGAATAACATTTTTTTAGGTTTCTACCATGTTTGGGTATGGCGGCCATCTTGACCATGTGACCTGGACCATCCGAATAAAGTTCTGTTCCCTAAGTGTCCTACGGCTGCATATAAAATTTAAATGAATTGTGTGTGTGTGTGTGTGTGTGTGTGTGTGTGTGTGTGTGTGTGTGTGTGTGTGTGTGTGTGTGTGTTTGTGTGTGTGTGTGTGTGTGTGAATTCGGGTTTAACATCGCTTTCAACAATTTTTCAGTCATATCACGACGGTGTCTGGTTGCGACAGTGAGCTCAATGCTCACTTTTATAGTGCTGCCTCATTACATGATACCACACCCAGTCACATTTTACTGACACTGGGTCGAACAGTCCTAGCTCTACCCCGTAAATCTGAGTGCCAAGCGAGGAGCAGCGCGTACCATTCTTAACGTCTTTGGTATGTCGCGGCCCGGGATCGAATCCGTGACCTCCCTTTCCCCGGAGCGGACCCTCTAGCAACTGAGCTATCGGGGCCGGTACAAAATTTAAATGAAATTAGCCCAGTGCTATTACAGAAAATGTATTCTAATATGTCAATAAACCTGCAATACAACTGACCTTTGGCCAAGTTAAGTGAATGACCTTGACCCTTAGCATTCACAGACATTCATCTTTTATCCATTCTCATATCACAGACCACAATAGTATTGATTTCTCATTGAAAAGCCTAAGGAGCCAAATTTAACCTTGGCGTAAATAAGGTCAAGGTCAACCTAGGGTCATCATTTGCAAACGTGGTAGCCCTCAGTCACCCGATGCAATGTACCAAGTTTCAAGCCAATCGGTCAAGTGGTTCTGGAGGAGAATATTTTTTTAAGGTTTCTATCATATTTGGGCATGGCGTCCAGTTTGGTCATGTAACCTAGACCATCCTAATAAATACTTGTTCGATAGGTTTCCTAAGTGGTATAAGAGAGTGGTATAAGAGAAAATTATTCTAATATGTCAAAAGACGTGCAATTCAAGTGACCTTGGGCCACGGTCAATGAATCACATTGGCCCTTTCACAAGCATTCGTTGTTTTTTTTACTAATTCTTATATCATAGACCACAGTATTTTACGAATAATGCTTTGATTTACCTATTTCCTATTGAAAAGCCCAAGGAGCCAAATTTGACCTAGGCATTAAGTAGGTCAAGGTCAACCTAGGGTCATTATGTTTGCAAACTTGGTAATACTCAGTCACCTGATGCAACATACCATGTTTCAAGTCAATCGGCCTAGTGGTTCTTTTGAAGAAGATTTTGTAAGGTTTGACCATATTTGGGCATGGCGGCCATCTTGGTCATGCGACCTAGAACATACTTGCAAGCTTTCGTTCCCCAATTGCCAGAGTGGGGGGGGGGGCTGCATGTGAAATGGAATTGAAATTGGCAGAGTGATTTCGGAGAAGACCTTTGAATATGGTTGACGTACACCGGACGTCGGAGGCCTACCATCCTATAACCATATATAAAAATGTTACGACAAGCAAAATGTTGTCTTCTAGGAATTATTTTACTCATATCGGGCCGATCGTTAATCAAAGGTAGGCAAAAACTGAAGTACCCGGAGAAAAACCCTTATAACATGCATAACAATAAATGTGTCACTGCAATAGAAAACTAGAGGCCCAAATGGGCCAGAATAGCTCACCTAGATTAGGCAGATGGTATATTACAATGTGCCTGGGTGGCGATTTTGTCTGTCAGATCACATTGCCTTTATCAATTCTGAATCTGCATGTTTAAATAATCTTTACGATACTAATCAAGTTTCTGAATAGCTTTGTCTGATTTAGGATTCGGGAAGAGATGATGTTGATGCAGTGGAAGTGTCTGACAGACCAGAGCTATCGTTTGCACCTGCCTTTGGCATGTTCTGTTATCAAAGAAGTAAACCAAGTCAACCAATCCTATGTATACAAATGTTACACAGACAAAGCTATTGTGTGTGTATATGGCCGCTTGCGAAAAAGCCACAATACCCAATCTTCTTTGGGACTCAGTGAGTTTGACATATACTGACAACACCTTAGCTGTCCCTCCCTGTAAATCTTATATGCAATTACTATACAGGTGCTTTAAAGAATTTCAAGATTGCTGACAATCTGGGATATCATAATACAACAATTTTAGCAATTCTGAATCTCCATGTCACCCAAATGCCTCCTTCCTATTTCAACTCAATGCAACAGACCATTCTGTAGCAGTTGTGGTTTTAAGATTTTCAAGATTGCCAACATGGCAGCCATCTGGGATATCAGAACAGAATGGTACTAAGAAGTCGGAATATCCATGTCACCCCAATGCCTTCTATCAAGTTTCGGCTCAATTCTACTTGATGTGATTTAAATATTTTCAAGCTGGCCAACATGGAAGCCATCTTAAATAACAGAACAAAGTAATTTCAGCAATTCTGAATCTCAATGTTTCCTCAATGCCGCCAATTAACTTTCAGCACCATCCAACATTTGATTAAGGAGGAGATGTAGTTTGAAGAATTTCAAGATGGCAACCATGGTGGCCACTTGTATACTGGAATGGAACAATTTTGGCAAATCCGAATTTCCATGTCACGTCAATGCCTCCCATCAAGTTACTGATTGACTTGACCTTTGATTTGGGAGATGTCTTTTGAAGAATTTCAAGATGGCCTCCGTGCGCAGCCATCATGGATATCGGAACAGACAATTTTAGCAAACCTGAAAATCTAGTTTCAGTTTAGCCCAACCCTTGGCTCAGGACGAGATGACGGACCCCGCTCATCGTGGATTGGAGAAATAGATGGACAGCATGATGCTTCCACGCAGGGCCGAAACCGACCCGTATACCTGTACTGGTAAACTGCTAAAAGGATCTAAGACTGTCAAGGCAAAGCGGTTTTATTGGGCCACAGGGCTTGAGATGTCATGTCATCACAATGTCGGGTAAACGTCCGACAAAATTGGAAGCAACGTCTCCAAAATGACCTATACAATGTTGACGGGGACGTTAAACCTCAAATCAAACAGACAAAACAAACCAGGAAGAGATGTCATTTGAAGTATACTACTCAAAGTTTGATAGGGATCACTTTTTATATACCAAATTTTGCACTGAAAATTTAAAATTTCATGACAGAATTTGTACTCTGTGAATTGATAAATATCTGAAGCAGCAACTCATGTGCAATTCAGAACTCACGAAAGTGCACACTTTTCCCACTTCGCAAATGAAGTCATGCACCCCAAAAATCTTGCGTAACACTGCATTCCAACAGAAAAATCAAACTTGTCAGTGTTCCTTTACTAAGGGTAAAACAGACTTCATTTGATTTGTGAAACTCTAATCTGCCTAGGGAACAGTTAAGAAACCGCCAGAGCCCCGAAGAAAGAAACCGTGGCGTCTGAATTTTGGAATCTGATGTCTCTCAACGTCGTGTTGCTGGGATTTTGAATGTGTCTCGGAGCGTGGTTTCCCTAATGTGGAGTCAGCATCTTACCCACGGAAAACCTTCACACAGACACGGCGGGAGTCGAGAAAGGGCTACAACTCAACATCGGGATCGGTTTTTTGTTGATTCAGTCTCGACGAAAACGGTTCCTGAACGCTGTGCGCTTGAAGAACGAGTTCAAGAACGGAAATGGAGTACGAATTTCTACACAAATTGTCAGAAACAGGCTCCACGAGTTCGGACTTAATGCCAGGAGGCCTGCTGTACGTGTTTCGTTGACGAGACAGCAATTTCAAGACCAGTTGGACTTTGCCAGAACTCACGTCAGGTGGACGATTCGTGACTGGACGCCAGTACTGTTTACTGATGCGTCCAGATTATGTCTAGAATTCACTGATAAACGTCATTTAGTGTGGCGAATGTCTAAAGAGCGATTCGAAGACTTAAATGTGGCAGAGCATGATCGCTATGGAAAGGGAGCAGTCATGGTTTTGGCTGGGATAAGCATGAACGGTAAAACTGACTTGTATGTCGTTGAAAACGGAACGTTAACGGCAGTGAGGTACTGTAATGAGATTCTTGATCAGTTTCTGAGACCATATGGCAATGCTATCGGCCCGGACTTTATTCTGATGGACGATAATGTCCGTCCCCACCGTGTCCACTACACTGATGCCTATCTGGACCATGGACAATCGTTTGTATGGACTGGCCTGCTCAGTCACGGGACTTAATTCCGTTTGAGCATGAGTGGGACAGGCTACAGCGTGCTGTTTCAGCCCGACTCGTGCCACCGAGGACTTTACAGGTGCTCAAAGATGCATTTGTTGCTGAATAGAGGCTAATTCGACAAAACCGGCTACAGACTCTGGCCACTACACTGATGCCTATCTGGACCATGGACAATCGTTTGTATGGACTGGCCTGCTCAGTCACGGGACTTAATTCCGTTTGAGCATGAGTGGGACAGGCTACAGCGTGCTGTTTCAGCCCGACTCGTGCCACCGAGGACTTTACAGGTGCTCAAAGATGCATTTGTTGCTGAATAGAGGCTAATTCGACAAAACCGGCTACAGACTCTGGCTACGAGCATGCCCAGGCGATGTCGTGCTGTAATTGATACCTGTGGACGCCATACATGTGATTAGGCATGTTTGTCTAAACAAATTTTGGAAATTTGTGAAAAATCAAGAGTCCAAATCCCTTCGTGTTACGGCAAATTTTGTGGGTGCCAAGACGGTTGTTGTTGTCACGCTTGAATGCAGTGCCAGTTGACAAACTTAATCACTAGTCTTTGTGAAGGATATGTTTTCTATCATTATGTATCTAATTTGGATTCAGCTGATTAAGTTATCCAAAAATTATTTTGCATTAAAAAAGTGATCCCTATCAAAATTTGAGTAGTATATTTCGGGATGGCCGCCATAGTGGCCATCTTGGATATCAGAACAGAACAATGTTAGCAAATCTGAATCGCCATTTCGCCCTCATGACTTCCATGAAGCTTCAGCTTGATCCAGCCTCTGTTTCGGCAGTTGTCGTTTGAAATATTTCAAGATGACCACCATGGCCGCCATCTAGGATATCGGAATGGAATGATTTTTAGCAAATCTGCATCTCCATGTCGCCCCGATGCCTCCCATCAAGTTTCAGTTTGATCAGACGTCTGGTTTTGGAGGAGACGTTGTTTGAGGCATTTAAAGATGGGCGCCATGGAACATTTTTGGCAAATCTGAATAAACATGTCATACTGAGATGCCTTCCATTAAGTTTAAGCACAACTGGATATTTGGTTCGGGATGAGTTGTGGTTTGAAGAATTTCAAGATGGCCGCTTGGATATCGGTACGGAAGGATTTTAGCAAATAGCAGGTTAATCTGACTTCAGGTTCAGGAGATAGCGAAAATGTGAAAAGTTAACGACGGACGGACGAAGGAACGACGGACGACAGACGACGGACAAAAGGCCACGGCATAAGCTAACCTAGAGATTGCTCCAGATGAGCTAATAAGGTATTAAATACAATGAAAATCATTGCGATATCACATCCGTGTCGGACTTAACCCATTGTAAACTGGTGGACTCTTCCACTGCTATATGTTGGACAAGTTCATTTGTGATATAAGGGGTGGCAGGCCTATTACAGCAAACAGTGGGTTGAAAATAACAAGCAAGTAAAGTTGTTTTTGTATCCCTGTTTTATTATCCCTCTTGAAACAAATAATCAAAGAATCAGAATCAAATTAATCCGGATCAAATAGTGACCACCCATCAGAATCAAATTGACCCGGATCTAATAGTGGACACCAATCAGAATCAAACTGATCCGGAGAGAATAGTGACCACCTATCAGAATCAAATTGAACCGGATCTAATAGTGGACACTGATCAGAATCAAATTGATCCGGATCAAATAGTGACCACCCATCAGAATCAAATTGACCCGGATCAAATAGTGACCAACCACTAGAATCAAATTGATACAGATCAAATAGTGACCACCCATCAGAGTCAAATTGATCCGAATCTAATAGTTGACACCCGTCAGAATCAAATTGACCCGGATCAAATAGTGATCACCCATCAGAATCAAATTGATCCGGATCAAATAGTGATCACCCATCAGAATCAAATTGATCCTAATCAAATAGTGACCACCCATCAGAATCAAAAAAATCCGGATCAAATAGTGGACACCCATCAGAATCAAATGGATCCGAATCAAATAGTGACCACCCATCAAAATCAAATTGATCCGGGTCAAATAGTGACCACCCATCAGAATCAAATTGATCCGGATCAAATAGTTGACACCCATCAGAATCAAATTGACCCGGATCCAATAGTGGACACCAATCAGAATCAAATTAATCCGGATTAAATAGTGGACAGCCATTAGAATCAAATTGACCCGGATCATATAGTGACCGACCATCAGAATCTAATTGACCCGGATCAAATAGTGATCATACATCAGAATCAAATTGACCCGGATCAAATGGTGGACACCTATTAGAATCGAATTGATCCCGATCAAATGGTGACCACCCATCAGAATCAAATTGACCCGGATCAAATAGTGACCACCCATCAGAATCAAATTGACCCGGATCAAATAGTGAGCACCGATCAGAATCAAATCGACCCGGATCAAAAAGTGAGCACCCATCAGAATCAAATTGACCCGGATCAAAAAGTGAGCACCCATCAGAATCAAATTGATCCGGATCAAATAGTGAGCACCCATCAAAATCAAATTGACCCGGATCAAATAGTGACCACCCATCAGAATCAAATTGACCCGGATCAAATAGTGAGCACCCATCAGAATCAAATCGACCCGGATCAAAAAGTGAGCACCCATCAGAATCAAATTGACCCGGATCAAATAGTGACAACCAGTCAGAATCAAATTGATCCGGATCAAATAGCGACCACCCGTCAGAATCAAATTAATCAGGATCAAATAGTCGACACCGATCAAAATCAAGTTGACCCGGATCAAATTGTGACCGACCATCATAATCAAATTGATCGGGATAAAATAGTGATCATGCATCAAACTACCCATCAGAATCAAATTGATCCAGATCAGACTCCATTCACATACGGGACCAAGCTGGTCGATTCAACTAAATGATTGGCGTCATAATGCCTTAGTGTGAAAGCTATTTGATCTGGACTAAAATGATCGATTAAGTTAACACTAGTGACACAAACATTTGACTCATGTTATCTCAAACATCGATATCGCAAACTACAGCTTAAGTCAAACTAAGTTTTGGGCAATATTGTTTTGGTGTTGCTAAAATTATTATGTTCCTTATATTTCAACTCTATATTTCTTGCACACCAGACGAGGAAATCCGTGATTTTACCATTGGATAGAAATTTGTGTTCTGACCCTGGTGTTCCGACACTAAATCGAATATAATCGCGTGTTTGATAAATGCACTGGTTGATTACGACATCGTATGCGCCGTCGTTAAGGTTGACGTCATGCACGTTACGTGACGTCACTAAACATTCCTGCAGTGTCAAAACAATATGGCGGACGTTGTTAACAGAAGTGACTGCAGCATTAAAAATCCGCGCTAAGTAATGGAAGGTATGCAAGAAAAAGAATCCAATATGGGTGTGAGGGGTGGATAGAAAAATCCGTCCCTCGGGATCACTATCCGGCGACACTCGGCAAGCCTCGTGATGCCGGACAGTGACCCTCGGGACGGATTTTTCCATCCACCCCTCACACCCATATAAGATTCTTATATTCTCAAACAACGTTTAGCAAAAAGTTTTCCAGTCCCTTGTTGTTTGAGATAATATGTGTCCATTGTATGTGTATGCGGTCGTAATTCGTACAGGACGTTCCAAAATAAACTCATACAAGTTTAACTTTAAGAGCACCAAGGAAAATTTTAGAGCAGATTTTTAGTAGTGCTTTCTTTTTTTTCAGAAAGTAAGGCTTAACATAACATGTGAACCGTCTGCTGGGGGTTCACATGTAATGTCAAGGTTTTTTGTCTCTCAAAACTAAAGTAAAACTACTTAGAAATGTTGTATTCCAGTCTTGACTGGCGCTTTAAAGGTTAAAAACTAATATTTGTGTACCCAATATCACTAATATCTAGAAATATCACCGGTTTTAAATGGTGGCGGCTCTACTGAAGGCTATCAGAATTAAACTTTTAAACATTATCCTGCTGAATACATTAAGCAAAACCCATTGCTGACTATCAGCCCATCACATTACTCGATATAATATATTTGTTCAATTCACAAAGTTAACATAATTACAGTGTACATCCTGTTCAAATGGCCATCTGAGCTGGATCTACACTGCTTGGAAAGGTAGTGGTTGTCTTGTTCAACGGAATAACGGTTACGAGTCAGTGCAAACGAAAGCAGACAACATTTGATTTATATGTTTGCAAAGAAAAAAGGCTTGCCATTCCACATGAGTCGTCCCATTTCGAGAACACCAGTGCGACATAGTGCATTTTTCACATCTCTAAAATGGCTAGTTATCTGATGAAAATTTGTGATATGTTTCTTATTTATACACAAACATAGATTGTGGTACTCTTTAGAACCCCAAAAGCTATGTCTTGTAGCAGAAATAACCAAAATAATGTATACCCCTATAACATTACGAGAACACGCCTATATAATTTTGACCCCTCATACCCCACGTTTATATAGTAAAACTGGGGTTTAAGGTGGTATACATTATTTTTTCTTATTTCTGCTCAAAACCATAGATTGTGGGAACTCGATAGAACCGCCTCGTCGAGGCGGTTCTACCGAGTCCCCTCAATCTATGTTTTGAGCGGAAATAAGAAAAAATCACAGTTTGTCATCTTAAAATTTCATTTTTTGGCCAAAAATTGGCAATGTATTTGGATAGGCGTGTTTTCGTAATGAACTCCTGTTTTCGCTACATAAAGTTGGGTTAAGAGGAGTTTATAGTGCATAATATGCTTTGGCGTTATATTAAACATCTCAAGGAGTTTATACTGCCATAGGGATCCTGAAGATTGGGACCGCCCATCGGGGCTTGAAGAAATAGATGGGCTGCATGATGCTTCCACGCAGAGCTGAAACCGACCTGCACATGAGTACTGGTAAACCGCTTGGAGATCTAAGCCTGCCCAGGCAAAGCGGTGCAAGTCGGACCGTCCATGCTTATAAACCTTATTGGTTTCATTGGGCGGTAGGGCTTGAGGTGTCATTTCATCTCAATGTCGGGTAAAAGTCCCACAAAATTGGAAGCAGTGTCTCCAAAATGACCTTTACAGTGTTGGTGGCGACGTTAAACCTCAAATCAAACAAAAACAAAACTGCCATAGGGATCCTGAAGGTTGGGACACCTTGAAGGCTTGTGTAATTCTTCTGAAAGTATGATTTGATAAAGATATGAAAATTTGTTTCATGACATGGCAAGGAGTGGCAGACAGTGAGGACCCTGACCAGATTGCTCCTGATCTGGGTCTGCACTGTTTGGGTAGGACTGTCTGTCCCAATACTTAGGATAATGGTGATATCACCAAGATATCATTTACACTGGGTTTTCCAGTTTTTTTTTGTTTGTTTTTTTGTTTCATGCCTCTGTCGTTTGGAATTCTTTCCTTTATTGTCTACTTGGTTTATCCATTATTATAATATGACTCTTTATGTGCTCCTACGTGGGCAGAAAATTCGCAATAAAATTCTTGTATCTTGAATCATTACACGGACTTGTGATGGGTTAGTAAATGACTCAAATGAAAAACCATTACCAAAACACGCCTATACAAATACGTTGTAAATTTTATCACCGAAAAATGAAAAATTTCCGATGAAAAAATTCGATATTTTTCTTATTTTTGCTTAAAAAAATAGATTGTGGATACTCGTTAGAGGCGGTTCTAACAAGTACCCACAATCTATATCTAAGAGCAAAAATAAGAAAAAATATGGTTTACCCCTATAGACCTCAGTTTTACTATATAAAAGTGGGGTTCAAGAGGGTCAAAATTATAAAGGCGTGTTTTCGTGATGCTAAGCCTTTCTATCTTCGAAAAATGGAATGTCTAGCTTTATTTCTTGCAGAAGATTGCTATCAAATGTCAAGCCATATTTTCTTTGAAAAACAAATATAACTTGAAAATGTTGTCTGCTTCTATATGAGGATACTGCTTTCTTCAGCAAGCCTTTTCTTTTTTGTATTTTTTTTCGAATTTTTAAAAAGAACTATTTTACAGACTAGAGCCGATCGTCCATGGGCCAAATAAATTTAGAAAAGACTTTAACTTTTGACAATAGTCATTTCAAATTGTTCTCACTCAAAACCATCACGAAAATGCGCCTATATAATGTTGACCGCCATAAACCACACTTTTATTCAGGAAATGGGGTTTACAGGAGTCTATAACTACTCCAAAGAATAGATTTTGGATACTCATTAGAACCGTCTCACCGAGGCGGTTCTATCGAATACCTTAAATTAATATTTTGTGCATAAAAATATATCAGAAAATTTATTTGAACATTTTAATTTCTTGGTAGTAAAATTTTCAATTTATTTGAATAGACGTGTTTTTGTAATGTTACAAGTTGCAATACTATTATATTTTATATCAAAATAAAACTAAGCATCGGAAGTAGAATATAGGCTATTTCATATATTGTAAAAATCAGCAGTTTCAATGCTATTGGATGAAAAGTAGAAAATATGAGTTAACATTTTGCAATTCAGTTTTTTTTTCATTCAATTTAAAAGTGGCCCTTTTGTTTGGATAGGTATTATTGTAGAGCATTTATTGTTACATGCACTACAATAATGTAACCCATGTTTTCTATCTCTTTTTTTTTCAACAGAAATAGTTATCAATATATGTTTTAAAAAAAAACACATCAAAAGACAAAGTTTAACCTACAATAAAAAGAAATAAGAAATCAAACTATCAAGTTGTTACTGCAAGGAACATTTGTGCAAAGCATTATGTTATTTGGACACTTTTGAAAGAACAAAAATACTGGGTCTTAATTAATTTTACGTTACTTCTTATGTTGTAAGTGTGTTTTGAAAGACAAAACGTCAGTCTTTTAACATAAAATGTGTAATATAAAAAAAGTTTAAAACAATAAGCCCAAAAGCGAATACGCAAACAAAAGCTTAAGTGGGCGGAAAGGGCCCCTGCCCATTGGTTGTCCACGCTTTTGATTTAATAGTTTGGAAAAGGTCCAACCCAGGATTACTGCCAAATAATTTTATCTCGGCTCATCATGAAAACACGCCTTTATAATTCTTACACTCTTGACCCCCACTATTATACAGTAAACTGGGGTTTACAGGAGTAAACTTTATTTTCCTTATTTCTGCTCTAAAATATAGATTGTTGGTACTCGTTAGAACCGCCTCAATGAGGCGGTTCTAGCGAGTACCCACAATCTATATTTCGATAGAACCGCCTGAATGAGACGATTCTAACGAGTACCCACAATCTATATTTTGGACAGAAATAAGAAAAATATCACAATTTTTTTCATCTAAACATTTTCGTTTTTCGGCGGAATAACATTTACAATGTATTTGTTTAGGCATGTTTTCGTAATGTTGATATTTATAAAAGATTGTTTAGCCGACATGAGTTCGAATCATCAATAGCCCAGCCTCGATAGCTCAGTGGTTAGCGTGTTCGACTTATGATCGAAAGGTTGTGGGTTCGAATCGGGCCACCGGAGGCGAGGTGTGGCCTTGGGAAAGACAAGTTTTGACTGCCCAACTCGACGCAAGTGTAAATGGGTAGCAGTGTTGTAAAGTCTCTGCCCCTCTCTCGCGCGCGTGATAACATCCTGAATGGGTGTTCGAGAGCGATTCATTAAGCTTGGAGCTTTCATCGCAGTCGAACTAAAATATATTAGACTATAAACTAACCATACCACCGAACAAGTCAGTGTGTGTGTGTGAATTCGGGTTTAAATTTTTCAGTCATATCACGACAGTGTCTGGTTGCGACAGGGAGCTCAATGCTCACTTTTATAGTGCTGCCTCACTGAAGTGTCATGTCCCAGAAACATTACATGATACTACACCCAGTCACATTATCCTGACACTGGGTCGACAAGTCCTAGCTCTATCCCGTAAATCTGAGTGCCAAGCGATGAGCAGCTTGTACCATTTTTAACGACTTTGGTATGTCGCGGCCCGGGATCGAACCCGTGACCTCCCATTCTCCAGAGCGGACACTGTACCAACTGAGCTATCGGGGCCGGTTCGACCAAGTCAGTACTTTCTTATTTCTTTACTATATCTTTACAATACAATTCGGTCGGAAGTATAGTAGTCGCAGTTAAGATTGACTAGGTGGAGCTATCGTTTGTACCTGCCTTTGGATAGTTCTATTTACAAAAAGGTAAACCAGGTCACAAGATTTTGTGTATTCAACTGTAACATAAATAAAGGTGTGGCGTATATATATGGCCATTTGTTCCGCTTGCAGAAAGCGTGCGAAAGGCACTCTACCGAATCCTATGGTGGACTTAGCGAATTTGACATATATTGACAACACCTGAGTAATTCCGCCTAGTCTATTTAATCTGCGACTACTATACTTGGTTTAAACGTTATTTTATTTGCACAATACATGATAAATAAACAAAACAGTATAGAATACGATTACAGTACAATCACTATACAAATTGGATTCAGAAAAAAAGTCAAGTGACTTATTCGAATCTGTATCCCAAGTGTTTGCAATACTATTATGTGTACAATCATGTTGTAATTGCCATTCAATAGTTGTAAAATTGATCACACTTATCATAGATATGGGCCCCGTCAAGCGATTTTGGTACTTATCGCCTATGCGAGCAGCGAAGGTTCCGGCGAGCCTGCGCATCCGCGCAGTCTCGCCTGAACCTTCGCTGCTCGCTCATACAAGCAGTGAATCAAGAGGAACCTTCAGACAGAAAGCCATATCCCTGGCCCCATTGAATGGCTGGGCATGCGCAGTTAAAATTTGTCAAGACGGAATGCTCGAAGACACAAATTCGCTTGGCGGGGCTCATCTAGTAGATAGTTGGTAGAGGCTCCACGGGAAGTGAAAAATAGTCATTTTTGTAAAAGCTCTTGTATCAAAAATGATCCGGGCCGCAAACCTGTTGAAGTTTGATAAGTCTTGAAACTGCAAGCTTCTGTATCCATGGGATCCAGGCATCCATCATATAAATTCGAGAATGACAACGCACAACAGTACCTAGTCACAATATCTGACGGGTCATATAGGAAAAACAAGTTATAATAAACACTGTTCCATTAAATCTCCTTTTGAGGAGCGTAGTGGTGTGGTCGACTGGACCGTTTTTCCTGCATACCTAGGTCCCGCAGCCATTGTCAGCGAGGACTTTGATGCCAATAGAATTAGAAAGATCCGGCGTAATCAAATTCGACTTGAATGTAAAAGGATCCTAATGCAATTTGATTTTAGTTAGCCTACAGGGGCCAGTTGTTCAAAACTAACGACCTCGTTAGTTAACGTATCGTTAAAACTTTGATCATTTATTATCATGGCAAATATGCTAAGATTTTTGCTGAAAAAATGTGGGCAGCTTTTGCTTCTGCAAAAGCTGCTCACATTTTTTCAGCAAAAATACCAAAATTTTAGATATTGTACTTGCTAGAATAGTTAACAATATGATCACTAACGAGCTCGTTAAGATAACGATGCTTTGAACAACTGGGCCCAGATAAAGAAGAGTTGTCAAAAATACGGAATATCCGACATCCTTTGACATTTATTAAAAAAACTCTGATGTCACAAAAATTTGGGATATCATTACCAAAGCTAAAAAATTTGTTTGATTTGAGGTTTAACGTCCCCGTCAACACTGTAAAGGTCATTTTGGAGACGTTGCTTCCAATTTTGTGGGACTTGTACCCGACATTGAGATGAAATGACATCTCAAGCCCTGTCGCCCAATGAAACAAATAGGGTTTATTAGCATGGACGGTCCGCCTCGCACCGCGGTTCCTGGACAGGCTTAGATCCTCTAAGCGGTTTACCAGTACTAGTGTGCTGGCCGGATTCAGCTCTGCGTGGAAGCATCATGCAGCCATATATTTCTTCAAGCCCCTATGGGCGGGGGCCAACCAAAGCTAAAAGCCAAACGCATTCATCCGTAAACGAAAGACGAATGAGAATGTCCAAACCAACAGACATGGGCCCATGAAGCATCACGATAAAACACCCGTGCGACATAGTGCATTTTTAACATCTCCAAAATGGCTACTTTTTCTGATGAAAATCCGTGATATTTTGCTTATAGATACTGCAAACATAGACTGTGGGTGCTCGTTAGAACCGCCTCAATGAGGCGGTTCTAACGAGTACCCACAACCTATGTCTGGGAGCAAAAATTAGAGAAATAATGTATACCCCCGTAAACCCCAGTTTTCTCTATATAAAGTGGGGTATATGGGGGTCTTCATTTCACGGACTTGTTCACGTGATGGGAAGGGTGTAATCAGAAAAAATAAAACGCACCGTTTGCTTTACCTATACAACCGCGTAACTGACCGAAAATGACATTCTGTAAAACTGGCCAAGGTCTATCAATTGTCATTATTTAAACAAACTTGATAAGATCAGAGTTGCCAATACTGCATACCAAACTTTCAAGGTCATTGGCCGTTCGGTTCTTGAGACGATTGTTTTAAGGTTTTTACCACATAGAGGCATATCGTCCTAGACAAGTACAAGCCAACCCCATGGCGGCTCCACAAGTAATTTGGTTTCAACTGACACAGAAGTTTTAGAGAGCATCACGTGAACAAGTCCATGAAATGAACACCCGCTTACACCCCACTTTGAATATAGAAAACTGGGGTTTACGGGGGTAAACATTATTTTTCTTATTTTTACTCCAATACATAGGTTGTGGGTACTCGTTAGAACCGCCTCAATGAGGCGGTTCTAACGAGCACCCACAACCTATGTTTGCAATATTTATAAGCAAAATATCATGGATTGTCATCAGGAAAGTAGCCATTTTGGAGATGTGAAAAAATGCACTATGTCGCACGGGTGTGTTATCGTAATGGGATTCTAATTGAAAATTTGACAAAGCAAACGCCGACGTGGACACGGACACGGACGACAGAGCACTGCGTATCCTGTAAGTTCCCCTGGAGCCTTTCGAAAAATACAGAAAATATCAGTATAATGGTGTTGTCTAGCTTTAATATAACATTAGTGAAACAAGTAAACATAACATGAACCTTCAAATAATCCCTCAAAATGCAAATAAACAGACATATATAAGTAAACATAATATGATCGTTAAATAACCCCACAAAATGCAAAAAAAAAAACAAGACAAAAAGTAAGCATAGTATCAGTATAATGGTGTTGTCTAGCTTTAATATAACATTAGTGAAACAAGTAAACATAACATGAACCTTCAAATAATCCCTCAAAATGCAAATAAACAGACATATATAAGTAAACCTAATATGATCGTTAAATAATCCCACAAAATGCAAAAAAAATCAAGACAAAAAGTAAGCAGAGTATGAACTTTCAATAATCCCACAAACTGCGAATAAACAGACATATATAAGTAAACATAACATGAACCTTCATAATCCCACAAAATGCGAAGATACAGACATATATTAGTAAACCTACATTCATCATATGACATTTTCACGATTGTTTGACAAAAATGTCAATATTCCGCCACTAGTAAACGCGACGTCGTTAACGACTTCGAACATATAACGTTACGGGGCGTATCTGACTAATTTGCATATTTAATCCACTAGTGGATTATCGAATTTATTACATGGCCTTATTACATTCCCTGAAGCTACGTCATATGATAAATATATTTACATAATTTTCCATTTTTTATTGGACGAAAAATTCTGGTTTTGGTGATAAAATCGAAACAAGAAACACCTGCACGAAGTTTTTCCACTGACGGTGAAAGAGCTTCGTTGACATCATGAAACGAAGTCCTTATCAGCCAACAAAAGCAATTTTGGTAGAGGGTCACCCAAAGTACATTCCTATGAAATTATTTGAAAATCCATTCACAGGTGTAGACGAGATGTCATTTGAAGAAATTGTTGACGATGCGCGACACACGACGGACGCCGGGCACAGGCCGATCACAATAGCACACCTTGAGCACCTTGTGCTCAGGTGAGCTTAAAATTATTTGATAAAAAAGAAACTTTTTTTGAACTAAGGTTTAACGTACCCGTCAACACTATTTAGGTCATTTCTGAGACATTGCTTCCTATTTTGTGTTTTTTTTTTTACCCGAAATTGAGATGAAATGACATCCTAGGCCCTTCCGCCCATGAAACCAATAGGGTTATATTCATGGACGATTCGACTCGCAGCACTTTGCCTCGACAGGCTTTCATACCTCCTAAGCAGTTTACCAGTACTCATGTGCGGTAGGTTTCAGCTCTGCGAGGAAGAATCATGAACCCCAATCTAGTTCTTTGCAAACAGTGTAGGCCCTGATCAGATGCTGCGTTCTGCGGTGTCTGACAGGGCATGTACTGTTTGCCAATTACCCGTTTTGGGTTTCTGGTACAAAATGGGTTAAAATTGTAGACTTTGTCAGAACCAGCTAAAGTGGTTTTGTATGTTTTTATTTATTTTTTTTTGTTCAACTGTTGTCTTAATGGCATATGGTACGTATATACCCATTGTCCCTGTTATTTTATTTATTTTTCTTAAATGATGAAGCGATTTCAAAATGTAGCACATTAGTGCAGTCTTTTATATATTTTTTCTGATGAATACTGGTGATATGTTTCTTATTTATATTCCAAATATAGGTTTTGGATGCTCGTTAGAACCGTCTCATTTGGACGGCTCTAACGAGTACCAACAACCTATGTCTTAGAGCTCAAATTAGATCCTGAAAACACCATTTTCTCTATATAAAGTGGGGTTTAAAGGGGTGGTCATTACACAGACGTGTTAACGTGATGATTCGCAACTAAAATTTACTGTTCGACCATATTACATGAGCAGCCATTGGAGATTATGAAGAATGGATACACAATCGAGGGAGGCACCTATCTAATATATATATATATATTGTATATATATATATGTATATATATATATTTTTTTCCCTTATCAGCAGGTGTCTGCTGTTACATAGCAACAGATAAGGTAAGTATTTTGTGATATTTGAAGAATCACCATAAAACCTACGTTGTGAGTACATCATAGTGTAGTTTATATTTTCTTGTCCTTTGGGATCATTGATTCCATTATGGAATTTTGAAAATATTTGAGGGTCACTGATGAGGCCTTATTGGCCGAAACTAGCTAGTCTGGCCCAGAAAACATGCACACTCCATGTGTTTCAGTTCTGTGGTGTATTCCTTGCTTCCAAAGGATAACCCTTTTATAGAACATATTTAACGTCACTACAGCTGGTGTCTGGGAATGTGTGGCGGCCGTAAAAAGTCTCACTGTCCTACATCATAGTGTAGTTTATATTTTCTTGTCCTTTGGGATCATTGATTCCATTATGGAATTTTGAAAATATTTGAGGATCACTGATGAGGCCTAATTGGCCTAAACTAGCTAGTCTGGCCTAGAAAACATGCACACTCCATGTGTTTCAGTTCTGTGGTGTATTCCTTGCTTTCAAAGGATAACCGTTTTATAGAACATATTTCATTAGAACCGCCTCATACCGCCCTGCGGAGGCGGATCTAATGAGTACCGACAACAAAGGTTTATATGGAGAAATAAGGAAAAGTACCCTTCAATTGTCACAAAATACTTACCTTATTTGATGCTATGTATTAGATCAAGAGGCGTTTACTGTTATACGAGTAGTTTACCCTTATAGGAAAAATATTTTCTTGCACACCAGACAAGGAAATCCGTGAATTTACCCTGGGATAGAAATTTATTTTCTGACCCTGGTGTTCCGACCCAAAATCGAATATAATCGCGTGTTTGATAAATGCACTGGTGGATTACGACCTTGTATGCGCCGTCGTTAAGGTTGACGTCACGTCACGGCACGTTACGTGACGTCATTAAACATTCCTGTAGTGCCATCACAGTATGGCGGACGTCGGTAACTGAAGTGACTACAGCATTAATAAAATCCGCATTAAGAAATGGAAGGTATGCAAGAAAAAGAATCCTACATGGGTGTGAGGGGTGGATAGAAAATTCCGTCCCTCGGGATCACTGTCCGGCATCACTCGGCAAGCCTCGTGATGCCGGACAGTGACCCTCAGGACGGATTTTTACATCCACCCCTCACAGCAATATAAGATCCTTATATTCTCACGAGAAAACAAAATCCTCCCTGTAAGTGTAGGTCTTGTTGGATGGGTTAAGTTCTCAGAAAGAAACCACAGTAGTTACGTCCAATATGCAATTGGTGAAAAAAGGTCTGGTGTATCCATTCAACTTAATCAGAACTTGTTGTTGGAGAACAGTTAAGGGCAAGGCGTTCCCGGAACGACCCAACTATATTCAAACTCCTCCGCTGTGGGCACAACAGTTCCGTCAGGGGTCTTAAAATCGTTGTCAGGGTTACCGTCGAAGTCACCACAAAGACCTAACAAAGAAAACAGAAACAGTAAAAATAATATAGCAGCAAACGGGCCTCCATGACCTAGTGGTTATGATCGCTGACTCTTAAACATAAAGTCTCTCATTGCTTTGAGTTCGAGCCTCACTATATTCTCAGTGACGTCTTTCCATCTTAAATTAGCTTAGTATAATGAAAAAAGTGTCTTGTTAATAACTCCGTGATATGATTACCCATGGAAACCTCACTTTTGTAAATAAAAAGTGGTGTTTGCAAGAAGAGATTATTTTACTTATTTTGCTCACAGTAAATAATGTAGGCAGTCATTCGAACCGCCTCAGTGAACAGCAAGACAAACAAAATGAATTAAAGCACTACAAACGCTACCCAACAATTGCAATTGCATCGAGCAAGTGCAATCGCTCTTTTTAAAAAAAATGAATTCCAAGGTAAGGTGCATTTGCCATACCCTTATTTAAATTACTGAGACTATTTATAATGTTCAAAGGGCCTTAGTTCCAAAAGAAAGCAAACCAGAGTTACAGTTCTCGTTGTATGGTGCTTCACTTTCGTCTGAAGTTTACAACAGTTTTCTATTTACCAAGTAGATACAAAATACCATTCCATGTTCAAAGGGCCATAACTTAAACATTTATTGGAGCGATTTTAGGCCAGACTTACGGTTCTTGAAGCCTTGCAAAAATGTAAAGCAACATGCATGTTGCTTTATATTATTGCAAGGCTTCAAGAAACATTCTGCAACCATTTTCAAATTATAGAAAGCGCACATGTATATGCCTAGGATCACCGAGGGTGGTATCTCCAAGAGCAGGTTATTCAGTGTGATAGTTCTTGAGTTATAGATATCATATCATGATGACTTACATTTGCAATAAGTTTAAAAATATTTCAAGCAGTGTCAAGTTACAGAGCGGACACAAATATATTGCAGAAATCATAATTTTCAATGTTCAAAGGGCTATAACTCCATAAGTAAGTTAAACAGAGGTACGCTTCTTGTGTTCGGCACCTTTTCGCATAGCGCTTTACTACATTTGTTGAAATTTCATCAAAATATCTATCTGTAATGGTTTCCAGTTTAGAGTTTAGACAAGAGAACATGAAAGACGTGGCTACTTTCATTATTATATTCAAAAGACCGCAACTCAAAAAGTAGGTTAACCAGGGTTACGTTTCTAGTGTTTGGCACGTTGTTGTATAGTACTTTGCATGTGTGGGAATTTTCATGAAAATATGTAAAACAGTGTTTAATTTACAGCGGTGACACGTGTACATGTAATAGAAATGGCTAGTTTCAATGTTCAAAGGGCAATAACAACAAAAGTAGGCATATGTACTGCACGTTGTCCCATAGTATTTCACATTTTGAATGGAGTTTCGTGAAAATATCTCTTAAGGCGTCAGAGTTCTGGAACGGAAACGAGTACATGGTAGAAATGGCTATGTTCAGTTTTCAAATAGCAATGACTCCATATGTAGGAAAACCAGAGTTACGGGTTATGCGTTCTACATGTCGTCTCATTGTGCGCTACATTGTTTTGTGAAGTGAATGAGTGATTGAGTTTTACATCTCACCAACAGCTAAGGTTATACGGAAACGGGACCTCGGTTGAAAGGCACATCCAAAAGTCTGGAGAAGCCCAGGATCTATCCTGCGACCCCTAGTTTACAAGGTGAGTAGTATAACCACTACACCACGGGTGCTTCTCGTGAGTTTGTGAAAACAATATTCCAAGGGGTATAAAATAATACCCCGCTACTTTGTATAGCGTGGCATAAACTGTCGCACATTTTCAACAGAGAAAGGTTGCGACATGAAAAATACCATTGTCTAAAAAACTCACATATTATTTGTCTTAATTCCTTCAAAATCACGTCTGTGTATTATTGTCCTGGAACATGTTAAAGTGTATAAAATACACGTATTGAAATACACATAAAATAAAATTTAAACCAAACTAGACACAGGGATGCCTTAAAAAGTTCAATATCCGTTGCTAAAACCTATACTATATTTTATTGTCAGAATTTACAGTAGAACTTCGATGGCTCGAACATTGATGGCTGGTTTACCATGGCTGAGTCGAACCCATTCCTGAGTCCCTAGGGAAATCCTCTATATAAGAAATATTGGGGGATATTTAAGGAGATTTTAGTATTTTTTCTTGCAAATGTATGCTGTGTGTACTCATTAGAATCGCCTCGATGAGGCGATTCTAATGCGTAAAAACAGAATACATTTTCATTATAGAACAGCGAAAAGATGTCTAAAAGTATCTCGTTATGCCTCCTGACAGTAACCTCAGTGGCTCGAACTACCCCTGTCTCGAACAGATTTTCGAGGTCCCAAAGGTGTTCGTTCGAGCCATTGAAAAGTAGAAGTAAAACAAAGATCAGGAATTGATACAATTAACTTACTCCACCCATAAAAGACACCAAAGGGAAAGAAATACAAACATTAAGCGACCAGACCATAATGGAAACCTAAACAAAGGAAGGCCATAAGGACAGTTACTTTCCCACAAAATGGCCATATGGCCATCCAAAACCAAAAGACACAAGTTCGACTCAAGTTCTTATATATGAAGTTCGACTGTATTTCATTGTCAGAATTTAATTCCACCTGTAGAATTAAGTATAGATATTATTGGGTTGTACAGTTTTGTTATTGGGTCTTTAGTGCAGATTATATTTTACTTTTGGTCCTTTGAGATCAACGTGAATATTCTGAGAAATCAAAAATAAATTATTGGTTTAGACTCATATTCTAGACAAGTTTTTAATTATTTGGACCCCATTTTGATTTATATCAGTCTTTGAATCGACTACCTATTCGAAATTCGCAAAATTGCAGTATGTTTCCTCTGGCTTTCTTTGCCGGATCATTACAGGGTCACTGATGAGGCTTTATTAGCCGAAACTACGTAGTATGACCCATCTTCTTTCTTATGAATTTTTTCATTGCTCTCAAAGGAACTCATTTTTGATTTTTATTTATAATGGTAAATTGTTATCATAAGCAGAGTCGCTTCACTATATTGCAAATGTAATGTTTTGATGCTTTTGACATTAAAGAAGTTAACACGCATGCGTAAAATATCACTGTTGTTCCATTGTTCAGACACAGTAGACGTTACAAGTTGGAATGTGCACCTAAGGTAGATTAGGTCTGTAAATATAGTAAAACTTCAATACCTTAAAAAAAAAACTGGACAACTTATGGACTTGCTGTTATTCTCCTAAAATTTAACAATCTGTTACGCGATCTTGCAAGGAAGCTAAAAGGTGCAACGGAATGGCAAACAGTAAAGAATCTGCAGGAGCAGTCTGATCTGGGTCTTCACCCTTTGCCTCGGCCTATCTGTCCAAATACCTAGGATCATTATGGTAACAAAAAATAGCACTGATACGAATGGATGAAAAAATTGTTCTCGATAGGGGTAGTTAGAATTATTAACCCTTTCAGTACCAGAAACCCCTAAATTGGTACCTTAGCAAACAGTGCAGGCCAAGGTCAGACGCCGCAGAACGCGGCGTCTGATCAAGGTCACCACTATTTGCTAAAAGTTCAGTCATTTTCCAAATTAATTTTAATGAAAACACAACCAGACATCCCTAAATTTTAAAATGGATTCCTGCTATAAAAAGAAGGTTGATACCATATGGTACAAAAAGGGCTACTCAGGATTTATCACAGGTCCCGGTGATGTGGAATTGTGTGGCTCATTTAAGGATATCTTTGCGACCAGCTATAAAATAAAGGTATATTTTGTTAACCCATTGAGGCTATCCCAGGAGCATATAATTTCAAATTATATGCTCCTGGGCTATCCTTATAGCTAAATACAACATACATATTGTAGAAAAAAATCCTCCCTAAAATATTTAAATATTTGAATAGCTGGCGCTATGAAATGAGCCCCGCCAAGCGAATTTGGGTCTTCGAGCATTCCGTCATGACAAATTTTAATTGCGCATGCCCAGCCATTCAGAGGGGCCAAGGATATGGCTTTCTGTCTGAAGGTTCCTCTTGATTCACTGCTTGTATGAGCGAGCAGCGAAGGTTCTGGCGAGACTGCGCGGATGCGCAGGCTCGCCTGAACCTTCGCTGCTCGCATAGGCGATAAGTACCAAAATCGCTTGACGGGGCCCAAATGAATTCTCTTGGACTATGCGAGTTCATATTGGCCAAGGCAAACACATCCGTGTTCGACTGTTTGAAGTTTTAACTATATGCGTATTCTGAACAGCATGCGCAAGCTGCAGATGCATGCATAGAGCCAATAAAGACTGATTAGATTACACGTGACTACAAGCATGTGCCAACTTCAAGCATAAGCCCAACAGTGGAATTCGTTTCACTGACCTTTCCAAGGCGGTTCTTCTGTTGCGGTTTATTTTTGTTATGGTTTGTCTTTAGGTGTTTGTGTCGCTTATATTATTTTGTTTTGGATAGGCTATTTGCCATCTATTGGAACAGTAACTGTCTGTTGTTTTGGCTTTCCGCTATTGGTGTTTCCATTAGTGTCTGTTTTTTTCATGTTTGGTTTTCTTTCCCTTTAGTGTCTCTGATGGGAGCTGTGGGTTAATTGTATCGATTCCTGATCATTGCCTCCACTTCTATTCTTGCACACCAGACAAGGAAATCCGTGATTTTACCCTGGGATATAAATTTATGTTCTGACCCTGGTGTTCCGACCCCAAATCGAATATAATCGCGTATTTGATAAATGCACGGGTTGATTACAACCTCATGTGCGGCGTCGTCATGTGTGACGTCACTAAACATTCCTGTTGTGTCATCACAAAATGGCGGAAGTCGGTAACCGAGGTGACAGCAGCATTAAAAATTCGCAACAGAAATGAAAGGTATGCAAGAAAAAGAATCCAATATGGGTGTAAAGGGTGGATAGAAAACTCCGTCCCTCGGGATAACTGTCCGGCATCACTCGGCAAGCCTCGTGATGCCGGACAGTGTCCCTCGGGGCGGATTTTTCAATCCACCCCTCACACCCATATAAGATTATTCTATTCTAGTACTCCGGCTCAATTGTCCGATGTTCGTGTACGTCAAACCTTACTTACCTTGTACATCTTCAAAATACATCTCTGAAACACTTATTTTTGCCTTCCTCATGTTGTCCCATGACACGATGATTCCGTCGGCAAGGGTTACAACTGTATAATGCGAAACTCTCTCAACTGATATCCCAAGCGAGTCATACGGTACGGCCGTTACAGCACCATCAACAAGGAACACATCATCACGATGAAGAGTGAATGTATGACCATTCAGCATGATATTCACAGCTTCTAAGCAAGATACCGTAGGTCTGCTACACGTGGTAGTTTTGCCGGTGATTGACATGTTCGTAGTTTTCGCTAGGTACGTCCAGCATGTACCACCCGTAAGGAACTTTTTCCCGTCGAAAGTGATATGATGCGGATCACCCCATATTCTGCACGTGCGCAAAGCTAGAATGACCGAAAGTAAATCATCAGCATTTCTTACATGCTTTTCAATGAATGATAGAGATTGATCAGTGAAATATAAATCGATATTTTCACTGTTTCAAACAGTGAAAATACGATTTTTTATTTTTCACTGTTGGGGACTACTTTTTTCTTCAAATCTAACTCTAATTTCAATTTTATCTTTGTCAGATAACTGAACAATACTGAAATGTGTTCTAATTGACGCATAGCCCGTTCATGTGTGACGGGGACGTTACTGACGTCATTTATGACGCTGACGTCACGTCTTTTGTCGCGCGACTTTAGACTTGCCAGCAACTTCTTTGGAAAACTACTCTCTCAATTATTTCATTAATCATTCATAATAATACCATCCCAGGCCATTTCTCAGGTGCAAACTTTCAGTTTACACCCAATAGTATACCCACTTAACACGATGGACACCACTAAAGTGACGCGAAACGAACAGGAACAAAGATAATTTTCTCCTAATGTGAGCGACACCATTAAAGACGCTAAATATTGCCTTTTGAAGCATGTAAGAAACAGAAAATTTGATTTTTTCAGTGCAAGATCAAATTTTATTTCACTCATGAACACCAAAACTGCTATTTTCACTCGTGGCTACGCCACTCGTGAAAATAACAGTTTTGGTGTTCATTCGATGAAATAAAATTCGATCTTACACTGAGAAAATCAAATATCCTCTATAGCATTCATGCACTGCAGCAAAGTCTAGGGCAGACGGCTGCGGGAAACACGCCTATAAAAATGCTTTGTAAATTTTACTGCCAAAAAAAAAAAAAAGAAGAAAATTTTGAGATAAAAATGTGATTTTTCTTACTTCTGCTCAAAGTATAGATTGTTTGTTCACGTAAAACCACCACGTCTAGGCGGTTCTAACGAGTACCCACACTCCAAATTTTAGTGCAGAAATGTGAAAAATAAGGATTTTTGCTATTTCTGCTCCAAAAATAAGTAGGATAGGATATCTTTATTTAAACTTCCAAATGCCCATAAGGACATTGTAGGCGATGACAAAGACTATAGCACTATATCATGTAATAAATGGACAGATATAGCAACTTCTACTACAGTTTATGAACAAAATTATTTACTTTGATAAGCGTATACCACGAAGAATGTGTATTTCACAAACTTTGTGTCATCTCATCCTTTGAAGTAAAGTTTTAACACATGTGTAAGAGGCATCTGTTTGTTTCCTTCTAACAACAAAAAATCGTTGTTATCATGTTAACAAACAAGACCGTGTAATGAACATCCCTCAAAAACCAAAATTCCTAAGAGGGTATACATTTTCCCTCTCATTTCCAAACCAGACCACATGCTGCAGGTATTCGTTAGAACTGCCCGATCAAGGCGGCTCCATCGAGCATCCATACCCCAGGTCCGGAGCACCAATAAGACAATATCGTGAATTCTCATAAAAAGTATCTATTTTGGAGATATGTTTGTTTGATTTGAGGCTTAACGTCCCCGTCAACACAGTATAGGTCATTTTGGATACGTTGCTTCCAATTTTGTGGGACTTTTACCCGACATTGAGATGAAATGACATCTCAAGCCCTGACGCCCAATGAAACCAATAGGGTTTATAAGCACGGACGGTCCGCCTTGAACCCCGGTTCCTGGACAGGCTTAGATCCTCTAAGCGGTTTACCAGTACTAGTGTGCGGACGGATATCAGCTCTGCGTGGAAGCATCATGCAGCCCATCAATTTCTTCAAGCCCCGAAGGGCGGGGGCCGTTTGGAGATATGAAAGAACACACCATACACACTATTGTTTATCATAATGATTGCTTGTTTTCATACCTTATGACTCAAGTTGACATATTTACATATCATTCAAATGACAGTACGTTGGCATGCGTATTTTATTTCATGTTTTATTTAAGACCAGAGCCATAAATAGTCTTATCACCTGTACAAGACAATAACCTCATCACGAAAACACACCTGTATAATTTTGGCCCCCCTGAACCCCACTTTTATATAGTAAAACTGGGGTTTCCGGGGGGTATACCTTATTTTTCTTATGTTTGCTCTAAAATATAGATTGTGGGTACTCGTTAGAACCGCCTCGATGAGGCGGTTCTAACGAGTGCCAACAATCTATACTTTGAGCAGAAATAAGAAAAAAATCACAATTTTTTATCATGATTTTTTCATTTTTTTCAGTTACAGGTCCTCGGTCAGCTGTATTGGCCTCGGCCTTCGGCCTCGTGCCAATACAGTAGACCTCGGACCTGTAACTGGTCCAATACGAAATTACTTGATTAATAACATTATAGAAAAAAAAATGATCCTGATAATACGGCTCATGGTCAATCGTCCTGTTTTGGATCTATAACATTTGCATATATATCAGTATTGGTCTACAGGAATTAGAGCGTTAATATAATACTATGTACGTGATCCACATACGTCAACAACAGCTCTACAGCCGCCCGCCATAATGACTTTGTTCGAATAAAAGGTGTAGGCGCCTCCGTCTGCTGGTGTCCAGTAAGTAAGTATCGGAGACGGGAAGAAAACACAATCCGCTGCAGACACTTTATTAAAGATGGTAAGGGACATGATTTCACCAATACCCGGAATAACACATTCGTACGTATCACCATGGTAGTTGGCAGCACAACCATGTCTTTTCAATCTGTTAGACGCCTCACAAGTAGGTTCAGCTTCTGTTCAAAAAAGTTAAAAAGCTTTGAAACAAAGATTGCAAAACAGATCAGCTGTGTCATGAGAGCCCCTGCTTAATAGAGATTTGCGATACCAGATTAACAACTCCAGCAAACGAATACCCCACTTTATATAGAGAAAAACTGGATTTTAAGGGGTCTATATTGTACGAGAGTAGGCTGAAAAGTTCTGAGCCTGACCAAGAAGCAGGCATCGAACAGCCATGAAATTTTGTATTCATTAAATCCAAACCTTTATTACTTGATTTGACTCAAATGAGTAGAAGTAAAACAAAGATCAGGAATTGATACAATTAACTTACTCCATCCATAAAAGACACCAAAGGGAAAGAAATACAAACATTAAGCGACCAGACCATAATGGAAACCTAAACAAAGGAAGGCCATATGGACAGTTACTTTCCCACAAAATGGCCATATGGCCATCCAAAATTAAAAGACACAAGTGATACACACAGTAAGTAACAAACAACAACATAAATAAATCGCCACAGAAGAGCCGCCTTGGAACGGTCAGTGGAAGATTTCCACTGGGGGGCTTAAATCGATTTTACGTGGCCACAATCCTCGCCCTTACTTCCGTCGCGATTTAGACAAATAATTTGTTCAGTCCGCATGAAGGCCTCCTAACTCATCAGTGCAACATCTCCGTGAACACAGAAATCAAAGAACCACAGAGGTGAGACAACGGTGAGGACTCGACAGCAAGAAACCACTGAAATGCTGGAGCAAAAGAAAACCAACAGTTAGACTCCGATGAGCCCGAGTTCTAGTTTACATGCAATAACGTAGAAATTCTAGACTTTGAAAATTGATACTAGCACGTTTTTGAGAAAATGGACAAAATCTGGCATCGTGGTGTCATCAAGTACCTCAATAAAAAGGGGTTAGCTCCTAAGGACATTCATGCCGGTATGGTTGCTACATTAGGGGATGATGCTCCTTCGTATGCAACTGTGAAAAGGTGGGCAGCAAATTTTAAGATGGGCAAGGACAGCCTTGAAGATGATGACCGGTGTGGACGACACACAACGGCAACAACTGAGGAAACCATCAGCCAAGTGCACAGGGTCGTGATGGATGACAGGCGTTTAACTGTGAATCAGTTAGCTAACACTGTTGGCATATCCCGTGAACGAGTAGAGAACATTCTATACAGTGAATTAGGAATGTCGAAGGTTTCCGCCAGATTGGTGCCACGGCTTTTGACGCCTGATCAAAAGTTGACCAGAATGAACCTGTCACAAGCCAACTTGGCTTTTTTTTTTAAGCAGACCAAGATGGTTTTCTTGACCGTTTTGTCACTCAGGATGAGTGTTGGGCTCATCACTTTGAGCCAGAGACCAAAAGATAATCCATGCAATGGAAGCACCCTGGCTCACCCCCTCCAAAGAAGGCAAAGGTCGTCTTCTCTGCAGGGAAGGTGATAGCATCAGTGTTCTTGGATGCCAAGGGTATAATATTCATAGATTACCTTCAAAAGGGCAGAACAATTAATGGGGAGTATCATGCAGATCTGCTAAAACAATTGCGAAAAGCAATTAAGGCTAAACAACCCGGAAAATTGACAAAAGAGGTCTTGTTCCATCAGGACAATGCGCCTGCTCATAAATCGGTTGTCGCAATGGCTGCTGTGCATGGCTGTGGCTTCACACTGGTCGATTACCCTCCGTATTCACCTGATCTAGCTCCATCAGATTATTTCCTGTTTCCAAACATGAAAAAGCACTTGGCTGGGTAGCATTATCGGTCAGACGAGGAGGTGATAGCTGCTGTGGAGGAGTTTTTCAGGGACCAAGATGAGACGTTCTATACCACTAGGATCCAAGGACTCCAGCATCGCTGGAGGAAGTGTGTGGACAGGAAGGGAGACTATGTTGAAAAATAAGGCACTTTCAGCATGGACAAACCATTGTATCTTGGTCAGGCTCAGATCTTTTCAGCCTACCCTCGTATTTCTTATTTCTGCTGTAATAGATAGGTTATTGGTACTGCGCCAATAAGGCGGTTATAACATTACGAAAACACGCCTATCTTGTACATTGTAAACATTACCGCCGTAAACACGAAAAATTTCTGAAGACAAATAGTGTTATTTTTCTTATTTCTGCACAAAATATAGATTGCGGGTACTCGAGGCGGTTCTAACGAGTAGCCACAATCTGTATTTTAGGGCAGAAATAAGAAAAATAAGGTTTACCCCTGTATACCCCAGTTTTACTATATAAAAGTGGGGTTCAAGGGGGTTAAAATTATATAAGTATGTTTTCATAATGACGAGCACTCACAGCCTATATTTGAAGTAGGCCTCCGCCCATAGGGGCTTGAAGAAATATATGGGCTGCATGATGCTTCCACGCAGAGCTGAATCTGGCCCGCACACTAGTACTGGTAAACCGATTAGAGGATCTAAGCCTGTCCAGGAACCGCGGTGGGAGGCGGACCGTCCATGCTAATAAACCCTATTGGTTTCATTGGGCGACAGGGCTTGAGATGTCATTTCATCTCAATGTCGGGTAAAAGTCCCACAAAATTGGAAGCAAATTCCCCGAAATGACCTTTACAGTGTTGACGGGGACGTTAAACCTCAAATCAAACAAAATAAATTAGAAAATTATCACACATTTTTTTTTTTCAGAAAAAAAAAAAAAAACATTTAGGAGGTATGAAAGAATGCACTAGGTTGCAATGATGAGTTATGGCAGTGATAGACTCAGATCAGCAATAAACAACATCGCAATCAACAACATAGGCACGTAAGCACCTTTGTGTTCACTGTTTGGATAGTTTCCTTATTTAAAATTTCAAGACTGCTGCTTGGTCGCTTTGTGTCCTACCTGGTCAAAATTTCTGAAGACATTTCGAAAAACGCCTATAAAAATACATAGTGAATTCTATCGCGGAAAAAATAATTTCTGTGCCAAAAAAAAGGTTATTTTTATTTCTGCTCAAAATATAGACTGTGGGTACACTTTAGAACCGCCTCTTCGTGGCGGTTCTAACGAGTACCCACAATCTATATTAAACATAAGGTCTACCCATGTAACTCCAGTTTTACTATATACAATCAGGGTTGAATGGGATCAAAATATATAGGCGTAAGTTCGTGGTGAGAGGAACCCCGCGACCAGACTCATATTAAAAATAAATTAAGTATGAAACTTTTGTCAATGTTTAGGATAAAACAGATCAACGCTCGTGTACAAATTGTTGAGAAATAAATCACAGATATACTGTCAGTTTAACTAATACGAAGTTCGTAAGTCATTGCTGACAATGATCAATCTAAATCACATTGAGATAGTCTACTGTTTGTGTGTTTTAAGATGGCTGATGTGACCAATTCTAGCTCTGAATTGTCTGTTGCAGATAGAGCAATGGAGACTGGAAGAAGGCAGCTCTGTTGCTGATACCTTAGCTCTGGCTTTGCTCTGTGCGCATTTCTACTCAGCTTCACTGATTCTTTTTGTCTCGTATTCATTGCACCCCTTCTGATGGGACCTCGCCACATGGCTATGTCCTGTGCATTTTTCCCCACGACTATGTTGGAGTGTTGAAATCCCTGAGGGAGGCTTAGAGGGTGTCCCTGTGGCATGTCTTCGGACCGCCATGGAAGCGTTTGACCATTTCTAGTTCTCCATATATAATTTTCTTTGGCAAACGTTCCTCAGGCATTCCAGCAACATGGCCTGTCCATCGTAACAGTGCTAATTTCAGAAGAGTGTGTACACTTCGCATCCTTGCCCTGTTCTGGACTTCCTTGTCTGGAATCCTGTCTTGCCACTTAATCTTAAAGGGTTTTCTAAGCTTGTATGGAAGTTATTCAGTCTTTTGGCCTGCCGTGGGTAAACTGTCCATGTTTCACATGCAAACAATAGTGTTGGCAGTACCACAGCTCTGTAGACTTTCAGTCTTGTGTCAAGTCTGACTCCACTTTTTTCCCAGTCAATACCACGTAGTCGGCCAAATGCTGCAATTGCTTTGGCAATCCTGGCATTGACTTCAGTATCTATGTGCCTGGCTCTTGACAGTGTGCTCCCAATGTAGGTGAACTTGTCTGGCACTTTCTATCTTTAGCCTTTCACTGTGATGGTGGGCTCTTTGTAAGGCTTGCTAGGTGCTTGCTGATAGACTACCTCAGTCGTTTGATGTGCTAAATGTGAGGTCATAGCTATCATAGGAGTCAGATACTTTATCTATACCTTTTTTGCATCTTCTCTTCTGTTGAAGCACCTTTTACCATGTCATCAGCAAAGAGAAACTCATCAAGCACCTCTGTCTTCCCCTTGGATTTGACGTGTCTTTGGGTGTTTGTGTCGCTTATATTATTTTATTTTGGATAGCATATTGGTCATTTTGTGAGAACGTAACTGTCCTTTTGGCTTCCCGCTAGTGATGTTTCCATTAGGGTATGTTGTTTCTTGTTTGCGGTTCTTTCCCTTTGGTGTCTCTGATGGTAGCTGTAGGTTAATATCATTGCCTCCACGTCTATTTGCAACCTTCTGAGACTGAATAGCTTCCCAACAAAGCGATACCTGATAGGTATGTCATTGTCACCATCTTGGAAAGTATCTATTAACATGGCAGAGCACATCATGCTGAACAGTGTTGGGGCTAGCACACAGACTTGCTTTACACCGTTTGTGACAGGGAATAGATTTGAAAACTCACAATCAGTTTGAACCCGTTCAAGCACACAATCGTTGAACTGTCTCACCATTCCTATGAACTTGGTTGGACTACCAAACTTCGCCATGATTTTCCAAAGACCCTCACGATTGACTGTGTCAAATACTTTAGTAAGGTCATTTCTCTTGAACATGCCTTGCTGTGGAAATCATGTCAATTGTTACTCTGTCTTTTCTAAACTGGCTTTCTGGTAGAAGCCCGGACTGTTCTAGGTGTTCATTTTGTCGGTTAATTAGGACTCTTGCAAGAGTTGTCCCAGCAATTGACAAAAAGAGATGTCCCGATGATTGTCACAGATCTGAGGGTTCCTTATATAATCGACACATCCTTGAGTTCTTGAGGGATAGCTTCTTTTCTTCACATAGTGTGAAATAACTCGGTCATCTTCTTTGCAACTTGATTACACCCTGCTTTGTAGATCTCAGCAGTCATTGCACATGGTCCTGCACAAAAAAACTTCCCCATATCCTTTCAGTCTCCAAAGGACTGGATTTCATCAGCCTCGTTGTTGAGCCAGGAGTCTTGGCCACGTAAAATCGATTTAAGCCCCCCAGTGGAAATCTTCCACTGACCGTTCCAAGGCGGCTCTTCTGTGGCGATTTATTTATGTTGTTGTTTGTTACTTACTGTGTGTATCACTTGTGTCTTTTGGTTTTGGATGGCCATATGGCCATTTTGTGGGAAAGTAACTGTCCTTATGGCCTTCCTTTGTTTAGGTTTCCATTATGGTCTGGTCGCTTAATGTTTGTATTTCTTTCCCTTTGGTGTCTTTTATGGGTTGAGTAAGTTAATTGTATCAATTCCTGATCTTTGTTTTACTTCTACTTTGCATGTCTCTGAGTCTTGTATGGACTGTTTTGTATATATCTGAATAGGCCGCCTTGTTAGATACGGAGCTGGTACCACTGAGGTATGCCCTGTGTTTTTGGTGCTTCTCTTCAATGAGTCCCTGGATTTCTGCGTCAGTCTCGTCAAACCAATTTTGATGTTTGCGAGATATTGGACGTAGGAAATCCATTGCTGAAGAGAGAACAGTGTCTCTGAAGACTGTCCAGTTCTCTTTTGGATCATCTGAACTGATTTCCATTGCATCTAATTTGCTGCAGATGTCAAGGGTGAAAGCCTGCCTCTTACTGTCTTGTTTCAGCTTTGGAACAGCCAGTCTCCTCGGTACATTCGGTCTGTTGTAAATTCAGTACGCGCTCATTATTTGATCTACTTCAAACTGTGATGTACAGTCGAACTTCGATGGCTCGAACACCGATGGCTCGTTCACCATGGCTGAGTCGAACCCGTTTTTGAGTCCCCAGGGAATTCCTCTGCATAAGAAAAGGTGTGAGATAATTAAGGAGATTTTCGACTTTTATCTTGCCAATGTATGCTGTGTGTACTCATTAGAATCGCCTAAATGAGGCGATTCTAATGAGTACCCACAGCATACATTTATGTTACAGAACACCGAAAAGAAGTCCAAAAATATCCCCGTTATGTTTTCTGGAAGTATGCAACAGTGGCTCGAACAACCGCTGTTTCGAACAAATTTCTGTGGTCCCGAAGGGGTTCGAGCCATCGAAGTTCGACTGTATTACTCAACAATCCGATGCTAGAGGTGGTCAATTTCTGAAATAAATGACGGGATACCAAAGCAGTAAAACACCCGTAGTCTCGGGGTTATCCTCATCGATCCTACACATTTATAGAGGATCTTACATGAGTGTACATGTATTATTGAATTTATTAAACGAGTTGAGGAAAAGGGATAAAATGCGAGGCTTGCCGAGCATTTAATCCCTTTTTCTCAACGAGTTTAATAAATTCAATAATACATGAGCACGAATGCAAGATTCTATTTATCATATGACATTTAAACGCATTTTATTCATGATTTGTTTACAAAAATGTCAATATTCCGCCGTTAGAAAACGCGACGTCGTTAAGGACGTCGTACATGTAAAGTTACGGGACGTATCTAGCTAATTTGCATATTTAATCCACTTGTGGATTATCGAAAAATAATACATGACGTTATTACACTCTCAGACGCGACGTCATATGATAAATACGTTTTTGTTTTTGTTTTTTTTTGCAGCTCCCAGAGTCAAATCAGCGAGAGACAGCGGGGCTAGGATTAATAGATGGGATTGCATGGATCTACCGCGCAGAGCTGCAACCGACCGAACTTGAGTACTGGTAAACCGTTTAGAGCTTGCCCAGGGTATGTGGCGTGAGTCCAACTGCTCCTTCAGACCTAGCGGTTTCTTTGGGCGGAAGGGCTTGAGAAGTCATTTTATCTCAGTGTCGGGTAAAAGTCCTACAAAATAAAATGCAACGTCTGCAAAACGGCGTAAATGGTGTTGACGTAACACCTTAACACAAACGAACAAATCAAGTGATTATTGGTGACGTTATTGAAAAATCATTGATTTTTTTTCATCTTCTATACCGCATTACCTCATAACCCGAGAAAGCAAAACTTGCCATAACTGAGTGGGTATTTGCCCGTGAATGTACTCCTTGTTTGGCTTGTAATGAGATAGCGTTTTGTGTTTCAGTTCTGAAGAACAAGAATACCTGTATAGGTAAAAACGGGCATTTTTCTCTCAGTTACACAAAGAATCAAATGTGGGTGTGTATTACAATCGCATCATTGAAGTATAAAATACAAATACTCTTGAAAACCGTCATCAATCCATCTCTCTTGGAGCAAAAGTAAATAAAGTAAAAGTAATTTAATTCTTTATTTACCGAGGATTACCATCGCGCTATGTCCGTGAAATGAACACCCCCTTACACCCCACTTTATATAGAGAAACCTCGGGTTAAGGTGGGTATACATTATTTTTCTTATTTCTGCTCCCAGACATAGGTTGTGGGTACTCGTTAGAACCGCCTCAATGAGGCGGTTCTAACGAGCACCCAAAACCTATATTTTGAGTAAAAATAAGAAAAAATATCACGGATTTTCGTCAGAAAAGTAGCCATTTTGGAGATGTGAAAAAATGCACTCTGTCGCAAGGGTGTGTTATCGTAATGTTGTTTGATACAATCAATCTTCCCTGAGGCCCTCATAAAACCCATATCCACTGATTCGCTCCAATAAAAATGTCTCTATAACAAGTTGTGTCGTTACATCGCATGTCGGTATAAAGAGTGTTGACCAGATAATGCGTATTTTGAACAAACGGTGGCCACATCAGTTCTATCCTAGTGAATTTGGTCAATAAAGTACCGCTTTTGATGAAAGTGCTGGTCGCCTGCATTCCGTATCAATCACCTAAACACGCCTATACAATTCGGAACCCCTTGAACCCCACTTTTATGTAGTAAAACTGGGCTTTACACGGGCAAACCTTGTCTTATTTCAGCTCTAAAATATTTATTGTAGATACCCCTTAGAGCAGCCTCGATGAGGCGGTTCTAACGCGTATCCACACTCTTTATTATGAGCAGAAATAAGGAAGGAAATCATACCTTTTCAGCGAAATTTTTTCGTTTTTACGGCCTTAACCCTTAACTTGCTGTTCACGAAAACCCCTATCTTTGCAAACAGTATAGATCCAGATCAGATGGCAGCCATCTGATCAGGATCTACACTGTTTGGCATTCAGTTTATGAATTTGTAGCTTTAAATTACGTCAAACAATTTAATTGGTTGATAGACAGAAATGGGTATGGCTTTAATAAATATTCAGCAAGATAAGGCTTAAAATTTTCGTTTTTTCGGCCCTAAAATTTACACTGAATTAACAGTCCAACCTGTGTTAAGCAAGCACCTAAGGGATAATGAAAATGCGCTTGCTTAAGACATGTGCTTGCTTAATACAGGTGAATTTTAATGCATTTGCCTTTTTCGGGAACTTAATGCCCGCTTGCTTAAGACAGGTTGCTTGCTTAATAGAGGTGTCCACTGAGACAGGTTTGACTGTATATAGGTGTGTTTTCGTAATTGTCGTGAACGTTCGGTTTATGTAGTGTTTAGTCCTTATCTTGCTGAACATTACGCAAACACGCCTATACAAATACATTGGCACCTTTATCGCCGAAAAAATGAAAATTTTATGATGAAAAATTGTGATACTTTTCTTATTTCTGCTCAAAATATAGATTGTGGGCACTCGTTAGAACTGCCTCATCGAGGCGGTTCTAACGAGTACCCTTAATCTATATTTTAGAGCAGAAATAAGGTATACCTCCGGAAACCCAAGTTTTACATGTAAAAATGGGGTTCAAGGGGGTCAAAATTATATAGACGTGTTTTCGTGATGCTATTCATTTAAGCCACACCAATTTCTGTCCATCAACCAATCAAATTATTTGATGTACTTTATTGCTACAAATTCATAAACTGAATGCCAAACAGTGTAGATCCTGCTAAGATGACTTATTCAGAAGCCATCTGATCTGGATCTACACTGTTTGCAAAGAGAGTGGTTGTCGTGAACAACAGGATAAGAGTTAGGTTGCTCATCTGTCGGTGCCATCGACAACCCGTGTTCTTTTTTCGTCGTCGTTTGTATAATCAAGGCGGCCAGACCGGTCCATCTCCCAGTGACGTAGCCACACAAACCTACCTGGTGGGTTGTTTGTTTGGACCCTGGACCTTAATCTGAAACGAGACTGTTTTGTTTTACCCTAAACTTACTGCTTTTAGGCAAACATTGCAGACCTTGATCAGACTCCGAAATTAGCGGCATCTTATTTTGGTCAACAATGTTTGCCAATATTCCAGTTTTTGGACCCTTGGTAACATAACGAAAACACGCCTTTATAATTTTGACCCCCTTGAACCCCACTTTTATACAGTAAAACTGGGGTTTCCGGGGGTATACCTTATTTTTCTTATTTCTGCTCTGAAATATAGATTGTGGGTACTCGTTAGAACCGCCTCATCGAGGCGGTTCTTACGAGTGCCCACAATCTATATTTTGAGCAGCAGTAAGAAAAATTTCACAATTTTTCATCATAAAATTTTCATTTTTTCGGCGATAAATGTGGCAATGTATTTGTATAGGCGTGTTTACGTAATGAACATGGGTAAACCAGTCATCGCGTATTATTCCATATTTACACATTAATACAGTAATACGTTACCGTTGACACAAACGTCAAACGTCGCAATGAACACAGTTGCGCAGGTTCCGGCATACCATAACACATTGTCTGAGAATCCAAAGATCCCATCTTGCTGACTTGTCCAGCTGGTCGGTTTTGGTCCCTCGTGAAATGTGCAGTTGAAATCTTCCAAGGTGGCCTGTTGGACGGCGACATTGATGATACTGTAGTACACAGGAAGAGTGCAGGTAAAGTAATAGTCTGTAGTTGGGTATGTTTCACAGTCCGCGTATGTCACCAAAGACCCGTCACATTCCGGTGAAAGATCTGTGTTAAGAAAATTGTTTATAACGATGTACAGTCGAACTTCAATGGCTCGAACACCTTTGGGACCACGAAAATCTGTTCGAGGCAGGGGTAGTTCGAGCCACTGAGGGGGTACTGTCAGGAGGCATAACGAGATACTTTAAGACATCTTTTCAGTGTTCTATAATGAAAATGTATACTGTGTGAACTCATTAGAATCGCCTCATAGAGGCGATTCTAATGAGTACACACAGCATACATTAGTAATATAAAAGACGAAGCTCTCCTTAATTGTCCCCCACTATTTGTTATGTACAGCATTTCCCTAGGGGCAAAAGAAATGGTTCGACTCAGCCATGGTAAACGTGCCATCGATGTTCGAGCCATCGAAGTTCTACTGTAATAGTCAGCAGTTGGGTATGTTTCACAGTCCTCGTATGTCACCAAAGACCCGTCACATTCCGGTGAAAGATCTGTGTTAAGAAAATTGTTTATAACGATGTACAGTCGAATTCCAATGGCTCGAACACCTTTGGGACCACGAAAATCTGTTCGAGGCAGGGGTAGTTCGAGCCACTGAAAGGGTACTGTCAGGAGGCATAACGAGATACTTTTAGACATCTTTTCAGTGTTCTATAATGAAAATGTATACTGTGTGAACTCATTAGATTCGCCTCATAGAGGCGATTCTAATGAGTACACACAGCATACATTAGTAATATAAAAGACGAAGCTCTCCTTAATTGTCCCCCACTATTTGTTATGTACAGCATTTCCCTAGGGGCAAAAGAAATGGTTCGACTCAGCCATGGTAAACGAGCCATCGATGTTCGAGCCATCGAAGTTTTACTGTAATAGTCAGCAGTTGGGTATGTTTCACAGTCCTCGTATGTCACCAAAGACCCGTCACATTCCGGTGAAAGATCTGTGTTAAGAAAATTGTTTATATAACGATGTATCATGTAAACAAATCTTTCAAATAGATAACCTTATCATCACGAAAACACGCCTTTATAATTCTGACTCCTTGAAAAATAGAAGTGAAGGCACTGATCAGGAATCGATACAATCAACCCACAGCTCCCATCAGAGACACCAAAGGGACAGAAGCACAAACATGAAACAACAGACCTAAGGGAAACATCAATAGCGGAAAGCCAAAAGGACAGACACTTTCCCACAAAGTGGCCAATAGGCTATCCGATATAAATAATATATGCATCACAAATACCCAAAGACAAACCATAACACAAATATACCGCGACAGAAGAACCGCATTGGAACGGTCAGCGGAAACGAATCCAACTGGGGGGCTTTAATCGATTTTACGTGGCCACATTCCTCGCCCTTACTGTTGTCGCGATTTAGACAAATAATTTGTTCAGTCCGCATGAAGCCCCCCCCCCCCCCCCCCTAACTCATCAGTGCAACATCGCCGTGAACACAAATAATCAAACAACCACAGAGAAGCGTATGACTTAAAATTGGAGTGCATATATCGGGCTTACGTCGAGGGTAGTACGACTGTTGTATAACACCATACAGTCGAACTTCAATGGCTCGGACACCTTTGGGACCATGAAAATCTGTTCGAGACTGGGGTAGTTCGAGCCACTGAGGTTACTGCCAGGAGGCATAACGACATACTTTAAGACATCTTTTCGGTGTTCTATAATGAAAAATGTATGCTGTGTGTACTCATTAGAATCGCCTCATCGAGGCGATTCTAATGAGTACACACAGCATACATTTGCAAGATAAAAGAAGAAAATATCCTCAATTTCACCCTCCCTATTTCTTATGAAGAGAAATTCCATAGGGACTCAAGAACGGGTTCGACGTAGCCATGGTAAACGAGCCATCGGTGTTCGAGCCATCGAAGTTCTACTGTAATAGCACGATGTGACATGTAAAGTTGTCGGAGGATAAGTTGAAAGTGACGTCAGCGAATGTTTTTGTTATTAAGCATTGTCCACTGTTGTCAAAAGGTAAAGACGCTTCGGTAATGATAATGTTAACGGTTCAATCTGTCTTGTCAACCAATGAAGGGCACGATAATGATAACGATACTACCTGTGAAACCTACCTGTATAGCGGTTCCCTCTTTTACGTCACTGTCAACTTATCTTCCGACAACAATACTGTTGTCGGAGGCTAAGTTGAAAGTGACGTCAGCGAATGTTTTGATGTTAAGCATTGTCCACTGTTTTCAAAAGGTAACGACGCTTCGGATACGATAATTATATAACGGTACAATCCGTCTTGCAAACCAATGAAGGGTGAAATAATGATAAAGGTACAACCTGCCAAACCTGTATAGTGGTTCCCTCTTTTACGTCACTATCAACTTATCTTCCGACAACAGCTAAGTTGAAAGTGACGTCAGCGAATGTTTTGTTGTAAAGCACTGTCCACTGTTATCAAAGGGTAACGACGCTTCGGATACGATAATTATATAACGGTACAATCCGTCTTGCAAACCAATGAAGGGTGAGATAATGATAACGGTACAACCTGCCAAATCTACCTGTGATGGTTTACTCTTTTACGTCACTGCCAATTTATCTTCCGACAACAGTATATATATATATATCAAGTGCTTTATACACACAAACATACTTCAAGTGTTGGGTGTATCATTCACCATATTTGCATTATTTGCTGGCTCCCAGCTTGCACATTGTTAATATTGGAAAAACAGGTAACCAGACCCCCCTGACCTTGAAAGGTCAGGGGGGTCTGGTTACCTGTTTTTCCAACACTGATAACCTTCAGACTAGGAACCAGCAGATAATGCAAATAAGGTGAATACTGTGTACAACCAATCTACTGCGCATGTTCTCGAACATATGTCTGTCAGGAAAAAGGATTTTAAAGAAAATAAAGTGTCGAGTTTCAAGGTTGTTTCCCCTTCTAGCGATTCTGTCTTAAATCACATCTTGCCGAAAACCAGAGTATCCGGAGTTAAACCACCTGACCTCGAGGTTATAAAACTTTTTTGCCAACATTTATAAATAATCACGAAAACACGCCTATATAATTTTGACCCCCTTGAACCCCACTTTTATATAGTAAAACTGGGGTTTCCGGGGGTATACCTTATTTTTCTTATTTCTGCTCTAAAATATAGATTGTGGGTACTCGTTGGAACCGCCTCGATGAGGCGGATCTAACGAGTGCCCACAATCTATATTTTGAGAATAAATAAGAAAACTATCACAATTTTTCATCTTAAAATGTTCATATTTTCGGCGATAAAGGTGGCAATGTATTTGTAAAGGCGTGTTTGCGTAATGTATGAGTAGGATAAATTGCATGCTCAACTTACTTTATAACCTGGAAGCCTGGCCCCGATGTTATAAAACTTTTTTCATGCTCAACTCAGCTGAGCATGAAATTTGTGGTGTTCATAAAAAATAAAATACTAAGAAGTTGAGCGATTTTTCTTTCTCAGATAGCAGAGAATGCTATTTGACCTGCTCACAAATTTTAAAATCCAACATTTGTTAGCATCTTAAAATTTGTGAGCAGGACAAATGTCATGCTCAATTGAGTTGAGCATAAAAAACGTTTTATAACCTTGGGGCCTGGCCTCTTTAGCAGACGTGCCTCCGAGGCTCGAAGCAAAAGCGGTAATAGACCTAATTTTGAAAACAACGCTCCTCAGAAATTCAGGGGTGCAATGTTGAAAGAAAAGTTTCGGAAATTCGGAAAAGGCCTTAAACAGGGTTAATAGTGTTGTCAAAAACCTGGCATTACTTTGCCTTACCTATAGTACAAACGTCAACCACAGCCCTGCAGCCGCCCACCATGACGACAGTGGTGTCTATGAAACCGTAACCGGGATCATCTCCTGGACTCCAGCTACCCACATCACTGATGAATCTACAGTTAGCATCCTTGGATATTTCGTTGAAGATAGAAACTGACACAATCGTTTCCACATTAGGGATGGGACAGTTATACACACCGGTTCCATAGTTGGCAGAGCAGCCATGACGTTTGATCGTGCCATTGCAGGTAGGGGCCTCCTCTGTAATCATAAACCATCATTCACCTTTTTTTGCATTATCTGCTGGTTCCTAGTCTGAAGATTATAAGTGTTGGAAAAACAGGTAACCAGAACCCCCTGACCTTTCAAGGTCAGGGGGTTCTGGTTACCTGTTTTTCCATTATTGACAATGTGCAAGCTGGGAGCCAGCAAATAATGCAAAAATGGTCACGTGATAATGCTTTGTTCTCACGAGTACTTTTCAGTTGAAATCAACACTGCTAATTTGATTTCTAATGTGATTTCAACACGCGTGGTCGAATGCAACCTTATAATCTACATGTATTCGACTAAACGAATTGTGTGTCAAAAAGAGGCATTTTTGTCTCGTTTATTTATTTTATTATTAGTAGTATTAAATTGTTATTATTATTATCATCATCATCATCATCATCATCATTATTATTATTATTATTACTATTATTATTATTATTATTATTATTATTATTATTATTGTCTTCAATAACTGCAGTATTAAAATACTGAGTCTGTGCTTAAAAGGGTCAGATTCATTGTACATGCTAATTTCAGTTCATCCCAAAAACATACTTATATACTTTTGACCCCCTCGCACCCCTTTTATTAAGTAAAACTGTGGTTTACAGGGGTAAACCTTATTTTCTTATTTCTGCTCTACAATATAGATTGTGGGTGCTCGATGAGGCGGTTCTAACGAGTACACACAATCTATATTAAGAGCAGAAATAAGAAAAATATCTCAATATTTCATCTTAAATTTGTTCCTTTTTTCGGCGATAAAGGTTGTACTGTTTGTGTATAGGCATGTTTTCGTAATGTACTCAAAAACCTTTGAGACAAACAACTAGTCGGGATAGGGAGAGTTCGAGCCATTAATGGTTAATTATACCACCAGATCAGTAGAAATTATTACGAAAATATATCGAAAATACGCCTATTCAAATAATTTGGTAAAATTTTACCCTAAAAAAAAAATGAAATATTTCTGATAAAAATCCTGATCCTCTTCAATTTTCTGCTCAAAACATTGATTTGGGTACCCGTTAGAGCCGCCTCGGCGAGGCGATTCTCAAGAATACCCATACTCTTTCGAATATCCACAATCTATGTGTTTAAGAAGAAATAAGAAAAATAATGAAACCATTGTAGACCACAATTTTACTATATAAAGGTGGGATTTAAGGTGTTAAAATTACATCAGTAGCGGATTTGCGTAATGATATTTCTACCTTCTATAAACTCATCACCCAAATACGCCTATATAATTCTGAACCCCTTGAATTCCACTTTAATATAGTAAAACTTGAGTTTGCAGGGGTGAACCTTATTTTTCTTATTTCTGCTCTAAAATATAGAATATGGGTTCTCGTTAGAACCGTCTCGATGACGCGGTTTTAACGTGTACTCACAATCTATAAATTGAGCAGAAATAAGAAAAATATCACACTTTTTCATCTTAAAATATTCGTTTTTATAGGCGGTAAAATTTACATAAATTTGTATAGGCGTGCTTTCGTATTTTAAAGCTACAGTTGAACTTCTATAGCTCAAAGACCTTTGGGATCTTGAAAATTTGTTCGACATTATGAAAACACGCCTAAATAATGCATTGTGAACTTAACCGCCGAAAAAATGAAGATTTTAGGATGAAAAATTGTTTTTGCTTGTTTGTTTGATTTGAGGTTTAACGTCTCCGTGAAAAATTGTAAAATTTTTCTTATTTCTGCTCAAAATATAGATTGTGGGTACTCGTTAGAACCGCCTCGTTGAGGCGGTTCTAACGAGTACCCGCAGTCTAAGGCGATTCTAATGAGTACCCACAGTCTATATTTTAGAGCAGAAATAAGAAAAATAAGGTCTACCCCTGCAAACCCCAGTTTTACTATATAGAAGTGGGGTTCAAGTGGGTCAAAATTTTAAAGGCGTGTTTTCTTGATGAGATACGGGTAGTTCGGGCTCCTGAGGGAAGATCATAGCATCAAGTCATGGGTAGGTGCATAATGATGATTTAGGGATATATTGAGGGGATACCCAACACGAAAACACGCCAAAATAATTTTGACCCCCTTGAATCCCACTATCATGTAGTAAAACTGGGGGTTACAGGGGCAAACCTAATTTTTCTTATTTCTGCTCTAAAATATAGACTGTTGGTACTCGTTAGAACCGCCTCGACGAGGCGGTTTTAACGAGTACCAACAATCTATATTTGGAGCAGACATAAAAAAAATATTATATTTTATTCTTATTTTTTTTTCGGCTGTAAAGTTTACAATGCATTTTTATAGGCGTGTTTTCGTAATATTATTCGAAATTGTCATTGGCGGTTTTACAGTCGGAAATTTCGTAAGATGATTATCTCCTCACTCCGCCCATCGGGGCTTAAAGAAATGGATTGGACTGCATGTTGCTTCCACGCAGAGCTGAATCTGACCACACATGCATACTGGTAAACCGCTTAGAAGGACTAAGCCTACCAAGGTAAAGCGGTGTGAATCAGATCGTCCAATGCATATATGCCTTCTTGTTTCATTGGGCAGCAGGGCTTGAGATGTCATTTCACCTCAATGTCGGATAAGAGTCCCACAAAACTGGAAGCAACGTCTCCAAAATGACGCCGACGACGGACGCATAGTGTATGACAATAATTCCCCTTTACTTTCGTGAGGCGAGCTAAAAGCATATAGCTTACCGTTTACACAAACTGTAAAATTGACGTTGAACACGGCTCTGCAGCCTTGAGCCATAATTATCGTGTCCCCCTCGAAAGTAAACACATTTACCATGCCAGGTTCCCAAGCCGCTGGGTGATAGATACAATCCCCGTTGCCGACCAACTGGTGTACATCCACGGAAACGATACTGTATACATTTGGAACCGTACAATTAAAGATGTCTTCTTGGAAGTTCGCAGTACAACCATGAGTTTTCGTGTCGTATTCACAGACATACTGGGCACCTAAGAAATAATTTTCTTTTATTCTTGGCAATGAAATAGTGAGATTTCTCTGTAAAAATCAATGTCTAAAACGGTAAATTACGATTTTTGTTGTCACTGTTTATAAATTCGATTTATCACTGAAAAACACCATGCATCCTCTGTTTATTCGATGTCAGCGAGCTAGACATAAGCAAAGTTTGCAGAAATTACATCCAGCAGGTCCACAGGTTACTTGAAAAGACGTTGATGACGGCACTGTCAGCGCCGACCAAACGTAATTAACGTGGGTGATGCCAGGCCAGCCTAGCTAACTGCGAAAATTATTTGTTTGCACATTCGAAACTACATTTGATCACAACTGACACGATACGAACTTTCGCGGAAATTCGTGAGCCATTACGTGAACAAGTTCGTGAAATGAACATCCCTAAACTCCACTTTATAAAGAGAAAATGTGGGTTTATGGGGACATACATTATTTCTCTTATTTCTACTCCTATACATAGATTGTGGGTACTCGTTAGAACCGCCCAGTTTGTGGGTACTCGTTCGAACCGCGCCCCATTGGGGCGGTTCTAACGAGCACCCATAACCTATGCTTGGAGTACATCACGCTAACAAGTCCGTGAAATGAACACCCCCTTACACCCCACTTTATAAAGGGAAAACTGGGGTTTAGGGGGTATTCATTATTTTCCTTATTACTGCTCCTCAACAGGTTGTGGGTACTCGTTAGAACCGCCTCAAAGAGGCGGTTCTAACGAGCACCCACAATCTATGTTTTGAGTATAAATAAGAATAATATTACAAATTTTCTTCAGAAAATTGACCGTTTTGGAAATGTAAAAAAGTGCATTATGATGCACGGGTGTGTTATCGTAATGAAAAAGAAAAAAAAAATACCTCAAACTGTTCTCAGAAAAATGTCCGTTTTTGAGATAAGAAAATTGATTGATTGATTGACAGACTAATTGATTGATTGATTGATTGAGGTTTAACGACACGTCAACCCTTACGGGGTGTACATTATTTTTCTTATTTCTGCTCCAAGACAAAGGTTCTGGGTACTCGTTTGAACTGACCCAATGAGGCTGTTCTAACGACCACCAATAGCCTATGTTTGGATTAAAAATATGAAAATAAATCCCAATGTCCGTTTTTAGCCTAAGACGGACTGATTGATTGATTGATTGATTAACTGATTGATTGATTGATTGATTGATTGATTGAAGTCAAACCTTGTGTGTCATTTTGTGTAGTCTCCCAGAGAAAGGGAGAAAAGAGATAGAAGAGATAGTAGAGGAGATCATTACGATAACACATCCGTGCGATATAGTACATTTTTCAAACCTCAAAAAATGCAATTTTTCGGATGAAAATTTATGATATTTTTCTTATTTATACTCCAAACATAGGTTTTGGGTGCTAGTTAGAACCGCCTCATCGAGGCGGTTCTAACGAGTACCCACAACCTATGGCTTGGAGCAGAAATAAGGAAAATAATGTTAACCCCCCTAAACCCCAGTTTTCTCTATATAAAGTGGGGTTTAGGGCGGTCTTTATTTCACGGACTTGTTCACGTGATGTAAAAGTGAGAGATGGGGGAGTGGAAAATGAAGGGAAGTGTAGAAAGAGGAGAATAAACAACACTGATAAGAAATCAAAGAATTAACAACACTGATAGCGAGATAAGAATCAAAGCATTGAAAGTACTGATGGGTCGACTGTCTCTGAGTGTAGGCTGAGAAAATAAGCCTGAAATTAGACTTTTCGTTCAACCCTTAAATTCCAGTATTTAAATGTAAACCTGGTCCGACGCCGCGTTATGTGGCATTGTGTTGCGTCTGTTTATGTATCTAATCAAGGTTTGCTAATTCACCAGTCATGAGCCGTTGTTGCACTCATAGCATTTTGGAGGTTATCGAACTAATGTTAAGCGCCCGCAGAGGTTCGTCAGTGGGCATCGGATGATTTCGTCTACATAAGCTAGACGCTTAAGATGCCAATCACATCAATTCTCGTCTGCTTTGTTGTCTACTGTCATTATTACAAACAATGTGAACACAGATTTAACAGCTCCACTATGAATAGTTTGATCAGCATCCACACTGTTTGCCTAGATGCAAAAATAGATGTAAAAAGTTTGAAAAGTATATAAGCCAGACGACATAAACAGTCGCATGTTGTAGTGACAGCATTGATTTGTCCGTAATCCTGAACTGCGAGTTAAATCTGAAATACCAATATTTTCAGAAAATACTGTAGACCCTGATCAGATGCCGTTTTCTGTGATGTCTAGCTTTTTATCAAACCCAACACGTGGTTCCTGTATGGAGTTTGACTTATCTGGGCGTGCACTGATTGCTTAGACCGGGGACTAGACCTGCACATCCAAACACGTAGACGGCCCCCGCCCATAGGGGCTTGAAGAAATATATGGGCTGCATGATGCTTCCACGCAGAGCTGAATCCGGCCCGCACACTAGTACTGGTAAACCGCTTAGAGGATCTAAGCCTGTCCAGGAACCGCGGTGCGAGGCGGACAGTCCATGCTAATAAACTCTATTGGTTTCATTGGGCGACAGGTCTTGAGATGTCATTTCATCTCAATGTCGGGTAAAAGTCCCACAAATTGGAAGCAACGTCTCCAAAATGACCTTAACAGTGTTGACGGGGACTTTAAACCTCAAATCAAACAAAAAAACAAACACTTAGAATCATTCAGGTAAATGTGCAACCAATAGCTTGTCGGCCTCGATAGCGCAGTGGTTAGCGCGTTCGACTCATGATCGAGAGGTTGTGCGTTCGAATCCGCCACCGGTATCGAGGTGTGTCCTTGGGCAAGTCACGTAATGACACTGCCCCACTCCACCCAGGTGTAAATGGGTAGCAGTGGTGTAAAAGCCCCTGCCTCTCTCTCGCGCGCGCGTGAAAACACCCGGAATGAGTGTTCGAGAGCGATTCAATAAGCTTAAAGCTTTCATCGCAATCGAACTAAAATAAATTAGTATAAACTAATAGCTGAATTAGCTCATTTTGTTCGGGCCTCTGTGGCATAGTGGGTAAGAGTGCTAACTCTTCATCATTAGGTCTCTCACCGCTGTGGCCACATGTTAGCACGCCAAGTTCTGCAATGGAAGGTCAGCCGGGTGCTCTGTTTTTATGCCCCTCCCCCGCCAAGAAATGAGGAGGGGCATATAGTTTTCAGTACGTACATAAGTCTGTACGTCAAACATTGTAGTACTCGTCTTGTATCTGCAATTTCTTTGATATATGGCATTGAAACTTGCAACACAGTTGAGACATTGAAAATGTGCATTATGAAAACAGGATTCTGTTCCAGCCCCTTATTGCAGAATTATGTCCCCTTGAACGACTAAATTAAACATTTGGCCACATGTGTAGCATATGAGGTTAGATAGTACTGTTCGTGTCTCTGCAACTACAGTAGAACTTCGATGGCTCGAACACCGATGGCTCGAATACCATGGCTGAGTCGAACCCGTTCTTGAGTCCCTAGGGAATTTCTGTACGTAAGAAATAGGGAGAATAAAAATTAGGATATTTTCGTCTTTTATCTTACAAATGTATGCTGTGTGTACTCATTAGAATCGCCTCGATGAGGCGATTCTAATGAGTACACACAGCATACATTTTTATTATAGAACACCGAAAAGATGTATAAAAGTATCTCGTTATGCCTCCTGACAGTAACCTCAGTGGCTCGAACTACCCCAGTCTCGAACAGATTTTCGAGGTCCCAAAGGTGTTCGAGCCATTGAAGTTCGACTGTACTACAGTTTTTGATGCAGGACATTGTTACTTCCAGCACAGTTCAGACATGCATTTCACGTGTCCATTAAGGGAACATCATTCTGATACGATCCCTTATTGCTGAATAATGTCCCCTTGAACGACCTAAGCATTCTCTAGTATATGAGGTTAAAAAGTACTGTTCGGGTCTCTGCAACTCCTACAGTATTCATGGTATTTGATGCAGGACATTAAACCGGACATGTTTTTTTTTTTTTTTTTTTTTTTTTGGTTTTGGTTTTACGGCCATTTCAAGATTATTTCACTAGTATCGAGCCGATCGTTAATCAGAGGTGGGCGAAAACCTGAGTACCCGGAGAAAAACCACCCCTGACCTTCCGTTGCAGAACTTGGCGTCTCACAAGTGGCCCGAGCGAGGCTCGAACCTACGGCGGTGAGAGACCTAATGACTAAGAGTCAGCGCTCTTATCCACTAGGCCACGGAGGCCCGTTATTGAACCGGACATGCATTGAATATGTGCCTAAAGGAACAAGATTCTGATCCAGCCCCTTATTACAGAAGTATGTCCCCTTGAACGACTTGAACCATTTTGGCTATACGAGTAGCTTAGGAGGCTAAATAGTACTGTTCGCTTCTCCATAACTCCTACAGTATTTGGTGCAGGACGTTGAAAATTGCAACACTGTCATTGATGCTGTTAACAAAAAAAAAAAAAAAAAAAAAGCAAGTCGAATTTTTATCTCTTTTTTTTTGCCGCTTTTTTCGGCGATAACTTATTTATTTTTTATTTTTTGATCAACACATCCAGCGAGAAAGTTGTAGAAAACAAACTCCGCCAACTTCTCAAAAAGGTTTTATGTCCCTAAGGTATCCAAGAAAAGCTGTTTCAGATGGGGATTTCTGCGATTTCAACTTTGTGCCAAATTTTCTGTTTCCAGAAGTCCCGCCTTGATGGCGTGGTTTGTTGTTTTCTTGTCTGTTCATTGCTTGATCGATGGATTTTTTTTTATTATGACGGTCATTCAAATATCCTGCCGTTTATAAAGTGCATATTCGGGAGTGAAACAAACATCGCAATTACCGGTATAGTAATTTTAAGTATTTAAATAACAAAAATCAAATGCATAGATTCTGTTTTGTCTTTACAACAGGTTTACTGACCAAAACCACGTACAGGAGAACGTTGATGGCTCGAACACCGATGGCTCGTTTACCATGGCTGAGTCGAACCCGTTTTTGAGTCCCTAGGGAATTTCTGCACATAAGAAATAGGGAGGGTAAAATTAGGATATTTTCGTCTTTTATCTTGCAAATGGTTGCTGTGTGTACTCATTAGAGGCGATTCTAATGAGTACACACAGCATACATTTTATATTATAGAACCCAGAAAAAGATGTCCTAAGGTATGTCGTTATGCCCCCTGGTAGTAGCCGTCAGTGGCTCGAAGTAACCCTGTCTCGAACAGATTTTCATGGTCCCAAATGTGTTCGAGCCATTGAAGTTCGACTGTATTTCATGTTTTAGACTGTCTACACCTCAATGATTTGTACAACGTTGGCAGAACTTATGGCCCGACCCTGTTGCTTGATTTATGATGCAATAAAATATGTTTATACTATTTGTACAACGTCCCTTCAGCTGCACGTTTCGTTAGGTGCACGGAATTTATGCAAATATAGACATCGTTTCAACTAGGCTAGTCATTTGTTGACCTTTCGATAGTGTGAGTGACAGAATTGAACAGAATTTTTATCGAAAAATTAAAAAATTGAAAAAAAAAAAGCCCATCTGATTAGAGCACATAGCATACCATTCAGGAGACTGTTCATCACGAAAACACGCCTATATAATTTTGACCCCCTTGAACTCCACTTTTATATAGTAAAACTGGGGTTTCCGGGGGTATACCTTATTTTTCTTATTTCTGCTCTAAAATATAGATTGTGGTACTCGTTAGAACCGCCTCGATGAGGTGGTTCTAACGAGTGCCCACAAACTATATTTTGAGCAGAAATACGAAAAATATCACAATTTTTTATCTTTTAATTTTCATTTTTCAGCAATAAAGGTGCCAATGTATTTGTATAGGTGTGTTTGCGTAATGTTTCTTAACGAGACTTTGGCGGAGATTCTCTTACATAACTTCCTCCTCGCTGGATGTATTTCTCCAAAATCAAAAATCAAAAAGGGATCGCCGAAAAACGCAGCAAAAAGAAAAATATATATAGATTATGCTCCAACGGCGATATACCTCACTTTCTTCCGCTATATCACCGATTGGAGCATATATATTATACCACAATTTTCCAACGGCGATACAAACTATATCGCCGACTTCAATCGGCGATATACCTCACTTTCTTTCGCTATATCACCGATTGAAGCACTTTACATATATATATAATATACCACAATTTTCCAACGGCGATACAACCAACATGAAAATGAATGGATGGACAGACACCAACATTGGACAATGATACCCCAATTACCATCACTTTATATAGGGAAAAGATGGACTTGCAGATGTATACATTATTTTTCTTATTTCTGCTCAAAACATAGATTGTGGGTATTCGTTGAAAGTCGAGATAAGAAAAATATCACAAACCTTCTTTGTTTCCCTGGGCGTAGTTTTCTCTGTTTTTTTCCTAAAGCCGCCTTAAGCACTTCCAACCCCTTTTCAAAAGCTGCTTTTTCCTGAGGGGGGATGGAATTTAAAGCAACATTAATGGCATCCTCAGAAAATTTTGAAACTGATTTAATTGAATGAGCCATTTTGTAATCCAGTTGTATGGTAGATTTCTCAAACCTGATGAAACTGTAAACCGGTGATAGGTTAAATTATTATGTGACACGCGTGTCATATACGTTATCGGTGATAAGATAAAAACTTTCCTCTGATGTTTACACTGATAGTCCAGTAGAGAGGTGGACAAAAAATATTCACCCATGTATTCATCTTTGATACAAAGGCGGTGGATCGTTTTTTATTACTATTTTATTGAACAAAATTATGTGTCTTTTATCTTTTTTTGAATAACACTTAATGCCTCTAAAACGACGTTCGTCATTGTCAGATTCTTAGACACTTTCACCATTGAGATAAAGGTATCTTTTAGCATTTATGAATAGGGAAGACCCTGACCAGACTGCGCACCCTTATAGTCCGAAAGTCGTTACGGATATAATCAAAGTACAGAAAGGCCTGAAAGTCGTTACGGATATAATCAAAGTACAGAAAGGCCTGAAAGTCGTTACGGGAATAATCAAAGCACAGAAAGGACCGTGAATCACCGTAATGCGTAGCTTTTAACAGTCAGTGCAAAGAATTAGAATGAAGAAATCTGCATATTTAGTTTGTGCTCCTATAAATAGGTGGTGGGTCATTATTTACTATTGTAATTTTATTCAATAAAATCAAACATTTCCTATTTTTTTTTTACCTCGGCTAAAGCCTGTACCTTACCTTCCTCAATAAGTTTTTTTCTTTCCGTTTCACTTAATCCTGTTTGTTTTGAGTGTATGCTATCTTTCAGTTTATTATATTTGTCTAATTCATCTAAAATCAATTTAAATTCATTCTCAGATATCTGTCCGTCTGTCAAAGCCTTAGAAATCAAATCCTTTATACTATTCAGTTTTGAATCTGCAATAGTTTTAATCTCATAATGTTTTTGTGTTTTTGCATGTAATCTACGTCTAACAAGTTTAACACACACACCCAAACTCCCACACACAACAGCACCAATCTCTAAAGGCAACATAATTGGAACAGCCAATCCAACACCTGCCAAAATAACACTTGTTGATATCAAACCAGTATCAACTCCATCAGTAATATTTATTCCACGTTTGTATTTTTTATACAATGCTTTTCTCACATCTCTCTCATTAATTAACGTCTTCTCTATCTCAGAAATCTTCTGCAATCTATAATTCTGTCCATCTTCAACAGGCAACTCAGGATATAAAGGTGCACTTGGTTGTTTCATTTTTTTCTTGATAACATATATTTTTTTTTATTCAATAAATAATTCAATTATCATCGAAGCCACAGTATTGACACACGTAGCATTATTAGTCTGGCAAACAAAATCAATTGCATCACCAGCCTTAACCTTTAACGGTGTAGCAAAGTTATCGTGTTTCCTTAAAATATTATTCAATGATATACCATATCCTGCTTGTGGATTTCCATTAATTGCAATCGCCACAGACACATCGCCTTTTGTTCTTTTACTCGACAGTCCAACACCTATTATCTGGCCAGGAAAGTTCATCACATATCCAACACCTACTTCTCTACCACCATTTCCAAAGCCAAACACTTCATTCTTCTGTAAGGAACCTTTACTCTCCGCACAAATGCTTATCAATTTTCTGTCTGACATATTATCAACCTTATTATATAATAATCGATGATTGACATACATATCCCGAAATCTATCTTGAAGTCCTGTATGTCTATCATTTAATGTATTTATTTGTGTAAATGCTTGACTTCTCATATTAAATATTTCTTGTTTCAGCCCCAATGCATCTACGTGTTTTCTCTTAGCACCAAATATACTCATTTTTTTATTATAATTATATAATTTCCAAAACGCAATTAATTGGTAGATGATTAATTACCTTGTTGTTATTTTCATCCCTGATTTCTAATTTCAATTCTGCTATAGCATCATTCACCAAACACTTATATTCTGGATGCTCAAATCTCACTGTTGTTATCTCTCCAAACTCTTTATTTTCCACTGGAACAACAGCCAACACAGTACTCGGCATACCATCTAAATAATTATTTGAAGTATTAATCTGTTCCAAATGAACATACAATGATTTATAAACAGCAAAATCTACAGCTCTCTCACCATAATGAGTTTCATTAACAGCAAACTTTCGCTTATTTCCAAACCCCAACATTTGTTTTAAGCCCTTGCTTATCTTCAATTCATCCGGTGTAATTAAAGAAGCAATTCCATTTGTTTCATTTACAGATAATGTAATATTATTACTTTGAAATAAATCTGCTATTTGTTGGAAACTATAATAACCATCTATAATCTTATGAGGTCTCTCTTTAGTCTTCTGCAAATATTCATCAACAACATTATACCATCCAACACCATATGTTATAGATTTCAAACCAATACGTTTATTCCCATCTCTGTTATCAATGTATTGTTGCAAGTTTATTGTCTTGTCAATATTCGAAATTGTATGATACATTTTTATTTTTTATATATAATCAATAATAAAAATGATACCTAAAGAATTCAAGTACAATTCCAATGCATCATATAACCCCAATACTAAATATACCGAAAAGAATATTGAACTTATAAAACAAACGATTTATGTTAATAAAGACGACCATTTTCCAGTAACGTTTCCCGACTTATTTCAAAACTATCAAAATCCAACATTACACACCAATGAACCGTGGAATACATGGCTTCATTCATCATTTGACTGGTGGCAATGTCAATTAAATTTTGCTGTCTGGTGTGCCACTGCAGGATGTGGAGTAAGTTATCAAGACCATTTGCAAAACACTTCAGGACTAACTAAAACAGTATATACATTTCATGTTTATTATTGTATTGCTCGTATTTTGAAAGAACTTCAAACACCTTTACCAACAGATGCATCATTTTGTTATTACAAAAACCCATACGACAAAGCAACCTATCAAAAGTTATGCAATGAATTCAATGTTTCACCTAATACAGATTGGCGTCAAAAATTAGAAAGTAGTTCTAAATGCAGTGGTCTAGGGAGTTACACACAATATTTTAAACCAAGTGGAAAATATAGACAAGATCATAGAAGTGATGGACCATTCTTTAATCCAAATGATAAAATAGCACATACAGTAGATATAAGTGACGCCTGGACAATGTTTATATTAGACAAATCAAAAGGATTAACAAAAACAGGTATTGAACGAATTAACGAAAGTATTAGAATGTTTGTATGGGCTCTATTAGGAGCACAATCTCAAACACGTGTAGAAATACTAAAAATAGGCACAGGATTTGATGCTCAGAAACAATTTCTTGCTAACATTGAAGACGCTATTAATAGTCCAGTTGATTTACCAAGTCAAATACAAAGATATCAAAACACACTCAAATATGCAAGAAGTAAAGTAGATTTTGTTTATGGTATTGGATTATATATGTCTCCCAGTAATATGATTTTACAAATTGGCACTATCGCTGGATATAATAATAAAATTGTAATTGCAACAGAAAATCAAACACTTGGTTTCAATAGTGATGTAAATGTTAAACCTGTTGCACCTACTACACAACCTGCAACTATACAAGGCACACCAACAAAGAAATCTCTACCAGAACCAAAACATCAGGAAACAAAGAAATCTCTACCAGAACCAAAACATCAGGAAACAAAGAAATCTCTACCAGAACCAAAAATCAAATCTCTACCAGAACCCGTTGAAAAAAAAGAAGCAATACAACACGAAGACAACAAAACAGCATTAATAGTTGGTAGTATTGCAATTGGACTATTAATTATGTATGAAATTTATTAAGTTCTTTTTTTTCTTATAAACTCTCTTGCAGATGCATATAACAATCCAGCAACCAATACAACTAATGCCCATAGATGTTCTCCAAACCAATTAACAACTTTACCCGCAGAAGACAACAACCAAGACACAATAGAACCAATAATACCTGGTATTGTAGAAGCTACTTTTCCTGCAAGGGTAGAAAGTAATTTACCAAGATTTGATAATTGTTTCTTAACCCAATCTTTAACACCACCTTTTGGTGGAGAAGGAGGGGTTGAAGTAGTACCACCACCAGTAGGAATAACAGCCTCAACAATAACTCCAATAATCATTCCAAAAGCGGTTAAAATACTAACAATTGTAATGCCTTGTTCTCTGAATAATGTTCTAATTCTTTCACCCAATGTAGTGTCTTCTTTTAATACTTTGTTTATAGTCTCTTTGATTCTATTTACCTGACTACGTAGTTTATCTTTATTAACATTAATAACTTCCAATCTTGCACTTCTCTCACTTTCTAACTCTTTGATTCGACTACTTATCCTCTCTATTTGAAATTCATCATTGTCTGCTTTGGCTTGTTCTAATTTTGTATTTTCTTTTGCTAAGTCTTTATTTGTTTCATTCAGTTTTGCCAATTCATTTGCTATCTCTTCTTTGACTGTTGTCATTGCATTTGCTATTCCATCAATCTCTCTTTTTGTCCAATCTGTTTGTGTTTCTTGTTCATTAGTAAATGATGTCTCCAATGTTTTCACAGCAGTTTCTACATCAACTGTTGTATTTAATAGTTCTTGAGTTTGTTCTTGTGATGATATATCTTGTAAAGGTATTTCTTCTTCTGTTTGTGTTATTTGAGTTCTCGTTTGAAGTAATTGTGTGAATGCTTTTCTACCTTCTTTAAGTCTTGTAGCAGATGGTTTAAAATCATCTACACCTAATACATTCCTAACAAAATCAACACCATATTTCCTTTGCAAAGTATTAAATGATAAAAATGTTGCTATTTCATCTGGTGCATTGGAACGATAATATGTTAATGCAATATCCTTTCCACCTTCATCTTTAACATATAACATTGGTCTCCCTATATCATCTTTCTTGAGAGACAAACCTTTGATTTTACGTTTAGGTTCATCATTCCTTTCGTAAAATCTATCTATCATTTTTTGACCTATGCTATTACGCAGAGTTTTCCAATCATCACCGGTTAAATCATTCAAACCAGCAAACTGACTATTTAACGTTCTCTGAAACTGCTCTTCATCTGTAAAAGATGTTTCTGCTTCTTCATCATAATCCTCCCTGTCATACTCAGGATTTTCATATTCAGCCATTATTTATTTATTATTTAAAAATATTTTTTATCTTTTAATAAAAACATGTCAGCTTACGGAGATAAACTAAACCCTTACAGAAAATTAAGAGAACCACGAGGTGTGAGAGGCATCCGCCAAAGTGTAGTAATAACAAATAACCCTTCAACTATTGACCAAAATCAACAATTATTAGTGAGATTTCCTAATCTAAGTAGTAATGATGTTATTGTTCCCGGAACAGTCAGATTAGCATTTGAAATTGAACTAACCTCTAAAGATGCAAATGCAACTATATTTCAAAACATAGGAAGAGCAATAATTAAGAAAACAACAATTAGAATAAGTGGAAATGAAGTTATGTCCATTGACGATAGTGACATCTATCATTGTTATATTGATTTATGGAAGACTATTACAGAACGTGTAAATATGGTATATCAAGGCGTTGGCAAAGAGAACATGTTGAAACATAGAGTGGGTGCAGGAAACGCAACAGCAGATAAAGAAGATCAAGCCATCGCAAAAGCATATGGAAACAGGTTTTGCATCCCACTTGATTTTGAATTATTGGAAACCCATATGCCTTTTTATCAAGCTGGATTAGGAGATAGACTTGAATATGAACTTACATTCAATGATTATAATAAAGTAATTAAATCAGGCGATGCAACTTCATCTTATACAATCAAAAATATTTGTTTGGAATTTGATATTGTTTCTGATACTGAATTAGCAAGACAAATAAGACAGCAAGTTGATGGTAAAATGGTTATTTTGTATGACAGAATACTAAGACACAGAAAAATAACTAAAAACAAATCTGATACACTATGGAATATCAATCTAAATGTTCCTGCAAGAAGTATGAAAGGAATTCTTATGCTATTCGAAGATCCTGAAAGGGCCAGCACAGAAGAATATTATAATCCAGAAATTACAAAAGTGGAAATGACAATAGAAGGGATTCCGAATCAATTGTATAGTCAAGGAATGAAGTCCCACCAACACTGGGACGAAATAAATAAATTCTTTGCTTTGAATTCAAAAAGAAACAAAGAAACAAATATGGTTGTTAAAGATTTATATTTTACTGATACAACAATAGAGAAATATCTAACGAACAGGTATGCTTTATGGTTGGATTTACGTTCAACTGATGATAATACACTTCATGGTTCTGGAAGAAGAATTGAAAATGCATCAGAAGGTATCACAATACAAATAACGAAAGAAGCAGGAGCAGATGAACCAATCAATCTTTATTTGTTTGTTATACAAGATGCACAAATCAACTTTGAAGATGGTAGATTTAAAGAAGTCAGTTATTAATATTTTTTTTTACAAATAAAAATGGAACTACCAAAATATCCTCATTGTGCTATTATATGTGGTCAAACTGGATGCGGGAAAACAGAGTTTGTCCTTGACCTTTTGGAAGAGGAATATCGTCAAGTATTTAAACATATTGTTATACTTTGCCCAACCATTCAATGGAACAAGGCTTATAAAAATCGTGAGTGGATTGGTGATGTTAGAAAGCCTAAAACAAAAAATATAACAATTGTTAATCTTATTGTTAATGGAGAAGAAAAACTACAAGAACTATTAAGAATGTTCTTTAATAAATATGCTGGTCATTCTACTCTCTACATTATTGATGATTGCAGTGCAACGAAAGAACTAACAAAGAAAAAAGATATGTTATCAGAATTAGCATTTTCTGGTAGGCATGCAGAACAATCAGTGTGGGTTATTTCGCAGAGATATAATTCTGTGTTAAAAGATTTAAGAGAACAAACAAAATGGCTATGCATGTTCTACACAAAAGATAGAGATAGTTTTGAAAATTGTTTAAGAGAGAATGATGTTATTCCTACTTTGGAAGAACGACAGAGAATAAAAGAAGAACTGAAAAAAAAGAAGCATCGTAAGTTAATTTTGAAGACTGACCAGCCTACTGGTTATTGGTTGGTTGATTGATTATTTTTTTTAGCAATGATTAAGTAATGCTTATTCAATGCTGTAGCAAATCTTAAGTAATGCTTATGCAATGTTTTAAGTAAAATAGCAATACTAAAAAACAATGCTGTTAGAAATATTATCAATCACTGCAATCTTATCAATAATCATAACAAACACTGCAATCTTATCAATAGTCGGATATGCGATGTTTTATTTTTTAAAAATAAAAAATAAATTACATAAAATAAAAATGAATGCTGAAGAATTATTACAAGACATTGAATGTGAAAGCACTTATGTAGAAAATAATGAACAAGAAACAAAACGTGAGCGATTATCAGCCATTGTTGCTGGTGGTGGTAGTAAGCAGTATCTTGGTAAAGACTTACAACTATCAGACATTGATACAATGACAGTAGAACAAATAAACAAACTTTACTGCAGATATGAAGCAAGATTGGGAGCAAGTATGACTAAGACATTGGGTAATTCTTTTATTAGCTTATATGTGATGGGTGTATCAAAGTATTTCAATGTTGTTAATCCACCTAAACTGATACAAGACTTAGAGCTAAGACCCTTTTATCAATCACGCTTTGACAAGTTCGTGTTGTGAATTGTATTATAGATATGGAATGTATCTTGCTCCATTAACTGCAATGCTAACAACAGCAAGACATATTGATTTTAATAAAAAAGAAAATATCTCCTTAGAAAAAAATGAGTGATACTGAAGTTAAAACAAAAGACCCAAGACGAGTATCTGCTGGTAAAAAAGGTGCAGAAGCAAGAAAAAGAAATGCAGAATTAAGAAGAAAGGAGACTGAAACTATAAAGAAAGAAAACATGGAATTAAAATCTATAACAAAAGATGATGAAGTCGGCTCTCCAAATTCACAGAATATAAATATATACAAAAATTATATACCATTATGCATAACAGTTGGAGTTGTTGGAATAGGATTGTATATGTACAAGTCTAAACAAGTTGTACCACAACAACAACCTATGATGCAACAACCTGCACCTATTATACAACAAAAAGAAATTGACCCATTTGAATTTAATTAATTTAAAAAAATAATATTCTCATTAAAAAAAATGACAACCTCAATAGACGGAAAACAAATTGCAAACATGTTATATCATGCTGGAGTGGAAACTGTATTAACTGTTGGATATTCAGAATTAGGTAGAAAACTATTGAAAAGACCAGCACCAAAAGTAGATTTTAATATGACAGATATTGGTATGTTGTCCATTGATATATTACTTGCAATGGCAACAAAGGATATGCTTGTTAAGCAAGGTATTATTCCTGCAGATATTATGAAGTAATTTTAATATTTTTTTTTTCCATTATATAAAAATGGCAAGTGCAGTAGCATTAATGGTTGGAGGAGCAATTACAAACGCCTTAGCCTTTTCAGGTAGTAATTATTTATTTTCACATATGGGTAGTAATAGTGATGAAGAGAGAAAAAGACATGATAAGGCGATGGAACAATTAGAATCAGCAACAACTGCGTGGAATGAGAAGAGAACAGAAAGATTGGATTTTATTAATGAGCAACTGAAGAAGGAACATCATGCTGTGGATGAGTTCAGTGATGCTGACACTGCTATGAAACAATATTATTATATTACAGGAAAACAATTGCCAGATAATTTATCCACACCATTACCACCAAAACCTACATTAAGTGATTTTTACACTCCATCAGAAGACCAGAAAAATAGAGAGATTGCATTTGTTGTTGGTGGTATGGCATTGACAGGATTTGTTGCTTGGAAGTTGATGTAGGTAAAAAAAAAATTATTTTTTGACATAATCTTTCTTTGGAAAAACTAAATCATAAGCATGATATTTATTTTTTTTATTATTCTTACATGGTTTCAAACCAAGTGGTCTTACATAAAATGGTGGTTCTTTACCTTCTATCTTCTTTGTGAGATGTGCAGGACTCCATACTTCACCATTGCCTTTGAGAGTTAAAATTACACTCACACCATTTTCTGTGTTAATTTCTCTGTAGTCAGTGATTGTATAAATGTTGTTGATTTCTAAATCAGTCCATTTCTTTGTGTCAAATTGACTTTGTTCCTTTAACAGCTCTTCAAACTCTTCTTTTGTAGGTGAATAGTCATCATCAAGCAATTGTGCTATATTTTGCGTTTGTGCGTTCTTTGACATCTTTTTATATATAAATATTTTTTCTTAAATAAAAATAAATGGAGAAGATATACTATAGTCCAAAAGGTTTCTGGAAAGGACACTCAGCTGTTGGTAAGTTAGCAAAAGAAGCAAAGGTTAGTCAGAAACAAGCATTAGAGTTCTTAAAGAAACAAGCAGTATGGCAAATATATTTACCTGCACCTAAGAAAATAATAAGACCTAAATTTGATGTGTCTGCAGAGAATGAAGTTCATCAGGCTGATTTGTTGTTTTTACCTCACGATACTATTGGTAGGAAGACATACAAGTATGCATTGACAGTGGTTGATGTTGGAACAAGATATAAAGAAGCCGAACCTTTGACGTCGAAAGATAGTAAAGAAGTTGCAAATGCTTTTGAGAAGATTTATAAAAGACATTTGAAGTATCCTAAACTATTGCAAGTTGATCCTGGTAGAGAATTTATGAGTTCCGTTTCAACTTTGATGGAAAAGCATAATACCAAAATAAGAAGAGGTAGAAAAGAAATACACAGAGACCAAGGAATAGTAGAAAGATTTAATAGAACCTTAGCAGAAAGATTGTTTGGTTATCAGTATGCTAAAGAGATTGATACTAAAAAAAGAAACAGAGAATGGGTTAAGAGATTATCTGATGTTATTAAAGCATTAAATAAGGAGACGAAAAAACCTCCTCCAATTATAACAGGAAAAGTTGATGCTGAAATTTGTCCTTATGCAAATGTTAGATATTTGTATCAACCTGGAGAATTAGAAGGTGGTGGAAAGAGAAGGGCTACTGACCCAGTATGGTCTGTTGATATTCATAAGATTGACTATCATATTATAACGCAGGGAATAAGAGTTTATTATTTGAAATCTCCTGCACCTAAGAGAGGGTTTGTCAAAGAGGAATTACTTATTGTTCCGGCTGATACCCATACGCGTATGTCGTGATTCCATCTGGTGCTATGTATCTTTTTGTGTCTAAAGGAGAAAGTGTAGTCTTATTTACTTTTAATCCATATATGTTGTGATGCATTGAGCGTAGCATGTTCATTGAGTGTGTGTATTTCTTTTTGTTGAATAATGCATCTCTGTAGTTTTCAAAATTGATTTGTTTTTTGATTACATATTTTTTTGTTCCTTTCGCTTTTTTGATGACTTGTTCATCTGCTCTTAATACTGAATATAATTTAGGACGAAGACCAATATATTCTGATATTGGAACACCATCACATTCATCCTTCATCTTACCTATGACCTTCTTGTTTGTTTCATCGTATAGTGGATGTTCTTTTGGATAATCAGAGAAATCGTATTCATCTTTCATTTCAGACATATCTTTGTAAGCATCTTTGGTTTTGATATCTACTAATAAACTATCGGTGTCGGTGTACAGCAAGGTGCAGTTATCACCATACTTCTTTTTCAATGTATTATAATACCAATCGTACATAAGATGTTTTGATAAATCTAAAACACAGAAGCCAACATATATTGGTTTATTTAGAGTTAATCTTGTTTTATTTACTTGAATGGCAGATAACCCATCAGAGAACTTTACTCTACGATTGAAGTTTGGTTTGGCTATTATCTTGCGGATTTTTTCATTTTCACTGCCATCTGTTTTGACTAATTTAATATCAACTCTTTTACGTATGTTTTCCATTGTTTTGCCAAATACTGAGTTGTTCATAAGTTTAAAGAAATCTTTTTCAAATGTAGTCTTTGCTTTTTTACGTAATTCTGTATTCACACGTATGTAAGGTTCCATCCAAGGTTTCTCATCAAATTCTAATATTCTGTGTATTTTTGTTATTTTCATACCAAGTTGTTTGTATAGTCTCAAGTTCTTGTAATGTACTACATATTTCTTCTTATCCATTAGATTGGGGACAAGTTTTTCTGTTTTTAACATACTATTTTCAATTAGTTCATTTTGATAGTCGGATAACCATTCTTTTTTAATTGCTAATTTTTCAGGTGCAAGTGGATAGTCATTATGTAGTTTATGTAAATGTTTAGGATATTCTAAATCTACTTCATATATTCTTCCTCTACCTTTTTTTAGTGGTTGAAGTTCTCCATCTATTAAATCTTTATTAGTTATCCATTTGAAACCACCATATGGAAGTGGTTGGCTCATTGAATGACCATATAAATTATTTGCATCTAAATACATTATGTAATTGTCTTCTTCATCTGGATTATAATCTGCGACATATTTATTGTTTGCTTTTGCGTGTCTTTTAGAAACCATACTTATTCCACCTCTCATTCCTTTTTCAATGAAAAGATGCATATCCAAATCTGATAGAAGTTGTAATTCTATTTTTGTGTATTTTAGAAGAGCATCCCAAGATAGACCAGGTGCAGTGTAGTAATGTAGAGGGTCAAGTTTATAGTTATTCATACAGGTTTCTCTAAACTTTTGAAAAACATCTGCAAGTAAGAGAACATCTGTTTTGAGATATAAATCATGATAATCACCAAGTGTTTTACAGTTAAATTGTTTCCATACTTTTTGAGCGTGTTCATAGTCTTTTTGTTTGATACTTTTATCTGTTAGAGAACTGTAGAATTTGTCTATTGGTGGTAGTTCAGTTTCATTGAATCTTTCTTGACTGTCAATATATTCGTATGGATAGATACCTTTACGAGCAAGAAGATGTGAGTTAGTTGTATGTTTTACAGTTAATGGTAAGTCTGATTCGTTGAGTTGTTCATATCTTGTATTGTGGCATTTTTTACATTTTGCTGTTAATAACCAATTTTCATTGATGTTTATTTCTTCTGTATCTTTACATTTTTCACATTCTGTATTTACACCAATTGCTCCATCTACTAACTTTTCAAGAGAGGAAGCCATAAATTGAAAACTGTCTAAGAATTTCAGTTGTCCAATGTTGAATGAGATGAATTTCTCTGAATTATTTGCAATACAAGTAATGTTTCCACTTGCTTTGTGTATTTTCTGCATTATTAGATGACTATCATAACCTTTTAAGTTGTGGAAGATAACTGGAATTTTGGTTTTATTTGGTTTGATTGCAAGTTTTAGATTACAAGATTTGTGTGCTGGTCCTCTATATTCTCCTGTGAAATGACAGTGGTCTTTTACTTTTGGGTTGTTTTTGTTATTTCCTATTTCTTGTTCGCATATCCAACATTTGGTGGCATTTTCATAGTCTTCAGTGTTTTGCTCTGTTAATGGTTTGGGGTGAGCGAAGATGTTATTGATATTGTTAACTTCACATTCTAAGTGATTCAGAAATACTTCAACAACATCTACACCTCTGTAGATTACAGGTTCTTCAGCTTCACCATCATATCTGACAACTTGATAACCAAATCCACACGCTTCGTGTTCGCTTGTTATTTCTGATTTATCTCCTTTTTGTTCTGTTTTAGGTTTGATTATGCTTTCAAAGTCGGCATAATTGACATATGGAACGGGCATTTGATTTTGATGATTTTTAAACTTGATAAGACCTTTTAATGGCATTTCTATTCGCATTGGAGATTTATTTATGCCTTCACAGTCTTCTTTGTGTTTGATTAGTAGGTCTTCTCTTGAAAAACCGTGAAGACATCTTTCACAAAAGTAAGTAGCTCCGTGTTTGTTATTCTGATTACGAAGTAATCTATTTAGACTTTCAATCCAACAGTAGTGATATTTTGTTTCCTTTTGTGGTTTTTCATCTGGATTATAATTTTCATCAATTTCCTCTTCAACTTCTGTTATCAAAAGCAGGTTAATTCTTTCTTTATCATTTGATTGATTTGAAATATGATATGGAAATACAGTAAGTTTCTCTGTCTTTTTTGTGATTGTATATCCATAAACATTGATTGCTATATTGTTTTGTTTCTCAACTTTTGGTATTTGTGAGATTGGTGTGGGAAAGTCAATTCCTTCCATATTCAGATTAGGACATTTTTTATAACTATATACATTATTCAAGTTATTCTTTGCTGGATATAAGGCAGATTTTAATGCCCATTCTAAACATCTATTATCATTGTTTTTCATATTAATTATTGCTTGTTTGTTTGCTATTACTTTTGGAAGAGGAATATATGAAGAACCTTTGAGTGGTTCATATTTTGCTATGTTAACATAGAGTTTGATACAATGGTCAATTTCTAAACCTGTTGCGGTATTTGTGAATTTTTCAATCCATGTTTGTATATAAATTGTTTGTTTGTTATAGTTTTCATCTAAATTATTTTCATTAAGAACTGCACATTGTTCTCCGTGTGATGCACCGATAACTTCTTTTCTTTCACCATTAAGTTCATCTTTAAAGAATTTTAGAGATAATCCTATTGAAAATTTAATACCATTGTATTCTTTTATGTCTTTCCTGATTTGGTCTAAGATGATAGATTGTTTATCATTAAACAAGATACTTGGGTCTTTATATTTATGAGCATCTATTTCATACGCTTTGAAGTAATTGCATAATGGTTTATCAACCAGTTTCAGAGCACGTTTAGTATCATCATCTATATCTTCATCATTAATTTTTTCACTTGTTTTAACAGCATTTTGTTGCTGTCGTTTTCTTATCTTTTTATTTCTACGTCTTTTACGCAGATTTTCCAACGTAGAAGTTTGTTGTGGAGGCTCTTTAAGAGCATCAACCATTTTACGCAATTGTTCATCGTTAATAACTCCATCACGATGAAGATTTAATATATATTGTACATCTTTGTTACTCATTCTTTTTACCATTATTATTTTTTCTTTAATAAGATTTTTTTTTATTTAAAAAATATAAAATATAAGTAAAAAAATGGAATGCACATTCTTGAAAATTGGTAATCATGAACCATGTCATTCAAAAGCGACCAAAAATTCAAAATATTGCAAACTGCATAATTATCTAATGAAAAAAAGTAAAGTTAAACCCTGTTTGAAATGTGGAAAAGGAACTTGTGCTAAATATCAAATATGTGTTCCTTGTGGAGCGCAAAAAGAGAGATTAAAACATCGATATTATGAATTGGTGAAGCCGTATAATGATGAAGTTAAGAGATTATTGCATATTGAAACTGTGTAGTCAGTGTTGTTTTTTTTGTTCTGCGCATCTCTGTCTCTAAAGGTGAGTACTTTTATTTTCTCAATGAACAAAATGGATTACGCGTAATCATCAATAAAAAGTCTCAACAAAATGGATTACGTGTAATTGTCTTTGATATATATGTACAGACAAATATATCACCGATTACAGCGTAATCTTCAATCGATTGTTTCAACAAACAGAGTTAGTGATAATACTGCAGAATATATGTGGTATGACGTGTCTATATATAGAGTGTTAGTTGTTGAGGATGATAATTTATTTTTTTTTTTTATGCTCAAATTGGTGATATAGTTTGTATCGCCGTCGGAAAATTGTGATATAATATATATATAGATTATGCTCCAATCGGCGATATAACGAAAGAAAGTGAGGTATGTCGCCGTTGGAGCATAATCTATATATATGAAAAAATCGCCATTTTTTAAGTCTCAGAAAAAATAATGTTTTAAATAGCAACACAGACAAGATACAAAAATAGAGGTAAAGAACGGAAGCTATAATTATTATAAAAATCTGATATGCGGTTCTGTTGTAGATGGGCGTTTCCAACCCGAGGGATGATCGTGCTGAGCGGAACGATCATCCCTCGGGTTGGAAACGGCCATCTACAACAGAACCCCATATTGGATTCTTCTTCTTGCACAACACCTCCCAAATATCTTCTTTTTTATTTTTTTTAACGTTTAGTTTTCGCGCACTATACTTTTCATTTTTTATGAAGCACGGTTATCCCGAGGGTTGGAAATGCCCATCTACAACAGAACCTCATATTGGATTCTTTTTCTTGCACAACACCTCCCATACATCTTCTTTTTCATTTTTTAACGTTTAGTTTTTCGCGCACTATAATTTTCATTTATTAACAATATTCATGAATACATCCGCTGTTTTGCCAGTTAGTTTTGACAGCTCGCACGTGTATATTGTTTACAAAATAAAAGTGGTGCGGAAGTAGTTCCGGCAGTTGAATAGAATAGAAGCGAACTTATGTTAGCTGCCTGGGTCGGAACACCAGGGCCAGAACATACATTTCTAAACTATGTTAAAATCACGGATTTCCTTGTCTGGTGTGCAAGAAATTTAAATCATCTACGCAATGATATGAGACTGACAAACATAAATGCCATTTATCATCCTAGGTGGGTAAAGTTATGTCGTCAATCTTACCACCTTGGTCATTTCATATGATATTCATGAAACTCAAACGGGCCCCGATAGCTCAGTTGGTAGAGTGTCCGCTCCGGGGAACGGGAGGTCACGGGTTCGATCCCAGGCCGCGACATACGAAAGTCGTTAAGAATGGTACTAGCTGCTCCTCGCTTTGCACTCAGATTTACGGGGTAGAGCTAGGACTCGTCGACCCAGTGTAAGGATAATGTGACTGGGTGTGGTATCATGTAATGTGTCTGGGACATGATACTTCAGTGAGGCAGCACTATAAAAGTGAACATTGAGCTCCCTGTCGCAACCAGACAGCGTCGTGATATGACTGGTGTTAAACCCGAATTCACACACACACACACACACACACACACACACACACACACACACACACACACACACACACACACACATGAAACTCAAAGAACACCCGTTTCATAAATTTCATATGATATCACCATGAATGTAATATCCTCTGTATATATAGGTGACAGCAATTATAGTTCAAGGGCCTGTTGGCCATAACAAACGACATCGCTAGGCATTACGAAAACACGTCTATACCAATACGTTGACACCTTTATCGCCGAAAAAAATGAAAATTTTAAGATGAAAAATTGTGATATTTTTCTTATTTCTGCTCAAAATATAGATTGTGGGCACTCGTTAGAACCGCCTCATCGAGGCGGTTCTAACGAGTACCCACAATCTATATTTTAGAGCAGAAATAAGAAAAATAAGGAATACCCCCGGAAACCCTAGTTATACTATATAAAAGTGGGGTTCAAGGGGGTCAAAATTATATAGGCGAGTTTTCGTGAGGATATTCATGAAATTCAACGAAGACTCGTTTCATAAATTTCATATGATATCACCATAAATGTAATATCCTCTGTATACATATGGTGACAGCAATTACAGTTCAAATGCCTGTTGTCCAAAACTAACGACATCGCTAGTCATTTCGAAAACACGCCTATACCAATACATTGCAAATGTTACTGCCGAAAAAAAAATCAGCTGAAAAATTGTGATAGTTTTCTTAGTTGTCCTCAAACTATAGATTGTAGGTTCATCGAGGCGGTTCTAACGAGCACTCACAATCTATATTTTAGATTGAAAATACGAAAAAATACGGGTTATCCCTGTCAATCCCCAATTTTACTATATAAATATTGGTTCAAGGGGGTCAGAATTATATAGGCGTGTTTGCGTGAGCAACAAATCTATAACAAGATTCACGATCAGTGCCAGAAGTTCAGATACAGTGTAAGGCTTTTTTTAAAATACATTTTATCTCTGTTCAAGGGAAACATGCGTTCTTGTGTGTTTTCTAATTTGCCGAATCAATTAATTTGCATTGATAGGCCCATGTATTTTTTTTTTAAAATCAGTAAAAATATCAACAGATAGCAATAACTTTTCCAGACCTTTTCTTGCTTTGATGAAGTGCAGACATTTGACAAGCTTAGACGACATCGACTGACTACAAAAAGACTTGCGAAGTTTAGACTGGCATTAAAAACACAACAGACTAATCACGTTCTACTGGTTACCAAAACTTCACAAAAGACCAAGAAATGGTAAAGTAGAGGTAAAACAAAAATCAGGAATCGATACAATTAACTTACTCCACACATCGAAGACACCAAAGGGAAAGAAACATAAACATGAAGCGATCAGACCATAATGGAAGCCTAAACAAAGGAAGGCTAAAGGACAGTTACTTTCCCACAAAATGCCCAGAGGAAGACAATTATGTTGGTGATGCCGTAGCCCTGGCTTTGCGCTGTGCACGTATATGCTCAGCTTTGTTGATTCAGTTTGCCTTATATTCACTAGCGCCAAATCAGATGGGGTCTCGCCATTATGCTCGGTATTGTGCAGTTTGTGCCAACGACACTATTGGTACGTTTGCGTCCTTGAAGGAGACTTTGAAGGTATCCTTGTATCGTTTCTTCTGAATACCATGGGAGGGGAGTGTCTGCCCATTTCTAGTTCTCAATAGAGGATTTTCTTTGGTATAAACCATCCTCAGGCATCCTGGTAACATGGCCCGTCCGTCTTAACTGTGCCTGTTTCATAAGAGTATGTACACTCTGCGTCCCTGCCCTTTTCTGGAATACTGTCTTGCCATTTAATCTTTAAAAGTTTTAAAAGACAGCTGGTATGGAAGTGGTTCAGTTTTATTGACATGGCGTTGGTAAACAGTTCATGTTTCTTATGCATATAATGCTGTTGGCAGCACCACAGCTCCGTAGACTTAGGAGATAACTGTACCGAAAATTGTCATTTGGGGAGGTAAATCAGAGGTTTTACGGTCGGAAATTTCGTTTTACGGCGACGCGTTAGCGGAGCCGTAAAACGTAATTTAAGACCGTAAAACCGACGATTTACCTCCCCAAATGACAATTTTCAATACAGTTATCTCCATTCTAATGCATTTTTTCGGTTGTTAAGCTATAAATTGTACTGTTTTTCACAAGGCGGTAAGCGCGATGAGCTGCGTAAAACCAAATGTCAGCCAATGAAAGGCGACGTTACGTGATGACGTCGTGTTTCCGACAGTATATCGCAGAATATACTGTCGCTAATTTCTGACCTTATCCGATCAGGCGTCGCGTTACATACGCAAGTGCATTAGAATTTCCGCTTTGTGTCAAGCCTAATTACACTTTGATCCTAAACACTTCTACGCGTCCGCCAAATGCTGCACTAGCTTTGGCAGTCCTGGCATTGACTTAATCATCACTGTGTACGACTCTTGAGAAAGTGTTCCCAAGGTAGACGAACTTGCCTGCCACTTGCAACCTTTGATCTTTAACTGTAATGGTAGATTCTTTGTGAGGTTTCTGTCTTTTGATGCCGATTGTGAAGTCATAGCTGTCACAGGAGTCAGATACTTCATCTACATCTTTTTGGATCTTCTCTGCTGCTGGAGCATACTTTGTCCTGTCGTCAGCAAAGAGGAACTCGTCTAGCACCTCTGTCTGCACATTGGATTTGGCTTGCAACTCGTGTAAGATCCTCTATTTGCAGTTGGAGTACCTCCTGCTTTGAAGATCCAAGACTATGAGGGAAGTTTTATTGCTTTCACTGTTTGGGAACTCGTCAAGCAGCAGACTGTATTCCATATGCGCATTACGATAACATATCCGTGTGATATAGTGCATTTTTAAAACCTCAAAACAATGCAATTTTTCTGATGAAAATTTGTGACATTTTTCTTATTTATACTCCAAACATAGGTTTTGGGTGCTCGTTAGAACCGCCTCATTGAGGCGGTTCTAACGAGTACCCACAACCTATGTCTTGGAGCAAAAATAAGGAAAATAATGTTTACCCCCGTAAACCCCAGTTTTCTCTTTATTAAGTGGGGTTTAGGGGGGTCTTTATTTCACGGACTTGTTCACGTGATGGGAAGTCCATTGACAGCGTCATCATTGATAGATTATGGTCGATTAATGACACTCTCAAAGCGTCAGCCCATCTTTTTAAGATAGCCCCTCCGTAAGGTGATAAGTTCAATCTGTACGGAGAAGAATGTTTCTCCCTGAGCTCGGAGAGCCATAAACGGCCTTTAGTGTATCAAAGAACTTCTTCAGAGCCTTTCGTTTTGCAAAGGGCTGAATTTCATCAGCCTTACTGCTCAGCCAGGAGTCTTGTATATCTCTGAGCCTAGTATTGACTGTTTTGCATATGTTTATTGGATACTGAGCTGATATCACATAGGCATGCCTTGTGGTTTTAGTGTTTCTCTTCAAAGAGTTCCTGGATTCTTCGACAAACCAGTCTCGGTGTTTACGAGATACTAGTCCTAGGGAATCCATTGCTGAAGAGTGAACGGTGTTTCTGAAGACTGTATAGTTTTCTTCTGAATCATCTGAACTGAGTTTCGCAGCATCTAATCGGCTGCAGATATCATTGAGGAAGGTTTGCGCTTGCTATCTTGTTTCAGCTTAGAAACATACAAGCTCTTGGGCACTTTCTTGCCTTGTGTACGCCGTGCAGGCTCAATGCGCAGGTTGAGTTTGCTGACAACAAGCGTGTGATCTGTCCAGAAGTCTGCACAAAACATAGTCTTTTTATACGAAGTCTATCTGTTGGTTTTCTTTTGCTCCAGAATTTCAGTGGTTTCTTGCTGTCGGGTCCTCACCGTTGTTTCATCCCTGTGGTTGTTTGATTTTTGTGTTCACGGAGATGTTGCACTGATGAGTTAGGAGGCCTTCATGCGAACTGAACAAATTATTTTTCTTAATCGCGACGGATGTAAGGGCGAGGATGGTGGCCACGTAAAATCGATTTAAGTCCCCCAGTTGAATTCGTTTCCGCTGACCATTCCAAAGTAGAAGTAAAACAAGGATCAGGAATTGATACAATTAACTTACTCCACCCATAAAAGACACCAAAGGGAAAGAAATACAAACATTAAGCGACCAGACCATAATGGAAACCTAAACAAAGGAAGGCCATAAGGACAGTTACTTTCCCACAAAATGGCCATATGGCCATCCAAAATTAAAAGACACAAGTGATACACACAGTAAGTAACAAACAACAACATAAATAAATTGCCACAGAAGAGCCGCCTTGGAACGGTAAGTGGAAGATTTCCACTGGGGGGCTTAAATCGATTTTACGTGGCCACAATCCTCGCCCTTACTTCCGTCGCGATTTAGACAAATAATTTGTTCAGTCCGCATGAAGGCCTCCTAACTCATCAGTGCAACATCTCCGTGAACACAAAAATCAAACAACCACAGAGGTGAGACAACGGTGAGGACTCGACAGCAAGAAACCACTGAAATGCTGGAGCAAAAGAAAACCATCAGTTAGACTCCGATGAGCCCGACCAGAGACAGAGCATCAGGCAAGACATCAAGGCGGTTCTTCTGTCGCGGTATATTTTTGTTATTATTTGTCTTTGGGTGTTTGTGTCGCTTATATTATTTTATTTTGGATAGCTGGCCATTTAGTGGGAAAGTAACTGTCCTTTTGGCCTTCCGCTATTGATGTTTCTATTATGGTCTGTTGTTTCATGTTTGTGTTTCTGTCCCTTTGGTGTCTCTGATGGGAGATGTTGGTTAATTGTATTGATCCGTAATCACTGCCTCTGCTTCTATTTTACATCCCGACATCCTGTGTTTCTTCCCTCTGACTGTGGCATAATCAATGAGATGCAAGTGTTTGGAATAAGGATGTACCATGATGTCTTGTTCCGAGTTGGCAGACGGAAAACTGTGTTGGTTGTCAGTAGTACATGTTCTTCACACTTCCTAAAAGGAGGAGGTCATTGATATTGCACTTTCTTTCTCCTTCTGTGTCCACTCTAGCATCGAAATCTCCCAGGAGGATGAGTTTGTCTCCCTGGGGTGTAGTAGAAATCACAGAGACAACATTGTCATAGAACTTGTCTTTGACCTCATCTGGGTTGGTCATTGTGGGTATATGCGCACTTACAATAGTTACATAACTATTATCAGATAAGGGAAAATTCAGTGTAACCAGGTGGTCATTTATGCCTTCTGAAGTCCTGAGAGCTACCTGATAAGGTAAGGTGTGATTTGATTCCGAAACCTACTCCTGCTTTACGCCCCTCTTCTTTCTTGTGAGGAAAGGGTACGGAAGAAAGTCTAGATAGCACCAACTTCTTTTAATAGCCCTTCCTCTGCAAGGCGAGTCTCACTCAAAGCTGCAATACCGAATTTGTACCGATGAAACTCCCTACCAACTAGAGATTTTCTTCGATGTGGTCTGTCTGAGCCAGCAGGGTCCATCAAGTTGTGCATATTCCATGCGCCGATTGTCAAAGGTTTTATCTTTATCTTCTTCAGTCTTGCTCTACCGCTACAAGCCAGGGGTTTGGAAGCAGACAATTGTTTACGACACATTTTCTAGCCCCTTCCCCATGCTAAGTGGGTGAGCAGTGCGATCCTAAAAAAGATCTGCTCAATTACTCAGTTCGGCTGACGAAGTCCCCATACAGCTTAATTCTCGAGGAAGCTACCATATAGAACTAAAAAAAGTAGAAGTAAAACAAAGATCAGGAATCGATACAATTAACTTACTCCACCCATCAAAGACACCAAAGGGAGAGAAGCACAAACATTAAGCGACCAGACCATAATGGAAACCTAAGCAAAGGAAGGCCATAAGGACAGTTACTTTCCCACAAAATGGCCATATGGCCATCCACAATAAAAAGACACAAGTGATACACACAGTAAGTAACAAACAACAACATAAATAAATCGCCACAGAAGAGCCGCCTTGGAACGGTCAGTGGAAGATTTCCACTGGGGGGCTTAAATCGATTTTACGTGGCCACAATCCTCGCCCTTACTTCCGTCGCGATTTAGACAAATAATTTGTTCAGTCCGCATGAATGCCTCCTAAGTAGAAGTAAAACAAAGATCAGGAATTGATACAATTAACTTACTCCACCCATAAAAGACACCAAAGGGAAAGAAATACAAACATTAAGCGACCAGACCATAATGGAAACCTAAACAAAGGAAGGCCATAAGGACAGTTACTTTCCCACAAAATGGCCATATGGCCATCCGAAACCAAAAGACACAAGTGATACACACAGTAAGTAACAAACAACAACATAAATAAATCGCCACAGAAGAGCCGCATTGGAACGGTCAGTGGAAGATTTCCACTGGGGGGCTTAAATCGATTTTACGTGGCCACAATCCTCGCCCTTACTTCCGTCGCGATTTAGACAAATAATTTGTTCAGTCCGCATGAAGGCCTCCTAACTCATCAGTGCAACATCTCCGTGAACACAAAAATCAAAGAACCACAGAGGTGAGACAACGGTGAGGACTCGACAGCAAGAAACCACTGAAATGCTGGAGCAAAAGAAAACCAACAGTTAGACTCCGATGAGCCCGACCAGAGACAGAGCATCAGGCACCAACCGACATTATCTCTCTAATTTTCAATAAGCCTTTACGTTGGAGCCGTCATAGAATCTGAGGCCTGACCCACCGGCGTGCAATTAAAGAGGGAAGCAAAGTTGCCAACCGTGATTGGGTTAACTACCATGCATGCAGTCTGTCGTATAATATCCATGTTGTACCCAATCTTTTTATATCGCAGAACGATTTTACGAAATTGGGTGCTGAAGTCATTGCGGTTATATATTTTTCTGAATTTATATACTAAGTCACCATAAAATTCGGGTTCCGATAGACCTTGTTGCAGAAGAGATTTAAGTCCAATACTGAATTTTGAAATTAAATCAGAATGGCGTCTATAAAATTTTGAAAAGGCTTTGCGTAGTTTATGGTACCGATAACCCTGATTAAGGAGTTTAGCCGTTAATAATTTATTACGAGTGTTGAAGTCAGTTACATGACTACACACTCTAGCAAATCGAATTAATTGCGAAATATAAACGCCATAGGATGGCGCACGAGGAACATCACCATCCAAAAAAGGAAAATTTACAATTTCAAAATCAAAGTCATCGCGTTTATCATAAATTTTGCACGAAACAAATCCATCTACAATAGATAGATGTAAATCCAAAAACGGGGCCTCGGTATCAGAAGAATTTGCTTTATTTAACTGAAGTTCTAGGGGGTAAATCTGACTGATCAAACCATCAAAATAGGTATTATCAATATTTAATAAATCATCTAAATATCTAGAAGTAGAGCTAAAAGCTTCAATAATTTCAGATTGGTTATCAATGGAAAGCGACAAAATGAAGTCTCTTTCATAACAATACAAGAACAGATCAGCCACAAGAGGTGCGCAATTAGTACCCATCGGAATACCCACAATTTGTCTAAATAACTTAGTACCGAATCTAATATAAATATTATCAAGTAGAAAGGTGAGGGCATCACACACTTTCTGACATGACCAAAGTGTATAATTCTTATGCTCTTTAGAAGTGAAAAATGCATTTCTGACATTACAAGCAAGATAGAGAGAATCTTCTCTGTGAAAAGCCCATTCAATTAAATCATTAAGCTTTTCTTTTATAAGATTATGAGGAAGTGTAGTGTAAAGAGTGGAAAAATCGTAGGTAGACAGACTAGAAGCACGAAAATGTCTAGATTTCAATTTATTTAAAACCTCATTCGAATTTTTTATAGACCAAAACAGATTTCTTCCTGATCTTTCAAAGACTTTATCACAATATTTAATTACATGCGTTTTAATAGCAGTAAGACAGGAAGTTAATAATTTAGAAAGTTCAGTGGTAGTGCAAGAGCTAGAATTTGCAATAAACCGTGCTTTGTAAGGTTTTTTATGAAGTTTTGGTAACCAGTATAGCGTAGGAAGCTTGTCTTGGCCTTCGTTAACACACACAGCAAACTTGGTGGCTGAAAGACAAACATGTTTATCTACTATAGATCTCTCTTCAGCTAAAGGCTGAAGTTCATAGGCCTTAGTACCACCAAGCTCCTGCTTAAGCGTGTTAACATAGTGGAGCCGTCACACAACGACGACGTTGTTAGCGGCCTTGTCTGCAGGGGCCAAAACAAACTTCTTATGAAATTCTTGAATACCTTGTTTAAGATGACGTAAAGACGTCTTGGGCTTAGGAGGTAATAAGTTAGTATTTTGAGAATAGAAAGAAATGCGTTTATTCACTAGTTTTAAAATGCTAAGTTTCCAGTCCTTAAGGGCTTTATGCTCAACATACTCTCGCTTACACCATCGATTACCGAATTCATTCAAGGAAGCAGCGATTTCATCTCTACATTTACTGAAATCAATTTTAGAAGGAAACCGATATTTCGGTCCTTTAGAAATTATATTCCTTATCCTAGAATCAGGAATAATTTTCAAATTGCCAGTAATTACATGACCAGCAGCAGGATAGCAATACTTTGAGTTTTTACAATCACATGAATCAGGAGTATTAGTATCAATATCAAGATCTGAAACAAGTTTATTGAAATTAAAAATGATAGATCTAACAGGTTTGTTATATTTATAGCAAATTATAGGTGTTTCAGTATTTTGAAAATAAGCAGGAATGGAAGAAAGCACTGATCTCTCACGGAAGATACTGGGCAAATCTATAAAATCCATACCCTTATTAATGAAGGATATTTTGAAGAAATGGCGTTTATGGTTAATTTCAGAATCAATGTAAGGACGGAGAGTATGCTGAGTATAGCCTCTAGTTAAGAGAGCCGCATCATATAACTGATGAGAACTATCGTAGAATTTATTCGCCTCGGTGTCCAGAAGACGTAAAACAGAAACGGGTAATGAACTTAAAAATGAAAGCATAGAGTGGCGTCCATGATTTAATAATATAATTGACAGTCACTTCAGTCTAGTATTGTTTCGTTTAAACGCACGTGATTTACGTTTAAAGTTTCCATTTTTCCTGGTGCCGTGAGATCTAGTTCTGCGTTTTCGACATTCCAGGAGTGAGAAAATATCAAAGTCCGGCATTCTGGAAATATTACCCTCATGATAAATGTTGTCATTAAATCCCAGTGGAAAAGGGGTCTGTAAAAATTTAATCCATTTCAGTTCAGTTTCATGTCTTTGGATTATTTTGAATCTAGATGTAGAATTTGCATCGTAATAAAGTTTTTCCACTGGTTGTATAACAATGTTATTTACAGAATGACCTGTACGTCGAAAGTGACGGTACAAGAAAGTGTCAGTTTTCTTAGGCTTACTCATTCTACGATAATGCTCGTTCAATCTAGTTTTAAGCATGCGGTTAGTTTGACCGACGTACTGCATATTACAGTTTGCAGCACGTCAAGTAATTAGATAAATTAAATCTGTAGACTGTCATGTCAAATCAGACATGTTAACTACAGAGAAGCGTCTACCGTTTACAGATGAAGTAACGGTAGACGCAGTGCTCAAATGCGAACAACATCTGCACCTCTTGGCATTGCACTTAGAAATACTGGGATACATTCCACTTCTTTTCCACGGATTAGTATATTTTCGAAGGATGGGCGATTTGAGAGGAGATAGTCTTATACGAAGACTACTCCCAAAAATATTGGTATTGCCTGCTCCTTTGAGATTAACTGAAGTTACAGAAGACAAATTTAAGGGTCTAACCAATACCGAAGGCAACATAGTATTAAAGTTCTTAATAGAATGGGGAATCCGTACAGAAGAAGCAGAGTGTAACCTAAGGGGTGATATTGATATTTTAAATGTATTTGTGATACTCATTTTGGATAATAAGGTTGTGATACCGTCAAAACTAAAGCGATGTTCATACCGGTTATTAAATAAATAAATAAATCAGCATATAAAATTACTGAAGAAGATTCCTTCGAATATAAGGAAGGTACAACAAAAGCCCACAAAACATCCTAGTCTACTTAAAAGTACAGGGATGTCAAACAAGCAGTTGTTATACAACGAGGAACGAACATCGGTTTAATAATGACCTTCAACAGGTATCTAAAGGATGTCAATTGATGGAACAGTGAAAAGCAATTGTATAAGCAATCCCTGAGGATTGGAAAAATAAGAGCATTAAATGCATGTACGGGGAGACCTTTTACAGCCGCCACACGGCACAAACAAAACAGCCCTGATATGCAAAGTAGAAGTAAAACAAAGATCAGGAATTGATACAATTAACTTACTCCACCCATAAAAGACACCAAAGGGAAAGAAATACAAACATTAAGCGACCAGACCATAATGGAAACCTAAACAAAGGAAGGCCATAAGGACAGTTACTTTCCCACAAAATGGCCATATGGCCATCCGAAACCAAAAGACACAAGTGATACACACAGTAAGTAACAAACAACAACATAAATAAATCGCCACAGAAGAGCCGCCTTGGAACGGTCAGTGGAAGATTTCCACTGGGGGGCTTAAATCGATTTTACGTGGCCACAATCCTCGCCCTTACTTCCGTCGCGATTTAGACAAATAATTTGTTCAGTCCGCATGAAGGCCTCCTAACTCATCAGTGCAACATCTCCGTGAACACAAAAATCAAAGAACCACAGAGGTGAGACAACGGTGAGGACTCGACAGCAAGAAACCACTGAAATGCTGGAGCAAAAGAAAACCAACAGTTAGACTCCGATGAGCCCGACCAGAGACAGAGCATCAGGCACCAACCGACATTATCTCTCTAATTTTCAATAAGCCTTTACGTTGGAGCCGTCATAGAATCTGAGGCCTGACCCACCGGCGTGCAATTAAAGAGGGAAGCAAAGTTGCCAACCGTGATTGGGTTAACTACCATGCATGCAGTCTGTCGTATAATATCCATGTTGTACCCAATCTTTTTATATCGCAGAACGATTTTACGAAATTGGGTGCTGAAGTCATTGCGGTTATATATTTTTCTGAATTTATATACTAAGTCACCATAAAATTCGGGTTCCGATAGACCTTGTTGCAGAAGAGATTTAAGTCCAATACTGAATTTTGAAATTAAATCAGAATGGCGTCTATAAAATTTTGAAAAGGCTTTGCGTAGTTTATGGTACCGATAACCCTGATTAAGGAGTTTAGCCGTTAATAATTTATTACGAGTGTTGAAGTCAGTTACATGACTACACACTCTAGCAAATCGAATTAATTGCGAAATATAAACGCCATAGGATGGCGCACGAGGAACATCACCATCCAAAAAAGGAAAATTTACAATTTCAAAATCAAAGTCATCGCGTTTATCATAAATTTTGCACGAAACAAATCCATCTACAATAGATAGATGTAAATCCAAAAACGGGGCCTCGGTATCAGAAGAATTTGCTTTATTTAACTGAAGTTCTAGGGGGTAAATCTGACTGATCAAACCATCAAAATAGGTATTATCAATATTTAATAAATCATCTAAATATCTAGAAGTAGAGCTAAAAGCTTCAATAATTTCAGATTGGTTATCAATGGAAAGCGACAAAATGAAGTCTCTTTCATAACAATACAAGAACAGATCAGCCACAAGAGGTGCGCAATTAGTACCCATCGGAATACCCACAATTTGTCTAAATAACTTAGTACCGAATCTAATATAAATATTATCAAGTAGAAAGGTGAGGGCATCACACACTTTCTGACATGACCAAAGTGTATAATTCTTATGCTCTTTAGAAGTGAAAAATGCATTTCTGACATTACAAGCAAGATAGAGAGAATCTTCTCTGTGAAAAGCCCATTCAATTAAATCATTAAGCTTTTCTTTTATAAGATTATGAGGAAGTGTAGTGTAAAGAGTGGAAAAATCGTAGGTAGACAGACTAGAAGCACGAAAATGTCTAGATTTCAATTTATTTAAAGTAGAAGTAAAACAAAGATCAGGAATTGATACAATTAACTTACTCCACCCATAAAAGACACCAAAGGGAAAGAAATACAAACATTAAGCGACCAGACCATAATGGAAACCTAAACAAAGGAAGGCCATAAGGACAGTTACTTTCCCACAAAATGGCCATATGGCCATCCAAAACCAAAAGACACAAGTGATACACACAGTAAGTAACAAACAACAACATAAATAAATCGCCACAGAAGAGCCGCCTTGGAACGGTCAGTGGAAGATTTCCACTGGGGGGCTTAAATCGATTTTACGTGGCCACAATCCTCGCCCTTACTTCCGTCGCGATTTAGACAAATAATTTGTTCAGTCCGCATGAAGGCCTCCTAACTCATCAGTGCAACATCTCCGTGAACACAAAAATCAAAGAACCACAGAGGTGAGACAACGGTGAGGACTCGACAGCAAGAAACCACTGAAATGCTGGAGCAAAAGAAAACCAACAGTTAGACTCCGATGAGCCCGACCAGAGACAGAGCATCAGGCACCAACCGACATTATCTCTCTAATTTTCAATAAGCCTTTACGTTGGAGCCGTCATAGAATCTGAGGCCTGACCCACCGGCGTGCAATTAAAGAGGGAAGCAAAGTTGCCAACCGTGATTGGGTTAACTACCATGCATGCAGTCTGTCGTATAATATCCATGTTGTACCCAATCTTTTTATATCGAAGAATGATTTTACGAAATTGGGTGCTGAAGTCATTGCGGTTATATATTTTTCTGAATTTATATGCCAAGTCACCATAAAATTCGGGTTCCGATAGACCTTGTTGCAGAAGAGATTTAAGTCCAATATTGAATTTTGAAATTAAATCAGAATGGCGTCTATAAAATTTTGAAAAGGCTTTGCGTAGTTTATGGTACCGATAACCCTGATTAAGGAGTTTAGCCGTTAATAATTTATTACGAGTGTTGAAGTCAGTTACATGACTACACACTCTAGCAAATCGAATTAATTGTGAAATATAAACGCCATAGGATGGCGCACGAGGAACATCACCATCCAAAAAAGGAAAATTTACAATCTCAAAATCAAAGTCATCGCGTTTATCATAAATTTTGCACGAAACAAATCCATCTACAATAGATAGATGTAAATCCAAAAACGGGGCCTCGGTATCAGAAGAATTTGCTTTATTTAACTGAAGTCCTAGGGGGTAAATCTGACTGATCAAACCATCAAAATAGGTATTATCAATATTTAATAAATCATCTAAATATCTAGAAGTAGAGCTAAAAGCTTCAATAATTTCAGATTGGTTATCAATGGAAAGCGACAAAATGAAGTCTCTTTCATAACAATACAAGAACAGATCAGCCACAAGAGGTGCGCAATTAGTACCCATCGGAATACCCACAATTTGTCTAAATAACTTAGTACCGAATCTAATATAAATATTGTCAAGTAGAAAGGTGAGGGCATCACACACTTTCTGACATGACCAAAGTGTATAATTCTTATGCTCTTTAGAAGTGAAAAATGCATTTCTGACATTACATGCAAGATAGAGAGAATCTTCTCTGTGAAAAGTCCATTCAATTAAATCATTAAGCTTTTCTTTTATAAGATTATGAGGAAGTGTAGTGTAAAGAGTGGGAAAATCGTAGGTAGACAGACTAGAAGCACGAAAATGTCTAGATTTCAATTTATTTAAAACCTCATTCGAATTTTTTATAGACCAAAACAGATTTCTTCCTGATCTTTCAAAGACTTTATCACAATATTTAATTACATGCGTTTTAATAGCAGTAAGACAGGAAGTTAATAATTTAGAAAGTTCAGTGGTAGTGCAAGAGCTAGAATTTGCAATAAACCGTGCTTTGTAAGGTTTTTTATGAAGTTTTGGTAACCAGTATAGCGTAGGAAGCTTGTCTTGGCCTTCGTTAACACACACAGCAAACTTGGTGGCTGAAAGACAAACATGTTTATCTACTATAGCTCTCTCTTCAGCTAAAGGCTGAAGTTCATAGGCCATAGTACCACCAAGCTCCTGCTTAAGCGTGTTAACATAGTGGAGCCGTCACACAACGACGACGTTGTTAGCGGCCTTGTCTGCAGGGGCCAAAACAAACTTCTTATGAAATTCTTGAATACCTAGTTTAAGATGACGTAAAGACGTCTTGGGCTTAGGAGGTAATAAGTTAGTATTTTGAGAATAGAAAGAAATGCGTTTATTTACTAGTTTTAAAATGCTAAGTTTCCAGTCCTTAAGGGCTTTATGCTCAACATACTCTCGCTTACACCATCGATTACCGAATTCATTCAAGGAAGCAGCGATTTCATCTCTACATTTACTGAAATCAATTTTAGAAGGAAACCGATATTTCGGTCCTTTAGAAATTATATTCCTTATCCTAGAATCAGGAATAATTTTCAAATTGCCAGTAATTACATGACCAGCAGCAGGATAGCAATACTTTGAGTTTTTACAATCACATGAATCAGGAGTATTAGTATCAATATCAAGATCTGAAACAAGTTTATTGAAATTAAAAATGATAGATCTAACAGGTTTGTTATATTTATAGCAAATTATAGGTGTTTCAGTATTTTGAAAATAAGCAGGAATGGAAGAAAGCACCGATCTCTCACGGAAGATACTGGGCAAATCTATAAAATCCATACCCTTATTAATGAAGGATATTTTGAAGAAATGGCGTTTATGATTAATTTCAGAATCAATGTAAGGACGGAGAGTATGCTGAGTATAGCCTCTAGTTAAGAGAGCCGCATCATATAACTGATGAGAACTATCGTAGAATTTATTCGCCTCGGTGTCCAGAAGACGTAAAACAGAAACGGGTAATGAACTTAAAAATGAAAGCATAGAGTGGCGTCCATGATTTAATAATATAATTGACAGTCACTTCAGTCTAGTATTGTTTCGTTTAAACGCACGTGTTTTACGTTTAAAGTTACCATTTTTCCTGGTGCCGTGAGATCTAGTTCTGCGTTTTCGACATTCCAGGAGTGAGAAAATATCAAAGTCCGGCATTCTGGAAATATTACCCTCATGATAAATGTTGTCATTAAATCCCAGTGGAAAAGGGGTCTGTAAAAATTTAATCCATTTCAGTTCAGCTTCATGTCTTTTGATTATTTTGAATCTAGATGTAGAATTTGCATCGTAATAAAGTTTTTCCACTGGTTGTATAACAATGTTATTTACAGAATGACCTGTACGTCGAAAGTGACGGTACAAGAAAGTGTCAGTTTTCTTAGGCTTACTCATTCTACGATAATGCTCGTTCAATCTAGTTTTAAGCATGCGGTTAGTTTGACCGACGTACTGCATATTACAGTTTGCAGCACGTCAAGTAATTAGATAAATTAAATCTGTAGACTGTCATGTCAAATCAGACATGTTAACTACAGAGAAGCGTCTACCGTTTACAGATGAAGTAACGGTAGACGCAGTGCTCAAATGCGAACAACATCTGCACCTCTTGGCATTGCACTTAGAAATACTGGGATACATTCCACTTCTTTTCCACGGATTAGTATATTTTCGAAGGATGGGCGATTTGAGAGGAGATAGTCTTATACGAAGACTACTCCCAAAAATATTGGTATTGCCTGCTCCTTTGAGATTAACTGAAGTTACAGAAGACAAATTTAAGGGTCTAACCAATACCGAAGGCAACATAGTATTAAAGTTCTTAATAGAATGGGGAATCCGTACAGAAGAAGCAGAGTGTAACCTAAGGGGTGATATTGATATTTTAAATGTATTTGTGATACTCATTTTGGATAATAAGGTTGTGATACCGTCAAAACTAAAGCGATGTTCATACCGGTTATTAAATAAATAAATAAATCAGCATATAAAATTACTGAAGAAGATTCCTTCGAATATAAGGAAGGTACAACAAAAGCCCACAAAACATCCTAGTCTACTTAAAAGTACAGGGATGTCAAACAAGCAGTTGTTATACAACGAGGAACGAACATCGGTTTAATAATGACCTTCAACAGGTATCTAAAGGATGTCAATTGATGGAACAGTGAAAAGCAATTGTATAAGCAATCCCTGAGGATTGGAAAAATAAGAGCATTAAATGCATGTACGGGGAGACCTTTTACAGCCGCCACACGGCACAAACAAAACAGCCCTGATATGCAAAGTAGAAGTAAAACAAAGATCAGGAATTGATACAATTAACTTACTCCACCCATAAAAGACACCAAAGGGAAAGAAATACAAACATTAAGCGACCAGACCATAATGGAAACCTAAACAAAGGAAGGCCATAAGGACAGTTACTTTCCCACAAAATGGCCATATGGCCATCCGAAACCAAAAGACACAAGTGATACACACAGTAAGTAACAAACAACAACATAAATAAATCGCCACAGAAGAGCCGCCTTGGAACGGTCAGTGGAAGATTTCCACTGGGGGGCTTAAATCGATTTTACGTGGCCACAATCCTCGCCCTTACTTCCGTCGCGATTTAGACAAATAATTTGTTCAGTCCGCATGAAGGCCTCCTAACTCATCAGTGCAACATCTCCGTGAACACAAAAATCAAAGAACCACAGAGGTGAGACAACGGTGAGGACTCGACAGCAAGAAACCACTGAAATGCTGGAGCAAAAGAAAACCAACAGTTAGACTCCGATGAGCCCGACCAGAGACAGAGCATCAGGCACCAACCGACATTATCTCTCTAATTTTCAATAAGCCTTTACGTTGGAGCCGTCATAGAATCTGAGGCCTGACCCACCGGCGTGCAATTAAAGAGGGAAGCAAAGTTGCCAACCGTGATTGGGTTAACTACCATGCATGCAGTCTGTCGTATAATATCCATGTTGTACCCAATCTTTTTATATCGCAGAACGATTTTACGAAATTGGGTGCTGAAGTCATTGCGGTTATATATTTTTCTGAATTTATATACTAAGTCACCATAAAATTCGGGTTCCGATAGACCTTGTTGCAGAAGAGATTTAAGTCCAATACTGAATTTTGAAATTAAATCAGAATGGCGTCTATAAAATTTTGAAAAGGCTTTGCGTAGTTTATGGTACCGATAACCCTGATTAAGGAGTTTAGCCGTTAATAATTTATTACGAGTGTTGAAGTCAGTTACATGACTACACACTCTAGCAAATCGAATTAATTGCGAAATATAAACGCCATAGGATGGCGCACGAGGAACATCACCATCCAAAAAAGGAAAATTTACAATTTCAAAATCAAAGTCATCGCGTTTATCATAAATTTTGCACGAAACAAATCCATCTACAATAGATAGATGTAAATCCAAAAACGGGGCCTCGGTATCAGAAGAATTTGCTTTATTTAACTGAAGTTCTAGGGGGTAAATCTGACTGATCAAACCATCAAAATAGGTATTATCAATATTTAATAAATCATCTAAATATCTAGAAGTAGAGCTAAAAGCTTCAATAATTTCAGATTGGTTATCAATGGAAAGCGACAAAATGAAGTCTCTTTCATAACAATACAAGAACAGATCAGCCACAAGAGGTGCGCAATTAGTACCCATCGGAATACCCACAATTTGTCTAAATAACTTAGTACCGAATCTAATATAAATATTATCAAGTAGAAAGGTGAGGGCATCACACACTTTCTGACATGACCAAAGTGTATAATTCTTATGCTCTTTAGAAGTGAAAAATGCATTTCTGACATTACAAGCAAGATAGAGAGAATCTTCTCTGTGAAAAGCCCATTCAATTAAATCATTAAGCTTTTCTTTTATAAGATTATGAGGAAGTGTAGTGTAAAGAGTGGAAAAATCGTAGGTAGACAGACTAGAAGCACGAAAATGTCTAGATTTCAATTTATTTAAAACCTCATTCGAATTTTTTATAGACCAAAACAGATTTCTTCCTGATCTTTCAAAGACTTTATCACAATATTTAATTACATGCGTTTTAATAGCAGTAAGACAGGAAGTTAATAATTTAGAAAGTTCAGTGGTAGTGCAAGAGCTAGAATTTGCAATAAACCGTGCTTTGTAAGGTTTTTTATGAAGTTTTGGTAACCAGTATAGCGTAGGAAGCTTGTCTTGGCCTTCGTTAACACACACAGCAAACTTGGTGGCTGAAAGACAAACATGTTTATCTACTATAGATCTCTCTTCAGCTAAAGGCTGAAGTTCATAGGCCTTAGTACCACCAAGCTCCTGCTTAAGCGTGTTAACATAGTGGAGCCGTCACACAACGACGACGTTGTTAGCGGCCTTGTCTGCAGGGGCCAAAACAAACTTCTTATGAAATTCTTGAATACCTTGTTTAAGATGACGTAAAGACGTCTTGGGCTTAGGAGGTAATAAGTTAGTATTTTGAGAATAGAAAGAAATGCGTTTATTCACTAGTTTTAAAATGCTAAGTTTCCAGTCCTTAAGGGCTTTATGCTCAACATACTCTCGCTTACACCATCGATTACCGAATTCATTCAAGGAAGCAGCGATTTCATCTCTACATTTACTGAAATCAATTTTAGAAGGAAACCGATATTTCGGTCCTTTAGAAATTATATTCCTTATCCTAGAATCAGGAATAATTTTCAAATTGCCAGTAATTACATGACCAGCAGCAGGATAGCAATACTTTGAGTTTTTACAATCACATGAATCAGGAGTATTAGTATCAATATCAAGATCTGAAACAAGTTTATTGAAATTAAAAATGATAGATCTAACAGGTTTGTTATATTTATAGCAAATTATAGGTGTTTCAGTATTTTGAAAATAAGCAGGAATGGAAGAAAGCACTGATCTCTCACGGAAGATACTGGGCAAATCTATAAAATCCATACCCTTATTAATGAAGGATATTTTGAAGAAATGGCGTTTATGGTTAATTTCAGAATCAATGTAAGGACGGAGAGTATGCTGAGTATAGCCTCTAGTTAAGAGAGCCGCATCATATAACTGATGAGAACTATCGTAGAATTTATTCGCCTCGGTGTCCAGAAGACGTAAAACAGAAACGGGTAATGAACTTAAAAATGAAAGCATAGAGTGGCGTCCATAATTTAATAATATAATTGACAGTCACTTCAGTCTAGTATTGTTTCGTTTAAACGCACGTGATTTACGTTTAAAGTTTCCATTTTTCCTGGTGCCGTGAGATCTAGTTCTGCGTTTTCGACATTCCAGGAGTGAGAAAATATCAAAGTCCGGCATTCTGGAAATATTACCCTCATGATAAATGTTGTCATTAAATCCCAGTGGAAAAGGGGTCTGTAAAAATTTAATCCATTTCAGTTCAGTTTCATGTCTTTGGATTATTTTGAATCTAGATGTAGAATTTGCATCGTAATAAAGTTTTTCCACTGGTTGTATAACAATGTTATTTACAGAATGACCTGTACGTCGAAAGTGACGGTACAAGAAAGTGTCAGTTTTCTTAGGCTTACTCATTCTACGATAATGCTCGTTCAATCTAGTTTTAAGCATGCGGTTAGTTTGACCGACGTACTGCATATTACAGTTTGCAGCACGTCAAGTAATTAGATAAATTAAATCTGTAGACTGTCATGTCAAATCAGACATGTTAACTACAGAGAAGCGTCTACCGTTTACAGATGAAGTAACGGTAGACGCAGTGCTCAAATGCGAACAACATCTGCACCTCTTGGCATTGCACTTAGAAATACTGGGATACATTCCACTTCTTTTCCACGGATTAGTATATTTTCGAAGGATGGGCGATTTGAGAGGAGATAGTCTTATACGAAGACTACTCCCAAAAATATTGGTATTGCCTGCTCCTTTGAGATTAACTGAAGTTACAGAAGACAAATTTAAGGGTCTAACCAATACCGAAGGCAACATAGTATTAAAGTTCTTAATAGAATGGGGAATCCGTACAGAAGAAGCAGAGTGTAACCTAAGGGGTGATATTGATATTTTAAATGTATTTGTGATACTCATTTTGGATAATAAGGTTGTGATACCGTCAAAACTAAAGCGATGTTCATACCGGTTATTAAATAAATAAATAAATCAGCATATAAAATTACTGAAGAAGATTCCTTCGAATATAAGGAAGGTACAACAAAAGCCCACAAAACATCCTAGTCTACTTAAAAGTACAGGGATGTCAAACAAGCAGTTGTTATACAACGAGGAACGAACATCGGTTTAATAATGACCTTCAACAGGTATCTAAAGGATGTCAATTGATGGAACAGTGAAAAGCAATTGTATAAGCAATCCCTGAGGATTGGAAAAATAAGAGCATTAAATGCATGTACGGGGAGACCTTTTACAGCCGCCACACGGCACAAACAAAACAGCCCTGATATGCAAAGTAGAAGTAAAACAAAGATCAGGAATTGATACAATTAACTTACTCCACCCATAAAAGACACCAAAGGGAAAGAAATACAAACATTAAGCGACCAGACCATAATGGAAACCTAAACAAAGGAAGGCCATAAGGACAGTTACTTTCCCACAAAATGGCCATATGGCCATCCGAAACCAAAAGACACAAGTGATACACACAGTAAGTAACAAACAACAACATAAATAAATCGCCACAGAAGAGCCGCCTTGGAACGGTCAGTGGAAGATTTCCACTGGGGGGCTTAAATCGATTTTACGTGGCCACAATCCTCGCCCTTACTTCCGTCGCGATTTAGACAAATAATTTGTTCAGTCCGCATGAAGGCCTCCTAACTCATCAGTGCAACATCTCCGTGAACACAAAAATCAAAGAACCACAGAGGTGAGACAACGGTGAGGACTCGACAGCAAGAAACCACTGAAATGCTGGAGCAAAAGAAAACCAACAGTTAGACTCCGATGAGCCCGACCAGAGACAGAGCATCAGTGCAACATCTCCGTGAACACAAAAAATCAAAGAACCACAGAGGTGAGACAACGGTGAGGACTCGACAGCAAGAAACCACTGAAATGCTGGAGCAAAAGAAAACCAACAGTTAGACTCCGATGGGCCCGACCAGAGACCGCTTTTTTGCAGGTCAGCAACTACAAGTTCAAATGTTTCCTGACCCGCTGCTTCGCCGCTCGGCTATCGGCACGTGGCTTTTCGTGTGGCTTAGATGCGTGTGTTTGCCGTGACTGTGTGTACATGTATATCATTAACCCTATATTACCAAATGGAATCTTCCTCCTTGTATATAGCATTAGCCCGTTTCAAAATTTCTGGATGTCATGTTATGTTTCCTAAAAATTTATTAAGAAAATGGCTTAATTGTTCGCAAACAGAGTAAGCGACGTCTGATCTAGGCCCGCACTGTTTGCCAGGGTACCCACTTTGGGGTTTCTGGTACATAATGGGTTTAGATGACATACGTTGTGAATTGGAAAATCTCTCTCACGTTATAACATAGTGGCTGTTTGCACACTCTGATCTGGGTCTACACTTGTGAAGTGCAGAAATTATGCAATCTGATCAGGGTCCACACTTGTCAAGGTACGTGTCCAGCGGGATCTACACTGCATTATGATCATGCTATGGGCTTAATATGTTTATAGTTTAGTAATTTTATATGAACGAAAAACCGTTATATGCTTCTTTAATAATGACAGAGAATATTGGTAAAATTGTAACAGTTGAAACTTTTCTATAATATGCATTAAAGAAGTAATGGTCATCCACTGCATACTGGCTTAGTTTCAGATGTCTTGACACTGTCTTGCCTCTGGATACAGCTAGGCCAGGACGTTGAAACGTAGCCTGTTAGAGCTATGATCGTACAGTTTTATGCGTTGTGTTTTTTCAACAGACAGACAGACAAACGACTATCTATTAAACAAGATACTTCATGCAGAGAACGAAGCGTTTAGGCTTCAGAATAAGAACTATCCAGACATTAAAGGATGTCTCGACTTAGTATTGATGGCCCGCTGTTTTGTGCTAGCTGGACGGCGCTTTTCTTGTTCATTCTATACAAATGAGCACGTGCACGACAATAGATATTGCTTAAGGGGAATGGAGACGCCTGGTAGATTTTCCGCCATTTTTCAAAGGGAGACAACTTTCGGGACTCCCTGATCGCTTTCCCATGGAGAAAGGGGTTTACTCTTAAAGGAAAGAATTTGCTCCTAAGGAGCACACACACACCTTTAAGGTGTAGTGAGTACAACTCATGTGTCTCCCTTGCCAATCACTAGTGGTCTTCTCTTAAGGAAAGACTGGTCCTGATGAGAAAATTTTTTCCTCTAAGAGTGGCCCTCTTTACAAGTTGGGCTCAGTTTACAGTTCCTCTAAGAGTGGCCCTCTTTGCAAGTTGGGCTTAGTTTACAGGCCAGACTACATAAGGAAGTCACAGTCCAAAGTTGACTCCCCTGTAGAAAAGGGCAGTAAATACGTCAAATGTCGACAAGAAATGATTTATGATTTAATTAATATACTTGTTTGCTAAGATTATAGATATTGAGCCGACAGCTTGACATGTCAGCATTGTCTTTTTTTCAGTTTATATCTTTAATGAAATCTGGATATTATCAAGAAGCAACAACAATGAATTAAATTCGAGGTGTGTGGGCAAGGAACAGAAACAGCTTGAATGCCAATTACCGCATACAGTTAAACTCCTATAGGACTGTTCAAAAGTGGCCTTGAAGAAATTTGTGAAATGTCCCAAAGGTGGTATCTGACCAAAGTAAATTGAATGCAGAAAACATCGAAAATGAATAACTGAAACCTACTAAGCAGACTTTGTCTTAACCCTTATCTTGCTGAATTTTCATCTAAGCCACACCCATCCCTGTCTATCATCCAATCAAATAACTTGATGTAATTTATTGCTACTAATTTATTAACTGAATGTCAAACAGTGTAGATCCAGATCAGGTGGCTTCTGAAGAAGCCACCTGATCTGGATCTACACTGTTTGCAAATATAGGGGTTGTCGTGAACAGCAAGATAAGGGTTAACTTTAGGTGGAATTTAGCGGAATGACATTGTAATTGAATATACCGGCCCCGATAGCTCAGTTGGTAGGATGTCCGCTCCGGGGAACGGGAGGTCACGGGTTCGATCCCGGGCCGCGACAAATCAAAGTCGTTAAGAATGGTACTAGCTGCTCCTCGCTTGGCACTCAGATTTACGGGGTAGAGCTAGGACTGGTCGACCCAGTGTCAGGATAATGTGACTGGTTGTGGTATCATGTAATGTGTCTGGGACATGATACTTCAGTAAGGCAGCACTATAAAAGTGAGCATTGAGCTCACGGTAACAGGACACTTCGGCCCCAAAACCACCTCGGCCCCTAGACACTTCGGCCCCTAGACACCTCGACCCCAAAACCACCTCGGCCCCACATAAAATTGAAACCCTAGACGGGTCGGCCCCTGGACACCTCGGCCCCTAGACACTTCGGCCCCATATACCTAGACACTTCGGCCCCACTTTGCTTTTAATGGGACTTCCACTTAAATAAGAGATCGGGTTGGATGCACGATGAGTTTTTTTTTTATTTTTATTTGCTGATTTGATTATTTTGATAGGGAGCCACGAATATTTGAACCTATAATATTCATATATTTTTTATATATTATAACGTTACTAAATAGAAAATCTATATGTTAATTTAAGAAGAATGGGAGATACTTTGAAAATTCCCCTCTTTCATTTCAATGTATAATTCTAATTGCATTGCGGCATGCTTTAGAGCAGGCTCTTTTTCTACTTTTCTGCACTTTTGATCATCTATAGGCTTTTTTTATCCGAAATAATTCCACACCGCTAAAATACTTTTTAAATTAAGTTCAATAAGTTATCCTCACTAATTGGATTGAAATCGGGATGGAACGGTGGATGGGACCGTAAAACCAAAAAAAAAAAAAAAATCATTCCTCGGTTTCGTCAACCATGGTGATGATGGGGGATAATCTTATATTTGTTAACATATTTATATATTTATTTATTATAATTAATTTATTTATCCGGCCTCGGTAGCTAAGTCGGATGCACGTATGACTGGTGATCAGGAGGACGCGGGTTCGATACCTACCGGGGTCGGCAACTTTCTTTCGTGGAGATTGATTATGAAATCTTTTCTTCGGTCATTCTCTCCCTTCTGCTGATTCAAGAACGGCAGTTGTCACTTTCTGGCGAAAAGAATGTGCACTGTAATGGTTAACCGCTTACGTATAAGCCTCCCCAGGTTAAGTGTGGATTCATAAACTGACCGGCTCGAAAAGGAACTAAAATAGTGTTGACTGGGTCGTTTAACTCCAATACGAACAAACAATTTATTTATTTATTTATTTATTTATTTATTAGGTAATCACCAGTGTTCAGGTTCAATGAACTAGAATTATCCTCGTAAGTAAACCAATTAATATGTTTTTCTTCGGTCATTCTCTCCCTTCTGCTGATTCAAGAAGGGCAGTTGTCATTTTCTGGCGAAAAAAATGTGCACTGTAATGGTTAACCGCTTACGTATAAGCCTGTCCAGGTTAAGTGTGGATACGTAAACTGACCGGCTCGAAAATGCACTAAAATTGTGTTGACTGGGTCGTTAAACTCCAATACAAACAATTTATTTATTTATTTATTTATTAGGTGATCATCAGTGTTCAGGTTCAATGAACTAGAATTATCCTCGTAAGTAAACCAATTACAAACGCTAGTGTAACGTCATTGAATATGTCGACAAAAACAGAGATTAAGCAAAAGCTAGAACAACTTGACGACACATTAAGATCAAAGTACCTTGACACCCTCAAATCACTCGAACTAGAAGATCTGAAATGCTTTGACAAAGGCAAATATAATCAGTTGGTAATGGCTGATATATCGGAACAACTACCAAACGCCGACAAAAAAGACGTTGATTCATACGCACAGTGCATATCAAACTACTTGCAAAACGAAGCAAAACGCTTGAAAACATCTAAACAACCAAAGAAAAAGACAACCAGACAAAGCACATCTAGTGATAAATCAAACAGTGAAAACACGGGACATGAACAACAGCCAAAGAAATCGTTACGGCACTTACAGTCAATATCTCAACAGGAAACAAACGCTATAGCTGAATCACTCTTGGAACACTTAGATTTTACTTTCGACACGAATGATACGTTAAGCTCATCGATGACCATTTCAAGTTTGGATGCCACCTACCAAGAAGATTTAGACAATAGTATTACTCACCAAAAGACAGTAGCTCAGTCAAAAGACCAAAAAAATCAGTTGCAAAATAATAATGATGTCAATCAGTCTAAGGCGATCAGTGAAACAGAACACGAATCTGCAGTTGAATGTGACACTTCCTGTGCACCTGGTTGCAAAAAAAGACAAAGACCTCACATCACTGAGATGTAACCTTTGTATGGTTCCACACCGAATGTGTTGGTATCACAGATATTGATGCTGTCGGAGCGTGGGCTTGTGCTGTCTGCCGGAAACTACCAAAAACCGTTAACATAATGAAACATCAACTGGAAACCTTGGCAAAAACAACAACAGAAATTTTGAGTACCTTTCGATCATTGTCTATAAATATTGAGCGCAAATTCGAAAATCTTAACGATCGACTTACAAGCATAGTTAACCAAACTAAAAAGGCCGATCAGACCAGCACAACCTCATTCTCTGACAACAGAAATGAAATAAAAGAGCTCAGAAATGAAGTGGACAGAAAATCAAACACCATTTTATCTAAGTCTCAAGTTATTATTGACAAGGTTCAGGCCACTACTAAAATATCTGATAACATTTCTAAGACCCAGTCAGGTAAATCTAATCACGGCACTACCAAGCGCGACAGCCTAAATAAAAATCAAAAACGAAACAAAACAACATCCTCTTTTGAGGTAATCGATGTGGATACCCTTCAGGACTCAAATCTGACTCCTGATGAAAGTATCTCTGTAAACACACAACCAAATAGTGAGACAAACAAACCCAAACAAGATCAAAACAAACGAGACCTTACCTTTCTGACTGGGTCATGCTTACTAAAAAACGTTGAATCTCGTTTCCTGCATGATAAGACAAAAATCAAAAGCTTTAGAAACGCAAAATTTTCAAATCTAAAAGATTCACTCGAAAAGATGGATTTAACACGGTACAAAAACATCATACTCCACATCGGCGGACATGATGTTGACTCCAATATTAGTCTCCCTGCCTTCAGACAAGAGTACCAATCCCTATTGGCCTCTCTGAAAAACACAGAATGCAAAATAATTGTCTCTGGACTCCTACCAAGAGGGGGCCACAATATGAAACCCTTCAATGAAATTCTCAGGGAACTTTGTACTTTAAACGATTGTCTTTTCATAGACAACCATGATTCTTTTATGTTGGCATCAGGGAAACTCCCTTTCGAATTTTTTCTACCTGACCAAATCAATCTCAAATTTTCTGGTATCAGAGCCTTAGTTCAGAATATAAATAGCCATTGTCCCATTCTACCAAACAAAAATTATAGAAACTCATATCCCCAAGGTCACCGCAGATCATTCATGAGAGGATCTAGACAAATGTATAAAGGAAATGGGCACAGACGTCAAAACACCATATAGGATCTTGCGTCTGGGAGCCTTTCTTCTAAACATGATATCCTTAATACAGATCATATAAAAAACCATTTCCAGGTACTTACTCACATTTGTAGTGAATGCAACAATTTATTTGACCCTCATCTGTGCGATTGCAGTAACGACAAAACTACAGAGTCGTTCAGTCCATGTCATGAACCAAACTCAGTTACTGCTGGTGATACCGACTTGACCATCAATAGCAGCGCTAACAAAAGCCCTTTAAAAATACCGATAACTGATCCTCAAACTCTAACTAATAATCAAACTTGCACATCTATATATAAAGACCACTCTACAGTAGAGACAGAATTCAAATTTCAAACAAGGGGAATTCACATAGTAAATCTCAATATTAGGCATCTAAAACCAAAAATTGATGAAATTAGATTAAAGTTACATCAGGCAAAAAATATAGATGTATTTTCTGTTTGCGAAACATTTTTAGATCAAACTGTAGACAATGAAACACTAAACATAAATGGATATGTTTTCGAAAGAAAAGATCGCAGGCAATGTAACCCATCGAACGCAGAAAAGGGAGGCGGAATATGTATCTATATCAACAATGTTTTGCAGTATAATCGTAGAAACGATATAGAATCTCCGGGAATAGAATCTATTTGGATTGAACTAAAGCTTAAAAACAGCAAACCATTTTTATTCTGTTCAGTCTATAGACCTCCCTCTTCACCAACTGAATGGTTTACTTCATTTGCAAAACAAATTGAAAAGGCATATGCTTTTTCGGATGAAGTTTATATTATGGGCGATATAAATATTGATTTTAAAGATTATTCTTTACAAAACAACACCTGGAAGCATACGGTGGAGCTATACGATATGCACCAACTTATCAAAACGCCGACAAGGATAACAGCTCATTCTGAGACCCTTATAGACCATCTATATGCCTCAAATACTGATCTTGTCGCCGATATCGCTGTTCCGTCTATTGCAGTCAGTGATCATTACCCTATATGTTTTACCCGCTGTACAACAAGAAAGCAAATTAAACGCTTCACACACAAGCACATTAAATATAGATGCTACACCAAATACGACGGAGAGCTCTTTCATCAAGACCTATCTTTAGAATTAAACAGTATCAATGTCTCTGCTAATGATACGAACGCCAATTTTGATGAATGGATAATAGCATTTATGAATAGCTATAATAAACATGCTCCTCTAAAAACAAAACGGGTCAAACATGAAACTCAGTCGGAATGGTATAACAATGAGATAAAACATGCAATGGCACTTAGAGATTCTTATCATAAAGAAAAAAACTGGAACCAATATAAAATATGGAGAAACAAAACAACCTCCCTTATACGTTCCTCAAAGAAAGCCTTTTTCACTAGGTCAATAGCTGAAAGTAAAAACTGTTCCTACCTTTGGAAACACGTCAAAGAATTATCAAAACAGTCGAATGACCGCAGTCTGCCACAAGAATTAAATATCGATGATACAAATTTCTGTGATATAAACGAAATAGCCAACAAGCTCAACCACTATTTCGCATCCATAAGCGAGAGGCTTGCATCAGAGCAAAATCAAGAAAATATACCTTTCGATCCCTCCGTTTTAAAAGAATATCTCGGCACGAAAATCCCTGATAATGTACAGTTCCGCATACCATTGATGAAATATCAGGAGCTTAACTCCATTTTAACTTCTCTTGACGTGACAAAAGCCACAGGCCTTGATGGACTGACGGCAAGGGCACTTAGTCAGCTGCCCCGGTGGTGTGCCCAACACTACTTAATATAATTAATTCTAGCATAGCTACAGGAACTTTCCCCAGTTCTTTAAAACATGCAAAAATATTACCCATACACAAAGGAGGATCAAAATCAGACCCGTCCAATTACCGCCCTATTGCTATTTTATCTATTCTCTCAAAAGTTATTGAAAAGCATGTTACAAAACACCTCTTTGCGTACATGAACAAATATAACGTATTGCATAAATCTCAATCCGGTTTTCGAAAGAATCATTCTTGTAACACGGCCTTAATCAACCTGGTTGATAAATGGTTAAGTAACATAGATAAGGGAGAAATCAACGGAGCCATTTTCTTCGATCTAAGAAAGGCATTTGATGTAGTCGATCACTCAATCTTAATATCAAAATTAGCCGCATATAAATTTGATCAGACTTCACTAGATTGGGTCAAATCCTTCTTAACAGACAGATCTCAATGTATAGTTGATGGAGATACTAAATCATCCTATCTAAAAAATGAAAGTGGCGTACCCCAAGGCTCAGTGCTAGGCCCTGTTATTTTCCTCCTGTTCGTTAATGACATTTCATTATTTGTTAAAGAAGCATACTTGGATTTGTACGCAGATGATGCGACAATGCACACATCAAGTAAAAAATCAGCTAATATAGAAAGCAAATTACAAGTTAGCACTCAAGATTTCAGATATTGGTGCTTATTACATAAAATGTTTATCCATATAGGTAAAACATCAGTAATGCTAGTCGGCAGCCGTCAAAACCTATTACAGTCTGAGCCATTGAATATTTACATTGAAAATGAACTTCTGAAATGTGTTGATTCTCAAAAACTTCTTGGTATAACAATAGATAAGACTATTAATTGGCAGGCCCAAATAGATATAGTTTGTCAGAATATCACGAAGAGAATTACCTTAATGAAACTTCTGTCGAAATATATTGATAGAGCTTGTCTCATTCAATATTATAATTCCTATATTCTACCCATCTTAGACTATGGATGCATGATTTGGGGTCATTGTTCTGTTACAAACATCAACAGGCTACTAAAGTTACAAAAGCGAGCTGCACGAATAGTATTACAAGCAGATATCCTGACACCATCAGAAACTATGTTTAAAGATTTACACTGGTTACCCTTTCACAAACGTGTTCAGTATCATGAGTGCATTCTAATGTATAAAACTCTGAACAACTTAGCTCCAGAGTACCTTTCAGAGAGATTCACAAAACTTTCAGAAACACACGATCGTAGCCTAAGATCTGTAGACAATGAGCTACTTAAAATTCCTTTTTCAAGAACTAGGTATTATGACAATTCATTTTCCGTAACAGGTGCAAAGATTTGGAACTCACTACCAAACGACATACGGCATTCGCCATCCTTGTGCAGCTTTAAAACCAAAGTCAAGTCTTTCTTACTTGAAGCAAACCCTTGATAAAACTATGTAAGGTTTGTCTGCTGCCTCGGCGATTAGAACACTGTATCTGTATATCACTGAGGTAGCAGGCGGGCATCCCCACCAACCCATAAATCCTTTATACCTTAAGGCTTGTTAGTCTTCGTGTTTTTGTTGCCCGACGGCTAAATTGCTCTCTAAGACTGAAATTCAAATTATAATTTTACTTTGTTTTGGACCAGCTAACCCACTCTTGGGGTTTCGTTTCGTTTCAAGGGTGTAGTGGCTCTTTGTCCTTTAACTAGAAAAGTATTTTCTGCTTTTGACCGGGATATGATACTCTTTCATCGTGTAAGATTCATCTCCTGGTCTAGAGCATTTTTATTAAAATTGCATTTGGTGTCTTCGATCATTCTGCATATGTTCAATACACATGTTAGTATCGTGGTATAGTTCAATGATGAGTATTGGCTTCGTGACCGATATCTTTGTGTAGCGAATGAGCTGAACTTAGATGTCACGAGGTCACTATTCTTCATTGGGGTATCCAAATTTTTAGCTAAAATAAAACATTCTCTAAAATAAAGAAACATAGTCTGGTATGGTTCGGTGATGGGTATTGGCTTCGTGACCGATATCTTTGTGTAGCGAATGAGCTGAACTTAGATGTCTCGGGGTCACTATTCATCGTTGAGGTGTCTAGAGTTTCTCTAAAATAAGGAAAACCAGCCTGGTATGGTTCAATGATGAGTATTGGCTTCGTGACCGATATCTTTGTGTAGCGAATGAGCTGAACTTAGATGTCATGAGGCCACTATTCTTCATTGAGGTATCCAAATTTTCTCTAAAATAAAAAAAAATCTGGTACGGTTCCGTGGTGAGTATTGGCTTCGTGACCGATATCTTTGTGTAGCGAATGAGCTGAACTTAGATGTCACGAGGTCACTATTCATCGTTTGGGTATCCAATTTCTTTTTCTAAAATAAAGACAATTTCTTTTTCTAAAATAAAGACAAAAATAGTCTGGTATAGCTTCAGTGGCGAGTATTGGCTTCGTGACCGATATCTTTGTGTAGCGAATGAGCTGAACTTAGATGTCGCGAGGTTACTGTTCGTCATTGGGGTGTCAAAATTTTCTCTTAAATAAAGACAAATAGTCTTACATTTAAAAATCCAATCAACCCTACATTTCTGATTCTTAAAGATTAACTAAATCCCGTTCTGTGTGGCATGTGCAGGTTGATTTAATATTTAGATCCTTTATCAATCCTTTATCAAGAATATGGTACACGTCGTTCCGAATTTATCACGGATTTGTCTGCTGTTTGTCATTTTCAGGCATGGTCACTCACAGGTTGGGTGTCAGGCTGTGGACATTTTTTGCTGACTTCGGAGCGATGTGTATCATAGGACCAAAAGAACATCTATGCAATTTGGAATGTGCACACTCATTTCTTCTGAGCTCTTTGTTTTAATCTAGCCTCGCATGGCATAATTAATCATATGGGGATATACTCAAAATGATAAGTGCAATAAAGACTAACTGTGATTGACTGTGATAATGATGAAAACTCTCATCAACGGTTTTATAATATATACAACAAGTGCTTTCCAAATGACATTTTAAGTACTTCATGCATAATTTTAATGGAACTGAATGAAACACTATTTTTATCTTTTTTACAGTGATATAACTTTTTATTCATCTTAGATCAATATATTTAACTCTTTTTTTTTACTCAAATCTTACTTTGCACCATTTGATACAACCACCAAACATATCATTTTCTACCAAACTCTATTTAGAGTATTATTGTTGCTTTGTTATCTTAAGAGTCCTCCTAGACGTTTTAGATATTGCATATTGTCTTATGTTGTCCTTGTATATTGTAAATAGTTTGTATGTTTGTTTTTACTATAGAGGACCATATGTTAGATAAGTAATTATGCTTAATATGTCATCCTCGTTAAATAAAGACATTATTATTATTATTATTATTATTATTATTATTATTATTATTATTATTATTATGCATGCTATTAAAAAAAAAACTGCATGAAAAACGGTGCAGATCCGGTTCAGAGGACAGAAGCAATCTGATCAGGATCTACACTGTTTGCAAAGAAAAGGATTATCGTGTTCAGCGGGATAAGGATTAATGACTTTCAGGTTAGTACACTATTAAGCAAAAAGTTTCACAAGAATAATTAATTATTGACTTAAATTAGTAAAGTGTGAAGCTCAATAAACAACCAGGTGTTACTAATCCTTTTCCCCAATAAAGAGATCATTGATGATAAACAATTCATTGTTATCAATTTTCACACATTTGATTGTCATTCTGGCTCTTATCTAAAGACAGTAACGAGTATATTGTATAATTTATTTATTTATTTATTTATTTATTGATGCATGTGTACTATATGTATATATTAGTGGCAAACAGTGTAGATCTGGATGTGCACTATGTGCAAAGTCTTCACTGCTCGTATTTTTGAAGGAATTGCTCAGTATGTTTCCATTGTTATCAATTTTCACACATTTAGAAATACCTATTTGATTGTCATTTCAGTTCATTTTTAAAGACCGACAGTAACAAGTATACTGTATAATTAATTAATTTATTTATTTAATCTATTTATTAGTCACATTTCTGACTATCAGACACACAAATCACTTGATACATGTAAATTGTATTCATTTAAAAGTCGCAAACTGAATGACAGTGTAGATCCAGATCAGATGGATCTGGATGTGCTCTGAGTGCAAAGTCTTCATGGCCCTATATATTCTTGCAGAACAACCCGCTAAACCCTACTTTTCGCGATGCTGACTCAAGGTCAACGTCACGGTTGAAGGCGGTGGGGGATTAGCCGTCCTTAAGAGTGTAGTCCAAGTTAACCTGAAAATGTCGTGTATGCGTTGTTATATTTATTATAAACGTCTCATTGGTTATTTGTTATTTTTATATGAAATAAAAATAGCAATAAAATAATTTGATCTTGTTCCTAACAACTTAATAGAAGATTCCATAAAACCAAAATTATATAACACATATAACCTGTATCTTGGAGCAGAAATAAGAATTACGAAAACATGCCTATACAAATGCATTGTAAACTTTACCGCCGAAAAACGAACATTATAAGAGGAAGAATTGTGGTATTTTTATTATTTCTGCTCAAATAAGAAAAATAAGGTTTACCCCTGTAAACCCCAATTTTACTAAATAAAAGTGGGTTTCAAGGGGGTCAAATTTATAAAGGCGTGTCTTCGTGATGTAAATAATGTATGCCCCTATGAGCCCCAGTTTTCCCCATATAAACTGGGGTTTAGCGGGGTCTTCATTAAACGGGCTTGTTAACATGATGTTTTGTTTGTTAGATTTGATATTTAACGCTCCAATCAACACTGTATCGGTCATTTTGGAGACGTTGCCTCCAATTTTGTGGGAATTTTACCCGGCATTGAGATGAAATGACATCTCAAGCCCTGCAGCCCAATGAAACCAATAGGGTTTATAAATATGAACGGTCCGGCTCGCACCGCTTTTCCTGGCCAGGCTTAGAACCTCTAAACGGTTTACCAGTACTCATGCCACAGGCTGTCGGTTTCTTGAAGTCCCGATGGGCGGGGCCGATTTTAACATGATACAAATGCTCATACCCTAACAGATATCAAAAGTGGGGCCGAGGTGTCTTTGGGGCCGAGATGTCTAGGGGCCGAGGTGACAGTGGGGCCGAGGTGTCTAGGGCCGAGGTGACTAGGGCCGAGGTGTCTAGGGCCGTCTTGGTTTTGGGCCGACCTGTCTAGGGGCCGAGGTGGTAGTGGGGCCGAAGTGTCTGGAAATCGAGCTCACTGTCGCAACGTGACTGAAATGACTGATATGACTGAAAAATTGTTGAAAGCGACGTTAAACCCGAATTCACATACATACACACACACACACACACACACACACACACACACACACACACACACACACACACACACACACACAGTAATTGTATGTAATCGCTTTCAAGGGAAGGCCACGGAGTGTTAGTGACGACCTACAGAAGATGCCATTTTCAAACATAACAATTACACTATGTTCCATCACGCTAACAAGTCCGTGAAATGAACGTCCACTTACACCCCACTTTATATAGAGAAAACTGGGGTTTAGTGGGGTATACATTATTTTGCTTACTTCTGCTCATAGACATAGGTTGTGGGTACTCGTTTGAACCGCCTCAATAAGGCGGTTCTAACGAGCACCCACAATCTATGTTTTGAGTCTAAATAAGAAAATTATCACAATTTTTCATCTTAAAATTTTCTTTTTTCGGCGACAAAGGTAACAATATATTTGTATAGTCGTGTTTTCGTAATGCTAGAAAGGGCTATCCTTTGGAAGCAGAATTGGAAAATATGGAGTGTACATGTTTTTTGGGCCAGACTAGCTTGTTTCGGCCAATTAGGCCTCATCAGTGACCCTCATTTTTTTTCCAAATTCCACAATGGAAGCTATGATCCCAAAGGACAAGAAAATATAAACTACACTATGATGTGTGGTTCTAACGAGCCCATACAACCTTAATTTTTCAGACTAGAAATAAGAAAAATATCACAGGTTTTCATCTGCAAAAGTCCATGTAATGAATATAGTTGGCCATCCAATCCCAAAAAAAAGATTGATATTTTTACTTTTGATGGCAAAATTGAGTAGAGTATGGCACCCATGCTAAATGTAATCCTTGGTTTTTTTGTTTGTTTGATTTGAGGTTTAACGTCCCCGTCAACACTGTAAAGGTCATTTTGGAGACGTTGCTTCCAATTTTGTGGGACTTTTACCCGACATTGAGATGAAATGACATCTCAAGCCCTGTCGCCCAATGAAACCAATAGGGTTTATTAGCATGGACGGCCCGCCTCGCACCACAGTTCCTGTACAGGCTTAGATCCTCTAAGCAGTTTACCAGTACTAGTGTGCGGGCCGGATTCAGCTCTGCGTGGAAACATCATGCAGCCCATATATTTCTTCAAGCCCCTATGGGCGGGGGCTGCTGTAATCCTTGGTGTGTGTCAACAATCATAGGGGTGGATGCCAAGTCTGGAAATGCGTCTGAGGCTCAGAAGTAGGTCAAAGGTCAAATGAGTGCAAAATAAGCATGAAACTACGTATAACTCTCTTCTGACACATATTTGGGGAAAATGTTTGCCTAAAATTACCATAAACTATTCAGGTGCTGTGAAAAATAGAAAATCATTATAAATGAACCCTATGTCAGTCTTATAGGTCAGGGGTCATTTAAGTGCAAAGCTCGTGAAAAACGGACGCTTTCTGAACACATTTTGTTATATTTAGCATAAGGATGTGTTGCTGACCAGTATTTATTATACCCCCATCACACGAAGTATGCTTATGGGGGTATATAGTTTTCGTTCTGTCGTTGCTCCGTCCGTCTGTCCGTGTGACCGCCCTTCCGTCCGTCCATCCGTCCGTAAACATTTTAGTTAAAGTTTTGCGTTAAAGTTTCTAAGATATTGTATCTTCTGAACCCTTTGATAGACTTAGTTGATACTTACACTGAAGTCACATACTGGTCTTAAGATTTCATTGATACATGTCCCACAACCCACAGTGACCTTGAGGTCAAGGTCACAGACTTAGGAAGTTTACTTTTTGTTAAAGTTTTATGACAAAGTTTAAAGATGCCTGTATGTTCTAAACTCTAAAATTCAGTTGATACTTGCATCTATGTTGCATACCAGTCCAAAGATTTTGTGATGCATGCCCCTTCTCCCACCCATTGTGACATTGACCTTGTGATACTTACACTGAAGTTACATACTGGTCTAAATATTTCATTGATGCATGTCCCACCAACCACAGTGACTTTGAGGTCAAGGTCACAGACTTAGAAATTTTACTTTTGGTTAAAGTTTTATGACAGAGTTTATAAAAGCATGTATGTTCTAAACAATAAAATTCAGTTGATACTTGCATCTATGTTGCATACCAGTCCAAAGATTTCGTGATGCATGCCCCTTCTCCCACCCATTGTGACCTTGACCTCAAGGTCACAGACTTAGACATTTACATTTGGTTAATATTTTATGACAAACTTTATAGATGCCTGTATGTTCTAATCTCTAAGACAAATTCAATTGATATTTGCATCGATGTTGTATACCAGTCCAAGGATTTCATTGATGCACGCCCCACCTGCTTCAGTAACATTGATGCCCCCACCCCTTCAGTAACTGATGCCCTCACACTCTTGGTCCATTTAGCAATTTTATGTTTGGTTTAGCTTTTACAAACACATTTATAAATTCTTATAGCTTCTTGACTTCTTCACGCAAGCTCGAAAGATAAATCAGATGGTGGCGCTGGCCGGGAGGTATACGTGACCCACTGGTCGCTTTCTCTAGTTATCAAAAAAAAAAAAAATACATTTGTAACGTGTATCTGATTAGACATTCTGCTTGTTTACATGGATATGATCCCGATAATGATATAGCACTGGATTCTTTCTTTATAACTTTGTTTCTGTTATGGGTCTGAAACATTGCCTTTGCGCAACTACCGTAAGTCAAATCGCGACTTCCGTTGAGCTAGCCTGTCCGACAACAGGTTTTATTAGTCAGTACCCACAAGCTGACTGAACCGGGTTGCCAGGCCGGATTTTATCACAACATAGACAGAATACTACACTGTGTGATTTCTAAAACAGAAAAGGCGATATAAAATGGTTTTACAAGCATTAAATATTTTCAACTAAAATATTACTCTTTTATGAGCAGGACTGATTTTAACACTTTCTTTGTGTAAGACAATTGAAAATCAAACTTTAACCTTATCCACTTAATTAAAATGTCGCATCTCGGAAAACTGGCAATAATAGATAAACCAATTAACAACACATAAAATCATCCTTTATGCGTGACTAAGCAGGTGCAAAAAAGCTTGATATTTTTACGTTTGATACAGTATGGCACCCATGCTAAATGTAATCCTTGATGTATGTCAACAATCATAGGGATAGGTGCCACGTCTGGAAATGCGTCTGAGGCCAAGAAGAAGGTCACAGGTCAAACGAGTGCAAAATAAACACGAAACTACTCATAAGACTCCTTTAACATATATTTGGGGAAATTGCTTGCTTAAAATCACCATAAAACTATCCAGTTGCAGTGAACAATGGAAAAATATTTTAAATGTATCCTCTAAGTATGTCAGTCTTATAGGTCAGGGGTTTAAGTACAAAACTCGTAAAAATGGATGTTTTCTAATCAAATTTTGTCATATTTAACACAAGGCTGTGTTGATGACAAGTATTTATTATCAAACAATACGTTTGTTACGTGTATTTGATTGAAGTGAAGGCAATGATCAGGAGTCGATACAATTAACCCACAGCTTCAATCAAGGATACCAAAGGGAAAGAATCGCAAAAATGAAATGACTAGACCCTAATGGAAACATCAATAGCGGAAAGACAAAATGACAGTTACTTTTCCACAAAATGGCCAAAAGGCTATCCAAAACAAAATAATAAAAGCGATACACATATTCAAAGACAAACCATAACAAAATAAAACGCGACAGAAGAGCGGCCTTGGAACGGTCAGTGAAGCGAATTCCGCTGGGTGGGTGGGGGTGGGGGCGGTCTTAAATCGATTTTATGCAGCTGTAGTCCTCGATCGTACTTCCGTCGCGATTTAGACAAATCATTTGTTCAGTCCGGATGAAGGCTTCCTAACTCATCAGTACAACATCTCACAGAACACAAAAATCAAAACAACCACAGAGATGAAACAACGTTGAGGACAGCAAGAAACCTCTAAAATGCTGGAGCAAAAGAAAACCAAAAGTTGTACTCCGATGGGCCCGACCAGAGACAGAGCATCAGGCACAAACCAATAATACATAAAACTAAATTCTCTCTAATTCTCAGCAAGCCATTACCCTGAGACCGCCGTAGAATCTAAGGCCTGACCCACCGGCGTGCAATTAAATAGGGAAGCAAAGTTGTCAACTGTGCTTGGGTTAACTGCCATGCATGCAGTCTGTCGTATAACCTTTGTGTTGTACCCAATTTTTTTTATATCGAAGAATGATTTTACGAAATTGGGTGCTGAAGTCATTGAATTATATATATTTTTTTTCTGAATTTATATACTAAGGCACCATAAATTTATGGGTTCCGATAGACCTTTTAAGTCCACATTGGATTTTGGAATTAAATCGGAATGACGTCTTCAAAATTTTGAAAAGGATTTGGGTAGTTTATGATACCGACAACCCTGATTAAGAAGTTTAGCAGTTAACAATTTATATCGAGTGTTGAAATCAGTTACATGACTAGACACTCTGGCAAATCGAATTAATTGCGAAATATAAACGCCATATGATACGGCACGAGGAACATCATCATCCAACAAAGGAAAATTTACAATCTCTAAGTCAAAATCATCGCGTTTATCATATATTTTCCACGAAACAAACCCATCTGCAATAGACAGGTGTAAATCTAAAACGGGGCCTCGGTATCAGAAGAATTTGCCTTATTTAACTGATGTTCTGGGGCTAAATCTGACTGATCAAACCATCGAAATAGGTATTGTTAATATTTAATAAACCACCCAAATATCTAGAAGTCGAGATATGAAGTTAAAATGGCTTGTTATTTATTTATGACTATGTCTATCATTTCAGATTAGGCTCGTATCAGTGATATCGGAGAAACCCATATTTGGTTTGCATTGCATAGACTTGTCAATGTTGAAGTAAAATCATTAAATCATATGGGTGCAATCGCGAATACATATTAGCTGTTACTCTTTACATTGTAGTGATCTAAATGGCTCTTAAAATGAAGTGGCATCTTTTAAAATACAAACTTTGAAGACTGTTAAACACTTACATTAAGCGGCAGCAAATTTTGGCGCTTTTTATGAGTAGACCTTTTCGCGGATGTATATTTTGGCGGACTTTCGATTTTCGAAGAAAAAGAATCGGTCGAATCTACAAAGCCATGTAAGATGAAAAAAAAAAAATCATCGGAGTTGGTCATCAACAGCGTCATGTAAAAACTGTAGTAATTAGTTAAATTTTTGTGTTCACCGCATGATTAACCCAATGTGCTACCTTGATAATCCAAATGTCTGTCTGGAGGTGTGTCACTTTCCTCTTATCTAATTGGTTTACCCATCATATTGAACTCACAGTTAAAGCCATCACTCAATTACTAATTACATCCACAATTTTGACAATAACTCTCAAGGCGTGTTTGTTTTCATTCAGCCGTTTCGAGCTGTCTTATGACTAGAACATTGTCTTTCTTTATTTCGGCTTCTAAAGAAGTATATACACTTTTACTTTTGTCACTGATGATGCCTATGACCTATTGACACATTATAATTGTGATGTGTAGAATAATGTTTCTTCTCTTGCATTCTTTTAGCTTTATTGGCGGATTTTTATTTTGGCGTTCCTTGACTGCAAATACCGCCAAAATAAAATGACCGCCAGATACAAGTGTTTTACAGTAGCTGCACGTGACCTTTGATGCTGACCCACTTGTGTTATTATTAGATATATCTTCATAATATACTATATTCTTGATATATCATTGTGACGTTTAGTAAAAACCCAGAAGACGATTTGGAATGTTCGTTATATTAATGGATGGCATGTGAATAAACAAGAAATTTTGCAAAATAAAAATATTTTGCCAAATTTGTACTTAAACGACCTTTGACCAAAGGCCGATTAGGTTGGCCATTATGCTGTTTGTATAATGAGTGGGTTTTATGCTTCCTCGATAAGGAAATGGCAACTCATTTGGCTTTGTTTCAGTTGAAATACTAGATAACCCTTTGTACAATATATATTGATGCATATTTAAAGAAGATTTGTACTTAAATGACCTTTGACCCTGGCCAAATCTATGACACAACTTCTTTTCTCACATATGATGCATAAACAATATGTCCTAAGTACAGTCCTGGTGTTTGAATTAACTTTATTTGGTCTGCTTAGATAGAGAGAGGGTACAAATACCAGCATATACAATTTTTATTGTGTTTTTGCACTCATTTGACCTTTGACCTAATTCTGAGGCTCAGGGACATTTTCAGAAGTGGCATCCACCCTTATCACTTTTGCATCACACTAAAGAACACTATTAGCATGGATGCCATACTCTACTCAATTTTGCCATCAGAAGTATTTTTTCATGGTTTGGATGGCCAACTAATACCCGAGTTAACCCTACTTTATTTAGAGAAAACATAGGTTTACAGGGGCGTACATTATTTTTTTATTATTTCGGCTCCAAGACATATAGGTTGTGGAAAGTTGTTTTTAAAGCCACAATGAGGCGAGGCCGGCAGCGCTAGATCAGTCGGATGCGCGTCTGACTGATGATCAGGAGGTCGCGGGTTCGATACCTTCGATTTCTTTGAAATTGATCGTGAAATCTTTTCTATGGCTTATAGTAGTAAGTAAGTAATTTCTTTATTTTTCAAGAATGGTAGTTGTCGATTTTTGGCGAAGGAATGTGCATCACTGGTTAGCCGCTTATGCACATAAGCCAGTCAAAGAAAAGTGTGGTTAAATAAACTGGCCAACCCAATATGACCTAAATAGTTTTGACTTGGTCGTAAACAAACAAACAAATAAATGTTCAACAGGATGGTTCTAACGAGCACCTACAATCTTTGTATGGACTGGAAATAAGACAAATATCACAAGTTTTCTTCTGCAAGATGTCAGTTCTGGAGATATGACAGATCATCACGAAAACACGCTTATATTATCTATATTATATTACCGCCTTGAATCCCACTTTTTTAGTAAAACGTGTATTTATTTGTTTGTTTTTGTTTGATTTGAGGTTTAACGTCCCCGTCAACAATATAAAAGTCATTTTGGAGACGTTGCTTCCAATTTTATGGGACGTTTACCCGACACTGAGATGAGATGACATCTCAAGCCCTGTCGCCCAATGAAACCAATAGGGTTTATAAGCATGGACGGTCCGCCTCGCACTGCGGTTCCTGGACAGGCTTATATCCTCTAAGCGGTTTACCAGTTACTAGTGTGCGGGCTGGATTCAGCTCTGCGTGGAAGCATCTTGCAGCCCATATATTTCTTCAAGCCCCTATGGGCGGAGGCGTAAACGTGGGTTTATAGGGGTACCCATTAGTTTTCTTATTTCTGCTCAAAATCATAGACTGTAGGTTCTCGTTATAACTGCCTCGGCGAGGCGGTTCAAACGAGGGCCCACAATCTATATTTTGAGCAGAAATAAGAAAAATATCACAATTTTCCATCTTAAAATGTTTCATTTTTCCGCGGTAAAATGTACAATGAATTTGAATACTGGGCGTGTTTTCGTGATTCGCCATTTTAGCATGCGGTTGTGTTGTCGTAAAAGATTTTTTTTCCGCATTGATGCAACTTTTCCTATCTGCTTGGATCGTGCGCTTGCAATGAAGTGCTTATTTAATTCATGTGACATTCAACATAATATCATCATTAGGAAAACACGTCTATACAAATATATCGGCCCCAGCCCATAGGGGCTTGAAGAAATATATGGGGTGCATGATGCTTCCACGCAGAGCTGAATCCGGCCCGCACACTAGTACTGGTAAACCGCTTGGAGGATCTATGCCTGTCCAGGAACCGCGGTGCGAGGCGGACCGTTCATGCTAATGGACCCTATTGGTTTCATTGGGCGACAGGGCTTGTGATGTCATTTGATCTCAGTGTCTGGTAAAAGTCCCACAAAATTGGAAGCAACGTCTCCAAAATGACCTTTACAGTGTTGACGGGGACGTTAAACCTCAAATCAAACAAACAAAACTATAAAAATATATAGTGTATTTTATCACCAGAAAAATAGAAAAATTTAAGATAAAAAATTGTGATATTTTTTTCTTATTTCTGCTCAAAATATAGATTGCGGGTACACGTTAGAAATGCCTCATCGAGGCGGTTCTAACGAGTGCCCACTATCTATATTTTAGAGCAGAAATAATAAAAATAAGGTTTATCCCTGTAAACCCCAGTTTTACTATATAAAAGTGGGTTCAAGGGGGTTAAAACTATATAGGCTAGTTTTCGTGATGTGAACGCAAAAAATATTTTTAATTTTAATATTTTTGTGTAGTTCACTCCTATATTTATCAACTTCAAAAGTTTATGTTATAAATACTCTTGGAAATCCCACATAATACATGGAAAAGTGGGGTTTATATGGCTATTCATTATTTTCCTTATTTTTGTTCAAAACATACATTACGCAAACACGCCTATACAAATACATTGCCACCTTTATCGCCGAAAATATGAAAATCTTAAGAGGAAAAATTGTGATATTTTTCTTATTTCTGCTCAAAATATAGATTGTGGGCACTCGTTAAAACCGCCTCATCGAGGCGGTTCTAACGAGTACCCACAATCTATACTTTAGAGAAGAAATAAGAAAAATAAGGTATACCCCCGGAAACCCGTTTTACTATATAAAAGTTGGATTCAAGGGGGTCAAAATTATATAGACGTGTTTTCGTGATGGTTTGTGGGTACTCGGTAGAACCGCCTTATTGTCCTTTAAGTTTTTGGGGAATGGATTCGCTTTCAGCAGAGGTAGCTACATTGTACATTCTGCATAAAGAAAACCCGACTGTACAAATGCATTGTATTTTTTTCCGGAGAAAGAAAATTTTAGGATGAAAATGTATTATATGTTTCTTATTTCTGCTCAAAATATAGATTCTGGGTACACATTAGAACTCGTGAGAACCGCCTCGTTCAGCGACTCTAACGAGTACCCATAATCTATATTTGAGAGCAGAAATAAGAAAAATAAGGTTTACCCCTCCAAACCCCAGTTTTTGTATATTAAAGACGGTTCAAGGGTGTCAAAATTATACAGGCGTGTTTTAATGATGGAATTTATGTGACAATCAACATAAAATCGTGAGCGCTTAAAAAATTTCTAATTTTGATATTTATGTGTCAACTTCACAAGTCTATGTTAAATTCCACTTAATGTAGGGAAAAGTGGGGTTTAGTTGGTTATACATTTAGTTTTAGAGGGATGGATTCGCTGTCAGGAGAGTGCCAATATCATGCATTAAGAAACCACGCCTGCAAGGTTTTGTCGCCGGAGAAAGGAAAATTTTAGGATGACAATATGTGATATTTTTCTTATTTCTGCTCAAAATATAGATTGTGTGTACACATTAGAACACATTAGGACCGCCTCGTTAGGCGGCTCTCACGAGTACCCACAATCTATATTTTATGGCAGAAATAAGAAAAATAAGGTTTATCCGAGCAAACTCCAGTGGGGCATCACGTGAACAAGTCCGTGAAATGAAGACCCACCTAAACCCCACTTTATATAGAGAAAACTGGGGTTTTCGGGGGTATACATTATTTTGCTTATTTCTGCTCCAAAACATAGGTTGTGGGTACTCGTTAGAACCGCCTCATTGAGGCGGTTCTAACGAGTACCCACAACCTATGTTTAGAGCTTTTATAAGAAAAATATCTCGGATTTTCATCAGAAAAGTAGCCCTTTTAGAGATGGGAAAAATGCACTTTGTCGCACGGGTGAGTTATCATAATGTTCGAGGGGGTCAATTTTTATAGGCGTGTTTTAGTGATGAATTCTTTTCTGCCCATCACGAAACACCCCTATTCAAATATATTGAAAATTTTACCAACAAAAAAAAAAAAAAAATCAGATATAAAATTATGATATTTTTATATTTATCAGTTTTTTTTTTTTTTTTTTTTTTTTGGTTTTGGTTTTGGTTTTACGGCCCTTTCAAGATTATTTCACTCATATCGAGCCGATCGTTAATCAGTGGTGGGCGAAAACCGGAGTAACCGGAGAAAAACCACCTGTCCTTCCGTTGCAGAACTTGGCGTCTCACGTGTGACCCGAGCGAGGCTCGAACCACAGCGGTGAGAGACCTAATGATCAAGAGTCTGCGCTCTTAACCACTAGGCCACGGAGAACCGTTTATATATTTATCAGTTACCCCCTATATTAATTGCGTTGTAACATCTTGTCATGATAAAGATACGCTTTCTCAGGTCAAGTGACCTTTCTCAGGTCAACGTGATATTGCACTTCTATGAACTGGACTGCTGGAGAAAAATGCAAAAATGTAAGAGTGTTCAAAAGGATTACGAATATCAGATTCGTGTCATTTGATATCAAGTTTATCAGGCTCGGCTTCGAGAACGCATGTGGAATAGCTCGGCAAAGAAACTCTTCGGTGCTAAAGTCCACGTGGTTATCACTGATTTGAAGGAAATCCAGGTAGCGTTAATTGCCATCGCCATGACATCACGGAAACACGCCTATATAATTTTGACCCCCTCGAACCCCACTTTTATCTGGTGAAAATGGGGTTTACAGGGGTAAACCTTGTTTTTCTTATTTCTGCTCTAAAATATAGATTGTGGGTACTCGTTAGAACCGCCACGATGAGTACCCACAATCTATATTTTGAGCAGAAGTAAGAAAAATATCACAATTTTTAAGCTTGAAATTTTCATTTTTTCGGCGATAAAGGTTACAATGTATTGGTATAGGTGTGTTTGCGTAATGAGAGCAACGTATCGCGTAATAGTGTTAACTATAGAATCTGGGCTGGAAGCATGAGTTGGGCTTGGCAAACAGTGTAGACCAAGATCAGACGCCACAGAGTGTCTACACTGTTTGCTTACAGTAAATTGATTTAAGGGTTAGACGCCGCAACACGCATCGTCTGATCAGGATCTACAGTTCTTGCTTAAAATTTGGAATTTAGGAGTTATACGAAACAGTTTAAGTCTCAGTCCATGACTTTTCATCACGATAACACGCCTATCTAATTTGACCCCCTCGAACCCCACTTTTGTATAGTGAAACTGGGGTTTACAGGGGTAAACCTTGTTTTTCATATTGCTGCTCTAAAATATAGATTGTTGGTACTCGTTAGAACCGCCTCGATGAGGCGGTTCTAACGAGTAACCACAATCTATATTTTGAGCAAAAATAAGAAAAAAATCACAATTTTTCATCTAATTTTTTTTTATTTTTTCGGCGATAAAGGTTACAATGTATTGGTATAGGTGTGTTTTCGTAACGAGAGCAACGTATGGCGTAATAGTGTTAACTCTAGAATCTGGACTGGAAGCATGAGTTGGGCTCGGCAAACAGTATGACCAAGATAAGGCGCAAAACGCATCGTCTGATAAGGATCTACAATTCTTGCTTGAAATCTGGAATTTAGGAGTTATACGAAACAGTTTAAGTCTCAGGCCATGACTTTTTGCCCAGCCTATACTCACATAACGAAAACACACCTATATAATTTTGACCCACTCGAACCCCACTTTTATATCGTAAAACTGGGGTGTCCGGGGGTATACCTTATTTTTCTTACTTCTGCTGTAAAATATAGATTGTGGGTACTTGTTAGAACCACCTCGATGAGGCGGTTCTAACGAGTGCCCACAATCTATATTTTGAGCAGAAATAAGAAAAATATTACACCTTTTCGCCTTAAAATTTACTTTTTCGGCGGTAAAATAAATGTATTTGTATAGGCGTGTTTTCGTTCGTAATGCTATACTTAGAGACAATCGACTCACAGAGCTCTCGGTGCTTTGTTGAGTCGGATTGTCGACTCTCACCGTGACGACCCCAGCCTTATTTACATTTTTTAACTCTTTCGCCCATGAGCTCCTAAAGTGGGCACGTTCACACATCCATTGATGTTAACCCTTTTTGTGACGGCCCCCGCCCATAGAGGCTAGCAGAAATATATGGGCTGCATGATGCTTCCACGCAGAGCTGAATCCGGCCTGCACACTAGTACTGGTAAACCGCTTAGAGGATCTAAGCCTGTCCAGGAACCGCGGTGCGAGGCGGACCGTCCATGCTAATAAACCCTATGGGTTTCATTGGGCGACAGGGCTTGAGATTTCATTTCATCTCGATGTCGGGTAAAAGTCCCACAAAATTGGAAGCAACGTCTCCAAAATGATCATTACAGTGTTGACGGGGACGTTAAACCTCAATACAAAACAAAACAAAACCCTTTTTTGTGTACCAAATGGAATCTTCCTCCTTATATATGGCAGGAGTCAATTTCGAAATTTAGGGGTGTCAGGCTATTTTCTCTACCTAATTTGTTTGGGCAATGGCTAAACTATTTGCAAAAAGTGTAGGCCTTGATCAGACGCTGCGTTCTGCGGCGTCTGATATGGGCCTGCACTGTTTTCCATGTACCCTTTTGGGGGTTTCCAGCCTGAAATGGACTAAAAGTGATTTTTGTCAAGGGCAAAACGGGATGACAACAGTGTGACAGAAAGTTTTGTTTGTTTGATTTTAGGTTTAACGTCCCCGTCAACACTGTATAGGTCATGTTGGAGATGTTGCTTCCAATTTTGTGGGACTTTTACCCGACACTGACATGAAATGACATCTCAAGCCCTGTTGCCCAATGAAACCAATAGGGTTTATTAGCATGGACGGTCCGCCTCGCACCGCGGTTCCTGGACAGGCTTAGATCCTCTAAGCGGTTCACCAGTACTAGTGTGCGGGCCGGATTCAGCTCTGCGTGGAAGCATCATGCAGCCCATATATTTCTTCAAGCCCCTATGGGCGATGTGACAGACAGTGTTGCTCCTGATGAGATGGCTCATACTGAACCGACTCATCTGGCTCTATACTGTTTGCGTAGGAATTTGTACGCATTGTAAGAGCTTAACTCTTATCACGCTGTTCACGACAAGCCCTATTTTTGGAAACAGTGTAGATCCAGATCAGATGGCCTCTAAAGAAGACATCTGATCAGGATATACACTGCTTGACATGAAGTTTATGGATTTGTAAGAAGAAATTAAACGAAGTAATCTGATTGGTACAAAGTCAGAAATGGGTGTGGCTAAACTGAATATTCAGCAAGCTAAGGCTTAAAGGGCCAAATAGAGGAACCTAATTTATGTCATGTGTTTGGACCTCCGTTTGCAAACTGGTGGTTGGTTTTCTTCTGCTCTGGTTTCAGCCTACGCTGAGGCGCAGACTTGTCAGTACCTTTGTCGTTTACCGGCCCCGATAGCTCAGTTGGTAGAGTGTCCGCTCCTGGGAACGGGAGGTCACGGGTTCGATCCCGGGCCGCGACATACCAAAGTCGTTAAGAAATGGTACTAACTGCTCCTCGCTTGGCACTCAGATTTACGGGGTAGAGCTAGGACTGGTCGACCCAGTGTCAGGATAATGTGACTGGATGTGGTATCATGTAATGTGTCTGGAACATGATACTTCAGTGAGGCAGCACTAGAGAAAGTGAGTATTGAGCTCTCTGTCGCAACCAGACACCGTCGTGATATGACTGAAAAATTGTTGAAAGCGACGTTAAACCCGAATTCACACACACACGTCTGTTCATAGCCGGCCTCGGTAGCTCAGTCGGATGCGTGTATGACTGGTGATCAAGAGGACGCGGGTTCGATCCCTGCCGGGGTCGGCAACATTTTTCGTGGAGATTGATCATAAAATCTTTTCTACGGTCATTCTCTCCCTTCCGCTGATTATAGAAGGACGGTTGTAAGTTTCTGGCGAAAGAAGCCGCACTGTACTGGTACACACATCCATTATTCATTATTCATCCGGTGATAATCTCCGTTAGGCGGCCAAACGGGAATGACTTTTCCATAAGGCAGTGGTATGGGTGTTGGTGCAGCGGGACATGGACGTATAGCCAGGCCTAACGCTGGTGTGTGACCATGTCTGCGGGGTAGAGTGTTCCTTGGGGTACCGGGCCATGATATTGAGTATCGCAGGATATCCTCTGTAATCCGGCCAGATGGGTATACAAGACCATGGGGTGAGCGTCTGTGAAAATTGAAGTCCGACACCTCTGTGACCGAGCCCAGTTGCCTAGCACTGGGATGTAACCCAGTGTGAGTTGTTAGTACCTTTGGTCCCTATTTTTCTCCGCGGGGTGAGCTTCCGGGGATAATTTCCTTTAGGCGGCCAGACGGGAATGACTTTTCCATAGGGCAGTGGTATGGATGTTCTAAAAGCAGTGCTCTAAGACCAGGACCTGGACGTGGAGCCAAACCTAGCGCTTGGATGTGACCATGTCTGTGGGGTAGAGTATTCCACTGGGTACCGGACCCTGTTAATAAGTCTCGCGGGATAATCTCTGTAATCGCGCCAGATGGGTATACAAAATATACATATGAACCAAGCCCTGTCGCCCAATGAAATCAATATGATTTATAAGGATGGACGGACCGACCCGCGCCGCTTTGCCTGAGATTAGATATTTAGTATGTAGCAATGTCAAGTGGTCCCTTACGCTAATGATTGTCTGGTACACAGGTGAAAGATATAGGGCCATTGTGCCCTCTTGTTCTAATTATACTCCAAATATGGGTGGGTTTAAAAAAAAATGAAGCTTTTTATTTTTTTTTATTATTCAAGCTTGGCTGAATAGTGTTCTACTTATAAGCGTTTGTTTGTGTACAAATTGTGTGGTATATGGGTGTTAAACTTCACAGAAAATTTCAAAAGTTATGCAAAAATATATACCCAAAAATGTCCCAATTGCAACGTTTTTAGCGTGACATTTTGAATGTTTCATGATTGTCAAACGAATATAAAAGATAAAATATGGCCAGTTTTATCACAAAAACACTCTGGATGCCAAAAACCATTAAATAGTTGCATTTTCAATCTAATTTACCTGTGTTTTGGCTATGTTTGCCTGTCCAAACATAATATACAATGATGACACCCCCCCCCCCCCCAAAAAAAAAAAAAAAAAAAATGTACCAAATTTAACAAATGTTGAAATTTCATAAAAAATATATCACATATCATAATCACTAGATGCATTGCTAGTTGTAAATAACAAAGTATAATATTTCAAGATTAATAATCGGCCATTATATAGCTACTACACTGCACAAAATTTCAGAAAAAAGCTTCTTTAATCTGTTATCCAGCTTTGTCCCAAGTGCAACGTCTGGAAGTTTTAGATCTATCATACAAGCATAACCTGTGTAACATATCGTTTTTATCTATCTTTCAGGTCCGCAAGTAAGGAGGGAACCATCTAAAGCAATCCTTTACTTGTAGTGAGGCACTGGCTTCCTACAGTTTGCCAAAAGTGATGTCCCAAGTGCAACGCATTTTTTTTTCATGTTTAATGTTTGCAATATTAATGCTAAACAATACACTTGTTCTTCAATGTAATCATTTTTCCTTACTGTTATATCATATATTTTAACAATTTATGAATTTTAAAGGCTGCAATAAGCATTGTTAGAAAATATTTAAAGAAACGTAGATTTTTTTAACAAATATACATTTTCAAAAGAATTTTATTTTCAGAACAAGAACATTGTAACACAATCTTTGTTTGAACATATTTTTTCATGAAAGCAGATGTAAAATCATTCAAAACTTTATCTTAAACTGTCTATTGGAGGTCATTTAAGAGGCCATTTTCAACGAACCTTCAAACGTTGTACTTGGGACAAAAAATCTTAAAATGTACATTGTTAAAGCAAGAACTACTTTTTCACCTAGGAAATCTATTGATGTAAAGTCAGCATGAGAAAATTAGTGGGAAAACTTCCATTAGGAAGAAGATTAGTAGGTGTATACCAGGAAAATGAATCAAATAAGAAAACTGTATCAAAAACTGACTGAAAAAAAAATTTTTTTTTTCGCTGTAACCACTAAAATTTATGACATAGACTTATGCCCTAATATATGTTTCATCAAAATATACATAAATATTAATGAAACAATAAGTGAAAAAATGCAGTGCTAGAGAAATCAAGAAAGACTGTTTTTGTCCCAAGTGCAACGAAATGCGGCGTAAATAGGCAAATTTCCAAAGTCTATTTTTTTCATAAAATAATCCTTAGATCGAAACGAAATTTGAAATATTTGAACTATTCGAGTGATTATAAAAGTTTTATTGACAGATATACCCAAATTAGTATAAACTTTATCAAAAACTGACTGATTTTTTTTTTCGCTGTAACCACTAAAATTAATGACATAGACTTATGCCCCAATATATGTTTCATCAAAATATACATAACTATAAATGAAAAAAAAAGTGAAAAAATGCAGTGCTAGAGAAAGACTGTTTTTGTCCAAAGTGCAACGAAAGGCTATTTTTTCATGAAATAATGCTTAGATCGAAACGAAATTTGAAATGTGATTTAAAAATGTATTGAATATTAACAAAAATGTATTTATTTATGAATATTTGAACTATTCAAGTGATTATAAAAACGTTTATAGGTAGATATACCTAATTCAGTGTAAAATTTAACAAAAATGACCGAATTTTTTTTTTCGCATGAACAATTCAAATCAATGACATAGACTTATGCCCCAATATATGTTTCATCAAAGTATACATAAATATTAATGAAAAAATATGTAAAAAGAATGTAGTGCTATTTACTAGGTGCATACCATGTTTTGAAAATAAACAGCGAAACATTCAAGAAACATAGAAATTACCACAAAAAAAAAATGTTCAAATAAAGTGTATACTATTAATTTCTGACACTTTGACATCCATCGAAAAAAAAAACAGACAGCAGAATTAATCAGCTGAAAGATAATTTAATTTTTGACCTCAATGTCACACTTTTGCTTCATTTTTTTGAAACCCACCCATATATGTTGTGGATACTCGTTAGAACCATTGAGGCGGTTCTAATGAGTACCAACAATCGATGTCTTAGAACAGAAATGAGAAAAATAATGCACACCCCAGTTTCCTTTAATTAAAAGTATGATGTAGAGGGATGTTAATTTCAAAGACTTCTCAACGTGATGCTTTGATAATTTAATATGGGAAATATACTGATATTTTTTGCTAACAAATGTATGTTAATATCGGTGTATTGATAAGATTTTTTTGGGGGGGGAGGGGGGTTACGACCCTTTCAAGATTATTTCACTCATATCGAGCAGAGATCGTTAATCAGAGGTGGGCGAAAACCGGAATAGACGGAGGAAAACCACCTGACCTTCCGTTGCAGAACATGGCGTCTCACATGTGACCCGAGCTAGGATCGAACCCACAGCTGTGAGAGACATAATGATTAAGAGTCAGCGCTCTTATCCACTAGGTCACGGAAGCCCGAGCGTATTGATAAAATATATTTAACATTCATTTGTTTGGTCAAGAAGTTCAGCACTGAACTATCCAGAAATGTCAATACCAGGAAAGAAATAATAAGTACACATCACGTGATCAGGTCCGTGGAATGACGCCCCCCCCCATCCCATCGTTATATATGGAAAATTGGGGTTTACGGGGGTATACATCCTTTTCTTTATTTCTGCTGTAAGACATAGGTTGTGGGTACTCGTTAGAACCGCCTGAATGAATAAATACTGAGAAACATATCCGGGATGGAATTTCATCAGAAAAGGAGCCAGTTTGGACCAAGTTTCACGGCCAAGTTATCGTAATGGAATGTCAAAATAAAAACAAACGACAGAAATAATAAGTACGTGTACTCACATGTCTCCTTAGCGAATACTGAAAGCACCAAAACCAGAATCATTCGTCTTAAAGAATGCATTTCTTCTCTAGCTGTCTCTTCTTGATAGCAGTTCACTGAAATAAAGGTTACCTATGAAAATATGACGACAATTAGTGGATAACTGTACTCAAAATTGTCATTTGGGGAGGTAAATCGGTGGTTTTACGGTCGGATTTTCGTTTTACCGCGACGCGTCAGCCAACGATTTACCTCCTCAAATGAAAATTTTCAATACAATTATCCCCATTCTAATGCACTTATTTAGTTTGTACTATTTTGCGCAAGGCGGCAGGCGTTGTGAGCTGCGTAAAACCAAATTTCAGCCAATGAAAAGCGACGTTACGTGGTGACGTCGGATTTCCGACAGTATATCGTGGCATATACTGTCGCAAATTTTTTATGTTATCCAATCAGACGTCGCGTTACATACGTAAGTGCATTAGAATATTGGTTTTACATTACGAAAACAGGCCTATCGAAATACATTGTAAACTTAGCCGCCGAAAAACGCAACATTTCAGATAAAAAAAAATTGTGATATTTTTCTTATTTCTGCTCAAAATATAGATCGTGGGTACTCGTTAGAACCGCCTCACCGAGGCGGTTCTAACGAATACCCACAATCTATATATTTTAGAGCAGAAATAAGAAAAGTAAGGTTTACCCCTGTCAACCCCTGTTTTACTGTATAAAAGTGGGGTTCAAAGGGGTCAAAATTATATAGGCGTGTTTTCGTGAAGATGCATATAAACAGATACGCTGGATATTCGGCGATTTCGCAGCGTCCATTTGTGATGGGTTTGAGACATTGACTATGTGTTCATGAGACTTTACTTTTCATTGATGTAAGCGAATTGTCACATACCGAAATTCGTGTTTATCCATAGGGGCTTGAATCATGAAAAAAAAAAACAAAAAAAAAAAAAAAACAACAACAACATTTTTTTTGTACTTTAAAAGAGACCAGAGGAGAAACTTCAGCTCAATTTTTTTAGGGGTTACCTCATTTTACCCAGTGTATCTTTTCCGCAAATGCAGTTTTTCACCTGCTTATTATGAATTATACAAGTTAAATAAGTCCACTTGGCAACAATAATCCGCTTCTGTCTGTCACTTGCGGGAAACATGTTTTTCTCGTATGGATTAACTCAGCAACTCAAATTCGGCATAACCGTGTACCAAAAATGTTCAGGTTTTCGTCAATCACAAGCGAACTAGTGTTACGGAGGGAACTTTTTTCTCATTCCCCCCCCACCCCTGTCTTTCATTTAACTTTAGCTCTCTTTGCCAATTTGAATCCAAAAAGATGTATTCGCAGCTCTAAATTTAGATTTTGTTACTTTTGCTTCGCTTTCCGCAGTGTTCTGTCAAAGACCGGAACAGAAACCAGGGCGCTTGCAATACCGTCGTGTTTAAAAAGCGGGACGTGCAGGACAGATATAATCCGGAACTTTGCAAACTACATCCGGCAGTAGAGTAGCTAGTGTTACTGTTAAAATGTGTGTGATAGCCTTGATTTCTCCTTTCATTTTTTCCAATGTAACATATTCTGCTAGGACTACGTAAACATGTATACGCAGATAAGATTACTGTATGGTGTTTCTACGTATAATGGGCTGTGCTGTGGGAATATTGTATTGTATCGCCTTGCGGTCAGCTTCCAATTAGACGCTGTAACTTTTTTTGGACACATGCGCTCGCTGAAAAGGACATAAAATGTTTACTGAAAAGCAGAAGACGGCCTTAGATCTGATAAGAAACAAGGCACAACTGCCTTGTTTATGTCCAGGCTGGGACGGGCACAACCAACGTTATCGAGGAGATTGCTATACTCTATTGAGTGCTCCGCATTGAAGGGAAATGTTTGTCAGTGATAAGTTGAAACCAAAGGAAAAAGTGTTTCAACATGTATTTTGTCTGATGTTTGCTCTCTCTCTCTCTCTCTCTCTCTCTCTCTCTCTCTCTCTCTGATATTTGGAAGAAATTTATGGAGGTCTTAAGATTAGGTAGAGGGACATGGACTGTTATGTACTGTTCAATCCAGAGGTAGAAAGAACGGTGTGCAGACACGTAAACTGCACCAACCTGGCCGAAGGATTATAAAACTTTTTTTCATGCTCAACTGATAAAGTATGAAATTTATCCGGCTCATAAATAAAAAAAAATGTTATGTAAACACATACTTCCATGAACGCATCGAGTCACATGATTTTCAGTGACGTCAAGTGACGCCATTCAAAACCATGGTTCTCCCCGGGCGTTGGTGAGGTCTACGCTGTTCCTCTCTTTGTAGAAAAACGACATGCATTTTTTTTCAGTTTAAACAGTTTGGCGTATAAGCATTTTTTTGCCCAGTCATGAGGGGCAAAAAATGTAATTATGAAAAAATAAACTTATTTTTTCTGCCTTTCATGAAAGTATGGACGTTATCAAGTCGCTAGCAAAGTTACATGAACCCCTTCGGGGTTCACTTACTTTGCACGCAACTCACTGCGTTCTTACTATCATGAACAGCAGAAAAATAAATTTCATTTCTTAAGTGTTTGTTTTCTTTGCCTCATACTGCTGCCTCACTCTAGGGTTTATTAGCTATCTCAATATGTCAATCATCAGGTTTAAGAAAGTGCTTTATTTAAAGACAGTCTATAAATTTAAAGACTGTACGTAAATTTAAAGACTTTTTAGTCTGTAAATTTAAATAAAATCATGAAAATGATGTCATTGAAAAACTCGCACCTCTCTATTTATAGTAATTTGGTCGTTATCGGTTGAATATTTAATCATATATAACTGCAAAGAAAATGTTAGCTTTACTTAATTAAATTCCTTCAACCATAATTGAAGATTTCTCAGAAAAATACGTTTCTAGTAAGATTCATATATAAAATGAGCTTAGGAATGAAAGTATATAACTATTTGGCAATTTTATCAACATACTGACCACTGGCTTCGACAGACAGTTTTTCTGACAACTAAAATTGAAGAAAGTTTCAGACTGCCTACAACAGTAAAATGTCCGAAAACGAAATGATGTTAGTACGAAACTCATCTTATGTTCGGCCTTTGTCAGATATTTCCTCCCTGTCTGTGGAGTTTCGCCACATTTGTGGTGTAAGGGAAGGAACTGTGTTGTTTTATTTCTTCAATATTTTCTATCATTAAAACGATATTTATAGACAATAAAATACATTCAGTTTTAGCAACATATTTCTTTTACTGAGATGAAAACTGGGGCTGCGTATGAGAATGCGATTTTTTCGTGTTTCATCACTATTCATAAGTTTCATGATTTCCCTTGTGTTAGTCTTTAAATCTACAGATTAAAAAGTCTTAAAATTTACAGACAGTCTTTAAATTTATAGACAGTCTTTAAATAAAGCACTTTCTTAGACCTGGGGCCAGTTTCATCAATAAACAGCGTACGATTAATCTTAAATTGTTCGCACTTTTTAAAGAACTGCATACGTCAGTTTCATCAAAACATCGCAAAGAGTTCGTACGAGCTAAATTTGCGTTTCACTAAAATATGTCGCAATTTTGAATATGCTCTTAAACGGGGCCACTAATTGTCACATGCGTGATCACGTGCCGTCTTGAAATAGCCGTGTAAAGTAGATTACACGTTTTAAAATTATCATTCCAGTGGATCTAGATGTACTGTCAGTATAAACAACGTTAAATCAACGTTGATTCTACGTTGTTTAAAAATTGTGTTTCCATTTCATGACCATGATTAATTATCTAGACATTTTTCCCACTGTACTAATGGCGAGTTGGTCTGTTTTGTGGACGTCGTGACGTCAGACTATCGTTGATTTTACGTTGTCATAATGAACCATTTACAACAAGCGTGTTTGTCAGTAAATGCGCGCGGGGGGGGGGGGGGGGGGGTAGCATGAGTATTGTTTTTGAGTTTATAATATTAGATAACATGTGAGACTTCGCTGAGCATTTTATTACCTTTTCACGCTCAATTTAATAAATTCAGTTATGCTAGGGCTTGAATACAAGATTCAATTTATCGTATGAACTTAAAAACACAGTTTATGCAAGGTTTTAACACAAAACGTCAATACATGGCGATTAATAAGGAACCGCAGATAACGTTACATGACGTAGCCTCTGTAAGTGTTCGTATTTAACGTATATCAGTTTTCAGCTCCGGTTTGTTGTTGGCAATGGTCTGTAGCAAATATTTTTTTCATTGATTTCAGGCCGTCCAGCCTTACAATGAAAAATAAATTCAGTTCATTTGCAACATAGAGCCTACAGAATGACTGATTTTAAATTACAAAGAACCTGTTCTATAGCTAGATGTATACACAATTATACAATCGTCTGCACATAGACGAAATGACAGTATACGCAAGACCATGACCCCCTTCCCCGCCGTCGACATTAAAGGTTTTCGTACATACGAGTTTACGCACATGTACGTACGTCCTTCCATATGTAGGGGGGGGGGGGTACGGACGCGTTCCTGTACCCTCGGGTTTAAGACATTGAACCAGGATGAACCTAAGCTTTTAAGAGCTCATATTTTCCAGACCATATGATGGAATTGTGATGATATATTGGTCAAAAAGTTTATTCAGCAATATACTGGCCCTTACCTATGACCTCTAGGTCAAGTCATGGACTTAGAAACTTTAAATTGTGAAATTATTTAAGAGCTCATATTTTTTAAAGCATATAATGGATATGGTTCATATTTGGTACGATGATAGATACACATTTGAAGTTAATTTAGCATAAGCGCACCAATACCCATGACCTCAAGGTCAAGCTCGCGTACTCATAATTTTCAACATAATCGCGCCTATGCCCATGACCTCATGGTAAATGTTACAGACCCAGATTTATTTAAATATCAACATTTTTTTAAATAAGAGCTCACATTTCCCAACCAATTTAATGGATTTACTTCGTATTTGGTATGACGAAAGATAAATGTCGTTTCTCCGGCTACTCCGTTTTGTGTTCGTTCACATCTGATTAATGATCGGCTCGAAATAAAAGAAATAAACCCGAAAGGGCCGTAAAACCAAAACTCAAGGCCAATGTCACAGAATTAGTAATTTATTTTATGCCCCCAACTTTGAAAAAGTATGGAGTGTGTGTGTGTGTGTGTGTGGGGGGGGGGGGGCATATTGCTTCTGGCTTGTCCGTTCGTTCGTTAGTGGGTTCATCACACTTTCATGTACATAGCATAACTTTATATCCATATTGCCAGGGTTTTGAAATTTCGTATATGGATTCCTCATGAAAAAATAAGTGACCAGTATTTTTTTCTTATCCGAATTATCTCCCCTTATCGAGTTATTTTCCTTTTAATTTAATGTTATAGAAAGCTCGTTAGCAAGATATCTCAAACATTATTTGAGATAGAGCCTTGTTATTTGATATACTGATTTTGACCGAGGAGTAGGTCATCTGATTAAATTTTCAACAAATTTAATGAAATTTTGTTAGAGTTATGGCCCTTTGCAATTTCTGGCCATTTAATTGTGTTGCTTTCTGGTGCATAGCATAACTTTATAACCATTTATGCTAGTGTTTTGATATTCCATATATGAATTTCTCATGAAAAAATAGTTCGCCCGTATTTTTTTTCTTTTCAAAATTATCTCACCTTTATGAGTTATTTCACCTTTAATTAAATAACATAGAAATCCGTTAGCAAGATATCTAAAAATGTATTTGAGCTAGAGCCATGATATTTGGTATACTGATTGGGACTAAGGGGGAAATTACCAGATTGAATTTTTAACAAATTCAATGAAATTTCGTTAGCGTTATGGCCCTTTGCAATCTCTGGTCATTTAATTCTGTTGCTTTCTGGTGCATTGCATAACTTTTAACTATGCATGCCAGTGTTTTTAAATTTCATGCATGGATTTCTCATGAAAAAAAAAAAATCACTCATATTTTTTTCTTATCTGACTTATCTCCCTTTTTTCGCTTTATTTCCTTTTTAATTAAATTACATAGAAATCTCGTTAGCAAGATATCTAAAAAGTATTTGAGCTAGAGCCTTGCAATTAAGTATACCGATTTGGGCGGAGAAGGACATTACCTGATTAAATTTTCAACCAGTTTAATGAAATTCTGTTGGAGTGATTGCCCTTTGCATTTTCAGGTCATTTAATTGTGTTTCTATCTTGTTGCAAATTATGTAAGATATATATAAATTGTTGCCTAAAAACTTGACAGGCTGATATGGAATGACTAGTACATCACCTGATTAACATTTGTATAAAAATCTGTTTTTTTTTTTTTTGTTTTTTTTTTATTGTGTGATTAAGGCCTTTCGAAAATTTGGGCATTTATGGACAAGCATATGGTTGGGGGCATAGTGTTTTACAAACACCATTTCTAGTTTTTATGGATTTGATGCATATCTGGATGATGATACACACTTTTTCCAAGACTTTAAACGACATTACCCACACCTACGCCGAGGTGTTCTCAAGGACAGTTTTCCAGCCGAGCAATGTTGTATTTTTTGTTTTTGCATCATGTTTTATTTGTGAGGGTGGTCAGTGGGCGGAGGCATCTGTGTCGTATTCACAATTCTAGTTTTATGTGTCGATTTGAGGTACACCACTGAGTCTTCATTTTAATCAAATGTCTAATCGCAGATTGTGGGTAACCGTTAGAACTACCTGAACGCTTTGGTTCTTTTGTTTGCACCCCGCCAACTGTTGGTACAATGTACATGTACTTAGGTCATTTTGGAGACGCTGCTTTCGATTTTGTAGGACTTTTACCCGACCTTGAGGTGAAGTGACATTATAAACCCTACCGACCAAAGCCGCTAGGGTTTAAGGAGCGGTCCCACTGGTACCACTTTTCTTGGGTAGGCTTTTGCAATCTAAGCGGATAGCCAGTAATCAAGTCTGGACTGTTTTGCTCTGCGCGGAAGCACTATGTCTCCAAGCCCCGATGGTCGAAAGCCAGCGTCGGATGAAATATAGATTGTGGGTACTCGTAAGCACAACCACAAAGAGGCGCGTCTAACAAGTACCTTCAGTCTCTATTAAGAAAACAAGAAAAACGCCAAATTGCATTATGGACGGGTTTTTCAGGGTTAACCAAAAGGTAAACCGGGACGTGGACGCCCGGCCGGCCGGCCGCCCGGCGGCCGGACAACGCTATACTAAAGGATGGAATTTTTCCTTGAAAAACCCGTCCAAAAATAAGAAAACCGTCAACCCAAACCAAATTAAAGATTATATAAGGGGTCTTCATTGCATGGTCTTGTATAAGTAATGGGCGTGGTCTGCGAAGGTAAGCGAAATGACATGTTACGCACCATACTTTTGACAACGAGCACCTATGCTGCGTGTTATCTTTTTCTGCTATGGCCGTGACATGTCCAACGTTTAAGACGAAACTTTCAATGTGCGACGTCTAAATATTCATCTCAGAAATACGACAAAATGTGCAAACATCGCAGATCTTGAGCATTTGATGAAACAGGATTTTTGTCGTAAGAACTTCGTACGATCTTTTTAAGACGAAAATACGTCGCAAATGCTTTGATGAAACTGGCCCCTGATCATTGGAAAACACCCATATTGAGTTGGAGGTAATTCTGTTTTCAAAAACGTCTTCTGTAGCATGTTTTGTTATGTGATTAGGGGAGCAGCTTCTCAGTTTCTCCTTAAATGTACATTTTTCAAATTGACAAGTCCTTATCAACTTTTAATGAAATGGAAATTCAATTGGTCATCAAACTGCTGTCAAATGTCAAGGAAAGCAGGCCATGAAGTGTACATGCACTGGTTTTTATTTCATGCGTGGCACTTTACATGTAAACGGATGCTTTAGACACAAACTTTAGCGGCTCACTGGAAAAATTATGACGATTTGCATCAGGAGGTATGAATATTAAAAGACTTTTTGTTGTGTTACATTTGTGTGAATGTGCTTTATCGCTTATTAATTTCTGTATATTTGTGCAGTCTTTGCAAATGGTTTATCCATTCTCAACGCATTCTTTAAAGTTTTCGGCCCTGCCCATCGGGGCTTAAAGAAATAGAAGGGCTGCGTGACGCTTCCAAACAGAGCTGAAACCGACCGCACGCGAGTACTGGTAAACCGGTCAGAGAATCTATGCCTGCCAAGACAAAGCGGTGCGAGTCGGACCGTTCATGCTTATAAACCCTTTTGGTTTCGTTTGGCGACAGGGCTTGAGATTTCAATTCATCTCTATGTCGAGTAAATGTCCCACAAAATGGAAGCGACGTCTCCAAAATGACTGTTGATGGGCACTTTAAACATCAAATCAAACAAAATTTAATAAATTCTTTCAAGTTTTGGGGTGAGAAAAATACTTAATATTGCGGTTGTGACTTCGGGCTCGTTTTCAGTGAATTAAAGTCTCATGCTCGACAAAACACCCACATGATACTTAACTGAACTGAAAACTTGCTTGAGAATTCCTTGTTTCGGCCTCACCCCCATCATACATTCTAGCGAGCATTACAAATTTCACGCTCGGCTGAAATGAGCATGAAAAACGTTTTATAACCTTTTGGTCGATTGGAATGCCGCTTTACCCAACAGCACCAAAACTTTTAAATGCCCAATGTTTTTACATGGCCCTATTTCTCACTTACTCCCCTATACACTTAAGGCAATACAAGTACTTTTTCAACAGATCTAAGCACTTCACAATCGAACATTTCATAAAAGTCATCTATTTTAAGGCATTCAAGACAGTTTTCGTTCCTTAGTAATGTCGAAATGAAGAGTCTTTTTTCAAAGACAAACACTTGCAGTGATTAGACCCACAACCTCTCGCTTTCGAGCCAAATGACTTTTCACTGCATATATTAAAAGACTACCTTGCTTGTTCAAAATAACGTTTGTTACGCTTGTTCCTTTCTTGAGCAAGCATTTTGCCTTTTCCAAGTGTGTAGCTTAACCATCACGAGAACACGCCTATATAATTTTGACCCCCTTGAACCCCACTTTTACATTGTAAAACTGGGGTTTCCGGGGGTATACCTTATTTTTCTTATTTCTGCTCTAAGATATAGACTGTGGGTACTCGTTAGAATCACATCGATGAGTCGGTTTTAACGAGTGCCCACAATCTATATTTGGAGCAGAAATAAGAAAAGTATCTAAATTTTGCATCATAAACTTTTTCGGCGATAAATGTGGCAATGTATTTGTATAGGTGTGTTTGAATAATGGTTTCACTCGATCCAATGCCACATCTTCCTCTGCAGTTTGCTCAATGCGCCTGCTGCAGTGTGAGCCCCCATCCTTGAAGCAAGTTTTAGTTTTCCCAAAACATGTATTCTGTCAGAGAATATCCTTCTAGGGACAGATAATGCAGTAGATGTTGTGCAACCCTTTACTAATAGCTTTTTTGCAGGTATGGTTCCGACCCTTTCTTTCGCTGCAGCTAGCTTTCTGTCAATACTTGATACATTTATAGCAGACAGTAAGTCACCAGTCAGTAAGTCAACCAGTCAGAAAGACCATCACTGACTTACTGGCTGACTTACTCACTGGTCTGACAGACAGATATACAGACGTTGGGACGGACAGACCGACAGGCAAACAGACAATGATTAAATGAGTAACCGATATTCCAATGAAAGCCTGACCCAGCCAAACAGCTATGCATTCATCTGTTGTTACAGATACTAAGAAAGCACAAGAAACAAAAAGGAAAACAGTGACTTCTTCTCCTCCTTTCTTGGTATGACAAAAGGGGCGACAATCATGCTCTAAGTTCGTTATCTCACTTTGCGGAGATACCTTTAGACCTAACAATCTACTAAATGTATGCGTTCAGAACTTCAGGCAAAAAGCCGGATAATTTCATTTCGCTAGTACTATGCCAAAACCAAGTTTAGCATTCGACTCGCCATTATGCCAAAATTAAGGTGACCTTATTTCGTCGTTAATTGATTTGACCCCTTCGACATGAAAAAAAAATATATAAACAGAAAACAAAGCAGATATTTGCCCCTGCAATATACCCGCCACTAGAAGTTTCGATTACGTAAACGGGACTGCATGCTTACTTCATCACTTCTCAGTTCTGCTTTCTGATTTCTTATTTATAACTTCCAGCTTCGAACTTCTCACTCCGAACGTCCAACTTCAAACTTCTTATTTCTGATTTCAGACTTTCTCCTTCTGGCTTCGGACTTCCAATTTCTTACTTCCTGCCATATTCATCTGTAATAATTGTATTTGATGGAGACTTCATTTTAACACTTTAAATGCTGCTTCAATCCACTGAAATAAAGAAGTCCTGATGGGACTTCTAACTTCATCAATTAAAACTATGATTTTCGACAACCTTCGACTTCCAACTTTCGACTTATAAATTGCAATTCCTACTTATTCCTCCCGACTTCTTTCTTCAGACTTCTAACGCCCGGCTCCGTACTTCTACTTACTTAGTTCCGAAAATCTACTTCTAGCGCCCGTTTTCCTACTTCTGAAGTCCCTCCAGGGCTTCCATGCAATGTGCATCAAAGGCCGAGACTAAGGCCTAACGTTACTTGGGTCTTCGGATCGGAAAGTTCGGGAGGTAGAATTAGGCCTAGTGCAGAAAAAGACCTCAACAAAATTACAGCGAAAGTTAAATTACCTTAACATCGTCGTTTCATCAACCATTGTAGATTCGAACTGGATCTTGATTCCCTAGGGCCCAACACATACGCTTGTTATAAGCAATAAAATATTTTCATTTCAAATTTCCTGGGGGAATTCTCTCAGCTTATAGGGATGTTTTCTCGTACCACATTTCCTGAATAGACTTAGATCCTCTGTACACGTGTGCGTCCGGTTTCAGCTCTACGTGGAAGCATCATGTAGCCCGTCTATTTCTTATAGTCCTGATGGGCGTGGACGTCTTAAATTGAGGTAACAAAAAGATACCTCTTTTCTACTCCAATTAAAGATATTCAAGTCGTGATTCAGGACTCTATTATCTCAAGGTTGAGACGGGCCCCCGTGGCGTTGATTCTTAAATAATATGTGTCTCACCGCTGAAGGTTCGTGTCTGGCTCGGATCATATGTGAGGCGCCGAGTTCTGCAACGGAAGGTCAGGTGGGTTTTCTCCGGATAATACGGCCTTCGACCACATGTGATTAACGATCAGCTCGATATGAGTAAAATGATCTCGAAAGGACCGTCAAACAAGCCCCGCATCGCACCCCCCCCGAAAAAAACTCCTCTAGGTTGATATGGTTGATATGCTCTAGCTTCTTCTAACCTTTTTGTTTGCTGTGTTGTGGTGAGTTGTGGTGCCTAACCAGATTAATACAAACTTGCTGAGCAGAATAATTGAGCAATGATTTTTACCAAAGTCCCTACATCAATGGATGTGACCGAATTCATAAATAGAAGCGTCCACTTCAGAAACTCGCGCATGGATGAGTGAGTGTTTGCGTTTTACGTCCCACCAACAGCTAAAGTCATACGGAGACGGGACCTCGGTTTAAAGACTCATCGGAAGGTATGGAGAAGCCCGGGATCGATCCTGCGATCCCAAGGCGAGTAGCGTAACCACTGCACCACGGAGGCTTCTAACTCGCGTATGAGAGAGCATGTGTGTGCTGCACTGTAGGGTTTCTGTCACCTTAAATCCCTGTTAGAAAAGGACAAAAAGGGCCCAACCTAGATAGCGCGTATTGTCATTTACTGGTCATTCGCGACCCAGGATCAAAATTTCAAAACACAAAAAGGAATTAGTTGCAATGGGGAACTAATTGTTTCCATGCTGCATCCTTTGAACATTTACGTTTTGGTGGCATTTTTAACCGGCTGGCTATTTTTTATTTCATGAGTGAAAGTGTTTTGAAAATAACACAAAACGTCCATGATTTCAACAAAAAATACATTTCACTTACTGAATCCGGTATGGAGATAATTGTGACTCATTCCTGCCTTCCTAAATTTAGCTACCCACCTTTCTCAGTGGTTAGTCCATTTGCCTCAGATGCTAAAGATCCCAGGTTCGATCCCCAGCAGAGGTGATAAAATTTCGGTGTCCGAACACGCTCCACTGGCATCATTTGCAGGTATGAATGTCATAAAGTGCATCGTCCTTCGGATCTGAACGTTAACTGGAGCCCCCCTGTACAGGGAGAACGATCCCCTGTGCATGTTAATGAACCCTACCGTAATCACATAATTACTGTGTACTCTTTCATCCTTCAAAACTGGAGTATTATGCAGTATACACCGTCTGGGTCCCCTCTTGGAGTTTAGTTGAAAATGGAAGAAAAATAGCGATAATGCTTATTTGTCACTCCTTCGAACGGTTTAAAATTAATCAGCACCGGTCGTTCCGGTCGTTAGTTCATCGATAAAGTAGCCCGACCAAGCTTCGCGGCGATTGTTTTCTTGATATGTTACAGAAAGCGATGTGAAAGTAGCAAAATCTAAATTTAGAGCTGCAAATACATCGTTTTAGATTCAAAATGGTCAAGAGAGGTTCATTTTAATGAAAGACATCAATTGAAAGCGAAAAATGTTTCCTCCGTAACACTAGTTCGCTTGTGATTGATGAAAACCTGAAAATTTTTGGCACACGATTATGCCGAATATTTAGTTGCTTAGTTAATCCATGCGAGAAAAACATGTTTCCTGCAAGTGACAGACAGAGGCGGATTATTGTTGCAAAGTGGACATATTTAACTTGTATTTTTCATAATAAGCAGGTGAAACACTTCATTTACGAAAAAGATACACTGGGTAAAATAAGGTTACCACCCCCCCCCCCCAAACCCGAAAAAAAAAATGAGCCGAAGTTTGCCCCCTTGTTCTCCCATTTGTATGGTACCAAAAACATCAGAATTCAAGCCCCTATGCGTTTATCTATAGGTTTAGTAATCGCAGCTAAGATCGACTAGGCGGGGCTATCGTTTGCATCTGCCTTATGAATGTTCTATTAACAAAAAGGTAAACCAAGTCACCCAATCGTGTGAATTCAAATGTAGCACAAACAAAGCTGTGGTGTATATGGCTATTTGGTCCACTTGCAGAAAGCATGCGTAAGACACTGTACCGAATCTTCTTGTGCACTCGGCGAATTTGACATAAACTGACAACATCTGAATATCTCCACCTAGCCAATTGAGACTACTGTAGCAGACCACAGTTCCAGCCACTGCACATGGGGACATTTCTCCATAAGTTAGGGTAGGGATCAAATTCAGTGTCTAAATACTGTTTGGCAATTATGAAAGCAATATCTTGAAGTGGGGTTCACGTGGGTATACATTATTTTTTCTCACTTTTTCTTTAACAAATGAAGATGCCCGTTAGAACTGCCTCGCCAAAACGGTTCTAATGAGTGCCCACTTTTTATGTTTTAACAAAAATATGAAAAATATCAGAATTTTTTATACGAAAAGTTTCAGATGAGGCGGTTCTAACGAGTACCCACAATCTATATTTTGAGCAGAATAACGAAATATATCAATTTCTCATCTTAACATTTTCATTTTATTTGGCGATAAAGTTTACAATACATTTGTATAGGCGTGTTTTCGTAATGTGTGCAATGTCCAGATAGGGATACTTCAGAGTTTGCTGTAAAAGCTTATCATTACGAAAACACGCCTATACCAATACATTGTAAATGTTATCGCCAGAAAAAGAAGGTTTTTAAGATGAAAAAACTGTGACATTTTTCTTATTTCTTCTCAAAATACAGATTGTGGCTACACGTTAGAACCGCCTCATCGAGGCGGTTCTAACGAGTAGCCACAAGCTATATTTTAGAGCGGAAATAAGAAAAAATAAGGTTTACCCCTGCCAACCCTTGTTTCACTATATAAAAGCGGAGTTCACGGGGGGTCAAAATTATATAGGCATGTTTTCGTGATGTGGAGGTTTCAATTATTTTTTCTTTGTGTTTTCTGCACAAAGTGTCTATTATCAAGAGACATTTTCATCTGAAAAATGTAAGTTCTAGAGATAAGAAAGACGCCATTTGAGCGCCGGGTGTAGTCTGGTTATGCCCATGTACAAACGCATTTAATCAATGCATTCATTAGCAGACTTCTCTGTATAAGGATTTTGCACTGGAAATGCTTATTTTCTACCAATACAATACCCCACAAGCACCCCCAACGCACACACACAAAAAAAAAAAAAAAAAAAAAAAAAAAAGGGGAAAAAATGATGTCCCAAATAAGTTTTTTGGCATTTAATATTCAAATAATGTAAGACAAAAAAATTACAATACTTGAAAAATTCCGACATTGAAAAATAAAAAAATAATAATAATAATAAACAAAAAGAAGTGTGATAGAAATTGACAAAATGTTCCTAGCTTGATACTCTTCAGAATAAGAATAATATTACCTTGGATTTATTGATACCAGATTTTCCCGCTACTGATCAACTAATTAAATCTGTAAACACTTATAGTGTCGACGTTCTAAAGGTCTGGGCTACAGCGAATGGTGCATGACGATAAGTCTGAGATAGGCCTGTGCGCCTGCATTGTCTGATCTAAGACTTCATATGTCGCTTTGTAGGTAGTACTGGGTCCATACAAGCCCTATACAACCAGCGGAGATTCAGATCAGACTGCGCTACCTGATCCGATTCTTCGCTGGTTGCACATGCCATTTTGTGTTCTTGGCGTGCTCCCATGACCACGTGACTCCACGTAAGCTATTGGCGGTTTCCGATAAAAACAGATTGAGCCAATAAGAAATTCAAAATGAAGCCACGTCAAGTTACCCGCCTACGGACATTGAACGTTGGACTGATCTTAGGAGATATTCATACACAAAGGTTAAGTTAATTGTCCCATTTACGATGTCCATAAAATAAATCTGCTGCTAAGCTCGAGCCGATAAGAAATTCAAAATGAAGCCACGTCAAGTAACTCCGACATTAGCAAACGCCTACGTAGAATGTACGTTGGACTGATGTTAAAACAGATTCATACACAAAGGTTGTCCCATTTACGATGTCAGTAAGCTCGTTTACGCTACAGCCCTACGCATTGCACACCTTGAACACCACGCCAAGTGGCGCTATAATGGTCAAGTAAACATTTACATCACGAGAACACGCCTATATCATTTTGACCCCCTCATACCTCACTTTTATATAATAAAACTGGAGTTTAAAGGGGTATACATTATTTTTCTTATTTCTGCTCAAAAACATAGATTGCGGGTACTCGATAGAACCGCCTCAACGAGGCGGTTCTATCGAGTCCCCGCAATCTATTTTTTGGGGCAGAAATAAGAAAAATATCACAATTTTTCATCTTAAAATTTCTATTTTTTGGCCAAAAGATGGCAATGTATTTGTATAGGCGTGTTTTCGTAATGTTTATTTTTTTCTTATTTTATTCACGAAAAGACCCGAAAAGATATCCATAAAGTATCCCTAACCGGGCATTGCACGTTAGAAAGACCTCAGTATCCTGTTTTGTGCAAATTTCCAAAGTCCAAAAGATAGTACAGAAAAGTTCTGCTATAAAGACAACCTAAAATTAAGACTAAAATCTGCTGTTAAAAGCTTATTGAGATTTCAGTTATTCTTTTTTTTTTGTTTTCTGCACAAAGTTTCTTCAATAGACAACCTTTGGGACTGGTCAAAAGCGGTCTCTAAGAACACTTTTGAACAGTCTTAAAGGTGGTCTTTATTCTGGAATTTTACTGTGTTTTGCTCAATGCAGTGTGTGAAATGTGAAATAAAACAAACAGCCATTGTGAGAAAGATATAACATATTCTATTTCTTCAAGGGAGCATGTGTTTGAGTTTTATGTCCCACCAACAATAGAGGTCATATGGAGATGGGGCATCGGTTTAAAATCTTGCCCGAAAGTTTGGAGAAGCCTATAGAATCGAACCATATGAGACGGCTGGATTAACCTCAACAGAGGCTTCTTCCTTAAGAGATGTGGAAACCCTGATGTGGAAAGACTCAAGCGATGATGAGGTATGCATAATTTTATTTTACATTATAAGATTATGATAACAAGTCCGTGTAAAATATCCCTCTAACCCCCACTTTATACAGAAAAAAACTGGGGTTTACAGGGGTACCCAAATTGCCTTAGTTGTGCTCAAAACATTAAGTGCATGTACTCGTTAGAGGCGGTTCTAACGTGCACTTACAATCTATCTTTGGAGCAGAAATACGACAATTATAAGAAATTTTCTTTCATCTTAAACTCTGTAATGGCATTGACAGGATATAAAACAAATATGATCGATTTTTCGACAGTTTGTTTTCCCTGGTACCGGCACATCATACAATTTATTGTTCAAGTTCTCCATAAATCTGATTAAAATAACTGCTAGGTGAAACAGATATGCGCTACAAGTTCTCGGAAAAATAGATACATAACTTTTGTGAAGAAAAATTATGAATCTTAGTGAATATATATTTTTGGTTGATTAATTATTAATCGTCCAAAAATTAGGTACAAAAGCACCAGTGCCAGCGTAAGATCTATTCTAATTCAAAGTTTATTTGACAATTTGAAATATAATATACTGGACGCGAAAAAAAAAAAAAAAAAAACGCCCACAAGTTAAACTTCTGATTATTTCTGCTATCGGTTGAAATTTCGTTTCAAACTTACTTTAATGGACTTCCCAGTTGTCTTACTGTGGTCAGGCACCGTATTGACCTTTACGATATGGTCTGCTAAAGTGTAAGTCCATATGAATTGTTCTGCACTGACCTTGTGCAGCCACATGTTAAAAAAGCCAATATGAAACAACAGCAAATTGGGCATATAACAGGAACACGAATTCAAACGCCTACTTTTGCACTGAGTCAAATGCCATGGCTGAATGTAAACCAGCGCCTCAAAGCGTTTGGACAACTAGACGCTTGAGTTACGTTTCGTGCACCCGCTTCCAATTTTGGAGTGGACCCATCTGCCAAATGGTATCTCGTTACCGCCAGATAAACAGCATTAACGATCGTCCATGAATCGGCAGGCCGCCGAAGATGATCACCGTCAACCAAGATAGGCATCCGAGGGCAAGATTATAAGAATCTTATATAGGTGTGTGGGGTGGATTGAAAAATCCGTCCCGAGGGACACTGTCCGGCATCACGAGGCTTGCCGAGTGATGCCGGACAGTAATCCCGAGGGACGGATTTTTCTGTCCACCACTCACACCCATATTGGATTCTTTTTCTTGCATACCTTCCATTTCTATTGCGAATTTTTAATGCTGCTGTCACTTCGGTTACTGACGTCCGTCATTTTGTGATGACACAACAGGAAGGTTTAGTTCCGTCACGCATGACGACGCCGCGCATGAGGTTGTAATCAACTAGTGCATTTATAAAACACGCGAATATATTCGATTTGGGGTTGGAACACCAGGGTCAGAACATAAATTTCTATCCCAGGGTAAAATCACGGATTTCCTTGTCTGGTGTGCAAGAAAGGCATTTCCATCTGGCACATCTTCACCAATGATCCATGCAAAATAGAAGTGAAAACAATGATCAGAAATCGATACAATTAACCAACAGCTATCATCAGAGACACCAAAGGAAAAGAAGCAAAAACATGTGACAACTAGATTCCAATGGAAACATCCATAGCGGAAAGCCAAAGGGACAGTTACTTTCCAACAAATTGGCAAATTGGCTACCCAAACCAAAATAATATAAGCGATACACACACTCAAAGACAAACCATAACAATGCGGGAGCAAAAGAAGACAACAGTTAGACTCCGATGGGCCCGACCAGAAATAGGGCATCAAGCACCAACCATCATTACATTAAATTAGAAACTCTCTAATTCTCAGTAAGCCTTTACGCTGGAACCGTCATAGAATCTGAGGCCTTACCCACCGGCGTGCAATTAAAGAGGGAAGCAAAGTTGTCAACCGTGATTGGGTTAACTACCATGCATGCAGTCTGTCGTATAACATTTATGTTGTACCCTATCTTTTTATATCGAAGAATGATTTTACGAAATTGGGTGCTGAAGTCATTGCATATATATACTAATTTATATACTAAAGGCGCTGTGCCGATTGTGTTGCAGCAGTTAATGGAGGCTGAGTATAACCAGTGTGTATCTGTGAACGTTTTGATGGTTGTGGCACATGGCAGAACATTGCGGAATAACAGCAATGAATAAACTCATTTTTATTTGATATACCTGAAATAAAGGAAGTTTTCTAACAAACCGAATGGTGACAAGTTGATTGTTCTGCTTAGGAATAATTTTACTGTGATTAGTTTGTTGTGGACATTTCTTTTGGCATTCAGTATATTTGAAGAACATATGGTTATGAAAAGGCCTTTGGTACATGTATAGGAATTTTACTGTGAGGTTCAAAATAGTTTATTTTTCAGTCTACACTCAGACATAAATTTGTAAGTACATGTTTCCCGTCAACACTGTAAAGGTCATTTTGGTGACATTGCTTCCAATTTTGTGGGACTTTTCACTCATTCTCAAATGAATTGGGATATTGCAGTCGCCGTATATTTTCTGAAACCAACCAGTCATTTTTACCCAAAGCATACGTTTATATGACAAAACAACAAGTTACAAAGATATCATGATAAACCTCCTGTACAAAAGTACCTTTTCAGGGAAAATGAGCCACGGGAAGGCCTGGTTTTGTAATGTTCGAGATTGTCGCTTTTCGAATTCTCTTTGTTTGCACACTTACATATTTGCAATTCCACTAGACAAGAAAGGGTTGGGTGGTTTCCATAAAATTTACATATTCTGGGTAGGGAAATAACTACCATTAGTAGGAACACATGGAGTCTAACTAAGTATTTTTCCCCGATTATGGCTGTCGCCGAAATTTAATTAAGCATTGTAATGTACGAGACGACGTTTTTCCTGGACGGGCTTATATCCTCGAAGCGGTTTACCAGTACTAGTGTGCGGGTCGGATTCAGCTCTGCGTGGAAGCATCATGCAGCCCATATATTTCTTCAAGCTCCTATGGGCGGGGACTAACAATCAGTTCGTACCCAAGTCATATGGTAATATCGTACCTGGTACATACATGTGCGTTGTTTTGGAGGCAGATAACGGATGTTTGACTGTATTAAAACAACGTTTAGGACTGTTCAAAAGTGTCTTTAACACCACTTTCGAACACTTTTGAACAGTCCCAATTGTTGTCTCTGACCTGAGGACACTGTAAGAAAGAATAACTGAAACCTATAAAATAAGGTTTTCGAATCGGCTTTAGCCTTAATTTTAGGTGGTCTTAATAACGAGCATAGCGGCGGCTGCCGAAGGCAGCCATCGTCGTCCGCCGAAGGCGGGCGTCGAGTGAGCTCGTATCTAGGTAACGCGTATCATCACACAGCAAAGACACAATCTATGCAAGAAAGTTTGCTTGCACTTCCAGTTTTTCATGTTTCCACGTATTCCATTGAAACCATGTATGAAGTCGGGAGCCAGAGCCTCAAAAAAGCTTATGTAACCCGTATCTGCCACCGGTGTCGTAAGGCTGATTGGTGATTCCTTTACTTGTAATAGCTAAAAATCAACATTGGCAGATCAGTAAATTAATATATTTTTCTTATTAATGTTGCGGTATAAATTTGTTCACTTTTTATTTATTTTTGTTGTTATTTATAAATAAATTGTAGTGACGTCACGATGTCCAGTCATGACCTTGGGAATTTTTCTTCGCCGCCATATTTATTCCTCTCGTGATTTTAATGTTATATATTTGAAGTAACACAGACCTAGCGAACTCGGCTCAAGCAACAACTTGGGAAGTTGGATGTAGCTCATTGTAGGGACATCTCGACCTATTACAAACTCGGCCCTTGACAAACAGAGGGTTACAATAATTCTTAGTCTTTACGAGGTCAGGGGTCGTTTCGCACATGAGTCGTTTCGCCCGTCACGTGGGTCGTTTCGCCCCGAGTCGTTCCGCCCTGATTAAGTTGGTCGTTTCGCCCTTATCTTTTCAAGCCCTATGGATTGGGTTAGATATATTTTGGTATAGGAGGTTTTAGGGATTCCGTTTATGACGTTGCGCATGCGCAAAGCATTGGCCGTCAATTGAAACGGCCATCGCTATTCAAATGTGTTGGCTGAACTTAAAAATTCTAACAATATTCAGACATTTCAAGAGAAAATATACCAGTTTACATTGAAATAATGCCTCGAGAAGGAAAGAATTATATTTTGCTTTTATTACTGAACTTCATTTATCCTGGATCCGTTTGTTATTGTCGAAAATCTCTTTGTGAATGACCCATGTCAATGGCTTACGAAAGCTTACTTACAAAATAGGTGTTTTACGTAACTTTTCGTTATTCGCTATCCAAGTATAGCTATCACATTCGGACATAACTTATATCTATCTTTCTATCTTTCTATCTTTGCCCCCGCCCATAGGGGCTTGAAGAAATATATGGGCTGCACGATGCTTCCACGCAGAGCTGAATCCGGCCCGCACACTAGTACTGGTAAACCGCTTAGAGGATCTAAGCCTGTCCAGGAACCGCGGTGCGAGGCGGACCGTCCATGCTAATAAAGTAGAAGTAAAACAAAGATCAGGAATTGATACAATTAACTTACTCCATCCATAAAAGACACCAAAGGGAAAGAAATACAAACATTAAGCGACCAGACCATAATGGAAACCTAAACAAAGGAAGGCCATATGGACAGTTACTTTCCAACAAAATGGCCATATGGCCATCCAAAATTAAAAGACACAAGTGATACACACAGTAAGTAACAAACAACAACATAAATAAAGAGCCGCCTTGGAACGCATGGCCAACTTTATCTGACATTTAATCTATTCACCTGTTCCCTGATAGTCACACTACAAGTCAATATTGGATTGTCTCCCTTTGACTGAGGCCTATAATAGGTACCTGTTGTGTAATCTCAACTATGTTATAAGCCGGCTGTGTGTGAAATCAGTTTCGCTTTTATGACCCCGGGGGATACTGAACGAGAATCGCTCATGTCAATTGATGTCTAGTTAATTTCGGACTGGCTGTTTTGGTGTGGCCTGAGTTTATCTCCAAATAAAGTTCTGTTCTGTCGTTACTAAAAAATTACTCTTTTAAAAGTGATCCTTTTTGTGCTTAACACAAAATATTATTGGTTCTCAAAAATCCTATTTTTGTGTGTGCTGGAATGAAATATACTTCTTTATATATTAGAAAAAAAGAAGAAGGAAAAAAAAACTTAATAGTTTATGGTGGGTGTCAGTTGAATTATTTTAATTGACATTGTTTAGAAATGCCACATATTCACAAGTCCATGTAATGAAAACCCCTTTAAACCCTACTTTACATAGAGAAAACCTATATCACAATTTCTAATATCTGCACCAAGACATAGTAGATAACCGTTTGTGAGATATGAATTGCCATTTTGGAGATACGAAAAAAAAAGAAAAAAAAAAAAGAAAAAACACTATGTCACGCGGATATGCTATCTAAATGGGGCCTGTCTAATACGCTGAAAAACCTGCTGAATTAAACTGGCTGCGGATCAGCAGAAAGTGACTAAAACGCTGATCTGCTGAAATGTAAATGCAAATGTTACTTTATTTTGTTGTTTTGGGCCACAATACTGGCCGTGCATATTGATAATATATTTATTTATAACATTTAATATTTTTTTTTTTTTTTTTACGCCACAGACATTAATATTGTTGTAATATCGAGTATCGGGTTGTATGCCAAAAATACAGACAGTGCATTGCTGAAGATTTCGAATTAAAAGTTTTCCAGACATATTACTGGTCGCATATTCTAAAGCAGTTATATAGAAGTATATATTTTTATTGTTGTCTGCAATGTTTACGTACCGGTCAGTGAAATAACTGTTATATCGAGCTACATCACGAAAGCATGGCGATATAAATTTGACCCCTTAAACCCCACTTTCGTATAGTAAAACTTGGGTTTGGAGGGGTATAAATTATTTTTCTTATTTCTGCTAAAAAACATATATTTTGGGCACGCGACAGAACCGCCTCGCCGATGCGGTTCTAACGAGCACCCACAATCTATGTTTTGAGCACAAATATGAAAAATAACACAATTTTTCATCCGAAAATTTTCATTGTTTGCTGGTTAAATTTACAATGTATTTGTATAGGCGTGTTTTCGTAATGTATCCGTTAAGACGAGAACCTTGAGTCTGAGTTGTAAGCATAGAAATACAAAGGAGATACCCTTACTGATTTTAATGCGGATAGATCTGTCTTGAGACAATAATGGCCGATTATCTATCTGTCTATTTAGTGACTCAGTAAGCCATATCATGCCATCATTGATAAATAATTTCGCATAATACAATTCTAGTTTTTAGTTGTTCACAAATAATATTCATCTTTCTTTCTTTCTTTCTTTCTTTATTTATTTATTATGAAATATTGTTATATTCTCATTTTTTCAGAGTTTGAGCACACGTAAGAACGCCTCGTCGAGGCGATTCTAATGAGGTCCAACAGTCTATATTTTAAACAAGCAATAAGAATACTTTATTATTCTCTTTCCCGCGAAGAGGTAATTGTGGCGGCCTGAGCTGCAAATGTCTGTTAGCTAGTTTATATGTTTCTCTTCCTTATTTTTTTTCGTGCAAAACGAGTAAATCTTTCTTTTTTTTTAACTGACGATACATCTTTGACGATAACTTCATCATATGCGTTCTTTCTTTCTTTCTGCTCAGGTAGATGACGCTCGTCAATATAATCGTCCATGATGGATTGTTAATCGATCAATACATTGAGTAAGCACACTTCCGACTACCTGTTGATAATCGAATTATCACCAAGTATCGTGACGCGCGCTGTTAAACACAGTAATTACTAGACCAGTAAATGGCAACTTGACCTGTAGTTGTATTTAAAAAGTAATATCATATACCTAGAATAATTCAGCTAAAATGAACAATTAAGACTCCGGGTCTCATCCGAGATTACACTTCTTGCTAAAAAGAATCACCGATTTATCATCACGATAACAAGTCCGTCTAACGAAAACCCTCTAACCCCCACTTATATAGAGAAAAGTGGGGCTTCGGTGGTATACATTATTTTCTTTATTTCTGCACCAAGACATAGGTTGTGGGTACTAGTTAGAACCAACCGCCTCAGTGAGGCTGCTGAAATGCTGAATATTACTTTTTGTTGTTGTTGTTGTTGTTGTTTTGGGTCACAATACTGGCCGTGCATTTAGATAATATAATTATTTACAACATTTTTCTATTTAATTTGTTTTACACCGCAGACATAGAATGATATTGTTGTCATATCGAGTTTTACGCAAAAATTACTGAATAAAGACAATGCGTTTCTGAAGATTTAGAAAGTAAAAGGTTTTCCTAGACATATTACTGGTCGCACATTTTAAAGCAATTACTGAGTTTCATGCGGGCAGATCTTCATTGACACAATAATCTATCTATCTATCTATCTATCTATCTATCTATCTATCTATCTATCTATCTATCTATCTATCTATCTATCTATCTATCTATCTATCTATCTATCTATCTATCTATATTTTTACATATAAATTAACATTTCGAATATAAGAAAGAAAACATTGTCACAAGGATATGTTTTCTTAATTGGTTGACAGTTTGGTTTGATTGGAGGCTTAACGTCCCCGTCAACACTGTATATGTCATTTTGCGGACGTTGCTTCCAATTTTGAGGGACTTTTACCCGACATTGAGATGACATCTCAAGCCCTGCCACCCAATGAAACCAGTAGGGTTTATCTGCATGGACGGTCCAACTCGCACCACTTTTAATGGGCAGCCTTAGAGCCCACATGCAGTTTACTAGTACTCATGTGCTGTGCAGTCAGTTTCAGCTCTGCGTGGAAGCATCATGCAGCCCATTCTATTTCTTCACATCACGATAACACACCCGTGTGATTTAGTGCATTTTTTCATACCTCAAAAAAGGTCATCTTTTTGATGACAATTTGTGATATTTTTCTTAATTATACTCAAAACATAGGTCGTTGGTGCTAGTTAGAACCGCCGCAATGATGCGGTTCTAACGAGTACCCACAACTTATGTCTAGGAGCAGAAATAAGAGACATAATGTATACCCCCGTAAACCCCAGTTTTCTCTATATAAATTGGGGTTTAATGGGGCGTTCATTTCACGGACTCGTTCACGTGATGAAGCCCCGTTGGGCGGAGGTCGTAATGGGTTTTTTAATAACCGTTTTCTGCAACCTAAAGAATGTATTATTTCACACGGGTGTGTTATCATAATGGTCACAATGATCATCCAAAATTGCAACATATCCATGAAAGGTAATGCTTACTTACACTGTTTGAAATTAACTGTGACTAATCAATATAAGTTAAACAAAATTGTGGGTGCTTGTTAGACTCGCCTCCATGAGGCGATTCTAGCGATTGCCAACTACCGCTCAGAGACATAAATTGTCAACGCAGCGTTTCCAGCAATCCCCTTAACCTTTTTTTTTCTCTACAAGACATAGGTTGTGGGTACTCTTTAGAACCGCCTCAATGGGGCGGTTCTAGCAATAACCCACAACCTATACATGGAAATATGAAAGACGTCAAACGAATGTATCATCGTAACTCGGACCCAGTATACAGCCGGCCTCGGTGGCTCAGTCGGATGCGGGTAAGACTGGTGATCAGGAGGACGCGGGTTCGATATCTGCCGGGGTCGGCAATTTTTTTTGCGTGGATATTGATCATGAAATCGTTTACGGTCAATCTCTCTCTCACGCTGATTCAAGAAGGGCAGTTGTCAGACGCGCACTGTACTAATTAACCGCTTACGTATAAGCCTGCCCTAGAATAGTGTGGATAGGTAAACTGACCGGCTCATAAATGGTCTAAAATAGTGTTGACTGGGCCGTTAAACTCCAACACAAACAAACAAAAACCCAGTTTACAAGTAAATTCGATTCTAGATATAATAATTAGCCCCCGCCCATCGGGGCTTGAAGAAATAGATGGGCTGCATGATGCTTCCACGCAGAGCTGAAACCGACCCGCACACGAGTGCTGGTAAACCGCTGAGAGGATCTAAGCCTGCTCAGGCAATGCAGTGCGAGTTGGCCCGTCTATGCTTATAAACCCTATTGGTTTCATTGGGTGGCTGGGCTTGAGATGTCATTTCATCTCTGTGTCGGGTAAAAGTCCCATAAAATTGGAAGCAACGTCTCCAAAATGACCTTTACAGTGTTGACGGGGACGTTAAACCTCAAATCAACAAACAAACAAAGATATAATTATAATAAAAATAACAATAACAACAATTGGTACTCATTATCTAAATAGCACCGATACTTCATATCAATAAAGAATGCACAGTAGTACCCATGACACAATCTTTCCGGAAATAAGGTAATCCATTATACGTGCACGCGTGTCCATTAATCTTCGGGCTTCCTGACGGTCGGTAGCCGGAACGCAATACACAATCCACGTGTCATAAAAACGATAATTGTCTTCTGCTTAAATACCCGTGATATTTTGCCCTGAGTGTAATAAAACGTTGATTATGGGCACAGAAGCGCCAAATTGAAATCTTTCTACCTATGTTTTTGTGCTTATTAAGTCAAAATCATGCTCAAAACATAGGTTGTGTGTGCTCGTTAGAACCGCCTCATTGAGGCGGCCGTAACGAGCACCCACAACCTATGTCTTGAAGCAGAAACAAGGAAAATAATGAATACCCCTAAATCCTTTTTTCTCTATATAAACTGGGGTTTAAAGGGGTCTTCATTTCACGGACATGTTCACGTGATGCATAAATAAATTTAAAAAAAAAATCAGAATGAGCTGGTTCTAAATAGTACCATCAATCAACGTATTGAGCAATAATTAAATTTTAAATAAATAAATAAATCGTAAATAAATAAATAACGATAACACATCCGTGCGGCATAGTAGGGTATTCTTGATATCTCAAAAACAGTTAATTTTTTAATGAAAACTTATCGATACCCAAAACCGGTTTTGTATTCTCGTTAGAACCGCCTCATTGAGGTGGCTCTAACGAGTACCCACAACCTATGTCTTGGAGAAGAAATAGAAAAATGAATACCACAGTAAACCCAATTTTTCTCTATATAAAGCATCGTTAGAGGGGGTGTTCATTACACGGCTTGTTGCCGTGATGAAAAAACAACAGTGACTAAAATAATATAGAAGAATAAGAAGCTCGTACTTTCGAACTATGTTTTTGTGTTATGTTAAAATCATGCTGATCCCTGATTATTAGACTGTTCAATCTATAAAGTTGGGTTTACATGCAAATTCTTTTCCCCGGTATGATGGAAGGAACACCAGAAAAGGTGTACACCCTGATCTTAATAAATCATTTAACAGTGGAAATAAATACATAAATATAAAAATAAATAAATCGGAATGAGCTGGTCCTAAATATAACCAACAATCAACGCATTAAGCAAAAATATAAACAAATAAATAAATAAATTACGATAACACATTCGTGCGGCTCAGTCAATTATTGATAATTTGTTAATCATCATGTGAACAAGTCCGTGAAATGAAGACCCCCTATACCCCACTTCATATAGAGAAAACTGGGGTTTACGGGGTATACATTACTTTTCTTATTTTTGTTCCAAAACATAGGTTGTGGGTACTCGTTAGAACCGCCTAGATGAGGCGGTTCTAACGATCGAGGCGGTTCTAACGAGCACCCACAACTAATCGGGTCATGAAAAATAAATAAATAAGACGCAGATCAGACACCGCATTTTAGATTGATAAATAAATAAATAAATAAATAAATACATAAATAAATAAATAAGACGCAGATCAGACACCGCATTTTAGATTGATTTACATTCCAAGGAGATGCCCAGGGCGAAGATGTGTTCAATTCACGGTCGACGGAGAATGACACGCTTTGGGATTACACGCGTGTGTAGACGATAAAGCTTTTCCTGAATAAGCTCCAAATTTAATCGCAAAATGCCGCTTTTAAATATAATTTTGAAATATTAAAATTGCTATCAAAATGCACAATATTGTAAATACATTGCGTCTGATGCGGGCGTTTTTGTACAATATTAACAGAAAGTGAAGATTTTAGCCGTTAAAATAAGGTACTGTCTTTGTTTTTCCACAGTTTTGTATGCTTCATATAAGGATTAAGGTTTGTTAATTTGAAAATAAAAATGCCGCCAGCTAATTAAATAAAAGTTCCACTTATTTGATATCTTTTTGAAGGTATTTAAACGGACAATTAGATTAAATCGGAACCTGTTTGTCAAATTGAAAAATAAATAAGTTATATTTGTTTAAAAAATAGTTTCCATTAAAGCGCCTACTATTTCGAACAAGACATTCTGTACAGGTAAGCCGAGAAGGTCGTCGCACAGTAAAAGGCTTAATCCTTTGCGCCAACGGCATAAATGTCAATAATAGTTGCGGATGGTCAGTGGAAGATTTCCACTGGGGGGCTTAAATCGATTTTACGTGGCCACAATCCTCGCCCTTACTTCCGTCGCGATTTAGACAAAAAATTTGTTCAGTCCTAACTCATCAGTGCAACATCTCCGTGAACACAGAAATCAAAGAACCACAGAGGTGAGACAACGGTGAGGACTCGACAGCAAGAAACCACTGAAATGCTGGAGCAAAAGAAATCCAACAGTTAGACTCCGATGAGCCCGACCAGAGACAGAGCATCAGGCACCAACCAACATTATCTCTTTAATTTTCAATAAGCCTTTACGTTGGAGTTCACAGGGACGTTTAAACTCAAATCAATCAAACAAAACAAACAATTATCTATCTATCTATCTATCTATCTATCTATCTATCTATCTATCTATCTATCTATCTATCTATTGAGAAAAAAAACTGTCCAACGATCTGTCTACATGTGCAATTAAACAAAATGTCCAATGATCTGTCAAGAAGTGCAGTTTTATTACCCAGGCGAAATAGCAACCATGGTTTACCATGGTCATCATGGTTTTTGATGGTCTACCATGTTTTTTCATGCTCAGCCATCAAATACCATAAAAAATCATATCTGTAGCCCATTTTACTTGGTCAACCATGGTCACCATGGTTAACACCATGGTAAACGTGGTTTTTGATGATCTACAATGTTTTTTTCATGGTCAGTCGTCAAATGTTATGAAAAAAGAATATCTGTATCACATTTTTTATTGGTCAACCATGGTCACCATGGTTGTCACCATGGTTGTCACCATGGTCACCCATGGTCATTGGTGGTTTGAAAGAGGATAAAAATTACTACTATGGTTGACCATGGTCTATCATGGTCTCTACCAGGGGCAACATTGTTTAAAGTTTCAGTAATTTCCCTTGAAATTTATAATTTATATTTGTTATTCTTTTGAAATTTACATTTATTTATGTATATTATGTAGAAATTATAATTATTTGAATAAATTACTTATTCATATTTATGTAGACAAGAATGCTTGCAATAAATGCCATCTAGCTTGCCACCTTTACAGAACTTCTGTACCAACACTACGATTACCATTAAGAGATGATTTTCAAAAATGTTATTACAAGAATATATGGCACAAAATTGTATAAATTTAAAGTATTTGTTCTTATACTGTCTGCCTAGTAGGCTGAGGGTTTAAAGAGCATTGAATGTCATCAAATATAAATGACATTGCATCCTGAATGGAATAATACAATCATTTGGTTTGGAAAAATGTTATATATTTAGTGAAGGCAAAAATGGCTGCCAATAGCTTTTAATGGTAAAAAAACACCATGGTCAAACATGGTTCACCATGGACATGGACCATGGTCTACCATGGTGTTCATGGTCATCTTAGACCATGGGCGGCCATTTTACAAAACATGGTCAACCATGGTTTTTCATAGTTGTTTGACCGTAAACTACCATGGTAGTCCATAGTATTCCATGATAGTTGATGGTCACCTGACCATCATTTTCGCCTGGGCAACGAGCATTTGGTCGGCAGCCGTCGACGTCCACCGAAGGCGGGCGTCGAGCAAGCTCGTATCTAGGTAACGGTTATCATCACAAGACACAATCTATGCAAGAAAGTTTGCTTGCGGTCAGGAACTGGCTTAAACCGGTTTTCAGGTTTCCATGTATTCCATTCAAGCCATGTATGAAGTTGGGAACCAGAACCTCAAAAATCTTATGTAACCCGTATCTGTAACCGGATGAATAGTGTGTCGCAAGGCTGTTTGATGATTCGGTTAGCTGTAATAGCTAAAAAATCAACATTGGCATATCAGTCAATTAATATATTTTTCTTATTTATATGTGTTGGCATAAATTTGTATATTTTGTATTTATTTTTGTTGTTATTATTTATGAATAAATTATAGTGACGTCACGAGACCGAGTCATGACCTACGGAGTTTTCTACGACGCCATATTTATTTTTGTCGTTATGTACTGGAAGTAGTCGAAAAACAATGAATCTGATGATTAAATCGGGCAATCTACACGTAAGTGATCTTCAGGCTCAGGTGTGTGATTTTATTCTATATATTGACCTAGCGAACTCGGCCCATGCAACAATTTTGGAAGTTCAAGCTCACTGTAGGACATCTCGACCCCTTGTCCTTGACAAACAACAACAACAACAACAATAATTCTTGGTCTTTTCGTCCCGCCCATCAGGGAGCGCGGTGCTCCCATAGGCGGAACTCAGAATCAGAATTGTTACTGGTGACACGTCAAATAACATTCATACACCAGAACTGAAACCGAGTGAACTTGAATACTGCCATAACTGGAGACCACTAACTGCACTAAGGCACTCCCAGGAAAAATGATTGGTAGGGCTTGAGATGTCATTTCATCTTAAGATAATGTCTATCTATCTATTAATACTGCAGCAACCCCGTTAAGAGGACTATCATGCAGGTAAATTTTGTTCGTTTGTTTGATTTGAGGTTTAACGTCCCTTCAACACTGTAAAGGTCATTTTGGAGACATTGCTTCAAATTTTGTGGGACTTTTACCCGACATTTAGATGATTATGATATCTGAAGCTCACTGAAACCAATATGGTTTATATTCGCATGATAACATCCAGTAAGCTTTCAGTGGGATGAAATGACATCTCAAGCCCTGTCGCCCAATGAAACCAATAGGGTTTATTAGCATGGACGGTCCGGCTCACACCTCGGTTCCTGGACAGGCTTAGATCCTCTAAGCGGTTTACCAGTACTAGTGTGTGGGCCGGATTCAGCTCTGCGTGGAAGCATCATGCAGCCTATATATTTCTTCAAGCCCCTTTTGTTTGCAATGGAGTTTAACGGCCAAGTCAACACATTTTGTACCGAATGGTATCTTCCTCCTTATATATAGCACGAGTCTATTTCAAAGTTTAGGGGTATCAGGTGTTTTCTTCAAAATCTATTTGGAACTGCCTGAATGTTTTGCAAACAATGTAGGCCCTGACAAGTTTTTTTGTTTGATTGATTTGAGGTTTAAAGTCCCCATCAACACTGTAAATGTCACTTTGGAGACATTGCTTCCAATTTTGTGGGACTTTTACCCGACATTTAGATGATTATGATATCTGCAGCTCACTGAAACCAATATGGTTTATATTCGCATGATAACATCCAGTAAGCATTCATAGCAATCAAATGATCATCAGTGTTGTCATTGTGATCGATAATCAATTAGTAATCACTGAACATACTGAACATTTTGTCATAATTTTACCTCTTACCATAACATCTTTCTTATCATGTGTTATACATTATCACATGAATTAGGACAGACAGGCCTGATCAAACAGTGTAAACCAAGAATGCATTGTCTCTTCAGGGTCTGCACTGTTTGCCACTTATCCAGCCATTTTAGATATAAATTGGGTTGTAAATTATGCTTATCGAACAATCGATTAGTACTAAATATGATAATCAGTTTAGGGGAATCTATTGATCGATTAATCGATTATTGGTGTCAGCCTTAGTAAAACTTGGGTTTACAGGGGTTTACATAAATTTTCTTATTGCTGTCTGCACAGACCATCTAGTTATCCTTTGTTTGTTTGATTTAAGGTTTAACATCCTCGTAAACACTATTTAGGTCATTTTGGAGACGTTGCTTCCAGTTTTGGTGGGAATTTTACCCGACATTGAGATGAGATGACACCTCAAGCCCTGTTGCCAAATTAAAACAACAGGGTTTATATGCATGGGTGGTCTGACAGCACCACTTTGCCTGAGCAGGCTTATTGAAACCTCTCAGCAATTTACAAGTACTCCTGTGCGGTCGGTTTCTGATGGATGTTGGGGGGGGGGGGTCTAGTTATCCTTTATAAATGGAACTGAGCACTTCAGCAAATGCAAACAAATTTGATTTTTCTAGTCGATAAACCCCAGACAGTTTTTTGTGGTGCAGCTGCAATGATAATGTTTTGCTTTGATATTTACTTTGGCAAGTGATGTGCTTTTCCAAACATATATCCTCCAATTATGTGAAATGAACACCAGGAATTGGCAGCAACTACCACCAACGGTGACAAGGTGAGCTTTTGGGATCACTTTTTGTCCGTCGTCCATGCGTCTGTGCGTAAACTTTTGCTTCAAACGACATCTCCTCCTAAACCACTGATCGGATTTTGACCAAACTTCACAGGAATGATTCTTAGGTAGTCCGGTTTCAAAGTTGTTTAAATGGTTCCAGCCACAAGAGCTAAATATATATATTTTTTTACTGAAAACTTAAAACTTTAACCCAGGTCTTTGATATTTGGTATGAAGCTTCATCTAGTGAACCTCTACCAAGATTGTTCAAATTATAGCCTTGGGACCAAAAATGCCCCCGCCCCGGGAGCCTTTGGTTTTACATAGGCTTATATAGGGAAAATCATTGTCTCTGAAACCGCTAGGTGCAGGTCTTTCATATTTGGTGTGAAGCTTCATCTAGTGGACCTCTATCAAGATTGTTAAAATGATTGCCCTAGGGCAAAAAATGCCCCCACCCTGGGGCCCTTTGGTTTACCATAGGGTTATATAGGGAAAATATTTAAATTAAACATCTTCTCTGAAACCAAAAGGTCCAGGTATTTGATATTTGGTATGAAGCTTCATATAGAGAACCTCTACCAAGATTTTTAGGTTATAGCCCCGAGGCCAAAATTGTCCTCGCCCTGATGCCCTTTTGTTTACTGCAACAGTCATTTGTAACCACTGCCCCCATCCCACCTACGGGGATAGCGGGAAACAATAACTTTTCACTTTTCACAGCCATGCACGGGGTGGGGGGATCTTCTGCGTAAAAGGAGATCATAGGCACCGATGAAATGCCTTATATACTCACCGGAAATAGAAACTATACACTCATTTTTAAGTTGTCACTGGCAAAACATTTTAATGAAATTTGAATATCAATTGTATAAAGTGTCATCAGTGGCATGTATGCTTTATCGAATAAAATGTTTAATGATAGCTACGATTTATTGGGTAAAGCCACAGGTTCAAAGCAAGGGTTCAAATCTGGCTGTTCAAGTTTCCATTGAGTCAAACATTTTGTGTCGCGAATGTGATTCCCATTTTCACCAGTTATTACGCATCATCTAACATTGGGAATAGTGCTTACAAAATGAAAAATTTTCACAACGGCTGAAATGTTATCGGCGTTTAAATATTGGGCCAAGCCACCGCAAGTGAGCGAAAAGTATGGCATGTCTGATTGCGGTTTTTGTTTTTATCAATATTTAAGACACAGCTGAAAATGCTAAAACGATTGAAGGCACTTTTGGGTCGATTTTTGCCTTGAAACATTATTTTGAAAATTTCGCTGAAAAAAAGCAGTTTTTGAGATTTTAATAGAATGTTTATTTCTCAATAATTTTTAGATGTTATGTTATTTTTTTATTCCTTGCTTTTCACTTGTTACCTATACGTAAAATGTTCAAGTCAAAATTTGATTACAATCATATTTTGTGCAAAAAATACACTTTTTTACATTTTCCCCAAAAACTTTTATTTTGAACGCCAGATTTTCTTTAAATTGTTACAGGATTCATGTCTATCGTTAGTCAAATCCTTAACCAGAAATTTTCAACTGAGTTATCCACTTGTTTTGTCAGGCGGGACAATTTAAAAGTGTATAGTTTCTATTTCCGGTCAGTATAGATATACAGCAACAACAACAAAATCTTTAAAAATCTTCTGTGAAACTGCAAGGCCCAGGTCTTTGATATTTGGTGTGAAGCTTCTTCTAAATCTTCTTCTCCGAAACCGCATGGCCCAGATCTTTGATATTTGGTGTGTAGCTTCATCTTGTGGATCTCTACCAAGATTATTAGCTCCACCAGCGGGGCTATTGTCATGGCCCCCTGTCCGTCGTGCGTCCGTGCGTCCAGTCGACCGTGCGTTACCTTTTTTCTTAAAACATCTTCTCCTCCTAAACTACTGGGAAAATTGTAACCAAACTTCACAAGAATGTTCCTTACATAGTCCTCTTCTAAATTCCTTCAAAGAATTTTGTTACACCCAGAACTCTGTTTGCCATGGCAACAAAACCACAAAGAAATAAAAATCTTTTAAAATCTTCTCCTCCAAAACCACCCGTTAGATTTAATTTTTATTTTGCATTAATGTTCCTTGGGTTGACCTATTTCAGACTCCTTGAAGAAATTTTGATCCGACGAAAAACATGGCCGCCATGGGCGGGGCTTATTTTCCCTATTTAACATATAGTGTAATGCTAAAACATCTTCTCCTCCTAAACTATTGGGCCCATTGTAACCAAACTTCACAGGAATGTTCCTTACTTAGTCCTCTTCTAAATTCCTTCAAAGAATTTTGTTACACCCAGAACTCTGGTTGCCATGTCAGCAAAACAACACAAAAAATTAAAAATCTTTTAAAATCTTCTCCTCCAAAACCACCTATTGGATTTCATTTTTATTTTGCATGTTCCTTGGGTGGACATCTTTCAGATACCTTGAAGAAATTTTGATCCGACAAAAAACATGGCCGCCGTGGGCGGGGCTTATTTTCCCTATTTAACATATAGTGTAATGCTAAAACATCTTCTCCTCCTAAACTACTGGGCCAATTGTAACCAAACTTCACAGGAATGTTCCTTACCTAGTCCTCTTCTAAATTCCTTCAAAGAATTTTGTTACACTCAGAACTCCGGTTGCCATGGCAACAAAACGACACAAAAATTAAAATCTTTAAAAATCTTCTCCTCCAAAACCACCTGTTGGATTTCATTTTTTATTTGCATAAATGTTCCTTGGGCAAACCTCTTTCAGATTCCTAAAAGAAATTTTGATCTGACAAAAAACATGGCCGCCATGGGCGGGGCTTATTTTCCCTATTTAACATATAATGTAATGCTAAAACATCTCGTCCTCCTAAACTACTGGGCCAATTGTAACCAAACTTCACAGGAATGTTGCTTACTTAGTCCTCTTCTAAATTCATTCAAAGAATTTTGTTACAAACTGAACTCTGGTTGCCATGGCAACAAAACCACACACAAAAAAAAATCTTTAAAAATCTTCTCCTCCAAACCCACCTGTTGGATTTCATTTTTATTTTGCATGAATGTTCCTTGGGTGGACCTCTTTTAGATTCATTGAAGAAATTTTGATCCGACAAAAAACATGGCCACCATGGGCGGGGCTTATTTTCACTATTTAACATATAATGTAATGCTAAAAAATCTTCTTCTGCAAAAGTACTTGTGGGATTTCATTGTAATTTGGCATGAATGTTCCTTGGGTGGACCGTTGTCAGATTCCTAGAAAAAAATTTGATCTTACAAAAAAACATGGCCGCCATGGGCGTAGCTTATTTTCACTATATAACATAAAGTGTAATGCTGAAAATATCTTCTTCTGCAAAAGTTCTTGTTTTATTTCATAGTTATTTGGCATGCATGTTCCTTGGGTGGACCTCTGTCAGATTCCTTGAAGAAATTTTGATCCGACAAAAAGCATGACTGCAGTGGGCGGGGTTTATTTTCACTATATAACATATAGTGTAATGTTTAAAAAGTCTTCTCTTCTTCAAAAGTTCTTGTTTATTTATTTATTTAAATGTACCTTCCTGTATCTGAATTAATCTCCTCCAATTTTGCTGATTATCACATATCTATAGAGGTCCACCTACAAAGTGTCATTCTACATATTCAAATTATCAGAAATTTCACTTGCCCATCACACTCGTGATAGAACTGATGTTTTCAACACAAACTCTATTTATACGACTTTATGTTTCAAGTTAAATTCAAAATACTGAGGGAGATTGATTTATTAGACCTAATTATCACAGTATGGGAGCGGAAGTGAACGGCCATTTGCGATTGAACATCACTTGCGATTTGTACAGTGGACGATCAGTCACTTGCGATATGACATTTTCACGTGGTATATCAAATATGTAAACACAGAAGCCATTAGCATGAGGTTTTGGCCATTGCTTTTATTTGTGTAAGTTGTCAATATATGTGTCATTTTATTGATAATGATTTCGTTGGTGTCATTGATCCTATGGGTGGAATTAACGATGGTGATCAGTTGACATGTGTTTCGCTGTTGCTGGCACACGTTACTAAAAAGTGGATTAAATGACGGATAAATATTTAGATGCCACTTTTTTAGTTTTCCTGACATCTTAAATAAACTATAAAGCCTACTGACCAAACGGATGTATACACTGATGTAAAATACGGCAGCTAAATCTTAACTTGTATTCCCATCACTTTAGATCAACTGAACGGTCACTTGACATTGGATTGAACGGTCGCTTGCGATCTGTAATCATTGGAGTTGAACAGTCACTTGCCAAGTTGAGCAGTGAAATTGAACAGTCACTTGCGATAGTGATTTCACACTTAACATGTTTTTTTGTGATTTAGGGTCATTCTAAGAAGTCTGATCAGATATTGACATCAAATAACCAAAGCACTTCCTTCTTATACGATTGGGACATTACTACTGTTTCATCAGCATGGTGTGGAACTCTTTTGAGTTCTGGAGAAATGTTGTTTAAAGGCATTATGGTGGCTTTCTTGAATACAGGAACGGAACGATTGTAGCAATTCTGAATCTCCATGTCACTCGACCCCTCCGTGCTTTCTAAAGATTCGGCTAAAAGCAGACCCCTAGGTTATAAAACTTTTCAAGTGAGCATGGAATTTGTAATGCTCATAAATAATAAAATACAAACAAATCAGACAATTGTCTTGCTCGGGTTACCACATAATGTCGTTCATCCTGCACATAAGTTTTAAAATGCCAACATTTGTTGGCATTTTAAATTTGTGAGCAGGACAAATTTCATGCTCAAGTGAGTTGAGCATGAAAAAAAGTTTTATAACATCGGGGCCTGATCTCGGTTCGGGAGATATCATTGAAAGAATGTTAAGCTGGCTGCCACGGTCGCCATCTTGCTTATTGGAACGGAACGATTTTAGCAATTCTGAATCTAAATTTTGTCACAATGTCTCGCCCAATGTACATGTATCAGCTTAATCCGACTTAAGCTCTGGAAGCTTTCGACAAGTGGACGACAACAGGACACGGTTTTCCAGGTTAGGTAATGAACAAGAACATACTGTCGAAATCTCAGTATGCCATACAGTACGTAGTCCCATCAGCTACAAAAATTAGCCGTTGTTTTCAGTTGGCAAATATAAAAAAAAAATCGTCTTTTTAAAACCATCTAACTACTTTTGGTTTGATTGCAGAACCTTGGGACACTTTTGGTAACAGAATATAAGAACAACCGACAGCAACTGATACACATTTATTCGTTATATCAGCCACAATACCATTACAAAATACAGAATTTGTTCAAATTCTCAGAGCTCAGTTTCATTGACTTGAGGACCGGCGACCCTTGGAGGGTGTTCTCGATTGTCATAAGCAAAATCATAAAAAAATGTGTGCGTGATTGGCATTTATTTTGCATATCAATCAACCAGTAATAAAAGATACAACAGGAGTCTTTTCTGTGCGCTTTAAAACAACAAAATCATCACGAAAACACGCCTATATAATTTTGCTCCCCTTAAAACCCACTTTTATATAGTAAAACTAGGGTTTACATGGGTATACATAATTTTTCTTATTTCTGCTCAAAACATAAATTGTGGGTACTCGGTAGAACCGACATAGAGGCAAGGCGGTTCTAACGAGTTCCCACAGTGTATGTTTTGAGCAGAAACATGAAAAAATAACAGATTTTTTTTTTCATCGAAAACTTTTATTTTTTGTTGGAGGAATCATTCCGTATATTTGAATAGGCGTGTTTTCGCAATGAGCACAACCAAAGTATTCTCCTAACCAGTAGGTATTCTTAAAGGAAAGGCAAAAGACAAGTAAAACAATTAACTGTGTGTGTGTGTGTGTGTGTGTGTGTGTGTGTGTGTGTGTGTGTGTGTGTGTGTGTGTGTGTGAACAAACGAAGGAAAAAAAACCACGTGTTTCTGACTGATAAAGTGCACTACATGTAGCTAGCAAGAGCTTCGCAAACAGGGCATTATACGCCCGTAGCAAGTGAATATTTCTTGGACTGCAGCCTCGAAACGATATGAACTGCTCCCCCATGCTATGGTCTAACTATATATAAAGCTTCAGCTTGATCAGATCTATATTTTAAGAGGACTGAGTTAGCCAGAAAAGAAGTATTTACAGAAATTTTCAGTGGGGCATAACTCTATTAATATTTGGTGGGACAAAACCTCGAAAACATATCGTACTTAATATCAAGTATCAGCTGGATCGAATTTTACCTGCAGCCACAAACAAAATGTTCATAAAAATTTTCAAAGGGGCATAACTAAATTACTATTTGGTGGACCGTATCCTCGAACAAAAATAATATACACTGCTAACTATATATCAAGAACAGAAATTTGCAGAGGGGCATATCTATTAATATTTTGTGAACCACAGCCTCGAAAACATATCCACCGTTCCACATCATGGTCTAACTATATTTCAAGATTTAGCTTCTCTGGATCTAAATTGCAGGCGGAGTTAGCCGGGAAAAATGTTTACAGGAATTTGCAAAGGGGCGCAACTGTGTTAATATTTGGTGGATGGTTAAACTCCATCACGAAAACAGGCCTATACAATTTTGACCCCCTATAGTTTATATAGTAAATATATATTATATTCTATATGGGGTACACATTATTTTTCTTAATTTCTGCCCTAAAATATAAATTGTGGGTACTCTTTAGAACCGCCTCGATAAAGGGTTTTCTAACGAGTACCCACAGTCTATATTTTGAGCAGAAATAAGAAAAAATATCACAATTTTTCGTCTAAGTTTTGTATAGTTTTTTTTTTTAGTTGGTAAAATTTACAGTGTATCTGTATAGGCGTGTTTTCGTAATGGAAACTTAACGCGCAACTACACATCACAGTCTCACTAACTACCAAGTTTTCAACAGGATCCGATGAAAACTATGGAAACGAAAAAGGTCACGGACGGGCGGTTTGACGGATACACAGCACAGATTCGGACAAACTTGCAACCCAGAATGTTGTCCCTCATGGACACATTGGTACAGACCCTACTACCGGGGTTCGCGCAACTCAGAACTTGACTCTGTACGTTCAGCCCCACAAGTGATGGTCAGCCATGGACATTGTGTCCGAACTTGTGCAAATATGATATTTGCAACCAACACCTATACCCCCCTCTACCCCGCTGGAAGTCATTAAAAATATTGACTAATGTGGTGCAACTCGCGAGTCGATTTACCCCCACACGTCCGGCCACTACATATAAATCAACTCACAACTACCCTCTCATGGGAGCCGGCCTCGTTGGCTCAGTCGGATGCGCGTCTGACTGGTGATCAGGAGGACGCGGGTTCGACTCCCGCCGGGGTCGGTAACATTCTTTCGTGGAGATTGATCATGAAATCTTTTCTACGGTCATTCTCTCCCTTCCGCTGATTCAAGAAGGGCAGTTGTCAGTTTCTGGCGAAAGAATGTGCACTGTACTGGTTAACCGCTTACGTATAAGCCTGCCCAGGAAAGTGTGGATAGGTAAACTGACCGGCTCAAAAATGACATAAATAGTGTTGACTGGGCCGTTAAACTCCAATCCAAACAAACAAACAAAACCCTCTCATGGGAGCGGACGGGCGGACGCCGACTCCATGACATAATACGACCGGCCTCGCAAGCTCAGTCGGATGCGCGTCTGACTGGTTGTCAGGAGGACGCGGGTTCGACACCTGGCAACAGTCTTTCGTGGAGATTGATCATGAAGTCGTTTCTACGGTCATTCTCTTCCTTCCGCTGAATCAAGAAGGGCTCAGTTGTCAGTTTCTGGCGAAAGAATGTGTACTGTACTAGTTAACCGCTTACGTACAAGCTTGCCCAGGAAAAGAGTGGATAGTTAAACTGTTCGGCTCAAAATGCCCTAAATAGTGTTGACTGGGCAGTTAAAACCCAAAATAAACATATATCTTTCCATCGTTTGTTTCTTAAAAATTTAGAAATTAAAGTTTAATGTCCCCGTCAATACAATTTAGGTCATTTTGGAGACATCGCTTCCAATTTTGTTGGACTTTTACCCGACTCTTCCCGTCGTTAACAATGGACGGATTACCGCTAGAGAAGGTGGTGTGATAGGGTAGGCTAAACTATATATAGTAAGTAACGAGACAGAGTCACGTGGTTTCTCAACCTGAAAACGACATTGCCTAGACAAAGACTAGATCTTTGGTGCATTTCGGAGTGCGTAGCCGCATTACAACACCATCTGTGGTAGGTACTTCCGTATTGGGCGCCGTTTTACTATTTAACCCTTATACAGTCGAACTTCAATGGCTCGAACACCTTTGGAACCTTGAAAATCTGTTCGAGGCAGGGGGTAGTTCGAGCCACAGAGGCTTACTGCCAGGAGGCATAACGAGGTACTTTTTGACATATTTTGGTGTCCTGTAATGAAAATGTATGCTGTGTGTACTCATTAGAATCGCCTCATCGAGGCGATTCTAATGAGTACACACAGCATACATTTGCAAGATAAAAGACGAAAGTCTCTATAATTATCTCGCACCATTTCTTATGTAGAGTACTTCCCTAGGGGCTAAAGAATGGGTTCGACTCAGCCATGGTAAACACGCTATCGATGTTCGAGCCATCGAAGTTCTACTGTATATAGATATCCAAAATTATTATGGATATCCATAATTCGAAAGGATAACTATAATTCGAATTATGGATATCCATTATTATCTACGGATATCCGTAATTATTTATGGATAATCATACTTTGAATTATGGGTATCCATAATTCGAGTTATGGATATCCATAAATCGAGCTGAATTAATGATATCCATAAATCGAAGAATGGATATCCATTATTCGATTCATTGACATCCATAAATCGAATTATGGATATCCATTATTCGGCTGATTTATGAATATCCATAAATCAAATTATGGATATCCATAAATCGAATTATGGCTTCCCATAAATCGATTTATGGAGATCATTAATTTAGATCTAAATATGGATATCCATAAATCGAATAATGGATATCCTTAATTCGAATTATGGATATCCATAATTCGGATGATTTATGGATATCCATAAATCGAATTATGGATATCCATAATTCTCCTCTGCAAATAAAGCTAATGAATAATGACTTCTCCCTTTGCAAAAAAAAAAAACAAAACAAAAAAAAAAAACAAAAAAACAATAAAATTCTACTATTCCCGTCAGGTTTCCGATTAAGGTGTGTAATTAAAGCCGGGATGGAGGTGGAGGTAATGTAGGGTAGGCTTAGTGGTGGCCTATGGTGTAGGAGAGGTATGTTTTGTTTGATTTGACGTTTAACGTCCCCTTCAATACTATTTAGGTCAGTTTGGAGACGTTGATTCCAATCAAGTCGGGCATTAAGCCTACATTGAGATGAAATGACATCTCAATCCCTGTCGCCCATTGACTCGCACGACTTTACTTGGACAGGCTTAGACCTTCGAAAGGGTTTACCAGTACTCTCAGCTCATGCAGCCAAATCTATTTCTCCAAGTCCCAATTGGCGGGGGCCAGGATATATATCTGAATCTGTCTGGTACTCCATACACCTCAAGTAGAGCATTACAGTAAAATCCCTATATTAAGACCACCTTTCGGACTGTTCAAAAGTGGCCTTAAGGCCACTTTTGAACATTCCCAAAGGTGGTACATAACCAGAGGACAATGTATGCCGAAAGCAGAAAAAAAATTGAATGAAGCCTTCAAAATAAGCTTTCTATAGCAGAATAGGTCTTAATTTTAGGTGGTCTTAATAGCGGAATTTCACTGTATATGGAAATATGTTAATACTATATACATTGGATTCATTGGGCGACAGGGCTTGAGATGTCATTTCATCTCAATGTCGGGTAAAAGTCCCACAAAATTGGAAGCAACGTCTCCAAAATGACCTTTACAGTGTGGACGGGGACGTTAAACCTCAAATCAAGCAAGCAAGTAATACTATATACAACGACCATATGCATTTTTCTCCCGAAAGCATGAACGGGTTGCTTGTTGGGATCATTATAATCTTACATCCGACTTATAGTGCCCTTAGGTGCGCAGTCCTCATACAAGCGATTCCAGAGGGACAGGACGCTTTGGCCGGAATTTCCAGATCTTACGACTGGTTCCTATTTAACTGCACACATGGCGGGCGTTCAGCGTATGGCGTTCGTTGCTTTGGAAGCCTTTCGGGATGAAAAGGCTGCACGGCAGAGGTCCGTTTGACTGGCCATCCTCTTCCCGCGATGATGAAGACCTTGACGATTTTGAACATTTTACAATAATAATCACGTTTCTTAGGGAGAAATCTTTAAACCAAAAGCTTTGTCTGTGATTTATGGATATCCATAATTCGAATTATAGATATCAATAAATCGATCTGAGTTATGGATATCCATATATCGATTTATAGATATCCATAAATCGATCTGAAATAATGATATCCAGTAATCGTTAATTATGGATATCCATAATTCGATTTATGGATATCCAAAATTTGAATTATGGATATCCATTTTTCGCCTGATTTATGGATATCCATAATTCGATTTATGGATATCTATAAATACGGATTAAATAGTAAAACGGCGCCCCATACTTCCGACCCTCACTGACTTAGAGACCCTTAAGATGCAGCTCGCAACAAATGTCGCCTGTTTTGTTGTCTGCTACTTAATTAAAGTCTATGCTGCAAATAATGTGGATCCAGGTCAGAATGCTCCTCCACGAGCAGTCTTAGAAGAGTAGTCGGATCACGGTCCAAGCTGTCTGCCTGTATGCAAAGCTGTTTTGAGATGCAGCAGAGGACGTAAACAGACGACATTTTCAGACGGATTTTTGGATTAAATCTTTAGTCGATTCGTCCTTTGCAATTTAGAGAGTGATAGATCTCCATGAAACTGCTTTCGGCACTTTCCGCAGGAGAGTCGTCTGTGTTTAAGTACAGCTAGAATATGATCTTTTTTTTTAATCCGTTGTGGCAAAGTCAATTTGACATTCATCGCACCTTGGTCGAGCTGATGGTCTGGTGCTGGCATCCTTGGTGGCTTTACACGAGTGCTTGAGCAATGATTTCCTGTACTGAAATGTCGCCTAGCAGTGACTGCATTTTTCTTTCAGTGCTGGATCATGCTTGGCCACGTGCCCCCTATGATTCCAAAGTGTGTTTGACTTTTGGTTGCAAACTACACATTCGTATTTGAAATTGTTCTGGTGGATATTTTTACAGTGAAGAGTTAACCCATAGCGGGACCTGAATGTCTTCCCACACTCGTTACAAAGAAAATGATCTGCCGGTTGACCTGCCTGACGTGTGTCTTCCGAATCCACGTGTACTTTCATATGACGTTTTAGATTCGATTTATAGAGAGTCTTGTATTCACAGATTTCGCATTCATGGTTATCCCCTGGGCTTTCAAATGACTCGTCTACACCATGTATCGTGAAAGACTCATCCATGACTGACCTGAAAAATAAAAGAAAGCAATAAATAAAGCGTATCTGGATTAGACTTTTTCTTCATAAATTTGTTTTTTGAATTGAGGTTAAAACGTCTCCATCAACACTAGGAAATTTTGGAGATACTGCTTCCCTTCCAATTTTGTAGGACTTTTAACCGACATTGAGATGACATGACTTCTCAAGCCCTGCCGCCCAATGAAACCAAACCACTCACACCACTTTGCCTGGGCAGGCTTAGTCCTTCTAAGCGGTTCACCAGTACTTATGCGTGGTCAGTTTCAGCTCTGCGTGGAAGCACCATTAAGCCTTTCTATTTCTTCAAACCCCGATGGACGGGGCGAATTTCTTTCATAGAGTGAAGCACAGAAAAATATATTTCATGACTGGCAAAGCCACCTATTTATCCCCGGACAGAATAAGTTCGGGGATATAATGATCATCAAGGCGTTCGTCTGTCCATCCCTACGCCCGCCCGTCCGCCCATCCATAGACAAAACCTTAAGATGGCCACAACTTCAATTACCTTTGAGACATATTGATGTTTCTTGTGAACGAGGTGGAGCAGACGTACCATGCGGAAGAACCATGACTCTAACTGACATGATATTTGAGTTATCTCCTCTGTCAATATAACATTTTGATCGCCTTGCGATTGCATTAATGTGAGGTCGGTTTCACCTCTGCCCGGAAGCTGAATGGCACCCTTTGTGTAGTCCATGCACGGTACTTGTTACAATTGTTTTTACGGTCCCCGCCCATCTGGGCTTGAAGGAATAGATGGGCTGCATGATGCTTCCACGCAGGTAAACCGCTTTGAGGATCTAAGCCTGCCCAGGCAAAGCGATGCGAGCCGGACCGTCAAATACCATAACACCTAGAGTCGTGGTTCTTGTGCAAACCGCTTATAGAAGGGAGTGCGGGTCGGACTGTCCCTGCATATAAACCATATTGGTTTGATTGGGCGACAGGGCTTGGGGTGTCATTTCATCTCAATGTCGGGTATAATTCCCACAAAATTGGAAGGAATGTCTCGAAAATGACTTATACAGTGTAGACGGGGACGTTGAACCTCAAATCAAACAAACAATTGTTTTTGTTTGATTCAGGATTTAACGTCCCCGTCAACACTATGGAGGTTATTTTAGACGTTGCTTCCAATTTTGTGGGACTTTACCCGACATTGAGGTGAAATGACATCTCAAGCCCTGCCGTCCAAACGAACGAATATGGTTAATGCAGTATAGCTTTTACAAAACTCTAGATCTACGCTGAGCCCATATTATACTGTGTAAAGTTATATACCAGAAATATGTTTTATACAATTTACTGTCTTTGGCAATATTCTAATTGCCAATCTGCACCCAGGATCCTGCAGACTGAAGTATGAAATGTCAAAGTTGCAAATGCTGCAATTTTGTCAAAAAGTGCTTTTTCATCCTTAAAATGGCACATGTGCAACTTGCTAGTAACATCATATCAAATGGAATGCTTGAAAACTGTTGGAGACGTTAAGCAGACAACTTTCCTACACTTTATAGAAGACTAACTGAAAAGTAACCCCAACATTTTGCTAACGATGGGGCAAGTTTTTTTAGCTCACCAGAGCCGAATGCTCTAGGCGAGCTTATATGATAGGCAGTGGTCTATCGTGGTCGAGAGTTTGATAATGTATAGTTTGTATAGCATGTACAAATATGACAGCAAATATGGGCTTGTACAAATGTGATAGCTGTTTTATGCCAGAGCTCTGCCGTTGGCCTCTTTTTTATGTGAAAGATTTGACTTATTATGGGCTTGTTGTTGCATATCTGCATTGTTGTGCAGAAATCGGACCACACTCACCTTGTCGTTGATGTCGCATAAAAAAATCGTTTGATCATCTGAACAGCCTACCAGTGACTCCATAGTATACCACTGGCCATGTGGTCTAATCAAATAAAATGTCTGATCGACATGGTTCCGAATAAGACATAAAGCATTCTCAACAAGCGAAACCACAAGCGGGAGACTTTTGCCTCTTTTCTCTTTTGCCAGAAAATAGGAGATGCTGTGATACATCAATACAGTATGAGTTAGAAGGGTGGAGATGGGGAAAAAGGTGCCAGTAAGCGAAAGACTTAAGCATATTCAGAATATCACCTGACAAGTGACCGTTCAAACTAATCGCAATTGACCTGTACAATCCCAATACTTACAAAAGCAAGTGACCTGAACAGCGTTTCCTTTCCCCTGTGTCATACTTTTAACAGTCCTTCGGTCTGATTTAGATTTTTGAAGATGTCTTTGATTTGTATTCAATCAGTGATAATTTTAGAAGACTAAAATGCTAAATATCAAAGGAAATGCTTCTTAACACACGTTTTATGCATATTTACACTTGTGTCAACCGGTTATGGCATTACGATAAACAAAGTGATCAACAATCTATCTCTTCTCATGCCATCCAAAAAATAACATATTTCTGTGGTTGGAATATGATAAAAACATCCATCTTACCAGCAAGACATATATATCGCATATAAGCGTTATGTTCGCAGAACAAAAATGAAATTACTTACCGTGTCGGCGAAAATATCATACCGCAAGTGACTGATCGTCCACTGTACAAATCGCAAGTGATGTTCAATCGCAAATGGCCGTTCACTTCCGCTCCCATACTGTGATTATACTACAGTGTCAACAGTTCTCCAGATCCCTGAGGGTTAAAATGGCTTAGTTGAAAAGGGAGGCATACCGAATCCGACGGAGGAAAGGAAAAAATAAATAAAAAAAATAAAAACATAAATAAATAAACACAAACAAGCCTGTTCATTTTTTAGCTCCACTGGCCAAAGGCCCGCGGGTCTTATGTTATATGTTATGGCCCTGTGTCCGTTGTGCGTCCGTGCGGTCGTGCATCCGTGCGTTAATGTTTTTCTTTAAACATTTCCTCCTTAACTACTTGGTCGATTGTAACCAAACTTCAAAGGAATGTTTCTAACATAGTCCTCTTCTAAATTCCTTCAAAGAATTTTGTTACATGCAGAAAAACGCAGGATTCTGCGAATTTTACGCCAACTTTTGCTGTTGTAGGCGTAAAATTCACTATCTCCGATTCTTATGTTCGCATGTTTTTATTGCGACATGCGTCCAAAATTACAGATGCGGTTAAATCAGAAGCTAATTTATGCCGCTTACGCAATACCAGTTAATGATCAAACGCGCCGCCGCTTTTTGTGATGAAAGCACACGTGCTACATATTGACAGGTATTTTTGCAAGATGTCGGTTTGCGGCAAGTGTTAAAAATGATTGTACCTTTTAATCTCGCCGCGCTAATACCTGTGTTATTACGGATTACGATTAATTAGTTTACTGATTGATGTAAGCATGAACCATCAACGGATTAACATTAGTCGGTAAAATTTCACATTTAAGTAAAGCAGGGTTACGGCGAAGACGATATAATTGACGAATTACCAATTTTATGTATTTTCGCGACTACACGATCGTACTTTTTATCGCTCTGTCAAAGAGTGAATCGATGTTTACTGGTAACATAAATGTCTATAATTCTTCAAAATGCAATCATTTTAACAATCACAGGCAGCAGACTTAGTTAGGATGCTTCCCCTACGTATTTGTTCACAAAATTATGAATTAGTGTCACGTACATGTACGTCCGAATTTGAAAGCACAAACGTGGCTGTATAGAATGCTTCTTTTCTGCATTATATCTGCTGTTATCCTAACACAACATGATTTTTATGATGTGGCATTATTTGGCTAGAAGTGTGAGAATAAATCGGACCGACTTTTTTTTTTGGGGGGGGGGGGGGTGTGGTGGGAAGAGTGGGTTCACTGTTCATCATTTTCCTAATATTTCTTCAAAACATCAGATTGTGGCTGCTTCTTAGACACATCAGTGAAATAGTTCTAACTAGTACCCACAATCTACATGTCAGTTATTCATATGGATGTGTAGCCTGATAATAAGAAATTTTTGTCTATGTTTTATGCACAATCAATATCAGAACTCCGATTTTTTATGTTGGAATCCAACTTTTTACCTGTGAATCCAACTATTTACAAGGAAGGATTCCTGGAATCCTGTTTTCAAAATCCTAGTGAGAGTTATGGCCATGGCCATGACCCCACATGACTGCCATGGCCATGCCCCTTGGCTCATTAGCTTTCAAAGACTTATAAGGGGAAAAGTTTTAAAAAACCTTCTCCTCCAAAACCGCTCAACTTAATGGATTTCATTCTTACTTTGCATGAATGTTCCTTGGGTGGGCCTCTGTCAGATTCCTTGAAGCAATTTTGATCAGACAAAAAACATGGCCGCCATGGACACGCCCATTGGCTAATTAGCTTCCATAGACTTATAAAGGGATCTTTTTTTTAAATCTTCTCCTCAAAACCGCTTAATGGATTTCGTTTTTAATTTTCATGAATGTTCCTTGTGTCTACCATTGTCAGATTCATTGAAGAAATTTTGATCAGACAAAAACATGGCCGCCATGGCCACCACCTTTGGCTCATTAGATTCCATAGACCAATAAAGGGAAAAACTTCTTCTCTGAAACCATAAAGCCTAAAGCTAAGACATTTAGTATGTAGCAAAGTTATGTGGTCACCTTCTTAGTCCTGCGAACTATGCCTCTGGAGTCCAAATTGGCAACGCCCCGGTGCTTAGTAGCTCCCATAGACTTATAATGAAAAAATCTTCAAACTTTTCTCCTCTGAAACCATAAGGCCAAGAGCTTAGTATGTAGCAACTTGAAGTATTCAACTGCATAAATCCTGCCAACCATGCCCCTGGGGTCCAAATTTGCCACACCCTGAGGCCCATAAGCTCCCGTAGACTTATACTGGGAAAAACTGACAAAAATCTTCTTTTCTAAAACCATCAGTGCCCAGAGCTTAGATATTTAGTATGCAGCAACGTCAAGTGGTCACTCAAATAGATCCTGCCAACAATGCCCCTGGGGTAAAAAAATGACCACGCCCAGAGGCTTATTAGTTCCCATAGACTTATAATAGGAAAAACTTAAAATAAAACTTCTTCTCTGAAACCATAAGGCCCAGAGCTTTAGATATTTCGAACGGAGCAATGCCAAATGGTCACTCACATAAATCCTGCCAACCATGGCTCTGGGGTCCAAAAATATAGAATGGACATTCCTTGGGTGGATCACTTGTTTTTTTTTACCCATTGAATGCGGGAAAATCCTAAATTGGTACCTTGGCAAACAGTGCTGGCCCAGATCAAACCCCACAGAACACCGTGTCTGATCAGGGCCTGCACTATTTGCTTGCATAATTTTCCATCAAAAACAGAAAAAATTGGTCTGACACCCCTTATATGACAAATGGACTGGTCCAACATATAGCAATAGAAGAGTCCACTAGTATACAATTGGTTAATGTAATAAAAATGACAATTGTCTGAAGTTAGCCAGTGGAGCGACAGGCCCTCTTGGGCCTCTTGTTCAAATTATAGCCCTTGGACCAAAAATGCCCCCGCCCCGGGGTCCTTTGATTTTGCAATGAAAACCTTTGAAAATCTTCTTGTCTGAAAGCAGAAGGCCAAGGTCTTTGATATTTCGTATGAAGCTTTGTCTTGTGTATTTCTACCCAGATTGTTCAAATTATAGCCCTGGGGCCAAAAATGGCCCGCCCCGGGGACCGCAAGTTTTATAAGGAAAACCTTTAAATATCTTCTTGTCTGAAACCAGAAGGCTCCGGTCTCTGATATTTTGTATGAAGCTTCACCTTTTAGACCACTACCAAGATTATTCAAATTATAGAGCGGGGCCAAAATGGCTCTCCAAGGAGCTCACTTGTTACCCTATGGATCAAGTGGGCGTTCCAGGGCCATCATGGCCAGCTTGATGGAAAACTGCAATTTTAGAACCAGAATCTGACCATTGGCTAGTTTCTTAAATTTCATTTGCAATGGCCACTCATGTAAGATCCTCTATGTAACATATAATATTGTGTAATATTTTCGCTAAAACAATGACAGCAGAATGTTTTCTGTAGAATCTATTTTCAACTGAATAAAGAGATCCTGTGTATATAAAAGCCTACATACGTGTATGTATATTGTGACTTCAAATGGAGATGTAAACAGAATTAGAACAGCATAACTCTCCTCTCAGAGTTAAGTGTTGGCTTTAAAAGTATGTGCTCATGAGACAGGTTATCACATAACGCCACTGTTATATAGTGGATAAACTTTAAAAAAAGGCAGATCATAAAACTCATATGAACACACCTGTAATGACACATGGTTACTGGCACGTAATATGACCCCGTCTATGATGGCCCTATGTTGCCATTTGAACTATTTCTGCGATAAAATACAGTTTCAAGACATAAAATGATAAATATAATCTTACACTCGTTGCTATTTCATATGAAATTAATGAAACTCCCTAAAGGCTCATTGTAAAAATTTCATATGAAATGACCACCATTGTAAGATCCTCTATTTATGCAATATTTGAGTCAATAGTTTTCATTATTTTTTTGTTTGATTTGAGGTTTAAGGTCCCCGTCAACACTGTAAAGGTAATTTTGGAGACGTTGCTTCCAATTTTGTGGGACTTTTACCCGACTTTGAGATGAAATGACATCTCAAGCCGTGTCGCCCAATGAAACCAATAGGGTTTATTAGCATGGACGGTCCGCCTCGCATCGCGGTTTCTGGACAGGCTTAGATCCTCTAAGTTGTTTACCAGTACTAGTGTGCGGGCCGGATCCAGCTCTGCATGGAAGCATCATGCAGCCCATATATTTCTTCAAGCCCCTATGGGCGGGTGCGGGTTTGTTTCAGTGTGGACCAAGGGGCAAAGAGTGTACACACAATAGAATAGAAAGAGCTTAAAGGAAATTTTTACACTGAGCATGATAAAAAAATCTATAACCATATGCAATCACATTTGACATGAAAATAACATCATCACTTATAATGACAGCATTTGTTCGCTAATATTTTGCCGTTATATTAAAGAATTGCCGTTTTAAAGAGTGCTATTGGCAAAAAAGGGGCCTGCTCTCCTTAATTACTCCAAGAAACAAATGTTTAAGATATAAATTTGTTAGAATCATCTTGGTGATTCTAACTAATATCTATATCATTTCTTACTTGGCGTATCTTAAGTATGGATTCGATATTGACATTTCCAACCTGATTCATGCCTGTGCCGATCAGGAAAAATGCTAAAGATTCATTCCCTTGAAATTGTCCTGATAACGCATTTTGTCATTAAAATGAATTGCTGGTACATGTATAAAGTGGGCTGACTGTAACATCATCACATAACAATCACATTTCACTGACATAAACATGAATATGTTGCAACTTATGATGACACTGAACACATTGTTGACTATTAGTGATATTGCAATGTCATTAGTCAAAATAGAAAATAAAAGTATGAATTATGGTGTTGTGAAGTGCCACTGATAAAGCAAATTTGAAAGCAGCCTGATAGATACAGTAGCTATACTGCTAAATTTTAATGCTGCCTGTTTATTGTAATTATTCTAACTTTTAAAAAATAGAGTTGCAGCAGTTACAGAAGGATCCAAGCCCTTATAAAAGCAGAGGACAATTTTAGAAGAAATATTGCTATTCTCCAGGTACATCACAAAAACTTCCATGGTGTAATTGGTAACATCTTCACTGTTAAAGTGAAAGATCTGGGTTCGAATCCTGGTGAAAGTATCAGTTGTAAAGGAGTATAGCACTGTGAGAACATCAGAATGCAAGAAAAATTAAACTGAGATACATGTATTTAGAAGGTGTAAGAAAGATAAGAAAGATAATTCAGATTTTACTTATTTATTGTTCAGTATAAGCTTTTGTTGTGAGTATTTGTTATTTGTCTCAATGAGGTGATTCTATCAAGTACATGTACTTATGTAACATACATTTTTATCCCCCGCCTGCCTTTGCAGGAGTGGGGCATATAGTGTTTCGCCGTGATGTTACGTGCGTACGTATGTATGTCACGTTCGTAACCACCTCGGGCTGAAATGTCGAGCTGAAATGTCGAGCTGAGTGTCGAGCTGAAATGTCGAGCTCAAACCTCGGGCTCATAATTTTTTTATCTGTTGTGCTACAAAGTTGAAATTTGGTATGACATTTACTCAGACCAAGACCTATCAGTTCATTTTCAAGCTGACCCAGGGTCGTGCCCCTGGAAGGGCGTAGGGGTCAGATTGCGTAACAGGTCAAAATTGTCATAAAGGAATTTGTATGCAAAACTGTCAAAATGTCTAATTATCTTTAAAATTAATCAGATTCGAACACCTAAACCACATATATTATTGTTCCTTATGATATGACACATTCCATGACACAGACTTTGGGTCCCTATGGTCACCCCTGGGCCATGCCCTGCCCCCTTTGCTTCATTTAAGTCTTTATATCTCAGAAACTATCCATATCCCCACCCCTTAACCTATATATTATTGTTCCTTATGAAAAGATGCATTGACTGATACAGACATTGGGTCCATCCCGACACACATCCCCCCTCAAGATCAAGGTCACTGTTGCTATTTTTAGAAAAACTTTATCATCGCTCTTGCGCCTAAATTTCTTCACAAATTTCAATATAACTTCACACAAATGTTCCTTATAAGAAAATCTCAAGCGAATTCTACTTTCAAGGTCATGGCCTCAGGGTCAAGGTCACTGTGGCTATTTTTAGAAAAACTTCGTCATCGCTCTAGCGCCTACATTTCTTCACCAATTTCAATATAACTTCACACAAAGTTCCTTATAAAAATATCTCGAGCGAGTTCGACTTTCAAGGTCATGGCCTCAAGGTCAAGCTCACTGTGGCTATTTTTGGAAAAACTTTGTCATCGCACTAGCGCCTAAATTTTTTCACCAATTTCAGTATCACTTCACACAAATGTTCCTTAACAAAATATCTTGAGCGAGTTGTACTTTCAAGGTCATTGCCACAAGGTCAAGGTCACTGTGGCTATTTTTAGAAAAACTTTGTCATCGCTCTAGCGCCTACATTTCTTCACTGATTTCAATATTACTTCACACAAATGTTCCTTATGACAATATCTCAAGCGAGTTTGACTTTCAAGGTCAAGACCTAAAGGTCAAGGTCAATTTGGCTATTTTTAGAAAAAACTTTGTCATCGCAATAGCGCCTACATTTTTTCACCGATTTCAATATTACTTCACCCAAATGTTCCTTATGATAATATCTCGAGCGAGTTTGACTTTCAAGGTCATGACCTTAAGGTCAAGGTCACTGTGGCTATTTTTAGAAAAACTTTGTCATCCCTCTAGCGCCTACATTTCTTCACTGATTTAAATATTACTTCGCACAAATGTTCCTGATGACAATATCTCGAGCGAGTTCAACTTTCACGGTCATGACCTCAAGGCGAAGGTCAATGTGGCTATTTTTAGAAAAAAAATGTCATCGCACTAGCGCCTACATTTTTTCACCAATTTCAATATAAAATGTTCCTTAAAAAATACTACTTTCAAGGTCATGGCCTCAAGGTCAAGGTCACTGTGGCTATTTTAAGAAAAACTTTGTCATCTCTCTAGCATTTCTTCACTGCAGGGATTTTCCTTCCCTTCAGAATCAGGGACCAGGGGCCGCTGGTTTTGGGAAAAACAGCTGGCTAATATTTTTAGTTGAGAATTTAAATCAGCTGTAACTTTGTCAATTTTGGTTCAATTTTCATGAAATTTTATCAAAATGTAGCATAACATCAGAAATTGGGAAATTTGTTATAAAATTTGGGAATATCTGTCTCCAAACTGAGCCAAATAGGGGCCGATTACCGGCCCCAAAGTTGCACTAGGAAAATCCCTGCACGGATTTCAATATAACTTCACACAAACGTTCCTTATGACACTATCTCAAGCGAGTTCTGCTTTCAAGGTAATGACCTCAAGGTCAAGGTCAATTAGACTATTTTTAGAAAAACTTTGTCATCGCAATAGCGCCTACATTTTTTCACCAATTTCAATTTAACTTCACACAAATGTTCCTTATAAAACTATCTTAAGCGAGTTTGACTTACAAGGTCATGGCCTCAAGGTCAAGGTCACTGCGGCAATTTTTAGAAAAAAAATGTCATCGCTCTAGCGCCTACATTTCTTCACTGATTTCAATGTAACTTCACAAAAATGTTCCTTATGACAATATCTCGAGCGAGTTCGATTTTCAAGGTCATGACCTCAAGGTCAAGGTCAATGTGGCTATTTTTGGAAAAAAATGGTCATCGCACTAGCGCCTACATTTTTTCACCAATTTCAATATAACTTCACAAAAATATTGCTAATAAAAATATCTTGAGCGAGTTCGACTTTCAAGGTCATGGCCTCAAGGTCAAGGTCACTGTGGCTATTTTTTAAAAAACTTTGACATCGCTCTAGCGCTTACATTTCTTCACCGCTTTCAATATTAGTTCACACAAATGTTCCTAATGACAATATCAACGTGTTCCACTTTCAAGGTCAAGGTCACTGTGGCTATTTTTAGAAAAACTTTGTCATTGCTTTAGCGCTTACATTTCTTCACCGGTTTCAATATAACTTCACACAAATGTTCCTTATGACAATATCTCGAGCGATTTGGACTTTCAATGTCAAGGTCACTGTGGCTATTTTTAGAAAAACGTTGTCATCGCTCAAGCGACTACATTTCTTCACTGATTTCAATATTACTTCAAACAAATGCTCCTTATGACAATATCTCTAGCGAGTCTCACTTTCAAGGTCAAGGTCACTGTGGCTATTTTTAGAAAACTTTGTAATCGCTCTAGCGCCTACATTTCTGCACCAATTTCAATATAACTTCACACAAAATTCCTTATAAAAATATCTCGAGCGAGTTCGGCTTTCAAGGTCATGGCCTCAAGGTCAAGCTCACTGTTTTTAGAAAAACTTTGTCATCCCTCTAGCGCCTAAATTTCTTCACTGATTTCAATATAACTTCACACAAATATTCCTTATGACAATATCTCAAGCGATTTCGACTTTCAAGGTCACGGTTACTGTGGCTATTTTTAGAAAAAAATTGTCATCGCTCAAGCAAAATCATTTTTTCACCGATTTCAATTGAACTTCACACAAATGCTCCTTATGACAATATCTCTAGAGAGTTCCACTTTCAAGGTCAAGGTCACTGTGGCTTTTTTTTAGAAAAAACTTTGTCATCGCTCTAGCGCTTACATTTCTTCACCGATTTCAATATAACTTCACACAAATGTTCCTTATGACAATATCTCAAGTGATTTCGACTTTCAAGGTCAAGGTCACTGGATATTTTTAGAAAAAACTTTGTCATCGTTCTAGCGACTGCATTTCTTCACTGATTTCAATATAACTTCTCACAAATGTTCCTTATGACAATACCTGGAGCGAGTTCGACTTTCAAGGTCAATGTCACTATTGCTATTATTAGAAAAACTTTGTCATTGCTCGAGCGCTTAAATTTTTTCACCAATTTCAATAAAATTTCACATAAATGTTCCTTATGACAATATCTCGAGCGATTTTGACTTTAAAGGTCATGGTCACTGTGGCTATTTTTAGAAAAACTTTGTCATCGCTCTAGCACCTACATTTATTGATGGATTTTAATAGAACTTCACACAAATATTTCTTATGATGATATCTCGAGTTGCTTTGACTTTCAAAGTCATGACCTCAAGGTCAAGGTCACTGTAGCTATTTTTAGAAAAACTTTCTCATCGCTCTACCGCCTACATTTACTAACAGATTTTAATACGGACATGAACATGTCCGTCTATAGACTAAGAGGTGCAGGCGTTGTCATAACAACGTAATTCGCTTCCCTCATAAATATTTTTTGATGGTCAAATCACGTGAATTCTCGGTGAGACTATGCGAGACAACTTCTTGTGTATGGTTCACGCGTTCTCCTTCTTATAAAATGTCTGCCTTTCACACAGTCGGTCCCCAGTCTAGTACAACATTCATCTTTTACGATTCTTTTTTCTCCTTTTCTTATTTCAATCCGCTATATATTTGACGTATCCGACCAAATAAAAATAAATAAATAAAAACTGTAAATTCGGAATCTTCAAAAAACGTCACGATGACTGTTTCTCTATTATTGATCCATGTTGTAGAGACGCTTATTGCATTTTCATAGACAAAATTTCTGACAGTTGGCGCAAAATAAAAACATCTAGTACCGGTCTTCTATTCTATTCCGTTTACCTTCCGGCTGCGTTAATATTTGAGAAACTGCTTAGTTTTCGGTTATTTCCAGTATTTCCATGTTAGTTCCGACTCGCAGTGTGTGCAGCATGAAGTAATGCCTATTGGGGCCTTGCAATTTCTTTCTTTTCTTTTACTGCAACACCCTCACACGAGGATTACGTGCAGTTTTTCATTACATACACTCGAAAGCCTACATCGTAACTGGACAGAGGGGTTTGCAGTAAACAGAGGTAGATAATTTTGGTAGGGATCTTTTACTTGCGTAGGGGATGGTTCTCCCGATCCGAAGGACGGTGCACTTTGTGGCATTCATCCCTGCAATTGATGCCAGTGTAGCAGTTCGGACACCACAATGGTCTTACCGCTGCCCGGAATTCAACCGAGGGCCTATAGCATAATAGGCAAGTGCACTAAGCACAGGGCTGCCATGCTCCATAGGCAAACACAGTTAATTCCCGTTTTTTCAATCCATTCTTTGGATCGTTTATCTTGTCACTTTCTAATTTAATTGTTTCTTTCACGTTTGTATAGGAAGCCAGTCTGCACTGAGAGTATTGATTACTCCAAATTCAGGGTACCAGGTGATGAAAACTGCTTTCTCAGTTCGTTTTAAGTGCAGCTCTTAATGGGAATTTCTCCAGAATCATCATTACCGAAAATTCGCCCCCGGCCATCGGGCTTGAAGAAATATATGAGCTGCATGATGCTTCCACGCAGAGCTAAATCCGATCCGCACACGAGTACTGGTAAACCGCTTAGAGGATCAGGCAAAGCGGTGTGCACAGGTCGGACCGTCCATGCTTATAAACCCTATTGGTTTCATTGGACGACAGGGCTTTAGATGTCATTTCATCTCAATGTCGGGTAAAAGTCCCACAAAATTGGAAGCAACATCACCAAAATGACCTATACAGTATTAGTTTAGTTTAAATAGAGGTTATTCCAGTTTTCGTATATTAGTATATAAACTCAGAAAAATATATAACCGCAATGACTTAAGCATCCAATTTCGTAAAATCATTCTTCGATATAAAAAGATTGGGTACAACATGGATATTATACGACAGACTGCATGCATGGTAGTTAACCCAATCACGGTTGGCAACTTTGCTTCCCTCTTTAATTGCACGCCGGTGGGTCAGGCCTCAGATTCTATGACGGTATCAACGTAAAGGCTTATTGAGAATTAGAGAGATCTAATTCAAGGTAATGTTGGTTGATGCCTGATGCTCTGTCTCTGGTCGGGCCCATCGGAGTCTAACTATTGGTTTTCTTTTACTCCAGCATTTCAGTGGTTTCTTGCTGTCGAGTCCTCACCGTTGTCTCACCTCTGTGGTTCTTTGATTATTTGTGTTCACGGAGATGTTGCACTGATGAGTTAGGAGGCCTTCATGCGGACTGAACAAATTATTTGTCTAAATCGATGCGGAATAAAGGGCGAGGATTGTGGCCACGTAAATTCGATTTAAGTCCCCCAGTGGAAATCTTTCCACTGACCGTTCCAAGGCGGTTCTTCTATGGTGATTTATTTATGTTGTTTTTTGTTTCTTACTGTGTGTATCACTTGTGTCTTTTAATTTGGATGGTCATATGGCCATTTTGTGAGAAAGTAACTGTCCTTATGGCCTTCCTTTGTTTAGGTTTCCATTATGGTCTGGTCGCTTAATGTTTGTAGTTCTTTCCCTTTGGTGTCTTTGATAGGTGGAGTAAGTTCATTGTATCGATTCCTGATCTTTGTTTTACTTCTTCTTCTTATTGAAATACAGGATTTTTATCCTGAGTGGGTACACATTCGATAAACAAACGAGTGCATAGTTGAAAGCGTATATTACATTTTATCTTTCAATTTATTTTTATGGGTTTATTGACAGCATTTTCTTTTAACAGAAAACTTACGAGTATAACCCCATTTGGGGCCTCAGCCATTTACCTGTCAATCACACTGATGAATAGTTTGAATACACTCAGAAATCAATTTCCAAATTCATGATCAGCCGCCATTTTGTCTGGTATTTGTGAACGCGGGAAGGATAATTTTTCGCGTAATTCAGAGTTAATAATATTGTTTTGGAAATGTTGGAGTGGAAACTAGAATTAATGTTTTCATTTGATGATAAGGAATATATCCCCGATTAACTGAATCAATACCAAGGTAAGAAAGAAGAACAATTTGGTAATAATTTGCCTGATTCTCTACAGCAGATCAGCTGATTGGTCTATTTTTAATAGATGATTGTCTAATCATGAACGAAAACTGTGGCAAATGAGTATAATGGATGGCAAATTCAATTGATAGCCTTTCGTACAGCAGACTCATTGTCTGGATGAAGAAGAGAGCAGTTAGAGTCTGACTTGGGACCAACGGCGATACATCAGGACACATCCATAAAAGAAACTGGTTGCATGTCATTTGTAAACATTGTCAGTTAAAGAAGTGTTTCTTTGACATGCTTCTTGTGTACCCTTAAGGCAGCTAATTTGATTTGGATCTGTTCATAGACAACCAGATTGAGACAGATGTCCGTATGACCCTGAGAGCCCAGCACATGGATGGTAGATGTAGATGACTTGGTTAACAGATATAGTTGGCTAATCGGAGCTGACAGATTGATCGATTATCAGTCCTGTCACTGTGATCGATAATCCATATGTATATTGAACAGACATGCCTGAGCAAGCAGTGTAGACCCAGATGAGACGCCGCATAATGCCGCGTATCATCAGGGTCTGCACTGTTTGCCACTCATCCAGCTATTTTAGGCATAACTTTGGGTAGTAAATTGTACCTATCAAGTAATTGATTAATTGATTAAAAGCAAATCAGAAATGATTATAATTTTTGTGGAATTTATCGATAGATTAATCGATTATACGATTAATCGTGTCAGCCTTATAAACAGACAAACTTACTCCCAATGGGATCTGAACTCATTCATGATGCCAGAAAGTATTTGCAATTCAGATAAAGAGAAAAGATGGGAAAATGGGGATAATATCTTAGATTACTTGAAAAGATGTTATTGATACCTGTGAAATGCTATGTTGTGACTGTTCCAACAAGTGCCTACAACATTCCTTTTTAGCTCACCTGTCACGTAGTGACAAGGTGAGCTTTTGTGATCACTTTTCATCCGTCGTCCATGCGTGTGTCCGTAAACAATTCTTCCAACGACATCTGCTCCTAAACCACTGATCGGATTTTGACCAAACTTCACAGGAATGATCCTTAGCTGGACCCCTTTCAAAGTTGTTCAAATGGTTCCAGTCCATTGCACATCTAGGTCACAGGAGCCAAAAATAAATTTTTTCACTGAAAACTTGAAAAATCTTATTCTCTGAAACCACAAGGCCCTGGCCTTTGATATTTGGTATGAATCTTCATCTAGTGAACCTCTACCAAGATTGTTCAAATTGTAGCCCTGGAGACAAAAAATGCCCCCGCCCGGGGGCCTTTGGTTTTACAGAGGCTTATACAAGGAAATTTTTAAAAAAAAATCTTCTCCGAAACTGCAAGGCCCAGGTCTTTGCTATTTGGAGTGAAGCTTCATCCAGCGGACCTCTGCCAAAAATGCCCCCGCCCGTGGCCCTTTGGTTTTTTCTTAGGCTAACATGTATATAGAGAAAATATTTAAAAATCTTCCTCTCTGTAGCCACAAGGCCCAGATCTTTGATATTTGGTATGAAGCTTAATCTACTGGACCTCTACCAAGATTGTTCAAATAATAGCCCCCGGGCCAAAAATGCCCCCCCCCCGCACCGGGGGCCTTTGGTGTTACATAGATTTATAGAGAGAAAATCTTAAAAAATCCGAAGGCCCAGATCTTTGATATTTGGTTTTTTTCGTAGGCTGATGAGGCTTTATTAACCGAAACAACGTAGTATGACCCATCTTCTTTGTTATGAATGTTTTCATTGCTCTTAAAGGAACTCATTTTTGATTTTTATTTGCCTTCACTGCAGCTGGTGTTGTGCCGTGTGGCGGCCGTAAAACGTCTCCCCGTACATCAACCATAGTGCAGTTTATATTTTACTTTTTGTCCTTTGAGATCAGCGTGAATATTCTGAGAAATCAGAAATAAATTATTGGTTTAGACTCATATTCTAGACAGGTTTTTAATTATTTGGACCCCATTTTGATTTATATCAGTCTTTGAATCGACTGCCTTTTCGAAATTCGCAAAATTGCATTACGTTTCCTCTGGCTTTCTTTGCTGGATCATTACAGGGTCACTGATGAGGCTTTGTTAGCCGAAACTACGTAGTATGACCAATCTTCTTTGTTATGAATGTTTTCATTGCTCTTAAAGGAACTCATTTTTGATTTTTATTTACATGTATATAGGGAAAATATTTGACAATCTTCTTCTTTGTAACAACAAGGCCCAGGTCTTAGATATTTGATATGAAGCTAAATCTGCTGGACCTCTACCAAGATTGTTCAAATATTAGCCCTGGGGCCATAAATGCCCCCGCCCCGGAGGCTTTTGGTTTTACATAGATTCATAGAGAAAAAAAATCATTAAATATTTTTCTCTAAAACCGCATGGCCCAGATCTTTGATACCTGGTATGAAACTTCATCTAGTGGACCTCTACCTAGATTGTTCAAATCATAGCCCTGGGGCCAAAAATTCCCGGGACCAAAAATGCCCCGCACCGGGGGCCTTTGGTTTTACATAGGCTTATATAGGGAAAATCTTTAAAAATCTTCTTCTCTGAAACCGCAAGGCCCAGGTCTTTGGTATTTGGCATGAAGCTTCATTTAGTGAACCTCTATCAAGACTGTTCAAATTATAGCCCTAGGGCCAAAAATGTTGCCGCCCCGGGGCATGGATCTTCAATGGCATAATATAATTAAAATATTTAAAAATCTACTTCTGAAACCACAAGGCTCAGGTCTTTGATATTTGGTATGAAGCTACATCTACTGAAGCTCTACCAGGATTGTTCAAATTGTTACCCTGGGGCCGTATGACGCAGGTCTTTGATATTTGGTGTGTAATCGTTGTTGTGAGATTTTTAGCATCGTATTGTGATCTCATTTTTAATTTTCAAAATACAAATGAAGATGACAAGGTAGATCCCAAAACACAGAATACAAGCTTCCAATAGCGCATACGGGTAGATAACAAATTTAACATTACGTATAAAGAGGATCTTACACAAGTGGTAATTTCAAATGAACTTTATGCAACGAGCCTTCAGCGAGTTTAATTCATTTAAATGAAGAACTTTATGGAAGGAGCCTTCAGCGAGTTTTATACATTTTATACGAAATGACCACGAGTGTAACATTCTGTTTATCATATGACGATTTTAAATCGGATTTTATCGCTGAGGCAATTAAAACGAAAACAAAGTTCTAACTTGGTTTTCTTTTGCTCCAGCATTTTAGTGTTCTCTTGCTGTCGACTCCTCGCCGTTGTTTCATCTCTGTGGGTGTTTGATTTGTGTGTTCCCGGAGATGTTGCCTTCATACGGACTGAACACATTATTTGTCTAGATCGCGACGGAAGTAAGGACGAGGTGCGCTCGCGTAAAATCGATTTAAGCCCCCCCCCCCCCACACACACAGTGAAGTACGTTTCACTGACAGTTCGTTCCAAGGCGGTTCTTCTGTCGCGGTTTATTTTTGTTAAAGATTGTCTTTGAATTTTTGTATCATTTTGTTGGCTATTTTGTGGGACAATAACTGTCCTTTTGGCTTTCCGCTGTTGGCGTTTCCATTCTGGTCGTCTTACATCATGATTGTGTTTCTTGCCCCTTGGTGCTTTTGATGGGATGTGTGCGTGTAAATTGTATCTATTCCTGGTCATTGCCTTCACTTCTATTTTGAAATGGATGGCGTCATGACGTTTCGCGCCTGTAACCGTGTGCTACTACTACACATACCAGACTTATACGGACACGACCGTTATCAGTGCTGATAATTAAGGGAACTAACGCGTACAACATAGATATAAATGGTAATCTCCCCCAAGGCCTCATGGTTACCTAGGTGAAATCGGAACGATATTGGGCCATCAGTATGAAGTCTGAGGACCGCTTTTATTTTATAGGTCACTGTTCTAAAAAAGAGATAGTGTTATAACGTAACTTCGCCGCACCGCCCATCGGGGCTTGACGAAATAGATAGGCTGCATGATGCTTCCACGCAGAGCTTAATCCGACCCGTCACACGATTACTGGTAAACCGCTTAGAGGAACTAAGCCTGCCCAGGAAAAGCGGTGCGAGTCGAAGAAAAAAGACTGAATAAAGAATATTGTACATAAATGATAAATTAATTACAAATTGTCAATTAGTACATTGCAGGCGTAACATAGTCTTTGTTATTGTTTACCGTAGTGGCAACCGCTGCCCGCTGATTGCTATGGTAAACTGGAAATAGAAAAAAGGGGGTAGTGTATTTCATTTTTTAAAATAACCAAATTATTTTCATTTTTATTTCACAAAATTTATATAGATGTGTTCACAATAAATTTGCAATTTTACTCCAGCTAGTACAGAAAAGAAATAACAATTTACAAAAACGTTATGAAAATAAATTCATCAGTTTTTGTCGCTGTATTCAGTGGTTTTACTATATATTAAATACATTTAGAGGGTACTTCCAAATATATGTAAAAAGGACTAAAAAGTTGTTCATAAAATTTCATTACAAATACATGTGGATATTCGAAAAAGAATGTAAAACCACGAGCCTTTTGCACAGAAAAATATTCTTATATGTTTTAATTTTATGGGGCAATAATTATCAAGTTCCTATATAAATCTATGTATTAACTTTAACCGACAGCAGTTACCTGGATGTCCGTTAAAGTTCGACATGTATGCTTTTTATGTCATGGCGTTATCCACTAAATAACAGTGACGCTATGTGATAAATAGAGGATCTTACATGAGTGTTCATGCATTATTGAATTTATTAAACGAGTTGAGGAAAAGGGATAAAATGCGCGGATTTGCCGAGCATTTTATCCCTTTTCCTCAACGAGTTTAATAAATTCAATAATACATGAGCACGAATGCAAGATTCTATTTATCATATGACATTAAAAGCGCATTCTATTCACAATTGTTTTACAAAAATATCAATATTCCGCCATTAGTAAACGCGACGTCGTTAAGGACGTCGTACATGTAACGTTACGGGACGAATCTACCTAATTTGCATATTTAATCCACTAGTGGATTATCGAAAATATTACATGGCGTTATTACACTCTCAGACGCGACGTCATATGATAAAATGAATGTACACAACGGGAAGCAAACCAAACAGGGTCCAGTCCATTAGCTTAACAAGCTCGTTGGTTGTTAATATTTTAACTGCTCTAGGAAGAACAATATTTTATACTCTGGTATTTTTGCTAGAAAAAATATGTGAGTAGCTTGAGGAAAAACAAATACGATAGTGCATCAAACAGGGCTTGATTTGTAAACGTCTGTAAATTTTGGATCATTTCATTACGACAACATACCCGTGTGACATGGTGTATTTTACATCTACAAAAAAGGATACTTTGTTTATGAAAATCCTTGATATTGTACTTATTTATAATGTAAACATAGGTTGTGAGTTGTTCTAACGAGTACCCACAACCTGTGTCTTTTAGCAGAAACAAGAAAACTAATGTAAACTGCCGTAACCAATTATCACTATATAAAGTGGGGTTAAGAGGGTGTTCATTTCACGAGCTTGTTCACAAGATGATTTGAAAAAAAAAGAAAAACAAAAAACACACACAAAAAAAAAAAAAAAAACACACACACAAACAAACAAGACTCACAGCCTTTGTAGTTAACATTTTCTTATCGTTTGCGATCAATGAATTCATTGTGAAATGTTGAAAATATCTGAGGGTCACTGATGAGGCCTTATTGAGCGACACTAGCTTATCTGATCCAGAAAACTTGAACACTCCTGTGACTCCATACTTTTCAGTTCTATGGTGTATTCCTTGTTTCCAAGTAGTTTAGGGCTTAGTACCAAAGCGTTAATCCAAAATCATTAATCCATAGACAAAATGGCAAATATCAATATTCAGATCAACGGACATGGACTCCAGAAGAGTGTAATCAGGCGTCCGCGGATAGTAAGCATTACTTGGTTAGCAAGCTTCGCCCACCATGCCCATCGACCCGAACGAAGAAAATGAGTAAATGCCGAGAAGGGTAAGTGTGAGATTTTGGAAGTCTTCCTATGGCTTTCCAAAGGAGTACCCATTCATAGAACATATTCGAACCGTTACCAAGGGTAACCAAGATAACCACCGCGGCTTTCAAACCGCAATTACAAGGCTTAACATTCTTGATCTAAGTATATATTATTTACAACGTATGTCCGTTTTGTACGGGACCCGTGAAGGGACATGCTTTTTAATATGTTGTGCGAAGAAGACATAAAGTTGTGCGAACAAGATATTATCTTATGCGCACAAGATAATATGTTGTGCGCACAAGATATTATCTTGTGCGGACAACATAATTTATCTTGTACGGACAACATATTGTGTGCACAAGATAATATCTTATTCGCACAACTTAGTATCTTGTGGGCACAAGATCTTTTCTTGTTTGCACGACATATTATCTTGTTCGCACAACATAGATCTTGGGAAGTTGTGCAAACAAGATATTATCTTGTGCACAAAACTTATATAAAAAAATCATGTCCCTTCCCGGGTTCCGTAGTTTCGTCTCAGCTGCGATCAGTGAGACATATTTATAAACATTAAGAAAAAACGTAAAATTTACCGCCAAAAAAAATAAAAAATTTCAAAATGATGAAAAATCGCATTTTTTTCTAATTTCTGCTCAAAATATAGATTCTTGGAATACATTTAAAGCGCCTCATTCATGCGATTCTAACGAGTACCTACAATCTATATTTTAGAGCAGAATTAAGGAAAATAAGGTTTACCCCTGTAAACCCCAGTTTTAATATATAAAAGTGGGGTTCAAGGGGGTCAAAATTATGTAGGCTTATTTTCGGGATGTTTATAAATAAATAAGTTCTGAATAGTTAGATCCTTTGGAAGCAAAGAATACACCAAACGTAGGTTCTTCTTAAACGGGATAAAATTAGCCGCTGCACCATTGATGATAACATGTGACGATGATATATTTACAGCCATGGCAGCATCTGAAAAAAAAACCAAAAAAAAAAAAAAAACATATAACTTCCAGTGTAAATAAACATGATAAACACTTGTATTTTAAGATATAATATCTTGTTACATTTTGAATTTTGCAAGTCTCGTTACTTTGGACATCTCCTTCCTGATGCCCGGGATTGGCTCGGTACGGGACGCCTACAAGTCCTAGGGTAGGCACCTATTGCCTGATGACTCAAGTGGACCAGTCTCATGAGCTACGTCGGTCGATGTGTGCTCGGAGGGGAATGTGCTGTGATTGCAGGGTCTTGTCCATCATCCGTTTCGGTTTCAGAACTTTGGCGTTGAGACACACTGATGAAGATTAGTTATCTGAAAGGCCTAAATTTGTATAGTTACGCCTTAATCTTAACTGGATGGTAAAATTAACGATAACTGCACACAGACTATGCAATTCCACATGCTTTGCCTCACCAGGGACACGACAGTTAAGCAACGTTGTATCAACGTCGATGCAATGTAATGACGTTGCATCGCCGTTGATACGACGTTCTTGCATAAATACCTATGTGCATGGCTGTTTGAAGAGTTTATATGGAATTTATATAGAGCTTTTGGGCATTTCCGACAATATTTGCTGTCGGAATCGTAAGTTATGCAAGAACAACGATCTCCATGGTTATTTCATTGCATTAACATTTGCCGGATCCCTCGGAAAATATTTGAACATTCGGCCTCATCTTCGAACAGCTTCATCGGGACGCGGCGACTGTTAATGCATGAAAAACCCCGGTTGATCCCTATATTCTTGCATAATACATATGCGCATGGCTGTTTGAAGCCATTGTCAAATGGCCCGAAAGCCGTGCTCAAACAGCAAAAACCATGTTCAAATCATGAAATTCGCGTGCTGTTTGAACATGGATTTTCAGCTTTTGATATCACAAGACGGGCCTTGCTTTGTTTATGTTACGTTGAGCGACGTAACGTCATCGCCCCGAACGTAGCGTTTTAGGGTTCTATGATGACGTCAGATGGTTACTGCGTAACAACGTCATTGTAAACAACATTCTGAACTGGCCGCCATGTTGGTTTGCCGGTCGCATTTGAAGAGTTTATATGGAGTTTGTATTGACCTTTTGGGCGTTTTCGTAAAAATTTGCGGTCGGAATCGTAAGTTATGCAAGAACAACGATCATCCATGGTTATTTCATTGCATTAACATTTGCCAGATCCCTCGGAAGACATTTGAACAATCAGCCCAGCGGCCTCATGTTCAAACAGCTTCCTCGGGACCCGGCAAATGTTAATGCATGAAAAACCTTGGTTGATCCCTATATTCTATGCATGTTGGCAGTTTATAAGATACGAGTCAGGCGTGGTGCAACAGCTATGAAATGTATCTGACAACATTAAAATTTGAAACATACATCAACGCAGCGTGCAAATAACGTCCATGCAACGCTGGATCAGTGCCGATAAAACCCGCGACGTTGCACCGCGATCGATACGACGTTTACGTCCTAGTGCAACACAAGTCCTGTAAATTATCAATGGTTGTTCTCATATTATTAAATATGAATAAACCAAACACGTATTACGTCACGACGTTGTATCGATAATGATACGACGTTCCAGGCTTTGTGCAAAGCATACGGAACATCCGTAATTTACCTGAATATATAAAACATCAATAGAAAAGATGGACACAGCATGACGTCGAAGCAACACTGCATCAACGCCGATGCAACGCCATGACGTCCCAATGCCGCCGACACAACGTTCAGTAATGGCGAAACACCTACGAAACATCAGTGGGTGATCTCATAATACAAAATATGATTCAAGCAAATGGGCACTGGCATAATGACGTCGATGCAACGCTATTTCGCTGCACATATACATTCCAGTGTAAATACACATGCTACACACTTTATTTTAAGATAAACTAACGATCACCGCACTCAGACTATGCAATTGCACATGATTTACCATCACTCAGATTTACGGGGTAGAGCTAGGACTGGTCGACCCAGAGTCAGGATAATGTGACTGGGTGTGGTATCATGTAATGTGTCTGGGACATTATACTTCATTGAGGCAGCACTTTAAAAGTGAGCATTGAGCTCCCTGTCGCAACCAGACACCGTCGTGATATGACTGAAAAACCGTTTAAAGCGACGTTAAACCCGAATTCACAACCACACACATACCTTATGACTAGAAACATAATAGCAAATCTGAAACAAAAAACATTCAAATTCCTTCCGCCCCCACCAATCGGGGCTTGGAGAAATAGATTGGGCTGCACGATGCTTCCACGCAGAGCTGATACCGACCGCACGTGAGTACTGGTAATCCGCTTAGAACGTCTAAGCCTGCCCAGGAAAATTGCTGCGAGTCGGCCCGTCCATGCTTATAAACCCTATTGTTCCATTGGGCGGCAGGAATTCAGATGTCATTTCATCACAATGTCGGGTAAAAGTCCCACAAAATTGGAAGCAACGTCCCCAAAATGACCTAAATAATATTGACGGGGACGTTAAATCTTAAATCAAACAAACAAACAAACATATAAATACCAGTGTAAATACACATGATAAACACTTGTATTCTAAGGTATAAAATATTTACTGGATGGTAAACTAACGATAACTGCACTCATACTATGCAATTGCACATGATGTACCATCGCCTGTGTATTTTTAGTAAAACACAGGGTTAGAATAGTGTTATAGTAATAAAAGTGGTACATTTGACTTTTTTTAACGTTTCGTTACATCGCTTTAATCTGTCAGGAGGGTTGTTAAGTAATTTGGCCGACATCAAAACTGATGAGGAGTGCGCCAAGGCTCGGGGATATATTGCGATCAGCCTGGGGTCTATCCGTCCGTCCGTAAACAAAACGTTGTCATAGCCATAACTACATTATCCTTTGAGATATATTGATGGTGCTCGGTACAATTGTGCACGAGGTTGCGTAGGCGTGTCATGCCCAAGAACAACAACTCTGAATACCATGCTATTTGAGCTATCTCCCTGACAATATGACCTTTGGATCGCCATTACTCCGATATCCACTGAGATAAACGAATGGTACTTGATGCATTTTTTATTGTGCACGAGGTTGAGAAGGGATGTCATTGGCAAGAACCAACATCTCTTGGCGCCGTGGTATTACAGGTATCTCCCCAGACTCTATAAACTTGTGACCGCCATAACTCTAATACCCTTTGCGATATACTGATGGCCACCAAGTTTGCTGTGTGTGTTAACGAAGGCCAAGACAAGCTTCCTACGCTATACTGGTTACCAAAACTTCATAAAAAACCTTACAAAGCACGGTTTATTGCAAATTCTAGTTCTTGCACTACCACTGAACTTTCTAAATTATTAACTTCCTGTCTTACTGCTATTAAAACGCATGTAATTAAATATTGTGATAAAGTCTTTGAAAGATCAGGAAGAAATCTGTTTTGGTCTATAAAAAATTCGAATGAGGTTTTAAATAAATTGAAATCTAGACAGTTTCGTGCTTCTCGTCTGTCTACCTACGATTTTTCCACTCTTTACACAACACTTCCTCATAATCTTATAAAAGAAAAGCTTAATGATTTAATTGAATGGGCTTTTCACAGAGAAGATTCTCTCTATCTTGCATGTAATGTCAGAAAAAATGCATTTTTCACTTCTAAAGAGCATAAGAATTATACACTTTGGTCATGTCAGAAAGTGTGTGATGCCCTCACCTTTCTACTTGACAATATTTATATTAGATTCGGTACTAAGTTATTTAGACAAATTGTGGGTATTCCGATGGGTACTAATTGCGCACCTCTTGTGGCTGATCTGTTCTTGTATTGTTATGAAAGAGACTTCATGTTGTCGCTTTCCATTGATAACCAATCTGAAATTATTGAAGCTTTTAGCTCTACTTCTAGATATTTAGATGATTTATTAAATATTGATAATACCTATTTTGATGGTTTGATCAGTCAGATTTACCCCCTAGAACTTCAGTTAAATAAAGCAAATTCTTCGGATACCGAGGCCCCGTTTTTGGATTTACATCTATCTATTGTAGATGGATTTGTTTCGTGCAAAATTTATGATAAACGCGATGACTTTGATTTTGAGATTGTAAATTTTCCTTTTTTGGATGGTGATGTTCCTCGTGCGCCATCCTATGGCGTTTATATTTCGCAATTAATTCGATTTGCTAGCGTGTGTAGTCATGTAACTGACTTCAACACTCGTAATAAATTATTAACGGCTAAACTTCTTAATCAGGGTTATCGGTACCATAAACTACGCAAAACCTTTTCAAAATTTCATAGACGCCATTCTGATTTAATTTCAAAATTCAATATTGGACTTAAATCTCTTCTGCAACAAGGTCTATCGGAACCCGAATTTTATGGTGACTTAGTATATAAATTCAGAAAAATATATAACCGCAATGACTTCAGCACCCAATTTCGTAAAATCATTCTTCGATATAAAAAGATTGGGTACAACATGGATATTATACGACAGACTGCATGCATGGTAGTTAACCCAATCACAGTTGGCAACTTTGCTTCCCTCTTTAATTGCACGCCGGTGGGTCAGGCCTCAGATTCTATGACGGCTCCAACGTAAAGGCTTATTGAAAATTAAAGAGATAATGTTGGTTGGTGCCTGATGCTCTGTCTCTGGTCGGGCTCATCGGAGTCTAACTGTTGGTTTTCTTTTGCTCCAGCATTTCAGTGGTTTCTTGCTGTCGAGTCCTCACCGTTGTCTCACCTCTGTGGTTCTTTGATTTCTGTGTTCACGGAGATGTTGCACTGATGAGTTAGGAGGCCTTCATGCGGACTGAACAAATTATTTGTCTAAATCGCGACGGAAGTAAGGGCGAGGATTGTGGCCACGTAAAATCGATTTAAGCCCCCCAGTGGAAATCTTCCACTGACCGTTCCAAGGCGGCTCTTCTGTGGCGATTTATTTATGTTGTTGTTTGTTACTTACTGTGTGTATCACTTGTGTCTTTTAATTTTGGATGGCCATATGGCCATTTTGTGGGAAAGTAACTGTCCATATGGCCTTCCTTTGTTTAGGTTTCCATTATGGTCTGGTCGCTTAATGTTTGTATTTCTTTCCCTTTGGTGTCTTTTATGGATGGAGTAAGTTAATTGTATCAATTCCTGATCTTTGTTTTACTTCTACTTGGTACAATTGTGAGCAAGGTTGAGTAGGCGAGTTATTCATAAGAACTACAACTATAGGTGCGTTTGTGTTTGAGCTATCCCCATTTGTGACGGCCAAAACTCCATTACCCTTCGAGGCATATTGATAATGCTCGATACAATTGTGCACGAGGTTGCCTAGTCGTGTCATGCCCAAGAACTACAACTCCGGGTGCCATGATAGTTGAACTATCAGCCCTGAAAAGTAGAAGTAAAACAAAGATCATGAATCGATACAATCCCATCAAAGACACCAAAGGGAAAGAAACACAAACATTAAGCGACCAGACCATAATGTAAACCTAAACAAAGGAAGGCCATAAGGACAGTTACTTTCCCACAAAATGGCCATATGGCCATCCAAAATAAAAAGACACAAGTGATACACACAGTAAGTAACAAAAAACACCATAAATAAACCGCCACTGAAGAACCGCCTTGGAACGGTCAGTGGAATGATTTCCACTGGGGGGCTTAAATCGATTTTACGTGGCCACAATCCTCGCCCTTACTTCCGTCGCGATTTAGATAAATAATTTGTTCAGTCCGCATGAAGGCCTCTCAACTCATCAGTGCAACATCTCCGTGAACACAAAAATCAAAGAACCACAGAGGTGAGACAACGGTGAGGACTCGACAGCAAGAAACCACTGAAATGCTGGAGCAAAAGAAAACCAACAGTAATACTCCGATGGGCCCGACTAGGGACAGAGCATCAGACACCAACCAACATTACCTTGAAATAGATCTCTCTTATTCTTAATAAGCCTTTACGTTGGAGCCGTCATAGAATCTGAGGCTTGACCCACCGGCGTGCAATTAAAGCGGGAAGCAAAGTTGCCAACCGTGATTGGGTTAACTACCATGTATGCAGTCTGTCGTATAACATCCATGTTGTACCCAATCTTTTTATATCGAAGAATGATTTTACGAAATTGGGTGCTGAAGTCATTGCGGTTATATATTTTTCTGAATTTATATACTAAGTCACCATAAACTTCGGGTTCCGATAGACCTTGTTGCAGAAGAGATTTAAGTCCAATATTGAATTTTGAAATTAAATCAGAATGGCGTCTATAAAATTTTGAAAAGGCTTTGCGTAGTTTATGGTACCGATAACCCTGATAAAGGAGTTTAGCCGTTAATAATTTATTACGAGTGTTGAAGTCAGTTACATGACTACACACTCTAGCAAATCGAATTAATTGCGAAATATAAACGCCATAGGATGGCGCACGAGGAACATCACCATCCAAAAAAGGAAAATTTACAATCTCAAAATCAAAGTCATCGCGTTTATCATAAATTTTGCACGAAACAAATCCATCTACAATAGATAGATGTAAATCCAAAAACGGGGCCTCGGTATCAGAAGAATTATCTTTATTTAACTGAAGTTCTGGGAGGTAAATCTGACTGATCAAACCATCGAAATAGGTATTATCAATATTTAATAAATCATCTAAATATCTAGAAGTGGAGCTAAAAGCTTCAATCATTTCAGATTGGTTATCAATGGAAAGCGACATTATGAAGTCTCTTTTATAACAATACAAGAACAGATCAGCCACAGGAGGTGCACAATTCGTACCCATCGGAATAGCCACAATTTGTCTAAATAACTTAGTACCGAATCTAATATAATATTGTCAAGTAGAAAGGTGAGGGTATCACACACTTTCTGACATGACCAAAGTGTATAATTCTTATGCTCTTTAGAAGTGAAAAATGCATTTCTGACATTACATGCAAGATAGAGAAAATCTTCTCTGTGAAAAGCCCATTCAATTAAATCATTAAGCTTTTCTTTTATAAGATTATGAGGAAGTGTAGTGTAAAGAGTGGAAAAATCGTAAGTAACCAGACTTGAAGCACGAACATGTCTGAAGAATAACCTTGTGATCAACATAACTCATGCTTTTGAGATTATTGATGGTACCTGGTACAATTATGCACGAGGTTGATAAGGCGCGTCATGCCCAAGAACAACAACTCTGGGTGACATGACATTACAGTTATCTATCCTCATAACCTTGTGGTCGCGGTATCTCCAACATCCTTTGAGCATTATTGATGGTACTTTGTACAGTTGTATATGATGGTGAGAATTTGTGTCATGAGCAAAAACCGCAACTCTGGGCGGGACGTTATTTCAGTTATCTCCTCAAAATATTTTTGGATCGCCAGAACTCAGATACCCTTTGAGATTTAAGATGGTTCTTGATGAAGTTGTACTTGAAGTTGAGGTGTCTAATGCGAGAGAATCACAACTCTAGATGTCATGGTATCTCTAGTTATCTGCCCTGGTCATATAACCTCCTAATCAATGTAAGTTCAACACCATTTGTGATATACATTGACCGTTCTTTTGTTCACCATGTTGAAGCGTGTCATGCGCTAGAACCACTTTGGATACCATAATATTTAAGTTACTTTTCCTTTTAATATAACCTTGTGATTTCTATAACTTCAACACTCTTTGAGATCTATTGATTGTTCTATGTTTAATTGTATGTAGGATTAAAAAGGGCATGTCATGAGTAACTAACACGGCGGTTTGGTTGGCTACTCTCACAGAACAACCATGAGATTACCATAACTCCAACACCCTTTGTGATATATTGATGGTACATGGTAAAATTGTACACCAGGTTGAGAAGGTAGGCTGGAACCGCAACTTTGGATGCCAAAGTACTATCTCTTCTAACTATATAACATTGTGGTCACTATGGCTAGATAGGATTTGTTGACACTACCTCGTAGAGTTGGACCAAATGTTGAGATAAGAATTAGTTCAAATATCAAAGGGCCAATAATTGCCGGAGTAGGTAACCTCTGACACTCAATTCCCCATGGTATACCAGTATTCGGTAGAGATTCTCCATCATGTTCGTAAAGGCTCCTTGATATCATTTGGTCAGGGAGGAATAACGTAATGTCATGAAAACCCTAATGTAAACAATTTATACCATATCTTGCAGATATATTGCTTATAATTTGCAGCAATGCACTTGAGGATTTTCTTCAAGTGCACTTCCTGAATTTGCACAATCTTTTGAATATCGTACTGGCTTTTGATCGAGAGATTCGCCAGCTCTTCTGATTGCTGTTTGTCATCAAGAGAACAGGCCCGTGAAATAAAGACCCCGTAAATCCCACTTTATATAACGAAAACTGGAGTTTACTGGGTATACATTATTTTCCATGTTTCTGCTCAAGGACATAGGTTCTGGGTACTCGTTTGAACCCCCTCAATGAGACTGTTCTAACAAGCACCTAAAACCTATGTCCTGAGTATAAATAAGAAAAATATCACAAATTTTCATGAGAAAAATTTCATTTTTTGAGGTATTAAAATGCACTATATCACATGGATGTGTTCTCGTAATGTCAAATCAGCGCACTCATCATCCGTATAATTTCCTCTGTGTGAATTCCAGGATATGATAAAGTATAATAAAACATTACCTCTAGAAAAAAAAATGTAATAATGGTTACATTATACTGGTCGAAACGAGGCCGATGGCGTGGAAAACGGTTGTTGTATATCTATTCCGGTATTGCGTTGAAATGTGAAATGGAATATATTGTCGGTTTTGGTTGTACGGCCTTTTCAAGACGATTCACTTAATACGCGCCGATCATGCATCCGAGCTGGGCGAGAGCCGGAGTGCCCGGAGATAAGCCATTTGCTCTTCCGTTGCAGACATCGCCGTCTCTTCTATTCTCAAGTGACCCGAGCGAGGCGGGAACCACAGCCTAACAATTTAGATCCAACGTTCGTATCCGCTATGCCAAGAATGCCCGTTAAAATGGCAGATAAAACAACTGACATAACAACGCTCTGTCAGGTAATTGCCTGTTTCAACTTTCGACAGATTATGCTACTTGCAGTATTATCAGGACAAAAGGTGATGGCTCTCTCTGTACAGTGTCATCCATTTAAAGTCCATATCCAAAGGACGGCATACTTTGTGGCATGGTGAAAATGGAACATGCTCCGGCACTAAAATTTTATCATCGCTTGCGCAGGTGATAAACCCGGGATATCCAGCAGCAGGGGCAAATACATTTACCTCCGAGCTGCCACCCCCAAAGGTTTCTGTAAAAATCCGAACATTAGTATGACTGGTGTCAACCATATAGAGGATATTTGATTTTTTCAGTGTAAGATCGATTTTTATTTCACCGAATGAACATCAAAAGTAGTATTTTCACGAGTGGCGTAGCCACGAGTGAAAATACAACTTTTGGTGTTCATGAGTGAAATAAAAAATGATCTTACACTAAGAAAATCAAATTTTCTGTTTCTTTCATGCTTTAAACTGTAGTTTGTAACGCATTTTTACAGCAACGGCCATCATCCCAGAGGGTGAACTTTTTCGAGGGCGATTTCGCGTTGATTTAGAGGTGTTCAGTACGTTAACTGGATATAATATTGGGTGTAAACTGCAAGTTTGCACCTGAAAAACAGCTTAAAATCTTACTTTTCCAAATGGTTTGTTTGAAATTTGCATTCAAATAATTCCCGCAGTTGCTACGCTCGTCTGGCGTCGCGTGCTTTATTTACGTTGCGTAGGTGCTAAAAGTGACGTCATCAACGTCCGAATGACGTGAAAACGTGCGTGACGTAATGCCTAACACTATTTATAACGTTTAGCTAATTGACATCGAACATCCAAAGATTAATGTGAAATTTTTCGAAGAAACATCGAATTCACAAACAATGAAAATAAAAATCGTATTTTCACTGTTTCAAACAGTGACAATATCGATTTCGATTTCACTGAGAAATCTCTATATTTCACTGAAAAGCATGGAAGAAGAAGAAATATACACCAGCTTGAGTTCGCAAATGCTTTTGATTGAGACCGTTAACGTTTCTACAAAAACGCAATGTGTTCACTTATTCAATTGAGTGTCCATTTTACATGATCGATAAATGCGTTAACATCTGTATAGTTTGGTTAGTGTCTTATATAATCGGGGAGAATCAGACAATTTTATATGAACGAGCTTCATCAGGTTCTTATTGTAGCGAGTAAATGCTTAAAAGTGAGTCACTTCTCAAGCAACAAACGTGGTACAATTTATTTTTCGGGATAAGTCATGCAGAAAGGAAAACGAGTAGGTCTTCGCCCGCATTTGGAGAAATAACGAATGATTGTATTTCAAAGTCATGCACAGATATCTTTGCTTAGGGGTATATGACAACAAGACGTATTGGGTGTAAATGACACTGAAATCAGCAAGAGGAAATGTCATGTACAGACAATAACATTTAAAAAATATTTTAAGATAAAATGCAGGTATTAGACACACAATGATAGTTTCGCCCATCTGCAAAAGTTTACAGTTCTTCAGCAAGACGTACTTATACCGTAAAATCATATCTATTGGAAAATTGAAGGGAAGGTAATGATCAGGAATCGATACAATAAACCGACAGCTCCCACCAGAGACACTAAGTGAACGAAATAAATCCTTAAACAACTAGACCCTAACAGAAACATCACAAGCGGAAAGCCAAAAGGATAGTTACTTTCCCACAAAATGGTCAATTGGCTTTCCAAAGCAAAATATTATATGCGACACACACACTGAAAGACAAGTCATGATCTCAGACTGTTAATAAGTACATACAATCAACCGGTAAAACCCATTTGTTTGTTTCGCTGAGAAACCGACTAATGCAAAATCGGCTATTTTTTCTCGCGGTTTCGCGAGAAAAAATAAAATGAACGAGAAATTTCTCGCTGACATTTCTCCAAGTTTCACGGAGAATAATAATAATAATAATAATAATAATAATAATAATAAAAAAAACAGCTGGGCTTACGTGAAAATAAATGTCAAATTTTCGGCTAATTATTATTTCTTCGTTTGTTTGGCGTTGTTTTGTTTTTGTAAAGGAAGGCAAATGATAGTCATTGGTAAATCGTAATCAATTATTCTTTCATGTTACACAATTACAGATTAGTGATTTATTTCTCAGTTGACCAATCCCTTTTTAAAATTCTCAAGACAACTTGTATTCACACCACAAAAACACGCCTATTTATTTGTTACCCCCTTAAACCCATCTTTAACTGGGGTTTACAGTGGTATACACTATTTATCTAATTTATGCTCACTTAAATTGTGGGTACACGTTAGAACCGCCTCGCCGAGTAGTTCTAAGAAGAAGTATCCCAATATCTTGAGCAGAAATATATAAAAATGTCGGAATTGTTATCCGAAAAATTGTCCGCTTTTTAGTGGTAAAATTTTCAATATATTTGAATAGGCGAGTTTTTATAATGAGATGTACATGTAGGTTATTAACACCATAATAATATGTGACATTTACCAAAAGCTCAGCCCCGCCAATATCGGCTTGAATAAATAGATGGGCTTCAAGGTGCTTCCACGAAGAGCTGGAACCGACCAGCACACGAGTACTGGTAAAATAGAAGTGGCGGCAATGATCAGGAATCGAAACAATCTACCCACAGCTCCCATCAGACAGAGACACCAAAGGGAACAAAATACACACACGAAACAACAGACCCTATTGCGGAAAGCTAAAAGGACAGTTACTTTTCCACAAAATGGCCTATCGGCTATCCAAAATAAAATAATATAAGCGACACAAACACACAAAGACAAACAATAACAAAAATAAACCGCGACAGAAGAACCGCCTTGGAACTGTCAGCGGAAACGAATTACACTGAGAGGTTAAAATCGATTTTACGTGACCACAATCCTCGCCCTTACTTCGGTCGCGATTTAGACAAATAATTTGTTCAGACCGCATGAAAAGTAGAAGTAAAACAAAGATCAGGAATCGATACAATTAACTTACTCCACCCATCAAAGACACCAAAGGGAAAGAAACACAAACATTTCGCGACCAGACCATAATGGAAACCTAAACAAAGAAAGGCCATAAGGACAGTTACTATCCCACAAAATGGCCATATGGCCATCCAAAATGAAAAGACACAAGTGATACATACAGTAAGTAACAAACAACACCATAAATAAACCGCCACAGAAGAACCGCCTTGGAACGGTCAGTGGAATGATTTCCACTGGGGGGCTTAAATCGATTTTACGTGGCCACAATCCTCGCCCTTACTTCCGTCGCGATTTAGACAAATAATTTGTTCAGTCCGCATGAAGGCCTCCTAACTCATCAGTGCAACATCTCCGTGAACACAAAATTCAAAGAACCACAGAGGTGAGACAACGGTGAGGACTCGACAGCAAGAAACCACGGAAATGCTGGAGCAAAAGAAAACCAACAGTTAGACTCCGATGGGCCCGACCAGAGACAGAGCATCAGGCACCAACCAACATTACCTTGAAATATATCTCTCTAATTCGTAATAAGCCTTTACGTTGGAGCCGTCATAGAATCTGAGGCTTGACCCACCGGCGTGCAATTAAAGAGGGAAGCAAAGTTGTCAACCGTGATTGGGTTAACTACCATGCATGCAGTCTGTCGTATAACATCCATGTTGTACCCAATCTTTTTATATCGAAGAATGATTTTACGAAATTGGGTGCTGAAGTCATTGCGGTTATATATTTTTCTGAATTTATATACTAAGTCACCATAAACTTCGGGTTTCGATAGACCTTGTTGCAGAAGAGATTTAAGTCCAATATTGAATTTTGAAATTAAATCAGAAATATAAACAAAATAGGATGGCGCACGAGGAGCATCACCATCCAAAAAAAAGGAAAATTTACAATCTCAAAATCAAAGTCATCGCGTTTATCATAAATTTTGCACGAAACAAATCCATCTACAATAGATAGATGTTAATCCAAAAACGGGGCCTCGGTATCAGAAGAATTTGCTTTATTTAACTGAAGTTCTGGGGGTAAATCTGACTGATCAAACCATCGAAATAGGTATTATCAATATTTAATAAATCATCTAAATATCTAGAAGTGGAGCTAAAAGCTTCAATAATTTCACATGGTTCTGTCTTTTCTGACAAGTTTTCCACCAGCATAAAACTTGTGCGACTGAGAAGCTCGCCACATTCAGCCTTTGCTGTTCATAAATGCCGTTTTGTTATGCCCAGAAATTGGCTCCCACGGGGAGCATTGGTCACTTATAGTGACAGCTCTTGTTTTTGGACCATTACAGTTAGATGCGCACCGACGTTGCGGTTTCGCTCCTCGCCGGGTCCGTGACTATGTTTCTACGTACATTGTCCTCTTTTCAATGGCTTAAGACGGAAGCTAACACTGAAACAGTTTCCGTAAAAGTCTTACCAGGAAAATCGTGATTATTTAGAGCGATAACGTCGATGCAACGTCAAGACGTGGCATCGGCTTCAAGGGCATGACATGGGTCTTTTTAATAAATGCGACCAGCACTGACTCAGGCGAGCCTACGAGTAAGCGCAGCCTTATCAGAGCTGCTCTCGGATATGTAGAAGAGAAGATGCGTTTTAGTTGGCTACGCACATGCATTTGACAAAATGTATGACTATAAGGGAGATAATACAGAGGAAATGATTAACTTTTTAAGCCCCAAAACCTGGGAAATCGAGTGAAAAAGAATGTGAAAAAAAAATGTTTTTTTTTTTTACCAGTTGATAACTTTACTTGAAAATAAATTTGTAAAACAGCACAAATGATTGCTTGCAGGTAAACTTCAACCAAATGCGGACGCCGATGCTTACGCCGACGAAGGACGCCGGGGTATGGCAATAGCTCCCCCTTACTTTCGAAATGCGAGCAAAAATGGCGGATTTTCAACTTTACAAGCTGGGGAAGCCTTCCTTTTAAAAGGAAACTTTATTTTACTTCTACTTTCCTATGAAACTCCTGAATACCTAGTTTAAGGTGACGTAAAATATGTTCTAGAAAGGGTTATTCTTTTGAAGCAAGTAATACACCACAGAACTGGAAAATATGGAGTGTACATGTATTCTGGGCCAGACTAGCTAGTTTTGGCCATTTAGGCCTCATCAGTGACCCTCAGATATTTTCAAATTTCCACAATGGAATCAATGATCCCAAAGGACAACAAAATATAAACTACACTATGCTGTAGGGCAGGTAGACTTCTTACGGCCGCCACACATTCCCAGACACCAGCTGTAGTGACGTTAAATATGTTCTGAAAAGGGTTATCCTTTGGAAGCAAGGAATATACCACAGAACTGGAAAATACGGAGTGTACATGTTTTCGGGACATTCGACCCGAAGTTGCTAATAAGAAAAGCGCTTCAGTGCTAAAGTCTACCTGACTTTCACTCAATTGTCAGAATAACCTTTTTTCTTGTAGAAAATAGCCGCAGTGAGATCAGGGTATTCCATAAGACTAAGGAGATGGTTATCCCGGAATCATAGGGTGAGCTTGGCAAACAGTGTAGACCAAGATCGGACGCTGCAGAACGCGTCTTCTTATCAAAATCTTCACTAAGTGTTTAGAATTTCAGAGTTAAATGAAACGGTTTAAATCTCAGGCCACGACTATCACCCTAACTTCACACCCCACCAACACACTCGGTGCTTTGATTCTGAAACCAACAATTGCATGGTTACAAAACGCTTAGGCACCACGCCCTTAAGCTAAAAAGGTTAAATCAATCAACCGTGGCGTCTGGTTACCTACCAGTCTGGCCACGTCGATATTATGCACCACCTTCACACCAGTACAAATAGAAACTACATGTTCAGAATCAAGCTTTTGATGTGTTTGTTTGTTTGATTTGAGATTTAACGTCCCCGTCAACACTGTAAAGGTCATTTTGGAGACGTTACTCCCAATTTTGTGGGACTTTTACCCGACGTTGAGATGACATGACATATCAAGTCCTGTCGCCCAATGAAACCAATAGGGTTTATTAGCATGGGCGGTCCGCCTCGCACCGCTGTTCCTGAACAGGCTTAGATCCTCTAAGCGGTTTACCAGTACTAGTGTGCGGGTCGGATTCAGCTCTGCGTGGAAGCATCATGCAGCCCATATATTTCTTCAAGCCCCTTTGGGCGGGGGCCGTCTTTTGATGTGTAATATAAGGTCGTGCATAGAAAAGAAGAAACTTAAATTTGTTCTCAAAAAGCATTGAGAGCGTATTACAACATTTTTCATTAAAGGATCGTAAGCGTGCCCCTTGGTCGGAAAGCGGATGATGGCACATGTGTGTTATCTGCCGTCTATTGTAGCGTCATCTTACTATATACAGAAGACGCTAGTGAACGTCGACGTAGCGGAAGACCGACGTCAATACGTCAAGATCGATTCATCCGTCAGACCCATATGCGTAACAGATTTCCGCTGGCAGCTGCTACAACGTGCCTGTTCTCAACTACCGACTAATAAGCACTGACACTGTTCGTCGCCCTTTGAGAACTAGACGCCCCCCCCCCCCCCCCCCCTCTGTCATGACCAAATCTAAAACGTCGACACAGTACGGAACACTTACGCTGGTGCATGAAATACGTAAACTGGCGTCTAAACGACTGACGTGGTATGCGATTCAGTGACAAATCGCACTTCACCGTGAATCACGCCAATTGTCTTTTCCGAGTGTTTCGACGTATTGGTGTAAGGTATGCCGATGCGACGCGTGCGATATAGAGCGTGACATATCGGATGGAACAAGCGAATTTGTGTGGCGTGATATTGCATGTAGTTAGCGAACGCAGCTTAGTGTCATTAAGAACATTCAAGATCATGACTGAGACGTGAACTGAACAGCGAGACGTTACATCGATTAAGTGCTTCGGCCTTACGCTCAGAATCCGGGTTATATTATCCAGTAGGATTACGCGCGGACTCATAGTGCTGTCCTTGTTCAAAAATTTCTTCAAGTCAATGTAATTCGTGTACTAGCCAGCCTTTCGCCTCCGATCTCTTCCCCATAGAGTATCTTTTGGGAGAGGTATCCACAACCGACCAGACAAAAACTGTTACTTATGGACAGTTGCATTGTTAAAATTTTAATGTTTGGTTTTGAAAACGTAAATAGTTTCTTTCAAAAATTTGAAACATGGCACTTCATTATACGACCGGTGTATCGAAATCTGCAAACAGATCATATAATGGAATTTGGAGAGAACTACTTATCTAAATTTTAAGATCTTTTTGGAAAGATTTTCTTTAAAGTAGAAGTAAAACAAAGATCAGGAATTGATACAATTAACTTACTCCATCCATAAAAGACACCAAAGGGAAAGAAATACAAACATTAAGCGACCAGACCATAATGGAAACCTAAACAAAGGAAGGCCATATGGACAGTTACTTTCCCACAAAATGGCCATATGGCCATCCAAAATTAAAAGACACAAGTGATACACACAGTAAGTAACAAACAACAACATAAATAAATCGCCACAGAAGAGCCGCCTTGGAACGGTCAGTGGAAGATTTCCACTGGGGGGCTTAAATCGATTTTACGTGGCCACAATCCTCGCCCTTACTTCCGTCGCGATTTAGACAAATAATTTGTTCAGTCCGCATGAAGGCCTCCTAACTCATCAGTGCAACATCTCCGTGAACACAGAAATCAAAGAACCACAGAGGTGAGACAACGGTGAGGACTCGACAGCAAGAAACCACTGAAATGCTGGAGCAAAAGAAAACCAACAGTTAGACTCCGATGAGCCCGACCAGAGACAGAGCATCAGGCACCAACCAACATTATCTCTTTAATTTTCAATAAGCCTTTACGTTGGAGCCGTCATAGAATCTGAGACCTGACCCACCGGCGTGCAATTAAAGTTTAAAACGCTTTAAGTTTTCACAGCGTTATGATTTTCTCATAGAATCTGTCATTTCGGTGCCTTTGGCGCTTTGATTTAAATTGCCAGTAATAATACGACCAACAGCAGGATAGCAATACACTGAATTTTTACAATCATATGTATCAGGAATGTAAGTGTCAATATCAAGACCCGAACCGCTTAGGGAATCTAAGTAGAAGTAAAACAAAGATCAGGAATTGATACAATTAACTTACTCCACCCATAAAAGACATCAAAGGGAAAGAAATACAAACATTAAGCGACCAGACCATAATGGAAACCTAAACAAAGGAAGGCCATAAGGACAGTTACTTTCCCACAAAATGGCCATATGGCCATCCAAAATTAAAAGACACAAGTGATACACACAGTAAGTAACAAACAACAACATAAATAAATCGCCACAGAAGAGCCGCCTTGGAACGGTCAGTGGAAGATTTCCACTGGGGGGCTTAAATCGATTTTACGTGGCCACAATCCTCGCCCTTACTTCCGTCGCGATTTAGACAAATAATTTGTTCAGTCCGCATGAAGGCCTCCTAACTCATCAGTGTAACATCTCCGTGAACACAAAAATCAAAGAACCACAGAGGTGATACAACGGTGAGGACTCGACAGCAAGAAACCACGGAAATGCTGGAGCAAAAGAAAACCAACAGTTAGACTCCGATGGGCCCGACCAGAGACAGAGCATCAGGCACCAACCAACATTACCTCGAATTAGATCTCTCTAATTCTCAATAAGCCTTTACGTTGGAGCCGTCATAGAACCTGAGGCCTGACCCACCGGCGTGCAATTAAAGAGGGAAGCAAAGTTGCCAACCGTGATTGGGTTAACTACCATGCATGCAGTCTAAGCCTGCCCAGGCAAAGGGGTGTGAGTCGGACCATCCATACCTTTAGACCATCCACTTGGCCTGGGCAGGCATAGGCCTCCTAAATGGTTTACCTGTACTCGTGTGCAGCGGGTTAGCTCGTTCTGAAAGCATTATGCAACACCATATGTGTATATATTACATTATCTGGTTCTCTGCTTTCTTTCGATTCTTTCTTTTTTTACTATTTTGACTTTCTTATTTATATAGTAGTACCTAATTGTATTTATTGTATATCTTTATAACTATTATCTTTTATTATTATTATTATTATAATTTTTATTCACTTCCATTTTCTGCCCTATCATATTGCGTAATAATACTCTATACAAATCTATGACATGTGTGTGTGTGAATTCGGGTTTAACGTCGCTTTCAACAAATTTTCAGTCATATCACGACGGTGTCTGGTTGCGACAGGGAGCTCAATGCTCACTTTTATAGTGCTGCCTCACTGAAGTATCATGTCCCAGACACATTACATGATACCACACCCAGTCACATTATCCTGATCGACCAGTCCTAGCTCTACCCCGTAAATCTTAGTGCCAAGCGAGGAGCAGCTAGTACCATTTTTAACGACTTTGGTATGTCGCGGTCCGGGATCGAACCCGTGACCTCCCATTCCCCGGAGCGAACACTCTACCAACTGAGCTATCGGGGCCGGTGAAATCTATGACATAACAACAATTAAACGTTTCTCAGCACGAAAAAATGCCTATATAATCTTGACCTTTTCAAACTCGACTTTTATTTGGTAAAACTGGGATAAGATATTGTTCTTATTGTTGCTCGGGGCATGGGTTTTGGGTGCTCTTTTGGCCACCTCACAAAGGATGTGCTAATTTTGCCTGATAGTAATAGAGAGTGTATGGAAGACATAATGTAAATATGCACGGGCCTCCGTGGCCTAATGGATAAGAGCGCTGACTCTTAGTCATTAGGTCTCTCACCGCCGTGGGTTCGAGCCTCGCTCGGGTCACGTGTGAGACGCCAAGTTCTGCAAGGGAATGTCAGGTGGTTTTTCCGGGTACTCCGGTTTTCGCCCACCTATGATTAATGATCGGCTCGATATGAGTGAAATAATCTTGAAAAGGCCGTAAAACCCAAACAAAAAAAAATGTAAATATGCATTCAAGGAAACTCTTGATGTAGGTACAGATCTACATGTACATGGGAACACGTACCATACCAATACAACAGGACAGTCTCGTGCGAAGACAATTGAGACTGTGCTAAGTCAAGCTGGGCAGGGTGCCCCCCACTCCCCCCAAACACACACCAACCTATCACAGAATTAAAAACTCTCTGAGGTCTAGAACCATTTGGCTATTAACCCATTCAGTACCAGAAGCCCCTAAAGGGTCATCTTGGAAAACAGGGCAGGCCAAAATCAGACGCGGCAGAAAGCGGCGTCTGATCAGGGCCTCCACTGCTTGCTCAAAGTTTACTCATTTTCCAAATAAATTTTGAGGAAAAGACAACCTTTAAAATGAACTGCTGCTACATGTATATATAAGGAGGAAGATTCCATTTGGTACAAAAATGGTTAACATGTTTATAATCCACAAGAGTTCAGTTCACAATGGACTGCTCCAGCATCAAGCTTGGTGTGTCTAATCTTGCAAAAAGGGGCCTTGGGTGTGAATCAATTAAGAACGGCAAACAGTGTAGAGCGTGATAAGACAACACATTATGAACCGTCCCATCTGAAGTGAGTGTGCAAAAACCATTTATCCGGTCTACAGGTTCGAACAAAGAGCATTCATTTCGTCTTATGCTTCAAACTTTGTGTACGGAAGTTGAATGCATAAAAATACATGCACATGAACATGTAGGTATAGGCAGATTTCGTGGAGAAAAAACGTGAACGTCTTCACCTATACTAATTATCTTTCTCCGAGAAAAAGCGGTTTTCGCGGAGAAATCTTACGGAGAAATTAACCGCTTTGAAACGCGAAATGTCTTTCTTCTCGGAGAAATTTCTCGCTTGTTCTCCGAGAAAAAAAGACTATAAGCGCGGAAGAAAAATTTTTTTTTTTACCGGTAGCTTGTCTGTAGTTCTATTAGGGTCTAGTTATTTAATGTTTGTGTTGCTTTCCCTTTGATGCCTCTTATGGGCGCCGTGGGCTAATTGTATCGTTTACTGACCATTGCATTCACTTCTATATAGAAATGCAAGCATTGAGAGGCGTCCTTGATTCAATTATATTATGGACATTCGCCTCAGCTTAGTATTTTTCCTTTTAAAAGCGCGTGATTTACGTTTATAGTTACGTTTATAGTTGCCACTTTTCTGGTATCGTGCGTCCTATTTTTATGCTTTCCATATCCCAAAAGCGGTACAATATCAACATCGAGCATTTTAGAAATATTACCCTCATGATAAATGTTGTCATCCAAGCCGAATGGAAAATGTGTCTGTAATAATCGAATCAATTTTAGTACAGATTCATGTCGTTTAATAATAAACTAAGCTGTAGAATTTATATCATGGTAAATGTTTTCCACTGGTTGTATAGAAAGAGTATTTACAGAATGACATGTATGTTTAAAATGACGGTGCTAGAAAATATCAGTTTTTTATGCTTACTCATTCTGCGATAGTGTTCGTTAAATCTATGATAGTGTGCGTTAAACACTTCTGTTCTAAAACCCCTTCTCTTCTAAAACTAGAAATCCCTGGCATTTGATAATGTGCTTGTAGCTGAGCGTAGTAGACCTCTACTAAGATTGTTCACAGAGAGACAAAACTTTAAACTTGAACGCCCAGGCATTTTTTTCAATAACTATATCTAATCTCTACCAAGAATATTCAAATTATTGGAGCCAGAACATAGGATTAATACAAATTCTTAAGGCAATCTACGTTGAGAAATATTAATATTATGCATTTGGATTTCTTAGCACCGATAAGCGATATAGGACCACCAGGTCGCTCTTGTTTTAGCTGTGCTACACATGTGCGGGTAATTAAAGCGTAACTATACCACATTTAGTGACACAGAGGCCTTTCTGATATTGAACCTTCATCAGTGTGTCTCAACCCCAAAGTTTTGAAACCGAAGCGGATGACGGACAAGACCCGGCAAACACAGAGCATCTCCCTCCGAGCGCACACCGGGTGACGTAGCTCATAAGACAGGTCAACCGGAGGCATCAGGCAAAAGACGCCCACCCGCAGACGTAATTCATCTTAAATATTCATACCGAACTTTTTGAAACATTGCAGGTGCTTTTGTCGTGGTCAGAAGATATATTTGTGCTCAAGCGGAACTCACAATATGGTAGTTAGTCCGACCGTTGTCCGTGCCTCAGCATGTTTAACAAGTTTTATTTCTGCAGCCTCAAGGACCCATAGACTTAGAAATGTAGCGTGGCGCCTTCCGTTTCGATGGGATCATTCTAAAACTTACATATAAGTAGGCTGGGGATAAAAGCTCGGGCGTGTTCGAAAACCGGAAAGTCTGTTTATTTGTAATGAAGTTGCGGGGCCTTTATTGCTGAAATTGCGTTTTTTGACCCTGTCATCACCGTAGCCAATTTCAGCTTACCTTTTAGTGAGTTTTAAAAAAGCTCGATTGAGTTCGAAAACTGGCGATATTGACCTTTCACTAAGTTATGTCCTCTTTGTTGCTGAAAATGCCTATGTTGGAACGCGTCATCACTATGAGTCCTTTAGTGTTGATTGAACCTTCCAGAGACTAACACATAAGTAGGTTGGGGATAACAGCTTGTATGTGTTCGAAAACTGGCGAGATATCCTTTTATCTAACATTATGACTGTTTGTTGACAATGACTATTTGCATCACCATAAGTCCCGTAGTTTTGACCAAATCTCCTTGAAACTAACATATAAGTAACATTAACGATGTCGGCATATAACCCATAGTGCTATGTCCCATTCTCTGCTGCGAATGACTATTTAGGACTTCGTCATCACCATAAGTTCTTTAGTTTTGATTGAATAATTCTGAAACTAACATATAAGTAGGTTTGGGATAAAAACTGGTGATGTTGGTTTATCTATCATTGCGTTTGTTCCCTGGGTTGCAGAAAATGGTTTCATCACCATAAGCCCTTTAGTTTTTATCGACACTGCTAGAAGGATGCTTGTATAAGTAGGCTGAGAATTAAAGCTTGCAATATGGGTTTAAAATTGACAGTATACGCCTGTCAGTCATTGACGACTTAAGCCCCCTTGGCAGTTGAATATTTCTTATTGGCCTTGTTCGTTGTTATTAAACAAAACATTGCTCTTACCTTTCTCTTGCTACCTCAATGAGAACGAAGTACTCAAGGTTAGCTATTGTGATCACCCTGTGCCCGTCTTACGTGCGTCGTCTGTCGTCAACACTTACCATGCTTCAATCTCTATTTAACTTTAGCAGAATGTTTGTCAAATTTGAATAAGTCAAGAAAAAAATTTAACTCTTATACCCTCTGGAGGCCACATGTTATCTTAAACCTTGATGAATCTATGTAAGAATGGTTGTGTAGATGATGCCTTAAATGGCGCTAGAGATAATAAACATGAACTGACTCAAAAAACTGAGTTCTAATGACTACCCACGATGCAGTTCTAATGACTACCCACGATGTATGTTTTCGAACAGAAATAAGAAAAATAATGTACACCTTTGTAACCCCAGTTTTACTATATTGAATTTGGTTTTAAGGGGGTCAAAATTATACAGGCATGTTTTCTTGATTGAAAAGTGGCCATCAAGTTAACAAGACCGTATGGTAAACACCCCTGTAATATGGTCTATGAAATATATACCCTCTTTAGAAGCAAGGTGTACACCAAAGAACTGCAAACCTGTCCTAGTGAACATATTGAGCAAAACAATCCGTGTTCGGAAAATGTATAAGAAAAATATCACTTTGGTCATGTCAGAAAGTGTGTGATGCCCTCACCTTTCTACTTGACAATATTTATATTAGATTCGGTACTAAGTTATTTAGACAAATTGTGGGTATTCCGATGGGTACTAATTGCGCACCTCTTGTGGCTGATCTGTTCTTGTATTGTTATGAAAGAGACTTCATTTTGTCGCTTTCCATTGATAACCAATCTGAAATTATTGAAGCTTTTAGCTCTACTTCTAGATATTTAGATGATTTATTAAATATTGATAATACCTATTTTGATGGTTTGATCAGTCAGATTTACCCCCTAGAACTTCAGTTAAATAAAGCAAATTCTTCTGATACCGAGGCCCCGTTTTTGGATTTACATCTATCTATTGTAGATGGATTTGTTTCGTGCAAAATTTATGATAAACGCGATGACTTTGATTTTGAGATTGTAAATTTTCCTTTTTTGGATGGTGATGTTCCTCGTGCGCCATCCTATGGCGTTTATATTTCGCAATTAATTCGATTTGCTAGAGTGTGTAGTCATGTAACTGACTTCAACACTCGTAATAAATTATTAACGGCTAAACTCCTTAATCAGGGTTATCGGTACCATAAACTACGCAAAGCCTTTTCAAAATTTTATAGACGCCATTCTGATTTAATTTCAAAATTCAATATTGGACTTAAATCTCTTCTGCAACAAGGTCTATCGGAACCCGAATTTTATGGTGACTTAGTATTTAAATTCAGAAAAATATATAACCGCAATGACTTCAGTACCCAATTTCGTAAAATCATTCTTCGATATAAAAAGATTGGGTACAACATGGATATTATACGACAGACTGCATGCATGGTAGTTAACCCAATCACGGTTGGCAACTTTGCTTCCCTCTTTAATTGCACGCCGGTGGGTCAGGCCTCAGATTCTATGACGGCTCCAACGTAAAGGCTTATTGAGAATTAGAGAGATCTAATTCAAGGTAATGTTGGTTGGTGCCTGATGCTCTGTCTCTGGTCGGGCTCATCGGAGTCTAACTGTTGGTTTTCTTTTGCTCCAGCATTTCAGTGGTTTCTTGCTGTCGAGTCCTCACCGTTGTCTCACCTCTGTGGTTCTTTGATTTTTGTGTTCACGGAGATGTTGCACTGATGAGTTAGGAGGCCTTCATGCGGACTGAACAAATTATTTGTCTAAATCGCGACGGAAGTAAGGGCGAGGATTGTGGCCACGTAAAATCGATTTAAGCCCCCCAGTGGAAATCTTCCACTGACCGTTCCAAGGCGGCTCTTCTGTGGCGATTTATTTTATGTTGTTGTTTGTTACTTACTGTGTGTATCACTTGTGTCTTTTAGTTTCGGATGACCATATGGCCATTTTGTGGGAAAGTAACTGTCCTTATGGCCTTCCTTTGTTTAGGTTTCCATTATGGTCTGGTCGCTTAATGTTTGTATTTCTTTCCCTTTGGTGTCTTTTATGGGTGGAGTAAGTTAATTGTATCAATTCCTGATCTTTGTTTCACTTCTACTTTGCTATTTTCGTTTATTTGGTGCATTTTTTTTGTTTCCAAGGCATCTAACTATTAAGAATAATAAACAAGAGGATCATAATGGTTCTGTATCGCTCACATGAGCTTCCAGATTCAAAGCTTTAGGAGGTTTCAGTCTTTACCAAAGGATTTATGTCAGGTATTTTCAGCATTCAAGGGGACGTAACTCTATGAGAGATAGACAGGGAAGAGAAGCACCAAAAACACAGGACATGCCTCAGTGATACCTGCTCAGTATCTCACAAGGCGGCCTATTCATATATATGCAAGACGGTGCAAACACTCAGAGACATGCAACACCCCTCGCTCAGCAACAAGGCTGACGAAATCCAGTCCTTTGCAGAGAGAAAGGATATGAAAAAATTCTTTGATTCACTAAATAGTGGTGACTGCAAGGAAATCCAGGGACTCTTTGAACACAATCACAAACACACAGGGCATGCCTCATTGATACCAGCTCAGTATCTAACAAGGCGGCCTATTCAGATATATGCAAGACAGTGCAAACAAGATTCAGAGACATGCAAGACCCCTCGTTCAGCAACAAGGCTGATGAAATCCAGTCCTTTGCAGACAGAAAGGATATGTTCTGCAAAAGACTGGATTTCACATTATGTGGAGAAAAGAAACCATCCTCCAAGAATTTAAGGATGCGTCAATTATCCACCTATTCAAACGGAAATGGAACCCTCAGATCTGTGACAGTCACCGTGGCATCTGTTTATTGTCAATTGCTGGGAAAGTCCTTGCAAGGGTCCCACTTAACCGACTAAATGAACATCTTGAACATTCGGGGCTTCTACCAGAAAGCCAGTATGGGTTTAGGAAGGACAGAGGAACAATTGACATGATCTTCAAATCAAGGCAGCTGTAAAAGAAGTGCCAGGAACAGAACGTGGACCAATACATGACCTTCGTTGACCGTACCAAAGCTTCTGACACAGTCAGTCGTGAGCGCCTTTGGAAGATCATGGTGAAGTATGGATGTCCAACCAAGTCCATAGCATTGGTGAGCAGTTCCACGATGATATGCCTGAACGGGTCCAAAATGATGGTGAGTTTTCAGATCCATTCCCTGTGATAAACTAAGTCAAGCAAGGCTGTGTGTTAGCCCCAACACTGTTCAGCATGGTGTTTTCTGCCATGCTCACAGATTCTTTCGAGGATGGTGGCAATGACATACCTAGTAGGTATGATGGGAAGCTCTTCAATCCCAGAAGGTTGTAAGCCAAATCCAAGGTGCAGACAGAGGTGCTAGTTGAGTACCTCTTTGCCGATGACATGGCAAAATGTGCTCCTACAGAAGAGAAGATGCAAAAAGGTATAGATCAAGTATCCGACTCATGTGATAGCTATGATCTCACAATCAGCATAAAAAAGATTGAAGTAGTCTATCAGCCAGCACCTGGTAAGCCTTACAAAGAGCCCACCATCACAGCGAAAGGTCAAAGATTGCAAGTGGTAGTCAGGTTGACCTACCTTGGGAGCACACTGTCAAGAGCCGTGCACATTGATGATGAAGTCAATGCCAGGATTGCCAAAGCTAGTGTAGCGTTTGGCCAACTACTTGGTAGTCTGTGAGATCGAAGTGGAATCAGTTCTGTGGTGTATTCCTTGCTTCCAAATAAAATCCCTTTTATAGAACATATTAACGTCACGACAGCTGGTGTCATGGAATGTGTGGCGGCCGTAAAAAGTCTCGCTCATAGTGTGGAATTTTGAAAATATCTGATGATCACTGATGAGGCCTAATTGGCCGAAACTAGCTAGTCTGGCCCAGTAAAACATACACACTCCATATTTGTCAGTTCTGTGGTGTATTCCTTGCTTCCAAATGATAACCCTTTTATAGAACATATTTGACACAAAACTGGAAGTCTACAGAGCTGTGGTACTGCCAACACTATGGTATGCATATGAAACATGGACAGTTTACAAACGGCATGCCAAACGACTGAATCACTTCCATACTAGCTGTCTTAGAAAAAGGGTGCCAATGAATATGGGGCAAAACGATTCTGGGAAGCTGAGCAGAAACTCGCATAGCGTAAAGTCGCAGCTAATGCATCACCAACATAGATGTCTTCCTCTAGCCTCTGTTGCTCTATTTGGAACAGACAGTTCAGAGCTAGAATTGGTCCCATTAGCCACCTTAGAACACACAAATAGTAACATTTCTCAAATATGATTAAGATTGGTCATTGTCAAGAAATGGCAGACGAACTATTATTATCCTTGCTATAACCACTTTTCTTGTATTTAGCAACATTTTCTTCCGAACTCACAAGACATATTATCACTACCTAGTATTCTGCTGAATTATCAACTAAATCCCCATAAAACTTCGGTTCCGACTGTATCGATTGCAGAAATGTCTTCAAAAATGCCATGTTTAGAAATAAAGTCATAATATCGACGATAAGATTATGAAAACGGTTTGCGCAGTTTAAGATACCGATAGTCTTCTTTTAGAAGTTTAGCTGTTAAAATTCTGTTGTGATCATTAAAGTCATCAACATGACAGCAAGCTGTAGCAAACCGAATACGCTGTGACATACAAACCCCATAAGACATAGCTTTAGGGACGTCACCATCAAAGGAAAGGAAAATTTACAATTCTAAACATAAAATAATATCTTGGAAGAGACAGTATCATCAGAAACATTCAAGAGTTAATCCAAAACTTGGGCTTCAGAGTCATCAGAACTAGCCTTATTTAAGTTTCAAGAAGAAGAGCCGATCAAAACTGAAGGGGCAATCAAAGTGACGAAACTCTATGATAAATACGAACGGTTTTCAAATTCATTCGAGCGTGTGTCCCTGACTTGCAAATACGTAAGTTTCAAGATGATCCGATCAAAACTGAAGGGCTATGGTGATGTCAAGGTCAAAAATAGGCATTTGTTGCAAACAAAGGGATGTAACTTTATGATAAACAGACCAACACCACCAGTTTTCAAACTTATCCGAGCTTTAATCCCTGATTTACCTCTATGTAAGTTCCAAGAATATACTATCAAAACTGAAGAGGCAGCGATGATAACAAGGTCGAAAATAGGCATTTTCAGCAAAGTAAGGGACATATCTCCATGAGTAACTGATCAACATCGCAAGTTTTCGATTCATCCGAGCTTTTATTCCTGACTTACTTGTTTGTAAGTTTCAAAAAGATCCGATCACAACTGACGGATTTACGGTGATGACAAGGTCACAAATAGGCATTTTCTGCAATCAAAGGGACGTACCTCTATAATAAATAGACTGACCTCATCATATTTCGAACTCGTAGAGATTTTTCCCCGGGCTTTAATGACAACAATTATCATGAGGGTAATATATATAAAATGCCCGATTTTGATATTTTCTCGCTTCTGGGCTGTTGAAAGCGTAAAACTAGATCGCACGGCAACAGATAAATTGACCATTGCGTGCTTTTAAAAGAAAAAATACAAGACTGAAGAGACTGTCCATAATGTAATGAAATAATGGACGCCACTCAATGCTTGCTTGTCTTTCTAAGTTCATTACCCATTTCTGTATTACGGATTCTGGAGACCGAGGCGAATAAATCCTACGATAGTTCTAATCAGTTATACGATGCTGCTCTTTTAACTAGAGGTTGTACTAAGCATGCTTTTCGTCCTTTCATCGATTCTGAAATTAATCATAAACGTCATTGCATCAAAATATCCTTCATTAATAAAATATTTGCCTAGTATCTTCCGGGAAAATTCGGTGATTTCATCCATTCCTTCTTATTTTCAAAATATATAAATACAATAAACCTGTTAGATCTATCATTTTTAATTTCAATAAACTTGTTTCTGATCTAGATCTTGACACTAACACTCCTGATACATGTGATTGTAAAACAATCAGTGTGTTGCTATCCTGCTGCTGGCCATATTAATACTGGCAATTTAAAAATTATTCCAGATTCTGGATACGTAATATAATTTCTAAAAGACCGAAATATCGATTTTCTTCTGAAATTGATTTCAATCAATGAAGAGAAATCGCTGCTGCATTGAATGAACTTAGTAATCGATGGTGTAAACGGAAGTATATTGAGCATATGTAAACGAGAGTATGTTGAGCATAAAGCTCTTAAAGAATGGAAACTTAGCAGTCTGAAATTAGTGAACAAACGCATTTCTTTTTGTGGGAAAGTGGCTGTCCTTTTGGTTTTCCGCTATTGATGTTTCCATTAGGTCTGTTGTTTCACGTTTGTTTCTTTCCCTTTTGTGTCTCTGATGGGAGCTGTGGATTGATTGTATCTATTCCTGATCACTGCCTCCACTTCTATTTCCAACAAAATGCCCAATAGACTATCCAAAATAAAATTATATAAGCGACACAAACACCCATAGACAAACCGTAACAAGAGTAAACCGGGACAGAATAACCGCCTTGGAACGGTCAGCGGAAACGATTTCCACTGTGTGTGTGGGGGGGGGGGGCTTAAACCGATTTTACGTGGCCACAATCCTCGCCCTTACTTACTTCTCGATTTAGACAAATAATTTGATCAGTCCGCATGAAGGCCTCCTAACTCATCTGTTACGAGATTGAATAGGAAATCTTTCTGTTGCTTATGCACATCTAAATCATTTTAGAAGGTATATGGCAAGGCAGTGCGATTGAAATATTTTATGTAAAATACGGTAGGCAAAATATGCTGCTCCACGCACTAATCCTACACATATCATACGATGTATGTATGAGTGGTATTTGGAGAAATAATTTACCATTCAGTTGGCCGCTGATTTCTATTAAGTTTGCCTAGAAATAAAAATCAAATATGAGGTCCCTTAAGAGCAATGAAAACATTCAAAAGAAAGAAGATGGGTCAACCGCTTAATTGTGCCATATATAATTTTCATGCCAGTCACGATGTTATGGGTGTTCGTACCGACGGGGGTTATACCATTGATCTGTAGGGAAGTTTCCTCATTTTTTCCCTAAGGGAAATACAATTCTAACGTATATCAATGATCTGCGAAAATTTGCTATATGGCTATGATTATAGATTGTATCTTTACTCGTCACGGTCTTAGCGAGCTAGCACGGGTATGCATGATTTTCCGGTATTATTGATAAATATAAATACCCAGAAAAACGAACATTATACCAGCAGCCGGTAAATTGTGAAAAAGTGCACACAACATCGTGTCGGGCCACAAAAATAATTTTGTACGGTATGTTAAATCTATGTTTAGAATTAATTTTTGCATGAATATGCTTGTAGGTTTTGGAGGGGTTTTCTTCTAGTATGCCTTAATTTTCTGAAGCCTATTCTGGAAGCCTCTGTGGTGTAGTGATAAGGCTACTTGCGTTGCCAGCTAGGGGTCGCAGGATCGATCCCAGGCTTCTCCAGAATTAGAATGAGTCTTTTAAGCGAGGTCCTGTCTCAGTATGGCCCTAGATGTTGGTGTGACGTAAAACTTGGACATCCACTCATTCCAGATTCATTTAGGCTTTTATAGACCCCTTTTGTAGAATATATTTATTGACGTCGGGTCATTTGTTCGATCCATAAATTTTGACTCGCGGTGGTTAGAAACCCGTGGTCCCGTCCCTTTATGATATAAGGTGTTGAGGGGACGTAAAATTAAGACGAGTTTAACAATATTTTCATTATCAAGGCAAACTCTTACAAGAGCCTGTCGGGTTATCCGTGATGGTGAACCGTCATAAATTTGATATCGCAAGCATGTTCATGTTTAGTAGACAGAATTTATTCAAGAAGAATTACGAGTTCATTTTGTAATGTGGCCGTTTCTATTTAAGAAATCTGTTTGTACATGTATGTACATGTGAAGAACGTGATAAGTGAGAGCATTTGGTCGTCACACGTTATATCGGCCTGAGCAGCGTGGATGACGTCAGCTGCGTTACCAGCGTCAAGAAGGCGGTTATGACGTGGTGCCTACCAAATACGGAAATAATTTACGGCAAACAGTATCGATCCCTATCGGACACTATCATACGTTGTGTAGAATAGATAAAAGTCTTCCTGTATTTAGTTTCTAGCTGTTTTTAATGTAATGAATTTGTGAATAGCTATATTTGTGAGCCGTGTCGCCGAGAAGCATATGCAATTGAGTTTGTTATGTTTCCTGTAATTGGCGGGTAACCAGATAGCGCAAAGGCGCGGTCTGTTCAATTGCCTCTTATCTGTGCTCAAGTAGTGAGCACGAATTTGATGACTGTTATGCTCAGTTGAAGTGAGCATTAATTGATTTCTGTAGTGCTCAGTAAGGAAGCATAAACTTCGAGCATTCTTGTGTCAAGCGCTGGGTGCTGATAATTTGATGCATGTTCAAGTTAAGCTCTGCTGTGCAGTTATTTGTCGCATGTACTGATCAGCCCCTGTGTCTTGTCGATGCATGCGCGATAACGGTATACGCATAAACATATTCTGACTTCTCCGGGAGGGGGATCATGATATAGTGCATACGTTTCGTGAACTGTATTTAGTCGATTATCGTAATTTGCAACGATGTGTGGTGACCTGCTGCTCCCTGCATAATAGGAGCAGGTACTGGTACGACGCAACGGTTCCGTTGCCCAGCTTAGGCGGGTAGAACCAGTTAAATAGACCGTCGAGGTCATAACAAATGATGATGATGATTTCGGGTTTAACGACGCGGCAACCCTCTTTGTGGGTCATACGCGTCAAACGGTTAATGGTTAACGGCATTGAGAATTATGAGGATATTAAAAGTAAAAAGTTAGTTTGATATGTATAAAAATCTTAAACAGTTAAATCTTATGAAAAAGTCCATTTTCTTTTAATTTAATGAATAAAATAATATTTTTAAAAGGTACATCTTGAAACAAGTGTTGCAAAATGTCAGCTTTGAAGTATAAGTTACGGGACTGTGAAAAGTCTACACATTCAATTAAAATATGTTTCACAGTGAATGGCTGATCACAGCTTACGCAGGAAGGCTGTTCATCACCATTTAAAATATAAGAATGAGTAACTCTAGTATGGCCAATGCGCAGTCGTGTTAATACTACATCCTCTTTCCTACAAAGCTGTGGAGGAGAGCACCTTGTTCCAACGACAGGTTTAATGGCATGGAGTTTGTTATTTATTGCACGGTCCCATTCGCCTTGCCATTCCGACAAGATGTATCTGTAGATAAAAGGTTTAAAATTATTAAAAGGAATTTTAAAAACAGACGGATTAAGATTGAGCGATTCCTTTGCTTTCTTGTCAGCAAACTCATTGCCGACAATGCCAATATGGCTTGGAAGCCAACAAAACAAGATTTGGTGCGTTTTAGAAATTTCATGATGTTTTGCGATCAGTTTTTGTATTTGAGGATTTTTAGATGACGAATGGTCTAAAGCCTTAAGCACAGAAAGTGAATCAGAAAATATAATTGCTTTTTGAAATGATGAAGAACTGATAAAATCTAAAGCTAGGTCTATTGCTTTGGCTTCAGCTGTAAAAATAGATGAACCATCTGGAAAGCGCAAGGATTTGTGCGTATCTTTAGAAACATATGCACAACCAACTTTATCTCCTTCTTTGGAACCATCAGTATAGACTTGCTGGTAATCATTGTAACGTGACTGCAGTACCTGAAAGTTTTGTTTGAGTAGCATTGGATTTGATTCGGATTTTTTACCATCATGTAAGTCAAACAGAATAAAAGGTTTTTTAATACACCAAGATGGAACTTCGGCCGTTTCGTGTTTTTGAATATTTTTAAGGTCGATACCTGAATTTTCTAGCAGTGGTAAAATACGTAATCCAAAAGGTTTGATTGCTGTGGGTTTAGTTTCATACTTATCTACAAATTCAGATGGAAATGAAATTTGGAATGCCGGGTTAGATGGATTAGCAGCAAGTCTGATAGCGTACTGAAGAGAAAGTTTCTCTCTGCGCGAAGTTAAAGATGGTTCACCTGCTTCTACATAAAGGCTTAATACGGGAGAAGTACGGAAGGCTCCCATAGCCAGACGAAGGCCTTGGTGATGGATAGTATCCAAGGATTTTAAATAGGACTTTCTGGCAGAACCATAAACAACAGACCCATAATCTAATTTAGATCTTATTAAAGACCGGTATAGATGTAATAAAGTATACCGATCTGCTCCCCAACTTGAATGAGCTAAAACTTTCAAAAGATTCAAAATTTTTAAGCATTTCGCTTTAAGATATTTAATATGGGGAATAAAAGATAACTTTTGGTCAAATATGACTCCAAGAAATTTGGCTTCTTCAGCAACAGGAATTTGTGATCCGTATAAAAAACAGGGAAGGATGGTCGTGTTTCTTCCGTAGCTTACAAAATGAACACACTGCGTTTTCGACTTGGAGAACTTGAAACCATTTTTATCAGTCCATTCTTCTATTCGTTTTAAATTTTGTTGTAACTTTCGTTCAATTGTTTTCATGTTTTTTGAACGGTAACATATACAAAAATCATCAACATACAATGAACAGTCTGTTTTGTCGTCCAAACATTGCACAATATTATTTATTTTGATGTTAAATAGCGTAGTTGAGAGAATACTACCCTGTGGGACACCCTGCTCTTGTGCACAGAGATCTGACAGGGTAGATCCCACGCGCACTTGAAATACACGCTCACCTAAAAAACTTTGAATAAAACTGAGAAGTTTTCCCCTTAAGCCGAGGTTATGGAGATCTCTCAATATTCCATAACGCCACGTGGTATCATATGCTTTCTCCAAGTCGAAAAAGACAGCTACTACGTGTTCTTTGTTAATAAAAGCATCTCGTATAAATGTTTCTAGTCTTATTTAATTGTCGTTGGTACTCCGTTCCGAACGAAAACCTGACTGATATTCTGAAATGAGGTTGTTGGACTCTAAGTACCAGACTTATCTCTTGTTTATCATTCTCTCCAATGTTTTACACAAACAACTTGTCAAAGCTATTGGTCGATAATTCGTAGGTTCTGCATGATCTTTCCCTGGTTTTGGAATTGGTACAACTGTAGCAAAACGCCAGCTCTCAGGACAGACCCCAGTTTCCCAAATATTATTAAATATATCAAAAAGTGTTGAAAGAGAACTGTTTGGCAGATGCTTAAGCATCTGATAATGAATTTCATCGGGGCCGGTTGCTGTATCGTGTGATTTTTCAATGGCTTCCACTAGTTTGAATAAGTTAAATGGTTTTTTTGTATTCTTCGTGATTGTGGGTTTTGAAGTTTAGATTTCTTTTCTCTTGGTCCTTTTGGAAATTTCTAAAAGTGTCAGAATAATTTCGCGGTGATGAATTGCTCAAAACTGTGCTACCAAGAGTATCTGAAATATCTTTTTTAGTTGAAGCTTTTGTGTCAAAACCAGTATTTAAATGTGTTATACTAGGGGACTTTGTTTTTACTGAAATTTTTCGTACCATATCCCAAGTAGAAGTAAAACAAAGATCAGGAATTGATACAATTAACTTACTCCATCCATAAAAGACACCAAAGGGAAAGAAATACAAACATTAAGCGACCAGACCATAATGGAAACCTAAACAAAGGAAGGCCATATGGACAGTTACTTTCCCACAAAATGGCCATATGGCCATCCAAAATTAAAAGACACAAGTAATACACACAGTAAGTAACAAACAACAACATAAATAAATCGCCACAGAAGAGCCGCCTTGGAACGGTCAGTGGAAGATTTCCACTGGGGGGCTTAAATCGATTTTACGTGGCCACAATCCTCGCCCTTACTTCCGTCGCGATTTAGACAAATAATTTGTTCAGTCCGCATGAAGGCCTCCTAACTCATCAGTGCAACATCTCCGTGAACACAGAAATCAAAGAACCACAGAGGTGAGACAACGGTGAGGACTCGACAGCAAGAAACCACTGAAATGCTGGAGCAAAAGAAAACCAACAATTAGACTCAGATGAGCCAGACCAGAGACAGAGCATCAGGCACCAACCAAACCTTTTTAATGGGGGTTTTGTAGTTCAATTTGGAGACATATTCTCTCCATGACTTTCGTTCGGAAGCTCGGATTGTTCGCCGAGCTTTAGCTCTAAAAACTTTAACGTCGTTTAGCTTTTCTAAAGTGGGACTTTTGCAGAACTTATTTAAAGTAGAAGTAAAACAAAGATCAGGAATTGATACAATTAACTTACTCCACCCATAAAAGACACCAAAGGGAAAGAAATACAAACATTAAGCGACCAGACCATAATGGAAACCTAAACAAAGGAAAGGAAGGCTATAATTTGCGCTTTTGAATAGCTTCTTTACAGTCATTATTAAACCAAGGCTTGCTTTTCTTGGTATTTGTGGAGGTCTTTGGAATGCATTGTTCTGATATATTGATTAGTGTATCTGTGAAATCAGAAACAATGTCAGATGATTCATTTAAGTGATCAACTGATAACTCTTCTTCACATAAATTACGGAACAATTCCCAGTCGGCTTTATGATAAATGAATGATTGATTAATGATAAATCTTATACTTACCTTCACCCAGCGACAGGTCATTTGTCTTCTTTAGATCTCTCTTTGTGTCACCCATCTCTCTTCTTGGACTATGACTGGTCTGTTCATGATGATCAGTGCGGAAGTGTGGCGGCTGTAAAAGGTCTCCCCGTACATGCATTTAATGCTCTTATTTTTCCAATCCTCAGGGATTGTTTATACACTTTGGTGTCTTTTATGGGTGGAGTAAGTTAATTGTATCAATTCCTGATCTTTGTTTTACTTCTACTTTATTCATTTTCCATTTCTGGTTACAGTCCTCATCTGGTTCGTTTACGCTCTCAATTATAACAGGGAAGTGATCACTTCCGCACTGATCATCATGAACAGACCAGTCATAGTCCAAGAAGAGAGATGGGTGACACAACGAGAGATCTAAAGAAGACAAATGACCTGTCGCTGGGTGAAGGTAAGTATAAGATTTATCATTCATCAAGCAAAGATCGCTCTTTGCAATAAAATCTTCAACAAGTGCTCCTCTGTTATTGATATCTTTACAGCCCCATAGAATATTGTGACTATTGAAGTCGCCAATTAAAAAATATGGCGATGGAAGTTGACTCAGCAATGAGTCAAGATGTTCGGGCTTTAAAGAAAATGAGGGTGGAATATATAGAGAGCAAATTGTAGTTTCTTTATCCAGAGAAACCGATATTGCTAAAGCTTGTAGGTTTGTTTTTAATTTGATTTCTCTTTGTGGTAAACATGATTTAACAAGAATTGAACTGCCACCAGATGGTTTGTTACCATCAGAATAGATGTAGTTGTATGTATTGAAACCCCTGACATCAATGTTGTCATCAGTTTTTAAAAAAGTTTCTTGCAAACAAAAAAACGATGGGTTTAATAACGAAATAAGTAATAAGAGTTCATTGATAACCAATCTGAAATTATTGAAGCTTTTAGCTCTACTTCTAGATATTTAGATGATTTATTGAATATTGATGGTGCCTATTTTGATAGTTTGATCGGTCAGGTTTGCCCCCTAGAACTTCAGTTAAATAGGGCAAATTCTTCTGATGCCGGGGCCCCGTTTTTGAGTTTGCGTCTATCTATTGTGGATGGATTTGTTTCGTGCAAAATTTGTGATAAACGCGATGAATTTGATTTTGGGATTGTGGGTTTTCCTTTTTTGGATGGTGATGTTCCTCGTGCGCCATCCTGTGGCGTTTATGTTTCGCGGTTGGTTCGATTTGCTGGAGTGTGTGGTCTTGTGGCTGACTTCGGCACTCGTGGTGGATTGTTGACGGCTGGACTCCTTGGTCGGATTTGTCGGTGCCATGGACTGCGCGGGGCCTTTTCGAGGTTTTATGGGCGCCGTTCTTGTTTGGTTTCAGGGTTCGATGTTGGACTTGAATCTCGTCTGCAGCAGGGTCTGTCGGAGCCCGAGTTTTGTGGTGACTTGGTGTATGGATTCAGAAAAGTGTGTGGCCGTAGTGGCTTCGGCGTCCGGTTTCGTGGAGTCATTCTGCGATGTAAAAAGATTGGGTGCGGCATGGATATTATACGACAGACTGCGTGCATGGTGGTTGGCCCGGTCGCGGTTGGCAGCTTTGCTTCCCTCTTTGGTTGCGCGCCGGTGGGTCAGGCCTCAGATTCTATGACGGCTCCAACGTAAAGTAGAAGTAAAACAAAGATCAGGAATTGATACAATTAACTTACTCCATCCATAAAAGACACCAAAGGGAAAGAAATACAAACATTAAGCGACCAGACCATAATGGAAACCTAAACAAAGGAAGGCCATATGGACAGTTACTTTCCCACAAAATGGCCATATGGCCATCCAAAATTAAAAGATACAAGTGATACACACAGTAAGTAACAAACAACAACATAAATAAACCGCCACAGAAGAGCCGCCCTGGAACGGCCAGTGGAAGACCTCCACTGGGGGGCTCAAATAAAAGCTCCACTGGGGGGCTCAAGTAAAAGCTTATTGAGAATTAGAGAGATAATGTCGGTTGGTGCCTGATGCTCTGTCTCTGGTCGGGCTCATCAGAGTCTAACTGTTGGTTTTCTTTTGCTCCAGCATTTCAGTGGTTTCTTGCTGTCGAGTCCTCACCGTTGTCTCACCTCTGTGGTTCTTTGATTATTGTGTTCACGGAGATGTTGCACTGATAAGTTAGGAGGCCTTCATGCGGACTGAACAAATTATTTGTCTGAATCGCGACGGAAGTAAGGGCGAGGAATGTGGCCACGTTAAATCGATTTAAGCCCCCCAGTGGAAATCTTCCACTGACCGTTCCAAGGTGGCTATTCTGTGGCGATTTATTTATATTGTTGTTTGTTACTTACTGTGTGTATCACTTGTGTCTTTTTATTTTTGGATGGCCATATGGTCATTTTGTGGGAAAGTAACTGTCCTTATGGCCTTCCTTTGTTTAGGTTTCCATTATGGTCTGGTCGCTTAATGTTTGTATTTCTTTCCCTTTGGTGTCTTTTATGGGTGGAGTAAGTTAATTGTATCAATTCCTGATCTTTGGTTTACTTCTACTTTTCATTATAATTTGACTTAAGACCTCGACAATTCCATTGTATTATTTTGTGTTTTAAATCCATTTTATGAAGAGATTAAGACTAGAAACTATTATGGTGCTGCAATTGGTGATATAGATCTGCTACCACCAGCTCGTGGTGTTGCTGACCTCGATCTGTTATTGCCACTTGGTGATGATGGAGTTTCAGCAAACTCCATATCACTGTCACTCAAAGATCCGAATCTGTTCTGGAATTTTATATTGTCTCTTTCCATTTTACGTTGTCCGTCTGTTTGTTTTAGAGACATATGCTTTTTCGGATCTTCCGATCCCTTAGTAGTTCGGCCGGAGTCGAGTTTCTCTTTTACATGCGGCACTGGCTTCGGTACGGTCGCTGTCGACCGATCCGATGCGACCTGGATTGCGCCATTTGATAACTTGGTTGAACTTTGTGGCGCTGGAGTTGATTTACTCCATGCACCAGATTTTTTCAGTTCAGCTATGTATGAATCAACAGTCTGTGTTGCGGAGCTGGACACTTTTACACCAGCACCGTTTGTGATGCTGGCGTAACTGGTGGTTGGTGTTGCGTTTCGATCCTCAACAATTTTCAGCGCTTCTGGGAAGGTTATCGCTCTTTGGTATTTTACAGTGAGTATTTCTTTTTTTCCATGCCGGACAATCTCGAGAGAAAACAGCATGTTTGCCACCACAATTGATGCATTTGGCCTCATTCTTACAGTTTTGATGATTATCAACATGTTTGTCTTTACCACATTTGGACAAAGTTGTTTCTTCTGACATCTGACATGAGTAACATCTGAGAGGGTTTGGTATATATACCTCTACGTTAACCGAAAGATATGCTACTTTGATTTTCTTGGGCAGAACTGGTGTATTAAAGGTCAACACGTAAGTACCTGTTGGCTTCAATACACCATCTCTACGAACTTGGATGTTACGTACTGCAATGACGCCCTCAGATCTCAAGTTGTCAATTATCTCTGCATCGGTGCAAGGACGTAGTTCTGGGCTGCGGATGACACCTTTACACGAATTGAGTGTATTGTGCAGAGACACCTTGACCTTCAGATCAAAGAGCTTTGTGGTACCAAGCAGGCTTTTAACCTGCTGTTCTCTCTCTACTTCCAAAAGGAGATCACCTGACTTAAGCTTTTTTATGCTTTTTGGGTGTCCGGCAATGGACATAATACTCTTTTCAATGACAAAAGGCGATAAACTTGACACAGTGCGAGTTTCTTCGACTGATGTCATAACCAAGAAGCGTGGAAAATTTAAGATCTTTGGTGCTTCAGACTGCTGACTACACTGTTGACTAGATTGGTGACTGGGATCATCCGTTTCGGATGAATCCTCGTCTTTTTTACGTTTAGATGCGTGGGTGCGGTTATTTTTTTCCATTAGGCATAAGGAAAAAATTCTAGTTTCGTCCCAAGTGCTCTCCGCCCTCCGTGGAGCCCTACAAGGGAACACCATAATGGAGTGGTTATCCAACTCGCAGGTGTTAGAGATACACGTGAGATATACTCGTATAAACAAAATGCCTACACGATTGATCCGTTCAGCCACCGCCTTCTAGAGATAAAAAGACAGAAAAAGGGTAAGGTAAATGGGCATATGGTTGGTATCAGGAAAGATACAAAAAGAGTTGAAGAGAAAGCAAAGCGGTATCTCTAGGGCTCGGCGCGACCAGCCGATTGACCGTGCCGAACCGCACGGCCACCCGTCTACACCGAAAAGCCAGGCCAAAGAGGCGTGTTGGGTACCTGAAGCACCGCAACCTCAGGTAACCCTCAACCTCCAGGATCCCTTCTTCCGGCTTACAGGACGCCACCCACGGCAAACGGGTGGTACTTCCTTTAGCTCTTCCCAGTGGGCACAGAGACCACAGCGGCAATGTGCCCAGTGGGAATTGAGCCCCCAGGGCCACGGCAAGGCAGGAAGCTAATACCTGGGGGCGAGGTCATAACAACAGGAAGTGACAAACCAAATTGTCGGTGACGTCAATTGACACGAAGTAAAAGTTACCTGGACTTCAATAGTCGGAGGATTCAATTGACCAACATGTAAAGTGTAGTCGACACTATAATCGAAAGTGTAGTCGACAATATAATCGACATTGTAGTCGACAATATAATCGAAAGAGTAGTCGACAATATAATCGGCAGCGTCGACGTGGGGTTCACCCTAAGTGGACTTATATTCTTGTCTGCCGCATTTTTTAATATTTTTGTTGTATGTTTTGGTTATTTGCTTCTGTAGACATTCACGTCATCCTGGCCCGAGCACAAAACATGGTTTTGTCTTCGGGGCGGACGTCGTGAATGGGTTGTAGAAGCAAATAAATGTAATGTTTAGTGTTGGTTTTGTTGTATATAGATGCTGCAAATAATGAATGCCGTCCATATAATATCTTTTTTGTGACTTACCCCACAGATGCCCGTTCACAAGTCAGTGATCACCCTCGGTTGTCTTGTCAGCATGGGGGTTTGCGGGACTCTGTAAACCAGAATCAGAATTGTTACTGGTGACACGTCAAATGACCTTCATACACCAGGACCTATGATGTGGGAAGTTAGTCCCTAGCTCTAACCAAAGAGGTAAATTTAGCTACACAATCATCAGCACCTTCAGCTGCCGAAATAATCGAATCGGGAAGGGCATTCCAATCTCTAATGGTTCTGGGGAAGAACGACTCTTTATAAATGTCAGTTCTTGCGCTAAGGGTCTGAAACGCCAACGAATGGTGATTTCTACAGTGTCTAGCTGGGGGAACAAGGTCATTTGTTGGAATGCTGGCAGCACCCTTTAGACCTTTGTATAAAAGGATTAGCCTACTGTCTTTTCTTGAGAGACTCCCATTTTAATTTTCCAAGTATTTCAGTCATGCTCCCAGTTTCAAAGCAGTAATTACCTGTTACAAATCTAGCAGCTCTATTCTGAACTTTCTCAATTTCATCGTTGAGGACCACTCCACTGGGGTCCCAGATACAACTACCATATTCCAAGATTGGGCGAACAAGAACTTTATATGCTGCCTCTTTTACATCCTGAGGGCACTGATGAAGATTTCGCCTCAGGAAACCAAGCGTTCTATTTGCCTTAGTACACATGTTGCTAATATAAGTATTCCATCTCAAGTTGTGCGAGATTGTCACTCCAAGGTATTTAATGGAGTCCACATTCTCGAGGACCGTTCCCTCTAAGGTGTAAGAAGCCTCAACTTTATTAGATCTTCCTAGTTATCTGCATAATATTGCATTTAACTGGCTGAAATCTCATTCCCCATTTACGTGCCCAACATCCTAATCTATCTGTGTCAGCCTGAGTCATCTGTATCTCTAATTTCCCGGTAACAAACACAGTCATCTGCGAACAGTCTTATTTCTGAGTCAACGTCAGTGGAAATATTATTGATGTACATGGAGAAAAAAAGTGGACCAAGAACGATCCCTTGCGGGACTCCAGACAAAACTGGAGCCCACTCCGAAGATTCACCATTAACAACAACCCGCTGTTTTCTGTAGCAAAGAAAGGAATCTATCCATTTGAGGGTCTTTCCCCCAATTCCATAACCAAATAACTTAGATTTAAATAGTTCATGAGGAGGGGTGTCAAAAGCCTTCTCGAAGTCCAGAATAAATGTGTCCACCTATCCCCCTTTGTCCAATATTTTGCCCAGCCATTAATAACTGTGCTTAGCTGAGTTTCACAACTGTGCCTTTTCCTAAATGCATGTTGTCTGTCTGACAAAAGTTTATGTTCGTCCAAGTGGGCCATGATGTTCGAACAGACTATATGTTCCAGCAATTTACACAGAACACAAGTCAGAGACACAGGGCGATAATTACGGGCAAGAGCCCTATCTCCTTTTTGAAGAGTGGACAGATGTTTGCTAAGAGCCATTCTTTGGGGATTTCACCCGTATCAAGAGATTGTTGAAACAAGTGTGCAAAAACTGGATCCAACTCATTTGCTAGTTCCTTCAGGACTCTAGGATGAAGCTCATCAGGTCCTAAGGCTTTACTGGGGTTTAAGCCTTGAAGTAATTTGATCACTCCTGCAGCTGTCACAACAATATTATTCATGAATGGGGCCGATCTTCCAGTCAATGGAACCTCCGTTAACTCAGTTTTATTAAACGCATCATTGAATTGACCAACTAGTTCCTCTGCCCACATGTAACATAATCAGTGCAACATCTCCATGAACACAAATAAACAAACAACCACAGAGATAAAACAACGGTGAGGACACGACAGCAAGAAACCACTGAAATGCTGGGGCAAAAGAAAACCAACAGTTAGGCTCCTATTGGCCCGACCAGAGACGTATTCACGTCACCTTATACTAGGTATCCAAGAATTTCATTAGAAGTTTGTTTTGGCTCCAGCAGATAAGTCCGCTAACAATGACGGCTTCATTATGTTAACACTCTTCAGCAAACACTTGGTGGTAATAAAGCACATGAACTTCAGTCTTTAGCTGTAGAGAGGGCTTTAGCTGATGTCCACATTTGTTATTCAGCAACCATGTTTGCTGTCTGTGTTACTGAAGGACAAAATTAGCTTTCTACGTTATATTGGTTACCTTAACTTCACAAAAGACCATACAAAGCACGTTTTATTTGAAATTCAAGCTCTTGTTCCAACACTGAACTCTCCAAATTATTAACATCATGTTTTACTATCATCAAAAACATGCAAAAAAAATTGCGACAAGACAAGTTGTGGGTATTCCGATGGGTACTAATTGCGCACCCCTTATGTCTGATCCGTTTCTGTTTTGTTATGAGAGTGACTTCATGATGTCCCTTTCTGCTGATAACCAGACTGAAATCACTGAACCTTTTAGCTCGAATTCTAGACATTTGGATAAGTTATTAAATGTAGACAAAACTTATTTTGGCAAATCGAATTAATTGCGAAATATAAACGTCATATGATGGCGCACGAGGTACATCAAAATCCAGAAAGGGAAAATTTACAATCTTAAAATCAAAATTATCGCGTTTATCATAAATTTAGCAAGAAACAAACCCATCCACAATAGATAGATGTAAAGTAGAAGTAAAACAAAGATCAGGAATCGCTACAATTAACTTACTCCACCCATCAAAGACACCAAAGGGAAAGAAACACAAACATGAAGCGACCAGACCATATTGGAAACCTAAACAAAGGATGGCCATAAGGACAGTTACTTTCCCACAAAATGGCCAAATGGCCATCCAAAATAAAAAGACACAAGTGATAAACAGAGTAAGTAGTAACAAACAACAACATAAATAAACCGCCACAGAAGAACCGCCCTGGAACGGTCAGGGGAAAGAATTCCACTGGGGGGGGGGGGGGGGGGGGGGGGCTTAAATCGATTTTACATGGCCATAATCCTCGCCCTTACCTCTGTCGCGGTATACTCTAATTTTGTTTAGTCCGCACGAAGGTTTCTTAACTCATCAGTGTAACATCTCCGATAGCATACAAATAAAAAACTACAGAGATGATACAAGGTTGAGAACTCGACAACATACAACAACAGAATTGCTGGAGCTAAAGAAAACCAACAGTTAGACTCAGAGGGGCCCAACCAAAGACGGAGCATCAGGCGCCAACCAACATAAAGAATACTAAAATAAAATAAAATTCCATTTATGTTTTTACGCTGGAACCGTCATATAATCTGAAGCCCGACACACCGGTGTGCAATAAAAGAGGGAAGCAAAGTTGCCAACCGTGATTGGGTTAACCGCCATGCATGCAGTCTGTTTTATAATATTGATGTTGTACCCAATCTTTATATATCGACGAACGATTTTACGAATTTGGGTACTAAAGTCATTACAGGCATGTATGTTTCTAAATCTATATACTAAGTCACCATAGAACTCGGGTTCCGATAGGCCTTGTAGCAGAAGTGTTTTAAGTCCAACATTGAATTTTGAAAACAAATCAGAATGACGTCTATAAAACTAAGAAAAGGCTTTACGTAGTTTTTGATACCGATACCTTGATTAAGAAGTTTAGCGGTTAATAATTTATTACGAGTGTTGAAGTCGGATACATGACTAGACACCCTAGCGAATCGAATTAACGGCGAAATATAAACCCCGTACGCTGTCGCACGAGGAACATCACCGTTCAAAAAAGGAAAATTTTCAATCTCGAAATCAAAATCATCACGGGGTCTCAGTATCAGAAGAATTTGCTTTATTTAACTAAAGTTCTGGGGGGGGGGGGTAAATTTGACTGATCAAACCATCGAATTAGTTATTAACAATATTAATAAATTATCCAAATATCTAGAAGTGGAGCTAAAAGCTTCGATGATTTCAGTCTGGTTTTCAGCAGAATGGGGCACCATGAAGTCTCTCTCATAACAAAACAAAAACAGATCAGCCGCGGGTAATGCGCAATTAGTACCAATCGGAATACACAGAACTTGCCTTAATAACTTATCAAATCTTATGTAAATACTGTCAAGTAGAAGGGTAAGAGTTTCACAGACTTTCTAATATGACCATAAAGTATAATTTTGATGCTCTTCAGGAGTGGAAAAAAACATTTCTTACCTTACATGCAAGATAGAGGGAGTCTTTCGTATGAAATGTCCATTCAATTAAATCATTAAGTTTTTTAGCTCACCTGAGCCGAAGGCTCATGTGAGGTATTAGTATACCACGAGCCGGCGTCCGTCGTCCGTCGTCCGTCGTCGTCCACACTTTCAAAGAAGTATATCTCCGGAACCAGTGGGCCAATCTTGATCAAATTTCATGTGAAGCATTATCAGGTAGGGGGAAAGGCTGCATACTGTTTTCGGGCAGATCGGATTGGAACTCTGGTTGCCATGGCAACAAATAGCTCCCATAGACTTAACATAGGAAAAAGTTTGTCATCACTCTAGCTCCGTCAATTTTTTTCTGATCGTCTTCATTCTTGCAGATAACGAGGACAGGCATGAAATCTCGATCAAGTTCGATTTTGGGCTGAATCGAATTATTCACTCAGGAGTTACGTGCCCTTGAGCGTTAGGAAAAAGCTTGTCATCACTCTAGCTCCGTCAATTTTTTTCTGATCGACTTCATTCTTGCAGATAACGAGGACAGGCATAAAATCTCGATCAAGTTCGATTTTGGGCTGAGTCGGATTATTCACTCAGGAGTTACGTGCCCTTGAGCGTTAGGAAAAAGCTTGTCATCACTCTAGCTCCGTCAATTTTTTTCTGATCGACTTCATTCTTGCAGATAACGAGGACAGGCATGAAATCTCGATCAAGTTCGATTTTGGGCTGAATCGGATTATTCACTCAGGAGTTACGTGCCCTTGAGCGTTGAAAAAATTGCCTATTGACTTAACATGGGGAGAATGTTGTCATCACCGTAGCTGCTTCAATTATTTTCAGATTGGCTTTATTCTTGCAGATAACCAGCACAGCCATTAAATCTCGGTCAAGTTCGATAACTGGCAGAATCGGATCATTCACTTAGGAGTTACCTGCCCTTGTGTGTTTTTGCATTAGGGTTAATGGGAATTTCAAAAATGTATATCTTAAAGACTACTTGGCCAACTTTGATCAAATTTCATGTGTCGCATTATTGGGCAAGTGGAAAGGCTTTATTAGGTTTTCAGGCAGATCTGAGTGGAACTCTGGTTGCCATGGCAACATCTAGCTCCCATAGACTTCACATAGGAAAAAAAGCTTGTCATCACTCTAGCTCCGTCATTTTTTTTCTGATCGACTTCATTCTTGCAGATACCCAGTACAGGCATAAAATCTCGGTCAAGTTCGATTTTGGGCCGAATCAGATAATTCACTCACGAGTTACGTCCCCTTGAGCGCCCGAAGAATTGCCTATCGACTAAACATGGAGAAAATGTTGTCATCACTGTAGCTAGTAACGGGGACAGGCATAAAATCTCGGTTAAGTTCGATTTTGGGCAGAATCGGAATATTGACCTCGGAGTTACGTGACCTTGAGCGACAAAAAATTTGCCAATAGACTTAACATAGGGAAAATGTTGTGACTACGATAGCGACTTGAATTTTTTTCAGATCAGCTTCAAACTTGCTGGTAACGAGGACAGACATAAAATCACGGTTAAGTTCGATTTTGGGCCGAATCGGATTCTTTGCCTTGGAGTTACCTGCCCATGAGCATGAAAAAATACGTTGTGACCACGATAGCAACTTTATTTTTATTCAGATCAGCTTCAAACTTGCAGGTAACGAGGACAGGCATAAAATCTCGGTTAAGTTCGATTTTGGGCCGAATCGGAATATTGACCTCGGAGTTACGTGACCTTGAGCGACAAAAAATTTGCCAATAGACTTAACATAGGGAAAATGTTGTGACTACGATAGCGACTTGAATTTTTTTCAGATCAGCTTCAAACTTGCAGGTAACGAGGACAGACATAAAATCTCGGTTAAGTTCGATTTTGGGCCGAATCGGATTATTTGCCTTGGAGTTACCTGCCCTTGAGCATAAAAAAATACGTTGTGACCACGATAGCAACTTTATTTTTATTCAGATCAGCTTCAAACTTGCAGGTAACGTGGACAGGCATAAAATCTCAGTTAAGTTCGAATCGGAATATTGACCTCGGAGTTACATGACCTTGAGCGACAAAAAATTTGCCCATAGACTTTACATAGGGAAAATGTTGTGACTACGATAGCGACTTGAATTTTTTTCAGATCAGCTTCAAACTTGCAGGTAACGAGGACAGACATAAAATCTCGGTTAAGTTGGATTTTGGGCCGAATCGGATTATTTGCCTTGGAGTTACCTGTCCTTGAGCATAAAAAATACGTTGTGACCACGATAGCAACTTTATTTTTATTCATATCAGCTTCAAACTTGCAGGTAACGAGGACAGGCATAAAATCTCGGTTAAGTTCAATTTTGGGCCGAATCGGAATATTGACCTCGGAGTTACGTGACCTTGAGAGACAAAAAATTTGCCCATAGACTTAATTAGGGAAAATGTTGCGACTACCATAGCGACTTGAATTTTTTACAGATCAGCTTCAAACTTGCAGGTAACGAGGACAGACATAAAATCTCGGTTAAGTTCGATTTTGGGCCGAATCGGAATATTTGCCTTGGAGTTACCTGCCCTTGAGCATAAAAAATACGTTGTGACCACGATAGCAACTTTATTTTTATTCATATCAGCTTCAAACTTGCAGGTAACAAGCACAGGCATAAAATCTCGGTTAAGTTCGATTTTGGGCCGAATCGGAATATTGACCTCGGAGTTACGTGACCTTGAGAGACAAAAAAAATTTGCCCATAGACTTAACGTAGGGAAAATGTTGTGACAGAAATAGCGACTTGAATTTTTAGCTCACCTGAGCCAAAGGCTCCAGTGAGCCGATAGTATACCAAGGCTCCGGAGTCCGTCGTCTGTGGTCTGTCCATCCGTCGTCCACACTTTCAATGAAGCATATCTCAGAAGGCAGTCGACCAATCTTGTTTAAATTTTATGTGTAGCACCATTGGGCAAGGGGAAAGGCTGCATTAGGTTTTGGAGCTAGTCTGATTCATTTGTTCCTTCATTCTTCTTTCTCTCCATATAGAGATAATAGACCAATGTTAAATTTTTAATCAAAGATTTCTCAGGAACTATAAAAGCTAGAAGCATCAAATTTGGTATTCAATAGAATAATGATGACTTATTTTGTGTAAGAGACATTGTGCTTTCTCAGCTTTTTTGTTCATCTGTTCTTTCATTCTTCTTTCTCTCCATTTTGACCAATGTTAAATTTTCGTCAAAGATTTCTCAGGAACTATAGAAGCTAGATGTCTCAAACTTGGAATGCAATGCAATAATCATGACTTATATCCTGTAAGGGTCAATGGGCTGGATTCTATTAGCAGATTTAGTAGTCAAGTCTGTGAATTGTTAAAACTTAAGTTCCTCAGGTGAGCGGTTTAGGCTCATTGAGCCTCTTGTTCTTTTATAAGACTTTGAGGCTGTGCAGTGTAGAGGGTGTGCAGTGTAGAGGGTGGAAAAATCATCAGTAGACTAACTTGACCGTTCGGCTGACAGTTCCAAGGCGGTTCTTCTGTTACGGTTTATTTTTGTTATGGATTGTCTTTGCGTGTTTTTATCGCTTATATTATTTTATTTTTGATAGCCTATTGGTCATTTTGTGGGAAAGTGACTGTCCTTTTGGCTTTCCGCTATTGATGTTTCCTTTAGGGTCTGTTGTTTCATGTGTTTTTCCCCTTTAATGTCTCTGATGGGAGATGTGGGTTAATTGTACCGATTCCTGATTATTACCTTCACTTCTATTTTGAAACACGAAAATACCTGGATTTCAATTCATTTAAAACTTCATTAGAACTTTTTATAGACCAAAACAAATTTCTACCTAATCTTTCGACGAGTTTGTCGCAATATGTGATCATATGTTTTTGATGGCATTAAAACATGAAGTTAGTAATTTGGAATGTTCAGTGGTGGTACAAGAGTTTGGATTTGCAATAATCGGAGATGTTGCACTGATGAGTTAGGATGCCTTCATGCGGTCAGAGCAGGTTGTTTGTCTTAATCGCCCACCCCTGTGGAATTCGTTTCGCTGATCGTTCCAAGGCGGTTCTGCTGTCGCGGTTTATATTTGTTATTGTTTGTCTTTGGGTATTTATGTCGCTTATATTGTTTTATTTTGGATAGCCTATTGGCCATTTGTTGGAAAAGTAACTGTCCTTCTTTGCTTTCTGCTATTGATGTTTCCATTAGGGCCTGTTGTTTCATGTTTGTGTTTCTTTCCCTTTGATGTTTCTGATGGGAGCCCCTGCCTTATTGTTTCGATTCCTGACCATTGCCTCCACTTCTTTTTTGTATGGTCTTTTATGAAGTGTAGTTAACCGATATAACGCAGGAAGCTTGTCTTGGCCTTCTGTAACACAGACAGCAAACTGGGTGGCTGAATATCAAATGTGGTTATCAACTAAGCCGTCTCTACAGCTAAAGGCTGAAGTTCATAAGGCCTGAGTGCATCAACGTACTTGCTGAAGAGTGTTAACATAGTGAAGCCGTCTTGGAATGTGTGGCGGCCGTAAAAAGTCTTCCTGCCCTACATTATAGTGTAGTTTATATTTTCTTGTCCTTTTGGATCATTGATTCCATTTGAAAATATTTGAGGATCACTGATGAAAAGTAGAAGTAAAACAAAGATCAGGAATTGATACAATTAACTTACTCCACCCATAAAAGACACCAAAGGGAAAGAAATACAAACATTAAGCGACCAGACCATAATGGAAACCTAAACAAAGGAAGGCCATAAGGACAGTTACTTTCCCACAAAATGGCCATATGGCCATCCAAAACCAAAAGACACAAGTGATACACACAGTAAGTAACAAACAACAACATAAATAAATCGCCACAGAAGAGCCGCCTTGGAACGGTCATTGGAAGATTTCCACTGGGGGGCTTAAATCGATTTTACGTGGCCACAATCCTCGCCCTTACTTCCGTCGCGATTTAGACAAATAATTTGTTCAGTCCGCATGAAGGCCTCCTAACTCATCAGTGCAACATCTCCGTGAACACAAAAATCAAAGCCTAATTGACGGAAACTAGCTAGTCTGGCCTAGAAAACATGTACACTTCATTTTTTCCAGTTTTGTGGTGTGTTCCTTGCTTCCAAAGGATAACCCTTTTATAGAACATTTTATCAGCTGGGACCAAAACAAACCTTTAAAAGAACATATCTAACTTCACTACAGCTGGTGTATGGGAATGTGTGGCGGCGGTTAAACGTCTCCCTGCCCTATATCATACTGTAGATTATATTTTCTTGTACTTTGGGATCATTGATTCCATTGTGGAATTTTAAAAATATCTGAGGGTCCATATTTTTCACTACTGTGGTGTATTCCTTGCTTCAAAAGGATAACCCTTTTATAGAATATATTTAACTTCACTACAGCTGGTGTGTGGGAATGTGTGGCGGCGGAAAAACGTCTCCCTGCCCTACATCATAGTGTAGATTATATTTTCTTGTCCTTTGGGATCATTGATTCCATTGTGAAATTTTGAAAATATCTGAGGGTCACTGATGAGGCCTAATTGGCCGAAACTAGCTAGTCTGGCCCAGAAAACATGTACACTCCATATTTTTCACTTCTGTGGTGTATTCCTTGCTTCCTAAGGATAACCCTTTTATAGAACATATTCCTATGAAATTCTTGAATACCTAGTTTAAGGTGACGTACAGACGTCTTAGGTTTAGGAGGTAATAAGTTCGTATTTTGCGAATAAAAAGAACTGTGTTTGTTCACTAATTTCGGAATGCTAAGTTTTACATTCTTTAAGAGCTTTATGCTCGACAAACTCTCGTGTACACCATTCATTCAAGGCAGCAGCGCTCTACTTTTATAGAAATTCAACGGGAATGGGTGAGTACTGGAACAAACGACCAAACAACGGAGCTGTTTAACATCTGTTTTATTGCATCTACGCGTTTCGGTCTTTTTTAGACCTTCATCAGGAATTATAGTACGTGTCCTAGAATCAGGAATACTTTTTTAAATTGCCAGTAATAATATGACCAGCAGCAGGATAGCAATACACTGTTCTTTTACAATAACATGTATCAGGAGTGTTAGGGTCAATATCAAGATCAGACACAAGTTTATTGAAATTAAAATTGATAGATCTAACAATTTGTAGCAATTTATGGGTGTTTCAGTATTTTGGAAATATGCCGGAATGGATGAAATAACTGAACTGTCCCGGAAGATACTAGGTAAGTCTATAAAATCCAAACCCTCATTAATGAAGGATATTTTAATGTAATGACGTTTGTGGTTAATTTCAGAATCGAAAAAAGGACGAAGCGCATGCTGAGTATAACCTATAGTTAAAAGAGCAACATCGTATAACTGATAAGAACTACGAGGGTATGCTGAAAAGTTCTGAGCCTGACCAAGATCCATTGGTTTGTCCATGCTGAAAGTTCCTTATTTTTCAACATAGTCTCCCTTCCTGTCCACACACTTCCTCCAGCGATGCTGAAGTCCTTGGATTCCAGTGGTAAAGAAGGTCTCATCTTGGTCCCTGAAAAACTCCTCCACAGCAGTTATCACCTCCTCGTCTGACCGATAATGCTGCCCAGCCAAGTGCTTTTTCATATTTGGAAACAGACAATAATCTGCTGGAGCGAGATCAAGTGAATACGGAGGGTGATCGAAAAGTGTGAAGTCACAGTCATGCACAGCAGCCATTGCGACAACCGATTTATGACCAGGCGCATTGTCCTGATGGAACAAGACCCCTTAAAGCCTTAATTGCTTTTCGCAATTGTTTTAGCAGATCTGTATAATACTCCCCATTAATTGTTCTGCCCTTTTGAAGGTAATCTATGAATATAAACCCTTGGCATCCCAGAACAGTGATGCCATCACCTTCCCTGAAGAGGAGACGACCTTTGCCTTCTTTGGAGTGGTCGAGCCAGGGTGCTTCCATTGCATGGGTTGTCGTTTGGTCTCTGGCTCAACGCGATGAACCCAACACTCATCCTGAGTGACAAAAAGGTCAAGAAAACCATCTTGGTCTGCTTTAAAAATAGCCAAGTTGGCTTGTGACAGGTTCAGTCTGGTCAGGCGTCAAACGCCGTGGCACCAATCTGGCGGAAACCTTCGACATTCCTAATTCACTGTGTAGAATGTTCTCTACTCGTTCACGGGCGGGAGATACCAACCATCACATCACAGCCCTGTGCACTTGGTTGATGGTTTCCTCAGTTGTTGCCGTTGTGGGTCGTCCACGTCGGTCATCATTTTCAAGGCTGCCCTTGCCCATCTTAACATGTGCTGCCCACCTGTTCACGGTTGCATACGAAGGAGCATCATCCCCTAATGTAGCAACCATATCGGCATGAATGTCCTTAGGAGCTAACCCCTTTTTATGGAGGTACTTGATGACACCACCATGCCAGATTTTGTCCATTCTCTCAAAAACGTGCTAGTATCAATTTTCAAAGTCTAGAGTTTCTACGTTATTGCAGGTAAACTTGTACTCATTTGAGTCAAATCAAGTAATAAAGGTTTGGATTTAAAGAATACAAAATTTCGTGGCTGTTCAATGCCTGCTTCTTGGTCAGGCTCAGAACTTTTCAGACTACCCTCGTATCTAAGAATTTATTCGCCTCGGTATCCAGAATCCGTAATGCGGGAATTGGTAATGAACTTAGAAAAACAAGAATTGAGTGGCGTCCATGATTCAATAATATTATGGACAGTCACTTCCGTCTGGTATTGTTTTTTTAGAAGCACGTAATTTACGTTTTTAATTACTCTTTTTTCTGGTGCCGTGCGATCTCGTTTTATGCTTTTGACAGTCCAGAAGCGAGAATATGTCAAAGTCGGGCATTTTAGATATATTACCCTCATGATAAATCTTGTCATTTAAGCCCAATGGAAAAGGTATCTGTAATAATTTAACCCATTTTAATTTTAGTTTCATGCCGTTTAATAATTTAAAACCTAGCTGTAGAATTTTCGTCATAATATTTTTTTTCCACTGGCTGTATAGAAATATCATTAATAGAATGACCGGTACGTCTGAAATGACGGTGGAAGAAAGTGTAAGTTCTATTTTAGGTTTACTCTTTCTACGGTAGTGTTCGTTAAATCGTGTTTTTAACATACGATTAGTTTGCCCGACATACCGCTTTTTAAAATTTGCAGTATGTCAGGTTATCACAGATATCAAATCCATAGACTTACCTCTTACTCATTGCCTCCACTTCTATTTAAATGTCAAATCGGACCTGTAAACTACAGAAAAACGTCTACCGTTTACACACGAAGAAACAGTAGACGCAGTGCATAAATGTGAACAGCATTTAAACCTGACTTACTTGATATTAAGTTTCAAGAAGATCCGATCAAAACTGCAGAGGCTACGGTGATGACAAGATCTGAAATAGGCATTTTCAGCAATCAAGGAGACATAACTCTATGATTCATAGGCGAACTTGACCAGTTTTCGAACGCATCCGAGATATCATTCCCAGCCACCTTACATATAGCTTTCACTGCTATTCAGAAAGACCCATTCAAAACTGAAGGCGCTACGGCGATGACAAGCATTTCCCCATTGTAAGTCTATGGTACCGTGTGGTGGCTTGTTGTTGCCATGACAACCAAAGTTTTCGTTCGATTTCGAAAAAAAGCTTATTTTATCAAGGCATCAGAGGCATGCTACAGATGCGAAATGTTGAGATCAGCCTGCATGTTGCATAGATATAACTTGTCAAACGTGTGGACGGACGGACGACGGATGACAGCCAGCCTTCGGTCCAAGCGAGCTAATAAATTGATCACGTGGTCAGATAGGGTTAAAACTTTATTCTCCCTCTGGAGATCCCAGTCTTGCTTAAATTATTATAAATCTAGAACCTTAATACAAACTTTTGTCTTCTGGATAGGTCAAGATTAAATAAAAATTAAATGGGTCATTACGAATTGACAACTACATCACTAGGTCAAACTGCGTTAAAACCTTGTTCACACTTTAGATGCCACAGCTTTGCTTTAATCTTCATAAAACTGAACAAGAATATTATTCTTGATACAAAAAGAAGTGAATACAATGGTCAGGAATCGATACAACTAACTCACAGCCCCCGTCAGAATTAAACCTGTAACAACAGACCCTAATTAAAACATCAATAGCGGAAAGGCAAAAAGACAGTTATTTTCTCACAAAATGGCAAATTGGCTATCCAAAACAAAATAATATAAGCGACACGAACACTCAAAGACAAACCATAACAAAAATAAACAGCAACAGAAGCACCGCCTTGGAACGATCAGTGACACGAATTCCATTGGTGTGTGTGTGGTGGAGGGGGGGGGGGGTGGCTTAAATCGTCGATTTTACGTGGCCACAAACCTCACCGTTACTTCAGTCGCGATTTAGAGAAATATTTTTTTCAGCCCGCATGATGGCCTCCATACAAATCAGTTCAACATCTCCGTGAACACAAAAATCAAACAACCACAGAGATGAAGCAACGGCGAGGAGTCGACAGCAAGAAACCACTGAAATGTTGGACAAAGGAAAACCAACAGTTAGACTCCGATGGACCCAAGTTTGACTATGGAACATGTCGACTCAAAAACTGGATCACAAGATCAAATTGCTTTTAAAAGGTATTCGCACTCTAGAGGCATCATGTTTGCTCCTGTCATCATAAAACTAAACAAGAATGTATGTCTCGATGATAACTAGGTCATGTTTGAAAATTGGTCATGTTGGACCAAAACTAGGTCATTATGTCAAATTGTTTAAAAAAAAGAAGAGGGGGCAATGATCAGGAATCGATACAATTAACCCACAGCTCCCATCAGAGACACCAAAGGGGAAAAAACACAACACAAAACAACAGACATAACACTATACCAAAAAAGTTGTCTTGAAACTATCTTAGTTAGTTTAAAAATGTGGTTATGTCGGATAAAATAGGTCACTGGGTCGAGTGACATTAATACTGTGTTCTCTATCTGAGACCAAACGTTTTCTCGATCTTTATGTACATTAACATTGGCAAGGTTCATGTATGTGCCATGCCGAAAAAACGTCACTAGATCAAATTGATTAAAAATTTTACATACAGGTTCACTACGGAAAGAAGTCGAACTATGGCGTGACGTCAGTACACAAAACAAACCACTCGTAAACCGAGTCAGCAGCTGTTTCCGAAACACGTGGTGACTCGGAATATCCAAATGTAACTGAAAAGGAACAACACACCTAATGGGAGAAGGCATCTGAATCACAAGCATGGCAAACATTAAACAGGAAGGACAGACGTAACTAAAATGATCAACTAAATAAGGCCGATCAACAACATAACAGCACAAAAATTAGGGAAAGAACCAGAACCTCCTATATATACACGTTTGCATATCACTAATAGAATAATTTACGGGATCGCAACCCAGACTCTCACTAGCACAGTGGTTCAACCATGTATTTGTTCAGTCCGCGAAGGATTTCTAACTAACCAGTGAATCAACCATGTTATCAGAGTAACCGTAAATCAAAGTTTGCCACAAGGATGAGGATTCGACAGTTAAATGTGTTAAGATATCCGGTGCTGGAAACAAAGTTTTGACAAAGTTTTAAAACCAGGTCAGTAGGCAAAGGCCTTTAATATGTCTTTTAAAAAAACTTGTTCAGTTGATAAAATGCTTTTTCCAGCAATTCTGTTGTTGTATGTTGTCGAGTCCTAAACCATGTTTCATCTCTGTAGTTTTTTTATTTGTATGTTCTCGGAGATGTTACACTGATGAGTTAGGAAGCCTTCGTGCGGACTAAACAAAATTAGTGTATACCGCGACAGAGGTAAGGGCGAGGATTATGGCCATGTAAAATCGATTTAGCCCCCCCCCCCCCCCTCAGTGGAATTCTTTCCCCTGTCCGTTCCAATGCGGTTCTTCTGTGGCGGTTTATTTATGTTGTTGTTTGTTACTGACTGTGTGTATCACGTGTGTCTTTTTATTTTGGATGGCCATTTGGCCATTTAGTGGGAAAGTAACTGTCCTTATGGCCATCCTTTGTTTAGGTTTCCATTATGGTCTGGTCGCTTCATGTTTCTGTTTCTTTCCCTATGGTGTCTTTGATGGGTGGAGTAAGTTAATTGTATCGATTCCTGATCTTTGTTTTACTTCTTATTTATGAGTCATGTTGACTCAAGAACTTGTTCACTAGGTCAAATTTATGTTTGGGTCATAGCGGGTCATCGACTAAGTCACTAAGTCGCACTTCTTGTTCTATCGCTAGGGACCATAGTTTTGCCTCAGTCTTCGTGAAACTATGTTAATATTTTGTCAAATTCGAATATTGGTTAATATAGATGAAATACTACATGTAGACCAACAGGTCAACTTTCTATAATACCTTGCTCACCTTACCATCTAGAATCCCCAGTTTTACTTCTATCTCAATGAATCTGCATATTCATCATAATGTAGTTTGCATTAACTTGTCGTTTGGGATGGTTGATTCAAATGTAGAATTTTGAAAATATTTGAGGGTCACTAATGATGCCTAATTGGCAAACACTAGCTAGTCTAGCCCAGAAATACTTGTAAACCATATTTTTCATTTCTGCGGTGTATTATTTGCTTCCAACAAAAAAACCTTTTATAGAACATATTTACAGTAATGTTTGTCTTGTAGCTGTTTCGATGTAGTTTGAAATATAGGTATGTCGAGATAAAAACCATCGTCACTATTTCAGAGTTATTAAATACCTTGTTCGCTCTGTCTTAAGGCAAGAGATTTGCTTCAGTGTTCATGAAACTTTGCCAGAATGTCTGTCTTGATAATATCCCGATTGCAGTCAGTTACTTCTGACGCTCCAAAGGCGGTCAGAGGAAGCGCTACTAGGACACCCACAAAACCTCCCTCAGGGACTTCAACAATCCAACAGAGTCGTGGGAACATATTGCACAGGACAGATCAAAGTGGCGAGGTCACATCAAAAGGGGTGCCAATGAATATGAGGCAAAACGAATCAGTGATTAAGCTGAGCAGAAATGTGAAACGCGCCAAGCGAGGGCTAAGGCATAACCAGCAGAGCTGCTTCATCTAGCCTCTGTTGCTGTATTTGCAAAAGACAGTTTAGAGCTAGAATCGGTCTCATAAGCCATCATAAAACACACAAAAAGTAACATTTCTCAAACATGGTTAAGATTGGTCATTGTCAGTAATGACAGACGGACGTACACATTAGGTGAAAATAGAGGTCGCTAGGTCAAAATTTGCTATATCGGCTAGATGCAATCGTAAACGTTTTGAACATATACCAGAATGTTTGTCTTCATAATACAAACATCTAGATTAATAATGGTCATATCGAATAAAAATCTAAATCACTGGATAATTAAAAAAACAACAACATATTCTCTCGCTTGAGAACATAACTTTGCTTCAATCTATACAAACCTTTTTTTCAGATTATGTGTGTTGGTGCTATCGTTGTCAAGTTTGAATATGGGTTATGTCAGGTCAAAACAAGGTGTTAAGGTCAAATCTTATTTTTCACTATTTAGTGCATTAATTTTCAGAAATTTTACTAGAATGTTAGTTGAGATAATATGTCGGTCAGCTTTGACTATGGTCATGCCGCATAAAACTTAGCCACCAGTTTTCAGTTATTTAACACATTGTTCCTCAACCCAGGCCAAAGTTTGCAGCCATCGATTTAAAACTTTACCAGATGTCTGACTTCATAAGGCTAAAAGTATAGAAATAGATGCCCGGAAAAGCCACAATCAAACATTCGTAGAGAGCTGTGATTTTACGAAATTTGGTGCTGAAGTCATTGCGGTTATATATTTTTCTGAATTTATATACTAAGTCACCATAACATTCGGATTCCGCTAGACCTTGTTGCAGAAGAGAGTTTAGTCCAATATTTAATATTGAAATTAAATCAGAATAACGTCTATAAAATTTTGAAAAGACTTTTCGCAGTGTATGGTACCGATAACCCTGATTAAGATGTTTAGCCGTTAACACTTAGTTACGAGTGTTGAAGTCAGTTACATGACTGCACACCCAAGCAAATCGAATTAATTGCGATATAAAAGGAACATCACCATCCAGAAAAGGAAAATCTCGAAATAAAAATCTTCGCGTTTATCATAAATTTTTGCAAGAAACAAACACATCAACAATGGATAGATGTAAGACCCAAAACGGGGCCTTTGTATCAGAAGAATTTGCTTTATTCAGCTGAAGTTCTGAGGGGGGGGGATAAATTTGACTGATCAAACCATCGAAATAGGTTTTATCAATATTTAATAAATCATCCAAATATCTAGAAGTGGGGCTAAAAGCTTCGATTATTTCAGACTGGGCACAATATCTGAAAAACTATTAAAGCTAATGATGAGTAGAGCTGATAAACTTTTGACTATTTCATGAGTAATGGCCTTTTGTAAATTTGAGTACGTGTACATTGCATGCTTTGTGAGCATAATTTTAAAACCATGCATGCTGGTTTTTTCCAGTGGAATTCGTTTCACTGACCCTCTAAGGCGATTCTTCTGTCGCGGTTTATTTTTGTTATGGTTTGACTTTCAGTGTGTGTATCATTTGTATGTTTTTCTTTTGGATAGCCATTTGGTCATTTTGTGGGAAAGTAACTGTCCTTTTGGCGGCTTTCCGCTATTGTTGTTTCCATTAGGTTCTAGTTGTTTCATGTTTTTGGTTTATTCTATTTGGTGTCTCTGATGGGAGCTGTTGGTTAATTGTTTCGATTCCTGAGCGTTGCCTTCACATTTTTTTGAAATTTCATATATTGATTCGACATGGGAAAATAGCTGACATATAGTTTTGTCTTGTCAGAACTATGTCTGTCCTTTTCTTCTTAAGTTATTGCCCTTTGAAAAAATATCTCAAACGCTACTGAAGCTAAATCATTGAAAGTTGATAAATGGATTGGTAGTAAATAAAAATAACTTATTTATTGAATAGAATCTGAAAAAAAAAAAAAACATTGGATGAAATCTTGTTCTTTAGTTATGGCCCGTTGCAAATTTTAGCATTCAGGGGCAGTATATGGTTAGAAGCAGAGTGTTTTACAAACATCTTTTCGAGTTATTTTTTTCGTATGTTTAGTGCAATCAGAAAATTGACACATGCAAGGAACGTTGTGAAATGTAAATAAACTAAGTTTTCATATAAACTGTGTTCAAAACAAGAATCTAAATTTACTCAAAGTAGAGAGTTAGGGTGCATTATATTCCTTTACTGCTGCATGTGCAAAACAGCTTCCATTTACTCATTATATGGATTTTCACGAAACCAACAACATTTTCCATGTACTTCCTCGTATTTACACATAATAACGTTTAAGACCATATCCTGATGATTGGTTAATTTTATTCCCGCATAGTGCAGTGGTTTCCTACATCTAGACTTTCCTTTTTAAAAGTCACTCTTGCCCATATTCCAAAGCAGAACGCGAAAGTTTTTGGATGACAGATTGTCTTTATCTACTAAATAAAAGCAAAACCGTTTACTATATAATTCATTAAAAACGCAATGAATTCAATCGATCAGAACCTGCACAATATTGTTGGTGTATAGAAATTACTCTGTTGGTCTCTCTTATTTATTTATAGTGTAAATGTAACTGGCCTTTTAATTTTTATATCAAGTTTTTGACTGTTCATGTCTTATAAATATGACAGAAATAAACACTTTTGCTTGAAGTATCAATCACATAATCATTTTGCTCTAGTCGTCTTTATAAGCAATTCTAAAAGCCGTTTGTGGTTTTGGTATTTTGCGCATCGTCATAACCGTAGAGGATGGGTGATATGTCTCCAGAAGGTGAACTTCACTATCACCGATACGTCCAAGAAGTTCAACCTGAAACAAAATACGATGACTTTAATGTCAGGATACAATTAGTGTAGCAAACTATATTCACTCAGTTCATAAAATGACCGGGCTTTTGTTGCTCCCCGACAAAGTACTACGCAAGCTTTGGCAACTTGTATGTGACGTACAACAGCCTATTCTTTGGTGGATTCAATATGTGGCTTGTTTTATTTTGTATTCCAACTGTCATTTCATCTCAATGTTGGGTAAAAATCCCACAAAATTGGAAGCAACGTCTCCTAAATGACCTTTACAGTGTTGACGGGGACGTTAAACCTCAAATCAAACAAACAAACAAATTCCAACTGTTTTGTGGTGCTTTACCGTAAAACTTTGTCGATATCTTTCAAAGAAATGCTTCGAAATGATGGCCGTTAAGACATAATTGTTTGCAGTTTGTGATTTCAATAACAGTATCTTATACAGCCTAATGGAAAGATGGCCGTAGCGGCTAAAAATCTGAATGCGTGGTAACTGGTGGTCCCCGTGTATATAACATACTGGTTTAGTTAAGAAAATTAGCTTGAAACAAAGGGTCACGGGCCAGTTCGCTCACCATAGGTCGTGTTCAAATGTGCCCCATTACGAGCCATTCCCTTTTATTGGGTGTTTCCACTCCTTTTTATCATATAGTTGCAGGGTAGCCATCTTGACCATAATTATCAGCTAGAAGACATATATGGGCTGAATGATGCTTTCACGAAGAGCTGAATCCAGCCCGCACACTAGTATACTAGTATCTAGGTTATTCGAGCGCCGATTTTTTCGAAACTACCGGATTTTTCGAAAGTGTGTGTCGGTCCCTACCTTTTTTGCTAGTATTTTATGTAAAAATATTACCGATTTTTCGAATTTCGATTATTCGAAAAATTCAATTTTTCGAATAAAACTGTCGACCCCCATCAAAAAATCCTATTAAAATCCATCTCCAATATCGAAGTCAAAATATGTCAAGCACATTATTCATGCTTGAAGAGCATATTTCTTCGAGCTTGTTCACACCAGCCTGATTTCACAAGTACATAATATTAATGTGTATACATGTAATCGACACCTATAGTTTATCAACGACCATTGAGAGTTCAACGTTCAAGCGTGCCAAGACTATTCCATGTTTTAGGGGAAGCAGGTTTCGAATTTCTTTTTTCGCAGGATTTTAAAATTATAAATAAGTTTTTCGATAATGCCAATATGTAGATTTCCTGGCCAAGTGGTTAGTATGATGCAGTACGAATATCTCAGTAAAACCATATCTCCCGATGTATGAGCCCAAAAGAAGGCGACTTACCTAAGACATAAACCAGTCCATAATTAGAAGTGCAGTCACGTTTCACTGCGTTTTGAAAGACTGTAGTTATAGTCTTTCAAAACGCAATGAGACATGACTGCAATTTTAATTAACTATAGTATGTCAAAACATAGTGAGACGTGACAGCACTTTTAATTTAAGACCAGCCCGTGTTTTAGATAAGTCGCCTTCAGTTGGGCACGACTTCTCCATAATGACATTATCAAAAAACTTATTTATAATTTTTTGAAATCCTATAAAAAAGAATTCCGAAACCTGCTTACCCTATAACATGGAATAAACTTGCCACGCTTAAACGTTGAACTCTCAAAGGTTGTTGATAAACTATAATCATGAGCTTCTTAATTGATATAACGGAAATTGGTAATGAGCAGCATTAAGAAGATTATCCTGTTTGATGTTTTAAATAAAGCGACTTTAATCTGAGACCTTCTGTTCATATGGGATTTTTTGGGAAACTGAAAGTATATGATTTTCAGAGAATTTCAAAAACAGTTGAAAGTAAAAATAGAAAATAACTCGAAATTGCGTTTGTGAAGTACTATGCCCCCAACCATATGCTTGTCCATAAATGGGACAGTAAACAATACCTCATGACCATTTGCATTAAAAATAAACTTATCAAATTTTAACAGAGTTTAAACAAAAGTTATTCAGGTCATCTATGCCATAGTAGCAAACAGACTGCAAAAAATCATAAGCCTAGCTCAAGTCGTTCTCCAGTTATTTGTCCACAAGGTTTCCCTAGAGCCAAAAACGATAAGTCCAAAAAGGGGCATAACTCCATTTAATATTTTCGGAATTTCGTCAAAAATTAATCCGGTCATCTGCGCATTAGACCCAAACAGTTTACCAAATATCATGAGCCTAGCTGAAGCGGTTCTCCAGATGTTTTGTTCACAAGGTTTCCCTATAGCCACAATGCATAAGTCCAAAAATGGGCATAACTCCATTAAATAAATTTCGGAATTTCGTCAAAATTCAATAAGGTCATCTACACATTAGACCCAAACTGTATATCAAATATCATGAGCCTAGCTCAAGCGGTTCTCAAGATATTATGTTCACAAGGTTTCCCTATAGCAACAATGCATAAGTCTAAGAAGGGGCATGACTCCATTATGATTTTCGGAATTTCGTCAAAAGTTAATCAGGTCATCTATATATTAGACCCAAACTGTATGCCAAACATCTAGAGCCTAGCTCAAGCGGTTCTCCAGATATTTTGTTCACAAGGTTTCCCCACAGCCACAAGGCTTGATTCAAAATAAGGCGCATAACTCCGTTTAAATTTTTCGGAATTTGGTCAAACGTTAATCAGGCCATCTACACATTAGTCCCAAACTTTATGCCAAATATCAAGAGCGTACAGCAAGCGGTTCTCCAGATATTTTGTTCACAAGGTTTCCATGTGGCCACAAAGTATAGGTCTAAAAAGGGGCATAACTCCGTTAAATGTTTCCTAAATTACGTCAAAAGTTACTCAGGTCATCTACACATTAGACCCAAACTGTAATTCCACGAAGGTTTAATTAAAAAAGGGGGCATAACTCAGTTTAAATTTTTCGGAATTTGGTCCAAAGTTAATCAGGCCATCTACACATTAGTCCCAAACTATATGCCAAATATCATGAGCCTAGCTCAAGCGGTTCTCCAGATATTTTGTTCACCACGTTTCCCTATAGCCACAATGCATAAGTAAAAAAGGGGCATAACTCCGCAAGGACAAGTCCAACAGAAAAGAAAATAATACGGGTCAGCTTATTTTTCATGCTCATGCCATATATGAAATGACAAGATGAACGACAAGATGGCGTCGCTGTGTATTGCCTCACAAAGGCAATACACAGCGACGTCATCTTGTCGTTCGCAAAAAAATTAAATTTATACGCCCGATAAGGGATTTTCGTACCACTTTTAATGTAAATTTGTTAAATTTTCACCTTTAAAACTGTTTTGTTTATCTATGCGCGTGTGAATGTGAAAACTCTGATGAAGGCGTAAAGCTGAAAGCGCTTAGTTGAAAAAAACAAATTTGCATCGTTAAATGATTAAGTCCCCGTTTATAATTCCATCAAATCATTTTTGCATCCTTTTAGGATCCGGTGCTACAATAGAGAATTTTGTTTGGTGTTTTGCCATATATCTTATATATATATATATACAAAGTCACCATAAAATTCGCGTTCCGATAGACCTTGTTGCAGAAGAAATTTAATAAAAAGCTAAAAGGTTGCCTGTGGTAACAAAAACGCATAAAAGAATGAATATCGGAGACGCGGTTTGATTGAGTCTCCTCATATATAGCAATCTAGTTTACAATGCTGCATACGCCCCCTAACGCCGGCTTGAGCGGTATACGATTTTCAGTATTAGTATGGCATTCCTCTTGAGAAGTTGATCCGGTGCTCCCAATGCATGTCCATCACAAGGGTATAAGCCTGGCTATAGACTCTCCCGGCTTGCCTCTCACTTCTTGGATGACAAAGAGCAGATCTACGCCGTCCAATCTTAACAGCATGTTGACAATTGATGTCGTGGCTGAATTTGGGAAGTTGATGTATCTCAGGTGAGACCACTACTGCTTGAACTTGTTCCATTCTACAACAGGCATATTACACGTGACACGATCTACTGTGCATGCTGTTACCCTCGTGTTTATGTTGCCAACTATTTTTAACAGTTCAACATTGATAGGCCTGGTCTGATATGTCTCTGCTTGTTCATTTAATACATTCGCGGTCAGTTTCTCGGTTCCTCCTTGTAGACCTAGCTCCGCTGCGATGTCGTCATTGCTGTATGAGTTTGTACTGGCGTCGCCAAGCAAGGCATTTATTTTCAAAGACCTTCATCATTCTTCGCGATGATAGGAACCGTACTAAGCCCTTTAAAGTTTGCTCTAACGTTGTTTTGAGTAACCGGTGTTGTCTGTTCCTTCGCCTCCTTGAGGCAAGTGTCCTGACCTGTAAACTTGTATTGTGTATCTGGCAGCACTGTAGCGGCCGTATATACTACTTTCGACGATAGTTTGTTGCTAACCAATTTAGCAGTAATCGGTTTGCTGGATCCTTGTAAATGCAGCAGCCTGTGGTGTAAGTCGGTACACCCGTCTTGTCTGCATTCTCGACCTGTAGGACATGCTTTACCTTGGTGCTCTGGTGCTAAACAACCAAAGCACAGCTGATTATGCTACTTTTCGTCTATGAAATTCTGGACAGTTCCATATTAAGTGATTCTTTCCGCAATCTAAGCATGGCATTTTCTTCGAAACTACGACAAGGATCTGCTTTGCTAATAAATATTCGCTGCTTCCCAGAACTAGGAGTTTTTGCAGACTCCGAGGCCCCATTTTTGGATTTACATCTATCTATTGTAGATGGGTTTGTTTTTGTAACATTTATGATAATCGCGATGATTTTGAATTTCAGATTGTAAATTTTCCTTTTTTGATGGTGATGTTCCTCGTGCGCCATCCTATGGCGTTTATATTTCGCAATTAATTCGAGTTGCTAGCGTGTGTAGTCATGTGACTGACTTCACCACTCGTAATAAATTGTTATCTGCTAAACTTTTTAATCAGGGTTATTAGTACCATAAATTACGCAAAGCATTTTCAGAATTTTATAGACGTCATTCTGATTTAATTTCAAAAATCTATATCAGACTGAAATCTGATCTGCAATAAGGTCTATCGGAACTCGAATTTTATGGTGACTTAGTATATAAATTCAGAAAAATATATGACTGCAATGACTTCAGCACCGAATTTCGTAAATTCATCCCTCGATATTAAAAGATTTGATACAGCATACATGTTATACGACAGACTGCATGCATGGTGGTTAACCCAATCATAGTAAACAACTTTGTTTCCCTCTTAATTGCACGCCGGTGGGCCAGGCCTCAGACGGCTCCAGCGTAAAGGTTTACTGAGAACTGGAGAAAATAATCTAATTTTATGTAATGTTTGTTGGTGCCTGATGCTCTGTCTCTGGTTGGCCCATCGGAGTCTGAATGTTAGTTTTCTTCACTGGTTTCTTGCTGTCGAGTCCTCACCGTTTTTTCATTTTTGTGGTTGTTTGATTTTTTTTTTTGTTCACGGAGATGTTGCACTGATGCGTTAGGAGGCCTTCATGCGGACTGAACATATTAGTTGTGTAAATCCGACGGAAGTAAGGGCGAGGATTGTGGCCAAGTAAAATCGAGTCAAGCCCCCCGCCCCCGCCTCCCAGTGGAATTCGTGCCAAGGTGGTTCTTCTGTCGCGATTTATTTTTGTTACGGTTTGTATGTGAGTGTTTGTATCGCTTATATTATTTTGATTTGGAGCATAGAATGTTGGTCATTTTGTGGGAAACTAATTGTCCCATTGGCTTTTCGCTGTTGATTTTACCATTAGGGTCTGTTGTTTCATGTTTGTCTTTCTTTCCCTTTGGTGTCTCTGATGGGAGTTGTGGGTTAATTGCATCGATTCCCGATCATTGCCTTCACTTCTATTTTACCTGGCAACACGCGGACTTCTTCTGTGGCTCTCGTCTGAAATTCTGATACTTGCTGTATCCACTCTCGCAATACTAGCCCTGGTTCTTCTTTGTTATACTCGAACATCCAGCGGTGGTACCTGGTAAGCGTTCCCTTGGATACATTGCGCCTTAGCTTCGCGTGACGCGACCCAACATCGAGCTCGTTCTGCTGACCGGTCTCTTGCATGTTGATCATGGCGATATCTAAAGATCAGCACATTCTTCTATATCCTTTGCATGACCTGCCGAATCTGTGGAATCTCCTCACACTCTTCTAGTGTATGGCGCTCTCCGCGTACGCTTTTCCCCTGACTTTATTTCTAAGCGATCCTTAGCTGCTTCGTAGGCTGCATCGGGGTATTCCAGGTTATCGATTACCTTTACAAACTCCCCGGAGAGGTATTGCCGAAGGTGCAGTAACTTGTAGTCGGCGGTTGCCGGTGAAGAAGATACAGGCGATGAAAGTTGCATTCAAACATTGGTAGTTTTTCTTTCCGCCGGCGAATACAGGTATCTGCACACGTTTTAACTGCCTCCACAAATCTTGCCCAATCGTAGGGGGGTGTTGTTACATCATGTAGCAGTTGGTTCGAATGGTTTTACCACGGTATTCCTGCTTGTTCTGCTCACTGCGGTGCGATGAAGCTCTTGATACTGTTTATTTGGCAGCGACATGTCCTTGTTAAGTCCTTTTTATAGTTCTGCTAAATCAACCGTGGCAATTATTCTTGTATTCAGTGGTACTGTTAGTTTTTCACTGCGTTTAATTGCAGACTTTTTTTGTAAGAATTAACAGTTCCTACCTCTTGTGAAACGTTGTCCTACCTCTTGTGAAACATTGCACTCTCCATTTCTGTAGGTTTCCGACTGGTCAGAAATGTTCATTCGGCTCAGCAACTGGTTTTATAGAAAGGGCGCCCCTCGTCTTAGGCAAATTGTTCACAAAGGCAAATCTGTCGCGGTTTTTAAACATGTTCATTGATAATGGGGTTGCTGTAAAGTGTTTGGGTTATATATATTTCAGTTAGCTAAAGCAGCACAAATTATTCTGGTATGTATAACTTTAGCGAAATTGTTACAAAACAATACATCATACCTTGTCTGCGGTCTTGTAGATAGTAATTCGTTGAGGTTTGATAGAATTGAAGTCCATAAGTGCTACCCTGAATCCACCAGATTTTTCATAAAAGATGACACCATCACTTTCATGGACTGGTTTTGCCCCTTTTAATACAAATCTTGCAGCACCCATACTCTTTATCGCGGCTGCGCCTAAACAAAATAATCAGAAGTATTTTAAAAGCACTAACGATTCGATGGTGCGACATAGATTATTTACTCCTCACACTTCGAAAGTTTGTATAATTTTGTCTGCACACGCTTGCATTGTTTCAGTTTGGTTCTACGGTCGCTTTTGCAATTTATAAAAGATTACCATTTTATACAAATTTATATTTCAACACAGCTGATGCGAAGGAAATGTTTGAGGTGAAGGCCGATAAAGGCTCCATACCCTTCACCATAGTGTGAGTTATACTTTCTAGTCCTTTTGGAACATACATATCACTGCGAAATTTTGAAACATTTGTGTGCCACTTATTTGACCTTACTGCCAGAAAACTTCTTGTCCGCCCACTATATACTTAGACACCTCACGAGTTTCAGATTCGGGTTGTACGTCCAAAGTGTTACATTTTTTTAGAACATCCATGTCTGCCCCATTTACAAACCGATATATGAACGCTTACGATGACGCATGTGGCACCATCAGCCCAGTTTTCATTAGAAGTTTGTTTTGGCTACAGCAGGCAAGGCCGCCACCAATGTCGTCGTTTGTTGATAGTTCCACTTTGTTAACACTCTTCAGCAAGTGCTTTGTGGTACTAGGGCCCGTGAACTGCAGTCTTTGGCTGTAGAGAGGGCGGTAGTTGATGGTCACATTTATCATTCAGCCACCAAGTGTGCTCTAAGTGTTACAAAAGGCTTATATTGGTTACCTAAACTTCACCGAAATCACCACAGAAGTCGCCGGGGTCGCCGCTGGGGTTGCCCTGGGAGTGTCAGAAATCACCATTGTATGAAAGGGATAGGTTGGGTAAGACATGGTAGGGTATGTTGTGGTGGGGTTGGTTGGGTTTGGTCAGGATGGCTTTGGTGGGGACGAGTCTGGTGGTGGAATCACCGAAATCACCAAAGTTGAGTAGGATATGATGCTGAGGTCACCATTGTGGGGTTTATATAGATAAGGGGAAGATATGGTAGCTGTTAAAGTGGGGTAAAGTCAGGTCTATTTAGCAATTTGTTTTAAAGTAATATTTCTTTGGTTGTTTGGGTCTTATTGAGAATCAGAGAGTTCTAATTCAAGGTAATGTTGGTTGGTGCCTGATGCTCTGTCTCTGGTCGGGCCCATCGGAGTCAAACTGTTGGTTTTCTTTTGCTCCAGTATTTCAGTGGTTTCTTGCTGTCGAGTCCTCACCTCTGTGGTTGTTTGACTATTTGTGTTCACGGAGATGTTGTACTGATGAGTCAGGAGGCCTTCATGCGGACTGAACAAATTATTTGTCTAAATCGCGACGGAAGTAAGGGCGAGGATTGTGGCCACGTAAAATCGATTTAAGCCCCCCCCCCCCCAGTGGAAATCTTTCCACTGACCGTTCCAAAGCGGTTCTTCTGCGGTGATTTATTTATGTTCTTGTTTGTTACTTACTGTGTGTATCACTTGTGTCTTTTTATTTTAAATGGCCATATGGCCATTTTGTGGGAAAGTAACTGTCCTTATGGCCTTCCTTTGTTTAGGTTTAATTATTGTCTGGTCGCTTAATGTTTGTGTTTCTTTCCCTTCGGTGTCTTTGATGGGTGGAGTAAGTTAATTGTATCGATTCCTGATCTTTGTTTTACTTCTACTTTTCATAAAAGATCCATACAAAGCACGGTTTATTGCAAATCCAAGTTGTGCGACCACTGGACTTTTCAAATTACTGTCTGTGTTACAGAAGGCAAAGCCAAGCTTCCTACGTTATATTGGTTACCTAAACTTCATAAAAGACCATACAAAGTACGGTTCATTGCAAATTCAAGCCCTTGTACGACCACTGAACTCTCCAAATTATTAACTTTTGTTTTACTGCCATCAACAAACATGTGATAAAATATTGCGACAAAGTCTTCGAAAGATCAGGTAGAAATCTGTTTGGTCTATAAACAATAAATTGAAATCCAGATGTTTTCGTGCTTCAAGTCTGTCTACTTATGATTTTTCCACCCTTTACACGACATAAACCTAATCTTATAAAAGAAAAACTTAATGATTTAATTGAATGGACATTTCATAGAAAAGACTCCCTCTATCTTGCATACAATGTAAGAAATGCTTTTTTCACTTCTGAAGAGCATACAAATTATACTTTATGGTCATGTCAGAAAGTGTGTGAAGCTCACACCTTTCTACTTGATAATATGTACATACGATTTGGTAAGTTATTTAGACAAGTTGTGGGCATTCCGATGGGTACTAATCGCAATCCACTTGTGGCTGATCTGTTTTTGTTTTGTTATGAGAGAGACTTCATGATGTCCCTTTCTGCTGAAAACCAGTCTGAAATAATTGAAGCTTTTAGCTCCACTTCTGGATATTTGGATGATTTATTTAAAATTGACAATTCCTATTTCGATGGTTTGATCAGTCAAATTTACCCCCTAGAACTTCAGTTAAATAAAGCAAATTCTTCTGATACCTAGGCCCCGTTTTTGGATTCACATCTATCTATTGTAGATGTGTTTGTTTCGTGCAAAATTTATGATAAACGCAATAACTTTGATTTTGAGATTGTAAATTTTCCTTTTTGTGGATGGTGATGTTCCTCATACGCCATCCTATGACGTTTATATTTCGCAATAAGTTCGATTTGCTAGAGTGTGTAGTCATGTAACTGACTTCAACACTCGTAACAAATTGTTAACGGCTAAACTTCTTTATCAGGGATATCGATACCGTAAACTACGCAAAGACTTTTCAAAATTTTATAGACATCATTCTGATTTAATTTCAAAATTCAATATTTGACTTAAATCTCTTCTCCAACAAGATCTATCGGAACCCGAATTTTATGGTGACTTGGTGTATAAATTTAGAAAAATATATAACCGCAATGACTTCAGCACCCAATTACGTAAAATCATTCTTCGATATAAAAAGAGTGGGTACAATATAAATGTTAAACGTCAGACTGCATGCATGGTAGTTAGCCCAATCACGGTTGACAACTTTGCTTCCCTCTTTAATTGCACGCCGGTGGGTCAGGCCTCAGATATCTGTTACGGTTCCAACGCAAAGGCTTATTGAGAATTAGAGATATCTAATTCAAGGTAATGTTGGTTGTTGCCTGATGCCCTGTCTCTGGTTGGGCCCATCGGAGTCTATAATAGAAGTGGGGGCAATGATCAGGAATCGATACAATCAACCCACAGCTCCCATCAGAGACACCAAAGGGAAAGAAACACGAACATGAAACAACAGATCAGTGTTTCTTTCCCTTTTGTGTCTCTGATTGGAGCAGTGGGTTGATTGTATCGATTCCTGATCATTGCCTCTACTTCTATTTTACTGCCATCATTTAACTGGGAATAAGTAATGCGGCAAAGTCTTTGAAAGGTCAGGGATAAACCTATTTTTGTCTATAAAATTGTTTATGCAGTTTTAAATTAAATAAATTGCAATGCAAACGTTTTTCTGTTTCTAGTCTGTCTACTTATCATTTGTCCAGCATTTACACTACGCCATCGGGGCTTGAAGAAATAGATGGGCTGCATGAGCTGAAACAGACAAGCACACGAGTATTGGAAACCGCTTAGAGGATCTAAGCCCGCCCAGGCAATGCGGTGCGAGCCGGCCCGTCCATGCTTATAAGCCCTATTTGTCTTATTGGGCTGCAGGGCTTGAGATGTCATTTCGTCACAATGTCCGGTAAAAGTCCCACAAAATTGGAAGCAACTTCTCCAAAATGACCTTTACAGTGTTGACGGGGACGTCAAAGTTCAAATCAAACAAACAAACACTACACTCTCTCGAAATCTATTGAAATGTACGAAATGCTTTCTTTCACTTCATAAGTGCATAAAAAGTATACTTTATTATTATGAATTTTTATGCTCTTCAGAAGTGAAAAAGCATGCCTTACATTACATGCAAGCTACAGTGAATCTTCCCTATGAACTATCTATTCAATTAAGTCATTTAGTTTTTATTTTATAGGATTATAATGAAGAGTAGTGTAAAGGATGGAAAAATCATAAATAGACAGACTTGAAGCACAGAAACGCTTGGATTACGATTTATTTATTCAAAACTTCACTAGAATTTTTAATAGACCCAAACAGATTTATATTTGACATTTCAATGTCTTTGTCGCAATATTTGATAATTTGTTTTTTGATGTCAGTATAACATGAGGTTAATAATTTGAAAAGGTCAGTAGTGGTACAAGATCTTGAATTTGCAACAAACCATGCTGTGTATGAAGCTTAGGTAACCAATATAACGCAGGAAGCAGCATGGCTGGGCCTTTTGTAACTTAACAGCAAACTTGGTGGCTGAAAGACAAATATGGCCATCAAGTATAGCCCTCTCTACAGTCAAAGGCTGCAATTCATAGGTCTTCGTGCCAAACCCCTCTTGCTGAAAAGTGTATGCATTGTGGATAATAGAAGTGGCGGCGATTAACCCACAGCTTCCATCAGATACACAAAAAGGAAAGAAATACAAACAAGAAACAACAGTGCCTAATGGAAACATCAATAGGGGAAAGCCAAAATGACAGTTACTTTCCAACAAAATGACCAATGAAAGCAATACAAACACCCAAAGACAAAACATAACAAAAATAAACCGCGACCGACTAACCGCCTTGTAACGGACGGCGGAAACGAATTCCACTGGGGGTGAAAGTCGATTTTACGTCGCCAAATTCTCCCCCCTTACTTGCGGCGCGATTAAGATAAACAATTTGCTCAGTCCGCATGAAGGGTTCCTTACTCATCAGTGCAACATCTCCGGGAACACAAAAATCAAACAATCACAGAAATGAAACAACGGTGAGGACTGAACAGCAAGAAACCACTGAAATGCTAGAGCAAAAGAAAACCAACAGTTAGACTCCGATGGGCCCGACTAGAGACTGGGCATCAGGTACCAACCAACATAAGCCTTTACGCTGGAACCGTCATAGAATCAGAGACCTGACCCACCGGCGTGCAATTAAAGAGGGACGCAAAGTTCTCAACCGTGATTTGGTTAACTACCGTGAATGCAGTCTATCGTATAACATTTATGTTGTACCTAATCTTTTTATAACGAAGAATGATTTTACGAAATTAGGTACTGAAGTCATTGCGGTCAAACAAGGACAGTTCTGTGGTATATACCTTGCTTCCGAAGTATAATCTTTTTATTGAACGTATTTAAATTCAAGCAAATGCGGCCGCTTCAAACATTGAATTTAGCCCCCAAAGAAATTCATTCACTGACCGTTCCAAGGTGGTTCTTCCGTCATGGTTTATTTCTGCTATTGTTTGTCCTTAGTGTGTGTGTTTGTATTGCTTAAATATTTTTGTTTTGGACAGCCAATTGGTCATTTTGTGGGAAAGTAACTATCCTTTTGGTTTTATGCCATTGATGTTTCCCTGATGGAAGATGTGGGTTAATTGTAGCAATTCTTGATCATTGCCGTTATTTCTATTTACGAAATTGGGTACCAAATTCATTCCACCCTAATTATCGGGACTTTGTTTATTCAAGACAACACAGGATAGCGACAAATGGATAACATGAATAAGCTCTTGTTTTATAAGGCTTTAGAGAATAAGACTAGGTAAAGGTAAACAGATGAGAACCGTGTCAAGCACTAAATACATGTAGGCTTTTTTCTAACATTTATTAAACTAGATAGTAACAAACAACTGCCTCGATATCACAGTGGTTAATGCGTTCGACTTATTATCGGAGGAGAAGTGTGTCCATTGGCAAGACACGTAATGCCACAGCCCTACTCCATCCAAGTGTAAAAGGGTAGGGGTGATGTAAAAGTCACTTCCTCTCTCTCTCTCGCGCGCGCGCTGAAAAAAAACATCCGGAATGAGTGTTCGAGAGCGATTCAAGTAAGCTTGAAGCTTTCATCGCAATCGAACTGAATTAAATTAAATGCATTCCTATTTAAAAATGGATTTTCCCATATGAATCCCTTTTTTGAGGTATACAGTCCAAATATGACATTGCCATATATCAATTTTGGTCCTCTTTAGGTCTGACAGCTTGGATAGAACAGAGAAAATTTCCTCTCTTTAGAAGGGTCATTTTCCAATTTTGACCCTGCTTGATGCCGCACGTTGGTGTGCCCTTTTCAGCTCTTCCTTTCTTTTCAGTTGTACACAGTACCCTATTAGACAGAGGAATTTTCCTCTGTTGAGGCTTAGTACAGATTTCAGAAAGTACATGTCAAGGGTTTCAACTATGATGCCTCTGTTCTGGTATTTACAGTCCAAGCTGGCAACAAAGGATTTTTCGTTAAAGTGCCCTTTTAAGCTTTTCCTTCCTTCTCAGTTGTACACAGTACCACAATAAACAGAGGATGTTTCCTCTGTTAAGGCTTTGCACAGAGTTCAGAAAGTACATGTCAAGGATTTCACTCTGATAAACAGAGGATTTTCCCTCTGTTCTGTCCAAGCTGGCAACAGAGGATTTTTCGTTAGAGTGCCCTTTTCAGCTTTTTCTTCCTTTTCAGTTGTACACAATACCACATTAAACAGAGGAGTTTTCCTCCGTTAAGGCTTTGCACAGAGTTCAGAAATTACATACCAAGGGTTTCAAAATAGAAGTGGAGGCAATGATCAGGAATCAACCCATAGCGCCCATCAGAGACACCAAAGGGAAAGAAACACAAACATGCAACAACAGACCTAATGGAAACACCAACAGCGGAAAGCCAAAAGGAAAGTTACTTTCCCACAAAATGGCCAATAGGCTATTCAAAATATAATAACACAAGCGACACAAACACCCAAAGACAAACCATAACAAAAATAAATCGCGACAGAAGAACCGCCTTAGATAGGTCAGCGGAAACTCTGATCAACAGAGGATTTTTCCTCTGTTCTGATATATACAGGCCAAGCTGGCAACAGAGAATTTTTATTTAGAGTGCCCTTTTCAGCTTTTCCTTCCTTTTCAGCTGTACACAATACCACATTAAACAGAGGAGTTTTCCTCTGTTAAGGCTTTACACAGAGTTCAGAAAGTACATGCCAAGGGTTTCAACTCTGATCAACAGAGGCTTTTTCCTCTGTTCTTATATATTCAGTCCACAGATTTTCCCCCTGTCGAAAGAATATTTTAGAACCGTGGCCAAGTCAAGGCATTAGGCATACTATCCGAATAGAGGATTTTTCCTCTGTTGAGCTGGACCCATCCAAGGGCACATGAAAATCTATTGAAAATCCGTTCATCTCACAGAGGATTTTTCCTCTGTTCTGAGATATACAGGCCACGCGAGCAACAAAGGATTTTCCCTCTGTTACATATGGCTAAGCCCAAGTCAAGGCATTAGGCATAAAATATTTTCAGCTGGACCCTTACCACTAAAGGTTTCAAAGGAGTTAACTTCTGCTGAGATTTGTTATTTAAATTTATTCAGCACGTGAAAATCTATTGGAAATCACTTCAGCTCAACAGAGGATTTTTCCTCTCTGTTTTAATGTATACGGTCCACGCGGGCATAGAGGATTTTTCCTCTTCTGAATTAAAGAATTATTTTGTAACCTTACATATGGCTCAGCCCAAGTCAAGACATCAGGCATACAATCTGTTCAGCTGGACCCTTACCACCGAAGGTTTCCAAGGAGTTAACTTCTGCTGAGATCTGTTATTTAAATTTATTCAGCACTTGAATGTCTATTGGAAATCACTTTATCTCAACGAGAATTTTTCCTCGGTTGTGATGTATACGGTCCACGCGGGCACAGAGGATTGTTCCTCTGTTGAATTAAAGTATTATTTTGTAACCTTACATATGGCTCAGCCCAAGTCAAGGCACCAGGCATACAATCTGAACCTCTTTTCAGCTGGACCCTTACAAACGATGGTTTCCAAGAAGTTAACTTCTGCTGATGTATGTTATTTAATATTATTCAGCACGTGAAAATCCTTTGAAAATCAGTTTAGCTTAACAGAGGATTTTGCCTCTATTCTGATATAGTCCAAACGGGCAACAGAGGAGTTTTCATCTGTTGAAAAAAAATTTAGAACCTTGCCCAAGTCAAGGCATCAGGCATACTAGGGGGCCCCATGTTGATGTCACTGAATGTGTCTTATCAAAAGGAGCCAGAGTATACATGGTTTAGGGCGGGGTAAAACGGTTTCTGCATATGGCATTTTATGAAGTGGATGTTGTGGGTCATGTCTCTGGCGGACCCTGGGATCCCCAGGGTTAGTATCACTGAATGCGTCTCCTCATAAGGACCACGTATATATATATGATTTATGGGTGGGGATCTGAAAAGTTTCTGAGATATTAAAATTCTCGAGCAGCAAAAGTACGAAACAAGTATTCAAATTAAAATGTCAAAGCTTAAACATTCAAAACATGTATATAGAACACGTTTTTTCCCCACTTTTGAAAGTCATTAGGCATTTAATCCAAACAGAGGATTTTTTCCTCTGTTTCACTAGATCCAAACGGACGAATGACGATTTCAGCCCAATATATAGTTTGTTTCCATTGTTCATATGTTCTAATGGCATGATTTTCCTAACTTCCAAAATAGGTCCCGTTTTTACACTTCTTTCCGTATTGAAATGTTCGGAATACAACAGGGAAACAATCCTCTGTTTCTTGTATTAAACGTCAAAACAGTCAATACAAGTTACATTTGGTTTACAACAAGTCTAGCCCAACAGGGGAAAACTCTGTTCTGTGTTCTGTTCTGTTTAGCTTTAGATCAGTGAAAACCCTTACCAATGTCGTGTCTACGCTTAAAATAGTTAAGGTACAAAAAGGTACAAAACAGATAATTTTCCTGTTTGTTTGAAGTGAGGTTAAACATCCCCGTCGATACATTTAGGTCAATTTCAAGACATTGTTTCCGATTGTGTGGGACTTTACTCAACATTGAGATGAATGACATCTCCAGCCCTTCCACCCAAACAATATGCAGAGGCGGTCCAACTCGCACCTCATTGCCTGGGGTAGGGTTAGGCTATCTAAGAGGTTTACAAGTACTCATGTACGGCCGCTTCCAGCTCTGCATGGAAACACTAGCGGCCCTCAGATATGGTTCAGATTTTTTTTTCAATATTACGAGGCCGTGCACCAGCATTTTAACTATATACTTCTGTTCTGTAAAACTTAAACGAAATGCCAAAAAGGAGAATTTTATTCCTTTTTGTCTCAGATATTGTAGTTTTACAGTTATACAAGATGTTCCATTGTTCAAAATACAGCAGTATTTCATTCATCATGGTAACATTTGTTTGTTTGAAGTCGCTCGTCGCTGTCAACACTATGTAGGTCATTTTGGATACGTCGAATTCGAATTAATGGGATTTTTACCTGGCATTGAGATGAAATGACACTTCAAGCCCTACTCCCCAAAAAAGCCGCTGGTGTATAAGGCATTACGAAGAAGCGCCTATACAAATACATTGTAAATTGTACTGCGCAAAAAAAAAAAAAAAAAAAAAAAAAAAAAACGAAACGAAACGAAAACTTGCAGATAAAAAATTGTGACATTTTTCTTATTTCTGCTCCAAATATAGATTGTGGGTTCACGTTAGGACCGCCTCATTGGTTCTAACGGATGAGCCGTTTCTAACTAGTATGCACAGTCTTTATTTTAGAGCTGGAATAAGAAAAATATAGTCAACCCTCTTTAAACCGACATTCGTTATGACGGCAAAACTCGTTATGACGACAATTTTAATGGTATGGCTACTTAGCTAAAGGCTCATTATGATAACATACCCGTGCAATATAGTGCATATTTTCACATCTTCAAAATGGTTATTTTTTAATGAAAATCCGTGACATTTTTCTTATTCTTGCTCAAAGACATAGATTGTTTGTGCTCGTTAGAACCGCCACATCGAGGCGGTTCTAACGAGTATCCACAGCCTATGTCTTGGAGCAGAAATAGGAAAAAATAGTGAATACCCCCTTAAACCCCTGTTGTCTCTATATAAAGTGGGGGTTATGGGGTTCTTCATATCACGGACTTTGTTCACGTGATGTTAGCCTCGGTTTCTAGCGGCGTGGGCTTCCCTCGGGTTGGAAATGCACTAATCGAGTCCATAGTCATGATAGGGTCTTGTAATCTCATACTCCAAGAAACAAATTTTGTAGAAATTTGTAAGTATCGTCCTCACCTCCACCCCCGAGGCGATTGTAACAACTGTCTATAGCATTTGTTTCTTGGAGTAATAATGGAGAATAGGCCTTTCATTAGGTATCGTAGTCCTAACTGGGATCTTTTATAACGCCAACTTCTTTAAAATGGCACAATTATTGTTAATAAATACTGTGGTTATAACGAGGGTCTCGCGGCCCCCGCCCATCAGGGATTGAAGAAATAGATGGGCTGCATGATGCTTCCACGCGTAGCTGAAACCGACCGGCACACGAGTACTGGTAAACCACTTAGAGGAACTAAGCCTGCCCAGGCAAAGCGGTGCGAGTGTCGGACCGTTCGTGCTTATAAACACTATTGGTTTCATTGGGTGAAAGTGCTTGAGATGTCATTTCATCTCAATTTAGGATTAAAGTCCCACAAAATTGGAAGCAACGTCTACAAAATGACCTTTACAGTGTTGATGGGGACGTTAAACCTCAAATCAAACAAAAACAATTATAACGAGGGTCTCTGTAATGCATACCCCTGTAAATCTAAGTTTTACTATGTAAAAGTGGGATTCAAGGGGTCAAAATTATTAAGGCAATAGTGGTCCGATTCGCACCTATTTATCGTTTGGGGATGTCCACAGAATTTATTTTCGATTAAGCATGTAATAAATGTATATGCATGTAGTTTGTGTGTATGTATTGGAATCGCTACGTTAATGCGATTCTAACGAGTACACATAACATGATACCTTTTCAAGATCCAATCAAACAGACCGCCTTAAACTGACCTAAAACATGGATAACAAGAGGAAGGCTTCAAAATGACTTCGAATTAGTCGGTACACGAGCCATCCGTGTGCGAGATAGCATAGTGTTACTGCATATGGTTAGTAAGTGTGTTACATGGTCACAATACATTCATATAACTCCAATCAGTAGCATTACAAGTGTTAGCTTTCGGTCATTATGGCCTCTTATCCTAATGAATATATTAGTTCAGCCACACTCATTTCCAGCTGTCAGCTAGTCAGATTACTCGATATGTTTATTCAAGTCAACCGCTTAGATCTTAGCCTGTCAAGGAAAAAGTGGCGGCGTCCAGTCTGATCAGAGGCTTTGTTGTGCTTGACCAAAAGCGGCTGCATTCAAAATGAAGAAGGGCGTATGGTGATCGAAGTCATAACTGGGTGCACATGATAGAACCTTCCTTTCGATCTACGCAGGGCAGAGAGAGAGAGAGAGAGAGAGAGAGAGAGAGAGAGAGAGAGAGAGAGAGAGAGAGAGATTCACTGTAGACTCCAATACATTTTGAAGGACGACTCGATAGTTTACATCTTTTTACCACTTATCAAAAGCAGGTTTCAACCTTTTCAACGTAGATTATCATCAGCAGGTAAAACTGGGGCTTATGGGGTATACATTATTTTTCTTATTTCTGCTCAAAGACACAGGTTGTGGGTACTCGTTAGAAGCGCCCTAATGCGACGTTTCTAACGAGCACCCACATCATATTCATCGGAAAAAATGTTCGTTTTTGAGATATGAAAAAAGATGCACAAAGTATCACAGATATGTAATCGTAATGACTCGAAGTGGGAATATGGAAGGAATTAAATTTGAAAATAAGGTATTACTTGCATTCGTAGTCCTAAAAAAATGTCGATGAGAGATAGCATATGTATGCTTAATTATGATTTTTAAAATGAAAATTATTGCGAATTTGTTTCGGATTGCAGTTTGACAGCCAATGCGGATGCTTATCGTAAGTGGACGGGTCCTGACACCATGCGCCAAGTCCGGCTCCTCCCATTCTAAATTGTGCTTCTATTCATTGGTTGATTTGTTTATTCCTACTTCGAATGATTCATCAAATAACTTTTATAACTGGTGATGTTTATTTGCATATTTGTATACATATTCTGGTCAACTATAAAAAAAATATGCATTCTTTGCTGTCACCCATTAATACCTTTTTAATAGGTATTTAGGAAACTGGAATATGCTGTTTGCATTTTTGTTTCAAAAATAGCTAGGTTTCAACCATCATGTGATGATGATGGTGGATAATGATGATGGTGGATGATGATGGTGGATGATAATGGATGGAATTGGACGATAGTTGAATGGATGGATGATACATGAATGGATAGGGGAATGAGTGGATGATAGACGAATGGATGATAATGGATGTTGGGTGATTATGGATGATAAAGGATAGGTGATGATGGATAATGGATGGTTTTGTTTGTTTGATTGTGATGGATGACAATTATGATGATGATGATGATGATGACGATGATGATGATGATGATGATGATGATACGGGCCGCCTCCCTTCAGTTATCTACATTGGTCGATTATATGCATTGTATATAGTCTGGGAACTGCATCAGGAAGTCGACTCGTTGGTTCAATGGTTAGCATATTGAACTGTCACCCGAACGGGCCTGGTTCGAATCCCACAAGATGCGGGGTTTGTTTTCAGCTATGCTATGTTCCTTTGTTACGGCTTTTTTGCCGTAAGGCTGAGGATCGTTCGCGATCGGACTTTAAGTAAGGGCGAGGATTGTGGCCACGTAAAATCGATTTAAGCCCCCCAGTGGAATTCTTTCCACTGACCGTTCTTCTGTGGCGGTTTATTTATGTTGTTGTTTGTTACTTCTCACTGTGTGTATCACTTGTGTCTTTTTTATACCGCAATCAGGCATTCTAGTAACCTAATAAAGGGGGTCGAATAACTGCACGCTATAATCGGTAGTGACCCATAATACCTTCTACTGACCTATAATACGTCTAGTGACCGATAATAGACCGGACCTACTTTTCAGGTCACGAATTTACAAGTGTAAACAATAACATGCAACCTTTTATACATGGGAAAACAACGAAACTGCAAGTTAAAATCTTTGCAATATTTATTTGAACAGATTTTCAGAAATTTCAGCTAAATTCTTACCTTCTCGGCCTTTCCTGGTTTGAATGGCCCGTTGGAATAACTGCGCACTGCTACTGCAGTTGAGTCTCAACCTCGAAAGTAATTTCTAAAGCTAAAATAAACTACTTATTTGCAAGTTTTCATACAGAATGTAAAGCGCTGTGAAACTTTTATTCGAGCGTCCATGTTGTTTCCTACGTCTTTGTGTCGTGGTGACGTCAGAAACTATGCACTCGTTGACGTCACGTTATACTACGTGTGCGCGCCATGGCACTGAATGTCGATTAACATGCCACACTGTCCGCTGTCTTTTCTGCTTAAATTTGCTAAATTACTGCAAAACCTCTTGATATATCATTTGCGGTATAAACTAAATACATGATTAGTGTCTTTAATAATAAAATATAATCGGTGAGCCTTAGACAATTTTTATTATTAAAGACACTAACCATGTATTTACTATATTTTGGATGGCCATTTGGCCATTTTGTGGGAAAGTAACTGTTCTGGAGCAAGTTAATTGTATCGATTCTTTATCTTTGTTTTACTTCTACTTTTTATTTCGCCTAATGTGGCTTCGTGCCGAATATTGGCTCCTCGCCATCTCTTGAATTGGGGGTATATTACGGACGGCATTGCCACCCTTTAATTATCTACCTTGGTAGTGTCGGGTAAAAGTCTCACAAAATTGGAAGCAGCGTCTCCAAAATGACCTTTACAGTGTTGACGGGGACGTTAAACCTCAAATCAAACAAACAGACAAACCTTGGTAGTTTATATGCACACTTAGTGGTTTTATCACCAATCCCTGAGACCTGTGTCAGAAAGTCGAGTCTTTGGCTCAATGGATGGAGCTCTGGACTTGAATCCGACCGGCCCAGGTTCGAATCCCACAATAGGCGGGATGCTTCTTTCCTTTGTTGCGACTAACCAGCGAGTGAAGTCGATGTTTGAGTGTCATGATACACAGGCCAGGCCGCCCCCGCCCATCGGGGCTTGAAGAAATAGATGGGCTGCACGATGCTTCCACGCAGAGCTTAAACCGTCCGCACAATAGTACTGGTAAACCGCTTAGAGAATCTTAGCTTGTCCAGGAACCTCGGTGCGAGGCGGACCGTCCTTACTTATAAACCATATTGGTTTCATTGGGCGACAGGGCTTGAGATGTCAGTTCATCTCAATGTAAGGTATAAGTCCCACAAAATTGGAAGCAACGTCTCCAAAATGACCTATACTGTATTGACGAGGACGTTAAACCTCGAATCAAACAAACAAACAAAACACAAGCCAGGACAAAAATTCACGACTGATATCAGTCAACTGTGGGATAAGAATATCGTTCTGTGCGACAATGTCTCAAACTGTTGTCTCACTGGAGTTTATGTCAGAATCAACCAGTTGCATACAAGGGTACGGCCCCGCCCATCGGGCTTGAAGAAATATATGGGCTTCATGATGCTTCCACGCAGAGCTGAAACCGACCGCAAACGAGTACAGGTAAACCGCTTAGAGGCGACAAGGCGGCGCAAGTCGGCCCGTCCATGCTTATAAACCTTATTGATTTCATTGGTCGACAGGGCTTGAGAGGTCATTTCATCTCAATGTCGGGTAAAAGTCCCATAGAATTGGAAGCAACATCTCCAAAATGACCTATACAGTGGAGGCCTCAAATCAAATAAACATACATCCAAGGGTAATATATGCACGAAATGAAATGCGTCTTCGGATATGCCCGTCCATTGAACAGTCAAATCAGCCTACGTACCTACAAATAAAAATCAAAAATGAGTTCCTTTAAGAGCAATGGAAACATTCATAAGAAAGAAGATGGGTCATACTACGTAGTTTCGGCTAATAAAGCCTCATCAGTGACCCTGTAATGATCCGGCAAAGAGGAAACATACTGCAATTTTGCGAATTTCGAATAGGCAGTCGATTCAAAGACTGATATAAATCAACATGGGGTCCAAATAATTAAAAACATGTCTAGAATATGAGTCCAAACCAATAAATATTTCCGATTTCTCAGAATATTCACGCTGATCTCAAAGGACCAAAAGTAAAATATAAACTGCAGTATGGTTGATGTACGGGGAGACGTTTTACGGCCGCCACACGGCACAACACCAGCTGCAGTGAAGGCAAATAAAAATCAAAAATGAGTTCCTTTAAGACTCTTCTGGACAAACACATCCGAAGACACGCTTCCACTTAACACGACTAAATGGTCGTGAAGGCTGCAGGATGCTCCGGTTCCCGTACATTTTGGATCTGTTAATTAAAAAACTTTGCATATTTCATTTTATGTACCGATTGTATTTGATGATTTTTCTAATTTTGATTTTTCAGGTCTTCTGGACATTTATACAATAATCGTTTCTATGGGCCGAGAGTGCAAAAGAGAGATACCTTTACATTAAACCTATGTACCAGATGCTTTAGATAGCTTTGTTCGGTAACATGAATGGTTATGGTAGCATGCCATACCGAACGAAAATATATTAGCATACAATGTACTGTTGTTTATTTCACAGACCGATAAACAAAATTTTTAATGAATCGCACGGGCATTACACAGCGTTATGTTTGTTCGTTTGAAGGGTCCGGGTTTTACGTTCCCGTCAACGCTATTTATGTCATATTCTTAAGACGCTGCTTCCAATTTGTGAACTTTTACCCAACATTGATGAAATGACATTTCTAGCCCTGCCGCCAAAACCAAACAGAAGGGTGTATATGAAGGGACGGTCCGACATGCACCACTCTGCCTGGGCAGGTTAAGACCGTCTAAGCGGTTTACCAGTACTCATGTCAGCCGAATCTATTTCTCTGAGCCCCGATTGGCTGGGGGCCTACAACGTTATGCATAAACATACGTGACCCGTCGTGGAGAATACTTTATGCCAACGAGAGTCTACTGTACAGTTCTAAATCATGAATGATGCCACTTTAGTCCACTGGTGTACTATCGACCCTTTACCTGAACAGTGTAATTTCGCTATTAAGATCCTATTAACTGAAGGCAAATGTTTTAAAGTAGAAGTAAAACAAAGATCAGGAATCGATACAATTAACTTACTCCACCCACCATAGACACCAAAGGGAAAGAAACACAAACATGAAGCGACCAGACCTAAATGGAAACCTAAACAAAGGGAGCCCATAAGGACAGTTACTTTCCCACAAAATGGCCAAATGGCCATCCAAAATAAAAAGACACAAGTGATACACACAGTAAGTAAAAAACAACAACATAAACCGCCACAGAAGAACTGCCTTGGAACGGTCAGTGGAAAGAATTCCACTGGGGGGGGGGGGGGGGGGGGCTTAAATCGATTTTACATGGCCATAATCCTCGCCCTTACCTCTGTCGCGGTACACACTAATTTTGTTTAGTCTGCATGAAGGCTTCCTAACTCATCAGTGTAACATCTCCGAGAACATACAAATCAAAAAACTACAGAGATGAAACAAGGTTGAGGACTCGACAGCATACAACAACAGAATTGCTGGAGCAAAAGACAACCAACAGTTAGACTCCAAGGGGTCCGACCAAAGTCGGAGCATCAGGCGCCAACCAACATAAAGAATACTAAAATAAAAGTCCATTTATGGTTTTACGCTGGAACCGTCATAAAATCTTAGGCCCGACCCACCGGTGTGCAATCAAAAAGGGAAAAGCATAGAAGCTGAAGGTACACTTTCGAAGCATCGAAAATTTAACTTAAATTCCACACTTTCGAGCTATACCGATATGGAAATTGCGTCTAACAGAAAATCGGTTTGGCCAGTTAAGATTCAGCATGGAACAAAATATTTGCATGTGAAAATTACCGTGTTTGTGTAAATAATTCCATCAATATCTCAACAAGGGAATAAGTCTTTTGACCCTTGTCCTAGAGCAAAGTGTCATGGAATAAAATGTTTACCGAGAACAGGATTTTGCTCTGCAGAGCCCGACTTGTTTTATATTTGACTTTAGCCTAGCAGAGGATTTCCTCTCTGACAATGTATACTGAATGTTTTAATACTAAACATCATCACAATAACAAGTCTGTGAAAGAAGACCCCACTAAACCCAATTTCATATAAATAAGAGTGGGGTTTACGGGGATGTATACATTACCTGTCATATTTTTGCTAAAAAAATGAACAAAATATTTTTAACAAACAGGAGCATTTTCCTGTGTATAAACTGTATTGAAATTCTTTTACTTTACATGTTCCACACAAACTTTTAGCTCTGGAGATATATCAAAGTGGTACCACACAGAAATGTTTCACCCATTGCGATAGATCAATGTGGATAAATTGTTTCTGACAGAACGTCAACCGTTCCTTTGCAATATTATAATGTAACACCAAAGAAAATGTTTGCTTTTTAAAGAAATCGACTGTGTTTAGCGAAAAGCAAAGGAATGTTTTTTTTTTACACCCACCTAATGATTAAGAGTCAGCGCTCTTTTCCACTAGGCCATTGAGGCCCGTGCACAAAAATAACTCTGTACAGTTTTTGTTTGTTTGATTTGAGGTTTATCGTCCCCGTCAACACTGTAAAGGTCATTTTGGAGGAAGTTTGTTCTGTTCTATATGGATCTTTAAGTCTTGACACTGGATCTAAAGAGGGTAAATGTACAGTAAAATAGATTTTCATTCAACATGGGAATATCCTTTGTTTTACTGAGCCACCCAAACGAAGTGGGGGCACTGATTGATTTTGCTACCTTTATTATTATTATGGTTAAGTCTACCAACCAAAGCGAGATACTTATCTCCCAAGTGAAGTGGGGAGACTTATTGGTTTTACTGTGTTGATTCTTCTGCTTATTCTTATTCTTTCCGTCCAAAGTTTGCCCAAACGAGTACTACTACTACTACTACTAATAATAATAATAATAATCGACCTTATTTATAGAGGGTAGCACATTTAGTACTAGTACTAATCTTCCAGGTGGCCCTCTTTTGCTGGGCAGGAACCAGTACTGAACAATGTGGATAAAGTTTCTGACTCAAAGAAACAATACGTGGCGCTTGCGAGGATCGAACCGGCTACCTCTCGATCTCAAATCAGATGCTTTTCCACTGCACCACAGAGCTCCACAGTAACCTTCGCAGTAACCACTGGACGGATTGTTCTGAAAGTTTTGGATATGATGGATATGGATGTGAAATTGTGCAAGAGCTTTTCAAAAACATCCCCTGGGGGCATGCTAAAATCCGACCAAATTATGTCCGGACGAGTTCTCAGTAAGGGCTCGACGATTTTTTGTGAAAATTAGGGGATGTGATAAATACCAATACGACGTTTTGCAAGAGGGTTTCAGAGGGTCCCCCGAGGGACATGCCCGACCCCTTCCACTTCATGCAAGTCTTAATAGCTCTGAAACTTTTCGGATTCCCACCCCTCAATCATATACAGTGAAATTCCGCTATTATAAAGACCACCCAAAATTAAGACTTAATTTTGCTCTAAAAAGCTTATTTAGAAGGATGCATTTATTCTTTCTTTGTGTTTTCTGCGCACAATGTCCTCTGGTCAGGGATCACCTTTGGGGCTGCTCAAAAGAGGTCTTAAAGACCACTTTTGAACAGTGCCAAAGGTGGTCTTATTATAGGGATTTTACTGTATTTATACGTGTTCCTTATGAGGAGACGCATTAAATGATACCAAACCCGGGGTCCGAACCAGGGATATGACCCACACCCTCCACTTAATAAAAGGCCATATCTAGAAACCGTTTAATTCCCCACACTAAACCATATATACTCTTGCGTCTTATGATAAGACGCATTCAGTGACATCAACCTGGGGTCCCCTGGGTTGCGCCGGGGCAATGCCTACAATTCAACAATATGAAAGGCTATATATCTCAGAAACCGTTCAAATTCCCACCCCATAACCACATATATGCTCTTAAAATAAGACATATCCAATGCGTCAACCTGGGGTCCCCAACGGTGCACTTGGGCTGGCCATGCCCTTCCCTTCAACTTCATGAAAGGCGATCCTCTGTGGCCATTCTTCCACTAATGGCCACGGGTATAGAGGTCTTAGAAATATAATACCAGAACGGACGAAAGCTCCTCTGTTAGGCTAAACTGATTTTCGAAACATTCTCAAGTGAAGAATAATGTTAAATAACAATCTCAGCAGGGCTTAATTTCTTAGAAACCTTCATTGGTAAGGGTCCAGCTGAACAGAGGATTGTATGCCGGATGCCTTGACTTGTGCTGAGCCATATTTAAGGTGCTTAAATATTCTTTCAACAGAGAGAAACTCCTGTGTATGCTTATAAGAACGGAGGAAAATCCTTTATTGAGATGAACTGATTTTCACAAGAACATCCTCTGTTCAGATTTTATGCCTGATGCCTTTACTTGTGCTGAGCCATATGTAAGGTTTAACAAAATATTATTCTAAAAGAGGAAAAATCCTCTGTTGCCCGCGTGGACTGTATATATCAGAACAGAGGAAAAATCCTCTGTTGAGCTGAACTGCTTTTCAAAAGATAATCACGTGCGGAATAATGTTAAATAACAAATCTCAGTAGGAGTAACTCCTTGGAAGGGTCGAGCTTAACAGCTCGTAGAGGATTTTTCAATCCGCTGTTCGTATAGTATGTCTGATGCCTTGACTTGGGCAAGGTTTTAGTAATATTTTTCAGCAGATAAAAAATCCTCTTTTGTTCGCGTGCACTGTATATATCAGAACAGAGGAAAAATCCTCTGTTGAGCTGAACTGATTTTCAATAGATTTTTACGTGCTGAATAACATTAAATAAAAAATCTCAGCATAAGTTAACTTCTTGAGTTTCATTGGTAAGGGTCTAGCTGAACAGAGAATTGAAAATTCCTCTGTTCGGAGTGTATGTCTGATGCCTTGACCTGGGGTGAGCAATATGTAAGGTTAAAACATATTCTTTCTGTCAACAGAGGAAAAATCCTCTGTTGCCCACGTGGACTGTATATATTAGAACAGAGGAAAAATCCTCTGATGAGCTGAACTGATTTCCATTACATTTTCACGTAATAACAAATCTCAGCTGAAGTTAACTCCTTGGCAACCTTCATTTGTAAATAAGGTCTGAATAGTTAGATCCTTTGGAAGCAAAGAATACACCAAATAAACGAAAATAGCAGACTCGATTTTATTGAGTCTGTTTATGACCAGTACTGAAATGTGCTACACCGGCCACGCCCCTAGCACCGGCTTAAGCAGAACTCTATTTTCAAAATGATTCTAAATGAACCTAATGATCCCAAAGGACCAGAAAATATAATCTGCACTATGATGGATGTACGGGGATACTTAGTACGGCCGCCACACGGCACAGCACCAGCTGTATTGAAGATAAATAAGTTCTGAATAGTTAGATCCTTTGGAAGCAAGTAAGGCTCCGGCTGAACATATTGTATGCCTGATGCATTGATTGGGCTGAGCCATATTTAAGGTTTATTTTTTTTTTCTTTCAGTAGAGGAAAACACCCTTTGTTGCCCGAGTGGACTGTATATATTAGAACAGAGGAAAAATCCTTTGTTGAGCTGAACTGATTTTTAATAGATTTTCATGTGCGGAATAATGTTAAATAACAAAGCTCAGCGGTAGTTAACTCCACGGAAGAGTCCAGCTCAACGGAGGAAAAATCCTCTGTTCGGATAGTATGCCTGATGCCTTGACTTTGGCAAGGTTCTAAAAATATTCTTTCAACAGAGGAAAACATCTGTGAACTGAATATATCAGAACAGGGGCTCTGTTGATCAGAATTGAAACCCCTAGCATGTACTTTCTTAACTCTGTGCAAAGCCTTAACAGAGGAAAAATCCTGTTTAATGTGGTATTGTGTACAACTGAAAAGGAAGGAAAGGCTGAAAAGGGCACTCTAACGAAAAAGCCTCTGTTGCCAAAGCTTAACAGAGGAAAAATCCTCTGTTTAAAGTGGTACTGTTTACAACTGAAAAGGAAGGAAAAGCTGGAAAGGGCAATCTAACGTGCGGCATTGAACAGGGTCAAAATTGGAAAATGACCCTTCTAAAGAGAGGATTTTTCCTCTGTTCTTCCAAAGCTGTCAGACCAAAACAGGGCCAAAATCGATATTTGACAATGTCGTATTTGGACTTTATACCTCAAAAAAGGAATTCAAATGGGAAAATCCCTTTTTAAATGGGAATAAAAATCAGACATTATTAGTATAATGGCTAGCACCGTGTACAAATCACTGCATTTCTCTCTCGTGGGCGCTTAATAACTACTGAAATGAGCTTTCGAGAGCGATTCAGATAAGCTTGAAGATTTCATTGCAGTCGAGCTCAACTAAATTTGTATAAACTTAACTAAATAAACTAATACCGTTGTTAGATTGCATCAGTCTAAAAAGCAATTGAGTTAACTAACTTCCTTGTGCGCAGGGTATTTTTATTTCCAGAGTGGTACATGCAATGTAACAGAATTTGCGGTAATTTTCCACTACTCGAAATTAACCAGCAAATGCTACCTGCATGGACAATACTAAAAGATTGCGAAAAAACGCCTATATAATTTGTATCCCCTTAAACACCACTTTTGTATAGCTACAGCGGTATACATATATATTATCTCTACTAAAAAATAGATTGTAGGTACTCGTTAGAACCGTCTGTCCGAGATGGTTTGAACGGGTTCCCACAATTTATGTTTTGTGCAGAAATCGAAAAATTGCAGATTTTTATCCGAAAATTTTCATTTTGTGGTGATACAATTTTCAACATATTTGAATAGGCGTGTTTTCAAAATGTATGCCTGCATTTTGCTATCTTGTACTACTAAAATTTTAACAAATTTGTTTCACGATCCATAAGTCCAATGGCAGACATTGTAGGTCCTTATCAAACAGGACGAGTCTCATCTTGGTCCACAGTGTTTGCTTAGATAAACTATAGCCAAAGCTAAACGCGATAGAAGAACCGCCATGAAACTGTCAGTGTATCATTAGGATATCCACGATCTGTGTTTTAACCAGCAAAAAGAAGAAACCAGAGGGCCATGATGGCCCTGGATCGCTCACCTGATCCATAGGGTATCTAGTGGGCCCCTGGGAGAGCCATTATTGGCCCCGGGCTATAATATGATTAATCTCGGTAGTGGTCTAAACGGTGACGCTTCATACCAAATATCAAAGAACGGAGACTTCCGGTTTCAGACAAGATTTTTAAAGGTTTTCCTTATATAAGTCTACATAAACCTTGGGGTCCCCGGGGCGGGCCAATTTTTGCCACCAGGGCTATAATTTGAACCATATTGGTAGAAATCCACAAGACGAAGCTTCATACCAAATATCAAAGACCTTGGCCTTCTGCTTTCAGACAAGAAGATTTTCAAAGGTTTTCTTTGCCATTACTTCTATTTCCTAAGGCTATAATTAGAACAATTTAGATGAAGCTTCACACCAAATATCAAAGACCTGGGCCTTGCGGTTTCAGAGTAGAAGATTTTTTTTAAATCTCCCTATATAAGTCAATCTAAAAACGAAGGGACCCGGGGCGGGGGCATTTTTGACCCAAGGGCTATGATTTGAACAATCTTGGTAGAAGTCCACTAGATGAAGCTACACACCAAATTTCAAAGAACTGGGCCGTCCGGTTTTGGAGAAGAAGCTTTTTAAAGATTTTCCCTGTATAAGCCAATGTAAAACCTGGGGGCCTGCAGGTGGGGCATTTTCGCTCTAGGCCTATTATTTGATTAATCTTGATAGAGGTCCACTAGATGAAGCTTCACACCAAATATCAAAGACTTGGGCCTTGCAGTTTCAGAGAAGATGATTTTTAAATATTATCCTTGTATAAAGTAGAAGTAAAACAAAGATCAGGAATTGATACAATTAACTTACTCCATCCATAAAAGACACCAAAGGGAAAGAAATACAAACATTAAGCGACCAGACCATAATGGAAACCTAAACAAAGGAAGGCCATATGGACAGTTACTTTCCCACAAAATGGCCATATGGCCATCCAAAATTAAAAGACACAAGTGATACACACAGTAAGTAACAAACAACAACATAAATAAATCGCCACGTAAATAAATAAGCCTATGTAAAACCAAAGGCCCCCGAGGCGGGGGCATTTTGGCCTAGGGCTATAAGTTGAACAATCTTGGTAGAGGTCCACTAGATGAAGCTTCATACCAAATATTAAAGACCTGTGCCTTGTGGTTTCAGAGAAGAAGATTTTTAACTAGTTTCCCAATATAAGCCTATGTATAACCAAAGGGTCCTGGGGCGGGGGCATTTTTGGCCCTAGGGCTATAATTTGAACAATCTTGATAGAAGTTCACTAGATGAAGCTTCACAACAAATTTCAAAGACTTGGGCCTTACGGTTTCAGAGAAGAAGATTTTTCAAGATTTTCCCTATATAAGTAATTTAGGTCGTAGTACCAAAGCGTTAATCCAAAATCAATAGTCCATAGACAAAATGGCAAATATCAATGTTCAGATCAACAGACATGGACTCCAGAAAGTGTAATAAATCTATGTAAAACCAAAGGCCCCCGGGGCGGGGGGATTTTTGGCCCCAGGGCTATAATTTGAACAACCTTGGTAGAGGTCCACTAGATGAAGCTTCAAACCAAATATCAAAGACCTGGGCCTAGTGGTTTCAGTGAAGAAGATTTTTAAAGATTTTCCCTATATAAGTTCTAAAACAGGGTTATCCTTTGGAAGCAAGGAAAACACCACAGAAGTAAAAATATGGAGTCTACATGTTTTCTGAGCCAGACTAGCTAGTTTCGGCCAATTAGGCCTCATCAGTGACCCTCAGATATTTTCAAAATTCCACAATAGAATAAATGATCCCAAAGGACGAGAAAATATAATCTACGCTTATCTACACTAGCCTATGTAAAACCAAAGGCACTCGGGGCAGGGTCATTTTTGGCCCCAGGGCGATAATTTGAACAATCTTGATAGAGGTCCATTGATGAAGCTTCACACCAAATATCAAATACTTTGGCCTTGCGGTTTCAGAGAAGAAGATTTTAAAAGTGTTTCCCTGTATCAGCCTATGTGAAACCAAAGGCCCCCGGGGCGGGGGCATTTTTGGTCCCAGGCCTCTAATTTGAACAATCTTGGTAGAGGTCCACTAGATGAAGCTTCATACCAAATATCAAATAATTTGGCCTTGCGGTTTCAGAGAAGAAGATTTTTAAAATTTTCAGTAAAAAATTCTATTTTAGCTCCTGTGACCTAGATGTGCAACAGACCGGAACCATTTGAACAACTTTGAAAGGGGACGACCTAAGGATCATTCCTGAAAAATTTGGTCAAAATCCGATCAGTTGTTTAGGAGGAGATGTTGTTTGAAGAAAACAATTACGGATGGACGCACGGACGCACGCACGGACGCACGACGGACGACGGACAATAAGTGATCCCAAAAACTTACCTTGTCACTACGTGGCAGGTGAGCTAAAAAAGGCATACCCTTGTAACCCTAAATCCTCTGTTTAAAGTTTGTTTTCCAAAAATAGTCATTACATGAAGAATGCAATGCTTGAAATGAATAACAGACATACCCTGAGCATTAAATTTGGACATATATAGATAAACTTCAGCAAATATGCTAAACGTTGTTAATTCATGATGTGAGGAATAATTGCTCACCGAGGCCCAATAAAAACACGATTACTGAACTATTTCATCAAATTTGATACAAATTTGAAATTATGCATCAGATATAAATTCAGATGAAGAACACAAATGTCAGTTTATTTCCTGTTGTGCCTATAGCTCGCAATGCATGTATAAATACCTTTATCTAGGTGGGTGGGGTAGTGTGGGTGGGTCTTACCAACCCGATAAGAAGTATGCCTCTATCTAAGACAGCCGATGGCAGATAAAAAGTTTATCTAATCAGATTAAAATGGTGTATATACAATGTCAAACAAAATGAAGAAAAATATTTGGCATGAAACTTCCACTTTTATGCATAATTTCAATTTTCACAAGCCATCATGAAATTATGCTTGTCAGTATGGTTGAAGTGGAGGCAATGTTTAGGAATCGATACAATTAAACCACAGCTCCCAGCAGTGACACCAAAGGGAAAGGAACACCAACATGAAATAACTAGGCCCTTATGGAAACATCAATAGCGAAAAGCCAAAATGACAGTTACTTTCTCACAAAATAGCCAACTGACTATCCAAATCAAAATAATATAAGCGAAACACACGCTCAAAATCAACCCATTACAAAAATAACCTCGAAAAAAGAACCGACTGGGAACGGTCAGCGAAAAGAATTCAACTGGGGGGTTGGGATGGGGCTTAAATCGATTTTACGCAGCTGCAATCTTCGCCCGTCGCGATTTAGAGTCCACGTGAAGGCCAACCTAACCACAAGGAGCAATGTACATAATTGGGAAAGAATCAGAATCACAAACATGACAAATATTGAACTGGAAAGAGAAATGAAAAACCAAAACGGGATAAGAATCAGAAAAATCAAAGTTACAACATATATGATTAGGGAAAGAATCAGAACCACCAACACAAAACACGAAGGACCTACAGCAAAATCACCGACTTGGAACGGTCAGTAAAAATACTGATGGGTTTAAGTTAACTTTACGGGACCACAACCCTCACCCATTTTTTTCTTATCTTTTGGGAGTATGTGTAAATTTTGAAAAAAATATGAGAAAGTAATCCGAAAACAAGTAATATTCACCGTCTGGTATTAAACAAAATATCTTCTTGCATGACATTGTAGTTTTTGACTGTGAACTAAGGAGTCATATACTTAAGGATCAGCTTTAAAAATACTAACAGTAAAATAGGTGGCTGAATTCTTTGCCATTACATGGATATTTCATGTTTATATCGTTTGTTTTCCGTCGTCGTTGACCGAAAAAACACACACACACACACACACACACACACTTCATTGCGGCTATAAAGTTAAAAAACTTCATACATATGCATCACCAAACAATCTACATTCTGACCAAGGTCAAGACAATAAGTTATCAGGAATAAAATGTCTGTTCTAAACATGTGTATCTTTATACCCAAATATGCTGTGTGTCTATATTTTGATGACTTTGTATCTGGAAAACTAATCCATGTACTATCGATTTTCCTTTCCAGTTTCAAACGCATAAGGTGCATTAATTCAAAAGGACAAGTTTCATCAAAATCTATGGACGTGTACGTTTGGGTCAGGTGTATCCATTCCCCTTAAGTCGCAGTCCAGGACTATTTTCTCAGCCTACAATCAGAGAAAATGGAACCACAAGTACTCTCAGTGCTTTGATTTTATATATGACTGAATATTTTTTAATTGAATGCGACAGCTGAACATGCATAAACTCCAGAATTAAAGCCTTTCATCAAATGTTGATCCTCACGTAAACGCACCAATATTTTTCTGATCACCTGAATCCATATGTTATATAGTAAGACTTGGGTTGACAGGGATAAAGTCTTATTTCTGTTCTAAAAATATAGATTATGGGTACTCGTTATAACCGCCTTGACGAGGCGCTTATAACGTGTAGCCATAATCTATATTGTAGCACAAACTAAGAAAAATGTCACAATTAATTATCTTAAAAGTTCCATTTTTCCGGCTGTAAAACTTACAATGTATGTGATAAGGCCTTTTTTTCGTTTTTGTTTTGGTTTTACGGCCCTTTCGGGATTATTGCACTCGTATCGAGCCGATCGTTAATCAAAGGTGGGTGAAAACCGGAGTACCAAGAGAAAAAACACCTGACCCTCCGTTGCAGAACTTCGCGTATCACATATGACCCGAGCGAGGCTCGAACCACAGCGGTGAGCGACATAATGACCAAGAGTCAACGCTCTTTACCCCTAGGCCACGGAGGCCCGTAGGCGTATTTTCGTAATGGACCATAACATAGTAGCTATTTGTTTGGGGATTCTTATTTTCCTTTGTTTTGAGCTGAGGCGCGTTTTTTTTTTGTTTTTTTTTTTTGTGCGCATGCATGCGACAGACAAATATGTTCTATAACAGGGTTATCCTTTGGAAGCAATGATTCCACCACAGAACTTGGAAATATGTAGTGCACTTGTTTTCCGGGCCAGACTAGCTATTTTTCCGCTGATTAGGCCTCATCAAATCACTGACCTTTAAATATTTTGAATATTTCCACAATGGAAACGATGATCCCAAATGACAAGAAAATATAAACTACACTATGATGAAGGGCAGGGGTACCATTTACGGCCGCCACACATTCACAGACACCAGCCTTTATCCTGTTTTGATGGTTTTAGATAAGTGTGGCATTTGCGCATGGTTTTCCTGAGAAGCGGTTTCTTTTACACTCGCATTTATCATATCTAGTGTACCGCATGGTTTTCCTGAGAAGCTGTTTCTTTGACACTATTTAGTACCAGAAACCCCAAAACGGGGACTATGGCAAACAGTACAGAACCAGAACGCGACGTCTGATCAAGGCCTCCCCTGTTTGCTAAAAGTTCAGCCATTTTCCAAATAAATTGTGATGAAAACACAAACTGACACCCCTAAATTTTGGAATGTACTCCTGCTAAGGGTTAAAATGAATATAATTTATTTAAAGGTCATTTAATTATCAGTCATATCTAGTAACGAGCAAGGTCAAGAGAGAAGTAAGTGAATGCCGTGTTAACACGTATTTATCATATGACGTCGTTGATAAGCAGTGGAAAACGTCATGTAAAAAATATCGTGTGACTACACGTGTAATAACACTTTGGTAGGATTAAGTAACGTCATCACGACGTCCATGTCAACAATGCATTTTGGTAGAAAAATTGTCAAATAAAAAGGCGATGCAATCCAATTTAAAGTAGTCATATGATAAAGAGAATCGTACACTCGTGGTCATTTCATATGAAATTTATGAAACGAGCCTTTCGCATAAGGCTCGTTTCATAAATTTCATATGAAATGACCACTCGTGTAAGAGCTGCTATATATGACAAAGTATTCACTTACTTTCTCGTGACCCGATGCAATTCATAATTCAAGGATCATTAAATAAATTACCTTCATTACCGGACACAACGTAGGCTACAAAAAAGGTGATAAACTTACATGTTTTTAGGGCGTGTGTAAGTGACCGCCTTGTCCGTCTTAAATTCAATGCATCTTCTGGAAAAAAAACAACAGTGTATTACTGAGCATGATATTCATAGATCACAAGTCACATGTCGTCTTCGTAGCATATATTCAAGTACTTTTTATTTGAATTTACAACTGGTCAGTCTCCCATGAATGAATATTCAGATAAATTTCAGAAACTTAATGCAATGCAGGAATTTAACAGAATGGAACCCAACGGTTTCGTCCTGCATTCGAACCTCCGTGATCTAACTGGTGATTTCCTGAAATTTCTCTAACGTCAGATTGTTGTTGAGTCAACAAATATGTTCTGTAAAGGGTTAATCATTTCGAAGCAGAGAAAACACCGCCGAACTGAAACAATGGAATCCATTAATATTTCTGGGACAGACTAGCTATAAACGGCCAATTGTAAAAAAAAAAACTCCACAATATAATCAGTGGTTCAAAAGATCAATAACATACGAACTACTCTATGATGAAGGTCGGGGAGACATTTTATGGCCATCACACATTAAATATTCACCAGCTGTAGTGACGCTAAAGATAGGACTGGACTACATAAGGGACTACAGATAAACCTGGGTCATTCTTTGTCTGACCTCTGACGGGTTAACATCAAATTCTTTGTATCTTATTGGCTGTAAATTGAGAGCTATTATGACATCACAATGAATGATATAAGTGATTGACAGCTCTGCTCTATTGAAGCTAACCTTGTTATCTCAATTATGTAACAGCAGACACACTCCATAATTGGTTTCAGCAGACAAACAAAACATTTAGTCATGATTATTGTTTTTTTTAATTACAAAGAACCAAAATACAAACATATTTCATACAGGTTACTTAGTTCTAATATAATAAACAAACACATTAAAGCTTAAACTTTGTTGAAAAATTATCAGTTAATACTATAGAAAACATCTTCGTGTGAAAAATAGAAGCAAAGTGTTTAAATTAAAGAATTGCTTTTCAATTTGAAAGATTACTAGAAAGATTTTTGCCATTCTTCATCTTGTTTTTCTTCATCTTATAGAAGAAGAAAAATTAACAAGATGTTTTTGTGAAACACCGATGCCCCCAGATAGCGTATGTTAAATATGAAAGCATTATCACAAAGCAATCGAAAGGTATGGCAAATGTTCAATTCTTAAAAAAAGGTCAAGGTCACAATGCCAAAAATTAGTGTGACACAGAATGCACAAGTGACATATGAAAGCCCTAACACTAACCAATCGAGAGTTATGGACAATGTTAAAATTTTTAAAAAGTTGGTCAAAGGTCAAGGTCTTGTGACAAGGAATGCACATGTGAAATATGAAAGCCATAACACTTACCAATCGAAAGTTATGGCCAATGTTAAAGTTTTTATAAAATAGGTCAAAGGTCAAGGTCACGAGGTCAAAAGCTATATTACCACTGGAAAGGCCTTGTGAAAGACAATGCATATGTGAAATATGAAAGCCCTATCATTTACTAATCGAAAGGTATAGACTGTGTTAAAGGTTTTGAAAAGTAGGTCAAATGTCAAGGTCACAAAGGTAAAAAAATATGAGATCACTTGAAAGGTTTTGTGACACAGAATGCACATGTGAAATATGAAAACCCTAACACTTACCAATCGAAAGTTATGGCCAATGTTAAAAGTTTTTAAAAAATAGGTCAAATGTCAAGGTCACGAGGTCAAAATTATGGTACCACTAGAAAGTTCTTGTGAAAAGGAATGCACATGTGAAAAATAAAGCCATACCACTTACCAATCGAAAGTTATGGCCAATGTTAAAGTCTTTAAAACGTAGGTCAAACGTCAAGGTCATGTCACGAGGTCAAAATTTATGCTACCGCTAGAAAGGTCTTGTGACAAGGAATACACATGTGAATCTATTACCATCGAGAATTATGGCCAATGTTAAATTTCTAAAAAAATGGAAAAAAGTAGGTCAAAGGTCAGGGTCAAGGTCACGAGATACAAAATTACCATAACAGTGGAAAGATCTAGTGATACGGTATACACATGTGAAACATTAAAGCTCTATCTATTACCATTCAAAAGTTATGCCCAATGTTAAGGTTTTTGTACACAGACAAACTGACAAACAGACAAACAGACAGACAGACCAAAAACTATATGCGTCCTAATCCCTTTGATTCCGGGGGCATAAAAAGTAAAATGAATTATGCACAGTCAGTCTTAGTGAAACCAAAAAAATAACATTTACACAACTAAACAAATGATTGAGTGGCTGAGTGAATAATTGAGATGTCCAGACTAATTATAAAGGCGTAACTATACCAAATTTAGTGACACAGAGGCCTTTCTGATATTTAATCTTCATCAGTGTGTCTCCACAAAGTTCTGAAACCGAAACGGATGGTTGACAAGACCCGGCAAACACAGCACACCCCCTCCGAGCACACATCGACCTACGTAGCTCATGAGACAGGTCAACCGGAGGCATCATGCAAGAGACGCCTACCCTAGGCCTTATAGGCGTGCCTAACCGAGCCAACATCAACAAACATGGCCCACACTCCACGGAAGTCCCGGGCATCAGGAAGGAGACGTCAAAAGTAGCGAGACTTGAACAAATTAAAATATATAAAAAAGTGGCAACCAAATCCGCTAAGATACATGTCAAGTCGGTCTTAGTGTAGATCATAGTGTAGATTATATTTTCTTGTCCTTTGGGATCATTGATTCCATTGTGGAATTTTAAAAATATCTGAGGGTCACTGATGAGGCCTAATTGGCCGAAACTAGCTAGTCTGGCCCAGAAAACATGTACACTCCATATTTTTCAGTTCTGTGGTGTATTCCTTGCTTCCAAAGGATATCCCTTTTATAGAACTTAGTTATAGAAACAAAAGAATTTTATACTGCAAAAATTAAAGATATAAAATAGTTGTTTAAATCAGTACTTGAGTACTGACGTTAACACCGCAGTATCAACCTCAGTACTAAGGAACTGATACTGGGCTGATGATACCCTCGGGGACGAACGAATCACCCACCAGCAGAGATGCCGACCCAGTGGTATACTGGGGTATACTTACACTTATCGTATTCGGCTTAGCTTTTTTTAAATAAGATATAGATTTTCGGTGCTCGTTAGAATTCTTACAATACGGCAGTTCTATCGAGCACCCACACTTTACTATCAAGTGAGGGTGTACATTTGAATAGCATCAGTGAGACAATTCAAACGAGCCCCGATAATAAACTATAGAGTTTTGGTACTTGATCCATTTCTAATCAGTACTAAGACTAGCATTATATATACAAATGTTCAATGAGGCGGTTCTAACGAGCCCCACAGTATACTTTAGAGTGTTGGTAATTGTTTGAACGGCATTAATGAGGTAGCTGTAAAGAGTAACCAACGAGACATTTATTTGAACCTCCTGAATCATGCAGATGTATTCTAGGCATTTCTAATGAGTACTAGAACTTATATTCTATGAATGCAAATGTTCAATGATGCGATTCTAATATACAACCTTATTATAATATAGAGTGTTGGTACCCGTTCGAATGGTCTCGATTAGGCTGTCCCAACGAATACCAACAAGGCATTCATTAGAACTGCCTCAGTAAAGCATATCTATTTCTAACGATTACTAGGACTAGCATTTTACATTTACACATGTTCAATGATGCAGTTCTAATGAGCAACCACAATGTAAGAAGAGTGTTAATACGTTTGAGGCAGTTCTTGTCGAGGTATTTCAAATTAATAAAGTTTTGGGATATGAGTTTTATATCCCAAAATAGAAGTAGAGGCAATGATCAGGAATTGATACAATTAACCCGCAGCTCCCAACAGAGACAACAAAGGGACAAAAACACAAACACGAAGCAACAGACCCCAACGGAAACACCAACAGCGGACAGTTACTGTCCCACAAAATGGCCAAGAGGCTACCCAGTATAAACCAACACAAGCGGCACAAACAGTCAAAGACAAACCACAACAGAAACTACCGCGACAGAAGAACCGCCTTGGAACGGTCAGCGGAAACGAATTCCACTGCGGGGGGGGGGGGACTTAAATCGATTTTACGTGGCCACAATTCTCGCCCTTACTTCCGTCGCGATTGACTAAAATCTTTCGTAAATTTTGTCAAGTAGAAAGGTGAGAGCTTCATACACTTTCTGATATGACCATAAAGTATTAGTTTTTAATCTCTTCAGAACCGACAAAAAGTATTTCTTACATTGCATGCAAGATAGAGGGAGTCTTTCCTATGAAATGTCCATTCAATTAAATCATTAGGTTTTTCTTTTATAAGATTATTAGTACGTGCAGTGTAATGGGTGGAAAAATCATAAGTAGACAGACTTGAAGCACGAAAACGTCTGGATTTCAATTTATTTAAAACGTCATTAGAATAGTTTATAGACCTAATCAGTGACCCACAAATATTTCAAAATTCTACAATGGAATCATTGGTCTCAAAGGGCAGGTATAAAAACTACAAAGTTATGAAGGGCAGGGAATTTTTAACGGCCGCTACAATTCCCTTAAAGCCAGCTGTAAGGATGTTAGATATGTTGTTTAAAAGTGTTATCAGTTGGAAGCAAAGATAACTCCACAGAACTGAGGAATATGGAATATACAAATGTATCGGGGCCAGACTAGTTGTTTTCGGCCAATTAGGCATCATCAGTGACCCTCAAGCATTTTCAAAACTCCATAATTGAATCATTGGTCCCAAAGGACAAGAAAATACAAACTACACTGTGACGAAGGGCAGGGAGATTTTTACGGCCGCCACATATAGGAATGAATCATTCTTTCAAGGAACTGAAAAAATACGAAATGTACAAGTATTTCTAGGCCAGACTAGTTAATTACGGCCAATCAGGCCTCGTTAGTGGTCCTAAAATTGATTGGCTTAACTTATATCAAATAATTTCATCCTGTATGCTGTTTTAATATCTCAATTTTGCCTTCTTGTGGGTGAATGTGTCATTGTTATTTTGTAAAATATGTTCTTTAAAAGGGTTATCCTTTAGAAGCAAGGTATACATCACAGAACTGGAAAAAAGGAAGCGTCCTTTTTTCTGAGCCAGACTAGCTTGTTTCGGCCAATTAGTCATCAACAGTGATCCTCAAGTATTTTCAATATTCACAACGGAATTAAGATTCCGAAGGACAAGACAACTACACTATGGTGTAGGGCAGGGAGACATTTTACTGCCGCCACACATTCCCAGACACCAGTTGTAGTGACGTTTAATATGTTCCATAAAAGGTGTATCCTTTGGAAGCAAGGCAAATGCAACACAGACCTGGAAAATATGAAGTGTGCTTGTTTTTCTGTGCCAGACTAGCTAGTTTCGGCCAATTAGGCCTCATCAGTGGCCTCAAGTATTTTCAATATTCCACAATAGAAGCAATGATCCCAGAGGACATGAAAATATAAACTACACTTTGATGTAGGACACGGAGACATTTTTCAGGCTACACATTCACAGACACCAGCTGTAGTGACGTCAAATATGAATACTTTATTGGATGGGGATACCATAGTTTTTTTTTTTCAAACGGTTTAAGTATCATGACCAAGATGGCTACCATGGTAAAAACCATTCAAAATATTCTTCTAAAAAACTAACGGCTCCATAAATGCTTAGTTATTGGTTATCTTTTTTTTTCTGCGCTGTTCAGGTAGTTGCGCGTGGCTTTAATTCGGAAATCTTTACGTCTTAAGGTTGGTGGATTTTAAGGCTGTGTTCAATAACCAAAACTGATTCGATTCTATTTCAGTGGCTTCTCTATTTTTATTTCTTGGTTATATGCATGACAATGTTTAAAATAAGAGAATCGATCGCCTCTGAGGGAGCAGGAAGTGTGTGTGTGTGTGTGTGTGGGGGGGGGGGGGGTTGTAAGAGGGAGCTGGCTGCTGTGCCGCTTGTAAATCCATTTTTACATTTTTGTTTTTCTTATAGTTATTAACTCTTCCTCTTGGTGACATTTGTAGGCTGTCATTTTTAATTTTGGCATTCCTTGGCATATATTTGTATTTTTGTTTCGATAGTAAGATGAATAATAAAATGATGGTGATCAGGACGTACAGCAGCTCCAGAACACAAGCTATCAATGCCACTTATGTAACAAGAATGCTGCTGCAGCAAACATCGAGAATTGACACTTCCTTATCTTCACTGCAGCTGGTGTTGTGCCGTGCGTGGCCGGTGTTTCACATTACTGATCATAAACAGACTCAGAAAAACCGAGTCTGCTATTTTCGTTTGTTTTGTGTATTCTTTGCTTCCAAAGGATCTAACTATTCAGAACTTATTTATCTTCACCGCAGCTGCGTTGTGCCGTGTGGCGGCCGTACAACGCTTCGATTCCCCGTACATCATCAAAGTACAGATTATTCTCTGGTTCTTTGGGATCATTGAGTTCATTTTGATTCATTTTGAAAATAGGGTTCTGCTCAAACTGGCACAAGAGGGCGCGACAGCTGCAGGTGTTGCACATTTCAGTACTAGTCATAAACAGATTGGGTACAACATAGATGTTATACGACAGACTGCATGCATGGTAGTTAACCAAATAACGGTTGGTAACTTTGCCCCCCCCCCCCCCCTTAATTGCACGCCGGTGGGTCAGGCCTCAGGTTCTTTGACGGTTCCAAGGTAAAGGCTTATTGAGAATTAGAGAGACCTTATTCAAGGTAATGTTGGTTGGTGCCTGATGCTCTATCTCTGGTCGGGCCCATTGGAGTCTAACTGTTGGTTTTCCTTTGCTCCAGCATTTCAGTGGTTTCTTGCTGTCGAGTCCTCGCCGTTGTTTCATCCCTGTGGTTGTTTGATTATTTGTGTTTACGGAGATGTTGCACTGATGAGTTAGGAGGCCTTCATGCGGACTGAACAAATTATCTGTCTAAATCGCGACGGAGGTAAGGGCGAGGATTGTCGCCACGTAAAATCGATTTCTTTCTCTTTGGTGTCTCTGATGTGAGCTGTGGGTTGATTGTATCGATTCCTGATCATTGCCTCCACTTCTATTTTAAATAAAACCGAGTCTGCTATTTCCATTTGTTTGGTATTTTGTGCTACCAAATGATCTAACTATTCGAAATTTAATTAACATATAAACATTCGTCTGACAACGTACCACATTGAATCAAAATCATAACTGACCGCCTACGGTTTGCAACGACGAACCTTGGAGTTGTAACAAGCTAAAAAGCTCATGGACTTTGATTGCTTATCTATTTAATGATTAAGCCATCCTGCCTATATTTTGACGCCGTTGACTCACATTTAACTTTTAAGTTGGTCTATATTACGAACTTTGAAGTATAATAGACTGCCCCATTCTTGCACACTGGGTATGGAAATCCTGGCCTTAAACCTTGGATAGAAATTCTTATCCTTTGCAGGTTATCCTACATAAGGTCAGGATACAAATCGAGAATTTTCACGTGTTTGAAGTTCACTGATTAAATAGGACGTCACATATGCCGTCGTTATGTTTGACTTCACTGCACTTATAGTGACAATATAACAACACTCCCCTCTACCCTTATCTGCTGCAAGGACAGCAGGCCTTGCCCTACCGTAAGCCAATTTTTATCAGTTGGGCGCCCCAGTGATGCAAAATACACGTCAACTTTGCCTCACCAACCACCCTTCAATCATCAGTACAATAATACTACTTTGAGATGTGATGTTTCAATGTAACAGACCCAAGATGAGTGATACCGTTTAATCAATTGTTTGGTACACAAATAAAAGAGAAGCATTCCTGTGATTTGGGTTTGAAATTGCACCATTGACTATATATTTGGCTCTGCTGGCCATTTTGTTTAGTGGAACAGAACCATTTTAGTAGTTTTGGTAGAGGGTTACCCAAGGAGCATCTCTGTGGTATTATTTTGAAATTGGATCATTAACCTAGGATTGGAACCATTTTAGCAATTCTGGTAGAGGGTCATCCCAGGACTATTTCAGTGAAATTATTTTGAAATCAGATCATTCGCCTAGGAGGAGATGTCAATTAAGTTTTTTTTTTCTATTTTTAGCTGTGGTGGCCATTTTATTCAGTGGAGCAGAACCATTTTAGCAATTTTGAGAGAAGATAATCCAAGGAACATTCCTAAGAAATTATTCTGAAATCGGACCATTGGCCTAGGGGCGATGTCTTTTAAAGTTTTTTTTTCTATTTTTAGCTCTTGCAGCCATTTTGTTCAGCGGAGCGGAACCATTATAGCAATTTTGGTAAGGAGTCACCTAATAAATATTCCAGTGAAATTATTTTGAAATCGGACCATTAGCCTGGTTCCAATGTCGTTTAAAAGGTTTTCCTAAGGTTTTTTATTTTTAGCTTTAGCGGCCATTTTGTTCACTGGAGCGGAACTATTTTACCAATTTGTGTGTAGGGTAATCCAAGGACCATTTATTTGAAATTATTTTGAAATCGGACCATTAGCCTAGAAGGAGATGTTGTTTAAATTTTTTTTTCTATTTTAGCTCTTGTGGCTCTTGTGGTTAAGCAGAGCGGAACCATTTTAGCATTTTTTGCAGAACGTCACCCCAGGTATATTCCTGTGAAATTATTCTAAAATTGGCACTGTGGTTTCGGAGGAGATGACATTTGAAGAAATTGTTGACGGATAGACAGACGGACGGACGACGGGCAAAAAGCGCCCACAATAGCTCACTTTGGGCACTTCGTGCTCAGGTGAGCTAAAAAGGCCACGTATATCAAAAACAATGACGGTATCTGCCGTCTTATTAGTGTTGCATTAATTGTCCATGCACATATAACAAATGACTATCAACAATTAACAATTCAATGTACACTGAGACAATTGCCTTCACTTCTACTTTTGTAGGTCGATTGTTTTTGAGCTGGATATATGGATCTAAGCGTAGAATTTGACTGTTTCTTTTAACCCTCCAATTTCTATATTTTATACAAAACAGTGATAGTATTATGTTTCGTATCAATGTCATACTATGTGCCCATGCATATAGAATAATTGACCTTTAACAAGTAATTAATCACAGCTGGGTTGCTTGTCAATGAGCTAAAGAAATGGCTTTGAACGGCGAAAGAAGCTGTCGTTTGACCATGAAATTTCGCGCCTGATATGGTTTAACATATCTTGCCAATGTTTCAGCACATGAACATGGATTATAAATAACCGTTTCCTGCATCGATGGTCATGTGGAAATCAACAACGTGAAGCTTCAGTGCTTAATAAAATTTGGTCGATTGCCAAACAATGGAAACAAAAACTACTGTCGCTATAATAATACTCAGTCGTGGCTCTAGAACGATTTCTGATGAATTAGGAGGCCTTCATGCGGACTGAACAAATTATGTATCCAAATCACGACGGAAATAAGGGTGAGGATTGCAGCAGCGTAAATTCGACTTAATCCCCCTAGTAGAATCCGTTTCACTGACCGTTCCAACGCGGTTTTCTATCGCGGTTTATTTTTGTTGTGGTTTGTTTTTTGAGTGTGTGTATCGCTTGTGTTATTTTGTTTTGGATAGCCAATTGGCTTTTTTGTGGGAAAGAAACTGTCCTTTTGGCTTTCCGCTGTTGGTGTTCCCATTTGTGTCTAGTTATTTTATGCTTTTGTTTCATTCCCTTTTGCGTGTCTGATGGGAGCTGTGGATTAATTGTATCGATTCATGATCATTGCCTTCACTTTTATTTTATTATGCATTTAGTCGTTTTCATAAATTACATTTAGAGTTACCTGCAGTATCCACGTCCAGTACACTCCATTCGCCATCAACATTGTGGGGCAGGGATCTTTCGACGCAAGATAAAGCAATTACCAGCGCACATAACAAAATATATCGAGTCATCATGAATCTAGATGTGTGTCTAGTTTGGCGCATGCAATCACTGAAAATAAAAGAGTATGGCTGATTCAACTGTCACGAATGCCTTTAATAAGTGCAAAAATGGGCTAAATGATCCTAAACCGCTCACCTGAGGAACATTTTAGTAAATCAATGGGCGATGTAAATCACCCTGTAAATTTCTGCGTCTGATCTGGTTAAAAATAGCTTGTCAATCATTTTAGTAAATCAATGCCCTGAGGCATTGCCAATTTGAATCCCGGGGACATTATTGGCAGGATAAATGCAGCTGACCAACAGATGTGACTACACGTTTAATATCTATGCCGTTGGGTTATAGTTTCAGAGAACATGATTTTTGAAGTTTTACCCATTTTAAGTCTATGACAGCTGATACATTCTACGCCAGGTCCCATATTACTAATTGGCGTGGCCAATTTGAAGCCCAGGAATATGATTGGCAGGATTTCCGCTTTTGATGTTTCCATTGGGATATAGTTATTTCATGTTTGTGTTTCTTTCCCTTTGGTGTCATAGATTGGAACAGTGGGTTAATTGTATTGATTCCTGATCATTGCTATCACTTCTATTTTATGTAGTTGACCCGTAGATGTGACTGTAAAACGGCATGAAACTGAATGAAAATGTATTAAATTATTACAGACACTTTTTGGCAAGGACTGAGATGTCATTTCATCTCAATGTCGGGCATTAAGGTCTCTAAACATTGGAAGCAAAAGTCTTCAAAATGACCTAAATAATGTTGATGTGGATGTTAAGCTTCAATTTAATCAAATGGCACAATAAAAGCTTAAATCAAAGCTTTATGACTGGAAAAGACACATATTAACCTGCAGATCCACCCATTTTGAAAAGAGTTTTCACTTATGTCTCCGTAAGAGTTTTCACTTATGTCTCCGTTGATTAGACCAGCTCATGTGATCAGGGAAAGCTGGGCAGACTGCACTGATGCACAGATTGATCTGAGTTATTTTTGATAGACACTCAGCTCTGATTGCACGTAATTGTTTGTGCAGTGGTCCATTTTACATTTGAATGGTATGGTAGGTTGGTTTTGTCCCAGTCAACACGGTTAAGATCATGTTGATGAGGTCAGTTTACACTTATCACGGCATACTTTTCTTGGGCATGGTTTTGCATAAGCAGATACACCCAGTATAGTACATTTCCGCTTACCACAAAGTGACAGATGCCCTTCTTTAATCAGCAGAACACATAGAATTATGGCCATAGAAATTATATCCACGTAAAATTTGTTTCCAAAATATGACTGGGATTAAAGCTTTGACCCTCTGATCACCAGTCGAACACACATCTTAGCCACCAAGACAAGTCTTGGACTGATCTTGTAGCTGCTACTGCAGTTTATCTGACCTTTTTCATACTAGAAACCTGGCAAACGGATAATTGTCAATGCGGCATCAGATCAGGGCATGTACTGTTTGTAGAAAAAAGTTCAGCCATTTACCAAATTTATTATAACTGAAACAAACATACCGTTAAATACCCATAACTAATTGGACACATAGGCCTATGCAAACACAGCAAACCCAGATCTCGCCTCCTGAAGAAGCAGTCTGATAAGGGTCTACACTTTTTCCCATTCCGTTGGATCGTGCTACAAATCTGTTTTTTTTTCAAATTTTTTTTTGAGAATTACAGCAAGACTTAGTCCTCATGATATTCTTATCTTTTTGGATTTTTACAGTATTATTAGAAAGCAAATTTTATAAGAATTATAGCAAATTATTGCGAGAGGCGATTGTAATGACTACCCACAATCTATAATTTGAGCAGAAATAAGAAAAATATTACAATTTGTCATCTTAAAAGTTTCGTTTTTTCCGCTGTAAAGTTTACAATGTATTTGTATATGCGTGTTTTCGTAATGATTATTTTGCTTTAAACTAACAAGCTGTTAACAGGTAGGCGAATACTGGAATCCAAAAGAAGACACTTAACTTTCTATTGCAAAACTTGACAAATCTCGCAATAATTTGCAAGAATTCTTATAAAATTTCTTATAAAAATCCTAAAAGATTTGAATACCATAAGGACGTGCTGTAATTCTAAAAAAATGTATCCAGGAAGGATTCCTGTAGGTGGATACGGAACGGAAAATAGTGTAGACACTGATCAGATTGTTCCTTCAGGATCAGGGATCTGGGTCTGCTGCGTTTGCATAGGCCTATCTGTCCCAAATACATAGGATAATTACCGTATGTTTTGTTTCAGTTATAACTTTTAAAATGTTTGCTTCATGTCATTTGTATTTAAATTGATTATAATGTCAGCGTTTTTGAATTGCAGGGCCTGTCTGAAATAAAGACGTTTGCCGGAGCTACAAAGAATAGAAGTAGAGGCAATGATCAGGAATTGATACAATTAACCCAAAGCTCCAATCAGAGGCACCAAATGGAAAGAAACACAAACATGAAGCAACAGTCCCTAACGGAAACACAAACAACGGAAAGCCAAAAGGACAGTTACTTTCCCACAAAATGGCCAAAAGGCTATTAAAAATAAAATAATTTTAGCGACACAAACACCCAAGTACAAACCATGACAAAAATAAACCGCGACAGAAGAACCGCCTTGGAACGGTCAGCGGAAACGAATTCCACTGGGGGCTTAAATTGATTTTACGTGGCCACAATCCTCGCTCTTACTTCCGTCGCGATTGAGACAAATAATTTGCTCAGTCCGCATGAAGGCCTCCTAACTCACCAGTGCAGCATCTCCGTGAACACACAAATCAAACAACCACAGAAATGAAACAACGATGAGGACTCGACAGCAAGAATCAACAGAAATGCTAGAGCAAAAGAAAAACAACAGTTAGACTCTAATAGGCCCGACCAGAGACAGAGCATCATGTACCAACCTACATTGGCCTTTACGTTGAAACCGTCATAAAATCTGAGGCCTGACCCACCGGCGTGCAATTTAAGACTGCAAAAGATCACAGACAGGAATGTGGAGAGAAAAAAAAAGAGAGAGAAAATAAGTGACAGAAGGATTGAACTTTTGCTCTATATATTTTAATAAATATTACACTACAAACTCTTTTTACACTAGTTGTGAAGTCCCAAGCCTAATCAATGTTGGTTAAACAACAGTGTCCATAATATATCGAAACAAAAATATAAAGAAATATAAAAATGACCATATATGGTGTATGTTTTTTATATATAAAATAAAAGTGGAGGCGATAATCAGGAATCGATACAATCAACCCACAGCTCCCATCAGAGACACAAAAGGTAACGAAACACAAACATTAAACAACAGACCCTAATGAAAACATCAATAGCGGAAAGCCAAAAGGACAGCCATCATCCCACCAAATGGCAAATAGACTATCCAATATTATATAATATAAGCGACACCATAACACAAAGACAAACCATAACAAAAATAAACCGCGACAGAAGAACCTCCCCGGAACGTCAACGAAAACGCAGTCCACTGGAGGTGAGCTTAAATCGATTATACGTGGCCGCAATCCTTGTCATTACTTTCGCTGCGATTAGACACATACTGTGTTCAGTCCGCATGAAAGCCTCCTAACTCACCAGTGCAACGTCTCTGTGAACACAAATAATCAAACAACCACAGAGATGAAACAACGATGAGGACTCGACAGCAAGAAACCACTGAAATGCTGGAGCAAAAGAAAACCAAGAGTTAGACTTCGACTCCAACAGTTATACATTTCCTTTTTGGGGACAGTCTTCAAATATTGTTATATCTAAAGCTTTGTTATAATGAGCATTGTTATAAAGAGGTGTATATCCAAATGATTTGGTAACTTTATCTTACCCAAAACACAAAAAATATAATAACCCATTTTGTACCAGACACCCCTAAAAACGGTAATTGGCAAACAGTGCAGGCCCAGATCAGATGCCACAGAATCTGATGTCTGATCAGGGTGTGTTTTTCCGTTTGCATTGGAGTTTAACGAGTTCAACACTATTTTGGTTATTTTTGAGTCGGTCTGTTTACCTATCCGCACTATTCCTGAGTGTTTGTTTGTATTGGAGTTTAACGACCCAGTTAACATTATTTAGGTCATGTTTGTGTTCAAACGCCATCTGATTTGGATCTACACTGATCAGAAACATGGATGAAACCGTTGGCAAAGATAGAGGTTGTTTGAAGAGCAGGATAAGGGCCAAAGAGGTATCCGTTATGTCTTGCTTATATTCGGCTAACCTAATGACAATTTTGTTGGATCGTCAAACATACATAGGGCTAACTTAACGCAAATGGTGGGCTATTATGCTTATTTTGGCCCAATGTAACGGCAATAGTCGATCAACATTGAAAGGAATATTATTATAAACCAGTGCTTCAGCTGAAGTGCACGACCCGCCGGATGCTTTTAGCTTTATGGGTGTTACAATATATGGGTATGGCGGCCATTTTGGTCATGTGACCTGGACCTAAAACGGTTCCCCCAATAAATGCGCCTTATCGTAAGGAGCAAAAATATATATTATACTTTAGTACTGTATTCTGAATCGTTTGCAGGATAAAATGCATTCTCACTTTTCCAATACAAAAGCATTTGTGTCAAAGTTTGACCTAGGCACACAGAAGGTCAAGGTCAACCCAGGGTCACCATTTTAGCAATTTATGATGTGTCTTCGTTCCAGATGCTATTTATCAAGTTTCGTGGAGATCTGCCCAGTGGTTCTGGAGAAGACTATTTTTGAAGGGTTTTTACCATATATGGCTTGGCGGCCATTTTGATCATGTGACCTGGACCCCATTAGCAAATTTAGTTTCCCCCATCCCATAGAGGCTCCATATGAAATTTGACTTCAATCGGCCCAACGGTTTCCGAGGAGAAGCAGTTCGAAAATTTTCACATTTTTCGCCTCGGCGAGGCTATACTAAATGGAATGTAATATTTCGCAAGTCCATTGGTTAGATCTCATTGATATCTATCAGTATGCCAAAATTGTTTAAATATTCCAAGGGGTAAAGTCACTATCACCAATTTTCAAAAACGGGTTACGAACGGACAGACAGACAGACCATAGATGGCTTGGCGGCCATTTTGGTCATGTGACCTGGACCCCATTAGCAAATTTTGGTTTCCCCCATCCCATAGAGGCTCCATATGAAATTTGACTTCAATCGGCCCAACTGCTTCCGAGGAGAAGCAGTTCGAACATTTTCACAGTTTTCGCCTCGGCGAGGCTATATTAAATGGAATGTAATATTTCGCAAGTTCATTGGTTAGATCTCATCGATATCTATCAGTATGCCAAAAATTGTTTAAATATTCCAAGCGGTTAAGTCACTATCACCAATTTTCACAAACGGGTTACGGACGGACAGACAGACTGACAGACTGACAGATTGACCAAATGACAGAATGACACGGTGATTTTAGGGCACTCTTAGAAAATCAACCGACTTCAGTCGGTCGCTTTTTCTGCGGGTCGTGCAATTGGGTTAATGTAACGCTAACCTTGGGCCAATGTTATGCTTACACTGGGCCTACATATGCCAAGGTTGGACTAACGTTGTAATAAATATCATCATACTTTGGGCCAACGTTATACTAACATTGGGCCAATATTATGCTTGCGTTGAGCTAATGTAAAACCAATGTTGGACGAACGTTGTAAGCAACATCACCATACGTTGGGCCAACATAATTCCAACGTGGGGCCAGTTATATCTATAATTGGACCAACCCAATGTCAATGTTGGACCGATGTGGAAGTGAAAATAATCATACGTTTGGCCAACGTAATGCTAACGTTTGGCCAACGTAATGCTAACGTTGGGCCAACGTAATGCTTACGTTGGGCCAACGTTTAGTCAATGTTGGACTAACGTTGGTAGGAATATTATCATACGTTGGGCAAACGTAATGCCAGCGTCGAACCAAAGTTTAATAACAATGGTAGGCAAACATAGAAGGCAACGGTTATCCAGCATTGGCATACATAATGGTTCACCTTTTTGGTCAATATTGGCCACGGAGTATCAGAGATATACTTTGTTGAAATTGGAATTTGTTGAAATAGGAATTAAAATAAACAAGAGGCCAATGGGCCACTATTCTCGCCAGAGCTCGGGATGGTTGGTTGGGGGGGGGGGGGGTGCACGACAGTGCCACTGGCAGGCTTGTATTTTAATAAACCATCGAAGCTAATAAAGTTTAGACCCATTCAGCCTAGTGGCTTCAGAGGACTGATGTCGCTTGAATGTGTTGTTGCAAGACAACTGATAACAATTGCCAACGGCCCATGTATGACAACCAATAGGCCTAAAATTATATGGCAGACCATTGTTTAAGGAATATTTCCAAAACAGTTTGACAAAATTTCTTTAAAGGCGTAAATGTTATTTTCATTTTTTAACCTTATAAGTCTATGGAAACGTTTAACTTGCCATAGTATCCAAACTTAAGACCCAAATTTCATTAAAAACACAAAACCTGGAACGGCAAACATGATAAATATTTGTTTAAACTCTCAGCCTCATAGATTATATGGTTTATGAGGAGATGATGTTTTAAGTATTTTGCTTTTTATTTATGTTTGGAAACCAATAAAAATGAGCAGTAGGCCTTAAATCATAAGGCAGTAAGAAGATTGCTTAAAGAATATGTCTATGAAAGTTTTGCCAAACTATCTTGGCAGTAAATGCAAATTTTCGATTTGCCTCGTTTTAAGTCTATGGAAACTCTAAGTTGCCATAGCAACCAAACTAAAGAACGGAATTTCATAAAAAACACAATACATTATCAGGCAAATATGGTGAATATTTTAAAATTGTCTCAGCCTCATAGAGAATATGGTTTCTGAGGAGATGATTGTTAAGTGTTTTTATTGTTTTTTGTGGGGCATGTTGGTTTCCATGGCAACCAAAAAGGTGAACAGATAGCCTTAAATCATATGGCAGATAGACGATAGATTAAAGAATATTACTATGGAAGTTTTGTAAAAATATTTGGAAAGGCTTGGCAGTAAATACCATTTTCCCTATTATAACTCAATGGAAACGATAAGTTTCCATAGCAACCAAACTAAAGAGCCGAATTTCAATAAAATCTGTTGGTTCTGGAGTGGGAATCTGTAATGTTTCCGAAATATTGGGCCTTTTATGAAGTTGAGCGGTGGCGGATGGTCCAGGGAATCCCAGGGGCCCCCATGTTGGTGTCTAATCATTACAACATGGATATGTATGGTTTTAGGGGTGGGGCTCTAAACAGTTTCTCGCATATATGACCTTATGTGAAGTGGAAGGGTAGGACATGGCCCTGTCGCAAACCGGCAGACCCCGAAGTTTGGTGTCACTGAATATGTCTTATCATAAGGAACAAGAGTATATTGTATGGTTTAGGGGGTATGGGGATATGCAAGGTTTACGACACATTGGGCCTTTTCATGAAGTGGAGAGGGTGTGGCAATGCCCCAGTGCATCCCGGGGGGCTCCAGGTTGGTGTCACTGAATGAGTCTTATCATAAGGATCAAGAATGTATATATTTTATATATGGTTTATGGGTGGATCTGTAAGGTTTCCAATGTGTAAGGTCTTTTATGGAGTGGAGGGGGCGGGGCAGGGCCCCAACACGAATATATATAAATGGTTTAGAGGTGGGGATCTTAATGGTTTCTGAGATATATTGGCCTTTTATAAAGTGGAGTGGGTGGGACAGGGCCACCGCGCTTCCCAGTGGGACCCTGCTTGGTGTCACTGAATATGTGTCTTATCATAAGAAACAAGAATATATATGATTTAGGGGTGGGGATCTGTAAGGATTCCGAGATTTTGGGCCTTTTATGCAATGGAAGGATGGGGCATGACACAGGGGACTACAGGGGATCCCAATGTTGGTGTCAATAAATGTCCGTAATCATAAGGAACATTAATATGTATGGTTTAAAGGTGGGCTCTGAACAGTTTCTCGGACATATGACCTTTTGTGGCTTTGTGGGGTGGGACATGCCCCCGGTGCACCAATTCTTAGATACATGGCCTTTTATGAAGTGGAGTGTGTGTGTGGGGGGGGGGGGGTGTCAGATCTACATGGCATCCCAAGGTGGGGGACCAGCTTGGTGTCACTCAATACGTCTAATCATAAGGAACAATAATATATATGGTTAAGGGGTGGAGATCTTAATGGTTTCTGAGATATATTGCCTTTTATTAAGTGGATGGAGTGGGGCAGGGTCCTGACGCATCCTAAGGGGCTCCCAGGTTTGTGCCACTGAATGCGTCTTATCATAAGTAACAAAAATATATATGGTTTATGGGCGGGGGTCTGTGAGATTTCCGAGATATTTGGGCCCTTTATGAAGTGGAGGGGGTGGGGAAAGGCCCCGGCGCATCCCGTGGCCCCCAGATTGGTGTCAATGAAGGTGTCTTATCATAAGGAACAATAATATATATGGTTTAGGGGCGGATATGTAAGGTTACCGAGATATTGGGCCTTCTAAGAAGTGGAGGGGGTGGGACAAGGCCCCGGCGCACACAGGTAGGCCCCAAATTGGTGTCACAGAATTCGTCCTACCGTAAGGAACCAGAATATAAATGGTTTAGGGTGAGGATCTTAATGTTTCTGAGATATATGGCCTTTTAGGAATTGGAGGGGGTGGGACATGTCCCCAGCACAACCCCGGGACCCTCAGGTTGGCATAAAAGCATATGGCTGAGAGATGTGTACTGAATAAACATTTCTATAAACGTTTTGGCAAAATTTCTGCAAAGGCTTACCCCCCCCCACCCCCCACCCCCCCCGGAACTTCAGTTAAATAAAGCAAATTCTTCTGATACCACGGCCCCGCTTTTAGATTTACATCTATCTATTCTAGATGGGTTTGTTTCATGCAAAATTTATGATAAACGCGATGACTTTGATTTTGAGATTGTAAATTTTCCTTTTTTCGATGGTGATGTTCCTCGTGCGCCATCCTATGGCGTTTGCATTTCGCAATTCGATTTGCTATAGTGTGCAGTCATGTAACTGACTTTAACACTCGTAATAAATTATTAACGGCTAAACTTCTTAATCAGTGTTATCGGTACCATAAACTTTGCAAAGCCTTTTCAAAATTTTATAGACGCCATTCTGATTTAATTTCAAAATTCAATATTGGACTTAAATCTCTTCTGCATTAAGGTCTATCGGAACCCGAATTTTATGGTGACTTAGTATATAAATTCAGAAAAAATATAACCGCAATGACTTCAGCACCCAATTTCGTAAAAACATTCTTCGATATAAAAAGATTGGATACAACATGGACGTTATACGACAGACTGCATGCATGGTAGTTAACCCAATCACGGTTGGCAACTTTGCTTCCCTCTTTAATTGCACGCCGGTGGGTCAGGTCTCAAATTCTATGACGGATCCAACGTAAAGGCTTATTGAGAGTTAGAGAGATCTAATTCAAGGTGATGTTTGTTGGTGCCTGATGCTCTGTCTATGGTCTGGCCCATCGGAGTCTAACTGTTGGTTTTCTTTTGCTCCAGCATTTCAGTGGTTTCTTGCTGTCGAGTCCTCACCGTTGTCTCACCTCTGTGGTTCTTGATTATTTGTGTTCACGGAGATGTTGCACTGATGAGTTAGGAGGCCTTCATGCGGACTGAACAAATTATTTGTCTAAATCGCGACGGAAGTAAGGGCGAGGATTGTGGCCACGTAAAATCGATTTAAGCCACCCCCCCCCCCCCCAGTGGAATTCTTTCCACTGACCGTTCCAAGGCGGTTCTTCTGTGGCGGTTTATTTATGTTGTTCTTTGTTACTTACTGTGAGTAACACTTGTGTCCTTTTATTTTGGATGACCATATGGCCATTTTGTGGGACAGTAACTGTCCTTATGGCCTACCTTTGTTTAGGTTTCCATTATGGTCTTGTCGCTTCATGTTGGTATTTCTTTCACTTCGGTCTCTTTGATGGGTGGAGTAAGCTAATTGTATCGATTCCTGATCTTTGTTTTACTTCTGCTTGGCAGTAAATGCCATTGTCCAATTTTGCCCAAAACTCTAAGTTGCCATATCTTCCAAACTAATGAGCAGAATTTTACACACACACACACACACACACACACACACACACACACACACACACACACACACACACACACACACACACACACACACACACACACACACACACACACACACAATCTTTCTATCCCCACAAACAATGATGTTAGAGATGAAATTTGGGCCCAATCGGTCCAGAGGCTTCATAAAAGATGTCGTTTGAAAGTGTTGATGACGCAGACGACGAACAGTGTCAATCCTATAAGCTCCCCCTGAGCCTACGGCTCTGGTGAGCTAAAATTAGTGGATCATTCAGCGCTCATATGAGGCCAAGGGACGTTGTGTTCTCTTACTTAACGCTTTCCTGGAGGTATCAGTGTTACGGTTTGTCTTTCGGTGTTTGTGTCGCTTATATTATTTTATTTTAGATAGCCGTTTGGCCATATTTGGGGAAAGTAACTGTCATTTTTGCTTTCCGCTGTTGATGTTTCCGTTGGGGTTTGTTGCTTCATGTTTGTGTTTCTTTCCCTTTGGTGTCTCTGATGGGAGTTTTGAATTAATTGTATCGATTCCTGATCATTGCCTATACTTCTATTTTACGAAAAATAGAAGTGAAGGCAATGATTGGTAAACGATATAATTTACCCATAGCTCCCATCAGAGACCCTAAAGGGAAAGAAGCACAAACATGAAACAACTAGACCCTTATGGAAACATCAAAAGCAAACCCAAAACAAAATGATATAAGCGATACACACACTCAAAGACAAACCATAACAAAAATAAACCGCGACAGAAGAACCGCCTTGAAATGGTCAGCGAAACGAATTCCACTGGGGAGCTTAAATCGATTTTACGTGGCCACAATCTTAGTTTGTATTGAGGAGTGTTGGGTTTATTTTACCAAAGAAACTGGCATGACAGGAGCCTCTATTATGATTTTGTCATTACACAAATATATTTTTATTTTTATTTTGAGTATACCGAACACACTTAGTCGTCGTTTATTCAGTATGTAAAACCAAAACACTGTCGACACTGGTAAGTTTATTTCCCTAAGTATGGACTAACATACCGAACTTTTTCCTTCATAGGCGGCGATCGGAATAAGTCGTGAATTTCCGTTAAAACCTGTTAGGGCGATATTCGAGTTATCTCCCTGTACACCACTGGGATCAAGGTACAGAATATCCAATATTTTTCTCTAGTCGCTGACCTAAGGGAATCATTAATCAAATATCTGCAGATATGACACTTTGCTTAATAGATCTACCTGTAATTATTCAAAGGAGCTCTAATAGTCGGGGGTTTGAAATTCGTAGCACGCGTATTTAAGGAGTTTAATGCACCTTACTTTCTCACACTAAACTATGATACAAATTTATTTAAAGGTCTCTCAGTATCATGAAAATGGAGTTAGAAAATAAAAAAAAGTGGGGGAAAAGACATAAAAATTGGAGATAAATGTTCCTACCATTTTATCTCATTTAAGCATCCAAACAATTCCAAACGACATCTCCTCTGAAACTACAAGGCCAACTGGAACCAAATTATATGTGAAGCCGCCATGGGGTGGAAGAACAAACATATATTCTGAATATCTGGGTCACATGACCAAAATATCCGCCATGCCCATATATGGTAAAAACCTTTGAAAATCGCCTTCTCCGGAACCAATCGACCGATGACCTTGAAACTTGCCGTAGGCTACGCAAACCTTTTCAAAATTTTATAGACGCCATTCTGATTTAATTTCAAGGTTCAATATTGGACTTAAATCCCTTCTGCAACGCCTTCATGCGGACTGAACAAATTATTTGTCTAAATCGCGACGGAAGTAAGGGCGAGGATTGTGGCCACGTAAAATCGATTTAAGCCACCCCCCCCCCCCCCAGTGGAATTCTTTCCACTGACCGTTCCAAGGCGGCTCTTCTGTGGCGATTTTTTTTATGTTGTTGTTTGTTACTTACTGTGTGTATCACTTGTGTCTTTTAATTTTGGATGGCCATATGGCCATTTTGTGGGAAAGTAACTGTCCGTATGGCCTTCCTTTGTTTAGGTTTCCATTATGGTCTGGTCGCTTAATGTTTGTATTTCTTTCCCTTTGGTGTCTTTTATGGATGGAGTAAGTTAATTGTATTCTACTTTGGTATACAATATATGGGACCCGGGCCCTATTGAATTTGTTCAAATGATAACATTTAGTTGACCTTGACCTTCTTACGTCAAGGTCACATTCGGTTACTTAGGATTTTGTATGGAAATGACAGGGTTTTCTGGTTCTGTTGCAGCTTATGACATCACAGTTGATATTTGCAATCAGCTAAATGATCCTGGGGCCATAGGATTAAATAGTTTTTATTTTTTCTGAAACTACTGGGCTAACTAATACCAAATTACATATACTGCATCAGTGTGGTCGAGAAATCCAAGTTTGTTAGAGGGATCTGTGTGATCGGCACACCAATGAACGGCCAAAAGGGGTTTTAAATTCTGCATCTCAGGAAAGACAAGACCTTGGTATGCAGCATTTTGGACTCTAGCCCTAAGCTGGTTCGAAGCTGACTTTAATGTATGCGACGGCAACAAAAGAAAACAATGGTTGATTTCAAAATAATTTGGCATAAATGGTCCTGGGATTGGCCTCTACTAAACCATTAGCGTCTATTAGAATAAATGGCCACCACGGGTGTGTGTGTGGGGGGGGGGGGGGGAGAATTTATGCTCACTTTAATCTGGTGAGCGTAGTTTCCCATCGGCTGCTTGTTTACAATTTTTTGTTCAGGAAAAAGTCGCGTAAACTTGATGGCAAGCATAAACCATATCTATTTGGCGTTGTCATGATACAGCAGTTTTCTGCTTTACTGATTGCGCTTGTTTGGTTATCTTATGTTGCTTAGCTTCATAAACAATTAATTGGTGACCAAGGTGGTTTGGTATGAAGTTACCATGACAGCAATACCTCTGAAAGACGACAATGTTCAGTGAAGATAACAGTGCGGCCCTATTTCAGTTTTGTTTTTTCAAAGGGTTGGCAGATTTTTGTTCATAATTGAAGGAAAGTCGTGTTTTAATGAGTTTACGCCTCTGAACAATCAAGCCGCCTTTTGACTGAGGATGTGCGAAATTTTACTGCGAACAAAAAAAAAAACATTATACAGTATTTGGTGGAACAATTTTACTTAAATGTTTAGGAGGTTTATTGTTTTGGTTTTTAACATTAATTTGCTGCAAAAAAAGATACTCTACTAAATTTAAATAACGGCTTCTAATTCTCCAGCTGCGGATTTGATATACTCCAGCTTATTTGCTGATTGAATGACTCTGGTTTTGGTCGATCTTTTGGCAAACTTGCGCAAATTGAGGTCACCAAATTACATGAAGATGCAGAAAAATTCAGTCCAGGGTCGGTGTTGGACCCGATGTTCGCACACTTCTTGACAAAGGTGAAGAGAAGAAGCTTGATTTACGTAGGAATCGTAACATTTATTAGGCCAAACATCGTCCTTGTTCACTGTTCAATATATCTGACATATTAGGTTTCAACCTCAAGTAAATTAACCCGCCCGCCTAGTTCTTTTCATATTTACGAACGCATTTCCGCCAGATCGCCTGAAGGTAGGTGTCTGATGCTCTGTCTCTGGTAGGGTTAACCGGAGCCTAACTGTTTGGTTTCCTTTGCTGCAGACTTCTAGCTATTTCATGCTGCCGAGTCCTCATCGTTGTTTCATCTCTTCGTTTGGTTTTCTGTTCTCGGAGATGTTGCACTGATGAGCTAGAACTCCATGTAGAGTGAACAATTTATCGGTTTTAACGACGACAAACAAGGGCGAGTACTGTGACCATCTAAAAAATCTATTAAAGTGTCCAACCCCACCTCGGCCCCCGAAAAACGTCTTACTTACCCCGTCGTCGATCTTTTTTGTGTTTTATTATTTTCATAGTTAGTCCTTAAGATGTATGTATTGCTAATGCCTTTTATATTTTGGATAGCCGTTCGGTCATGTGGGGAGATATCTGTCATTCTGGCTTTCCATCCATGACGTTTTCATTTTGGTATTTTGAATGGGAGGTGCGAGATATTTTGTATAGATTACTGATCATTGAATATACTTTGTTTTTCAAACGTGATAACTCCTGATGGCTTGTCATATGCCTTTTTGGCCAATCTATATGGGACAATTGGGGTGGTTGGGTGAGGCAAAGATGACGTGTATCTTGCTTCAATAGGGCGTCCAGCTGATAGTGGCTTACAGCTGGACAAGATTTGCTGTTCTTCCAGCAGTTAAGGGTAGAGGGGGAAAACTGTTATTTCTTCTGTTTCTGCTTTTCCATTTTCCCATTTCTCCTCTGCCCCTTACTTTCATCTGCTCATCTATCTCTTCTGTCGCTTTTCTCCCTTTCTCTGGACTGTGGACAAAAATGACCAACAAGTGGTGACGTGCCTTTAAACCCAAAACAATCAATATATGGGACAAATGTCAGAAAAAGGAAGTAGTAATAAAGGAGATGAAGAACAGATTAATCAGTGTGTGACAAGAGACACAGGATGACTAAGAACTAATGGTGAATAGAGGTACAAGGCAATCGTAGGCAGGTTGTCCAACAAAATGGTAGAAAGTAAGTGCAGTTGACATCTTAAAATGCACGTTTACAGGTTATACCACAACTCTGGGAAAAGGAAAGCTAGAAGAATGTTTAAGGGATGGCTTTACGTTACATTAAACCTCGGGTACAATTTATTTTTAGTCGTGCGACTTAACAGAAAATAAGGTACCCAGTAAGATTTCAAGTGGCCAGTAACATTTACGTATTTAAAATATAATAATGTCGATGTCAGTTGGGGAGCCTTCAGCACAAACCGGAAACTTTGGATAATGCTTTTTGAAATATACAATGCAGTCATTTAATGTTGATTGTTTCGAGTCACCAGTTTAGAGAATCATTTGCCAGTTCACCCGCTGACAAATATGCTTGGTGATGTATATTCCCCTCACTAAATACAAAACCGGAAAGAAATGGCCATCAGTAGCTTTTCAAAAATATATCTATCGGCCCCTGTTATGATACATCTATGACCAGCCAGTAATATAATTTAGTTTATGTTGGTTTTGATATAAATTTTGATCACGATCTGTGACACAACAGGAAAAAGAGGTACAAAGGTCCATAGGTATCGGAGTCCCTTGTTCATGCCCGGATTGAAACAGAGTCCTCAAGTTTCACATGCATGTGCAAAAATAACCGTCCTTCATACTGACGAAAAAGAAATTGTTTCAAAAAGTACTAAAAATTATTTAGCACGAATGTAGTGTAAAATTTACCAAATTTTTGGGGTCAAATTTCAATGGTCAAAATTTATGGAAACACCGGATGTAATTATGTCATATCATGAATTTTGGTGTCTTCGAGTATTGACAAATATTTTGGCTGATGCAATAAATCAACATTCATATGTAAGCGCAAGCTACACATAACTAAACTCAATCCAACTATACCATCCGCACGGTGGTGGGTGTAAACGCATTGAATTTTCAACCCCTTTTCCCCACCAGATTTGCTTAATAACCACATGTCATATAGGTTAGGCTCCTATCTCAATGAAACGGTACAAAAAAGCGTGAGAATTTTTGGTGCATTAAATTGTTCAAAATCTGGTCTCAAATCCCGGACTATAAATGTGAAAAAGAACTTCTTGAAGTAACAATCCCTTTTCATTTCGATGCATCTCTTATGAACGAACATATATAACATATTGAAGAGCTACATTATGTAGAATTGCTTAATAATAATAATAATAATAATAATCAATATTATCATTATTATTATTAGTAGTAGAAGGAGTGTTTTTTTTTTTTTTTTTTTTTTTGACATGTAGGATATTGGGTCTATATGTTAAGATGCCTGTGTCGTGAACATCCTTGTTAATTGGTAAGCAAGAGTATATATTATATTCCTTTTTCTTGCTCAAAAACATAGCTAGGGTACTGGTAAGACCGTCCGAATCAGGGTGTTGCAAAGAACACCCATAATCTATTTTTGTGCCCTAAATTCCCACTTTATATACAAAAATATTGGAAACGATTGCATCACATTGGTGTGGGTAATCACACGTGGACTGTTCAATAATTAAGGACAACTTAATGTATTTCTTAATCAGGCCGGTTATTACCACCATTATCTATTAGCGCAGTCTCTTGTCCAGTGATTTTAAATAAGGATTAAGGTCAAATATGATACGTGGAATCTCTTGACTCCGATCTTTTTATGCATTTATTTTTTCTATTTATTTAAATAAAAAATATTTAAATATTAAAAACGCCATGAAAAATATTGTTAGCCAATCTCGAAAACACGCCTATAAGACTCGATCAAGATGAACTCAGATTGTGTTTGTTTGTTTGATTTGAGGTTTAACGTCCCCGTCAACACTGTATGGGTCATTTTGGAGACGTTGCTTCAAATTTTGTGGGACTTTTACCCGACACTGAGATGAAATGACATCTCAAACCCTTTCGCCCAATGAAACCAGTAGGGTTTATTAGCATCCGCCTCGCACCGCGGTTCCTGGACAGGCTTAGATCCTCTAAGCAGTTTACCAGTACTATTGTGCGGGCCGGATTCATCTCTTCGTGGAAGCATCATGCAGCCCATATATTTCTTCAGGCCCATATGGGCGGGGGCCGAGATGAACTCAGATGAGAAAGTTCTTACATTAAAACCAATTTTGTTCCATTACGAAAACACGCCTATACATATACATTGTAAATTTTACCACCAAAAAATGAAAATTTTCAGCTGAAAAAAAAATGATATTTTCTTTTTTGTGCTCAAAATATAGATTGAGGATACTCGTTAGAACCGCCTCGTCGAGGCGCTTCTAACGAGTACCCAAAATCTATGTTTTTAAGAAGAAATAAGAAAAATAATGTATGCCCCTGCAAACCCAAGTTTTACTATATGAAAGTGGGGTTATAGGGGGTCAAATTTTCGTGATGGTCGGTCGCAGTCATAATTGACACCTTAAGAGTTAACATTACACCGATATACACTATATTGTATCAGATATTTCCAAAATAATTAAAAGGATGCCATAAAAGTAACATGACAGGTAAACACATTTTGAAAAATGTTGTCAGCCAAGGTCATAATTGACACCTTAAGAGTTAACACTACACCGATATACAGTATATTGTATAAGATATTCCCTGAATAATTGAAAGAGCGCCATAAAAGTAACATTATGTGTAAACACAGATAAGCATATTTATTTATTTATGTATTTATTTATTATAAAATACATTTCACTCATATCTGAATCGGCTATAATGTTTGTCCTAAACAATTTTAACACAATTTCGAAAAAATTTTGTTTGTCGAGCTATGGTTGACACTTTAAGAATTCAAGAAAGATATAAAAAGTGCCTTAAAAGTCGGTCAAAGAAGGTGATTACAGATACGGCATATTTATTTATTTATTTATTTATTTATTTATTTATTTATTTATTTATTTATTTATTAAAATGAGGCATGCAATTACTATGTGAATGGGCTGCAATATTTTTATGATCACATCACAAAAACACCCCATATTACCCACTTTTAGGTAGTAAAATGTGGATCATAATTTTTCTTTTTTCTGCTAAAACATATATTGTTGTTTGTCGTAAGAACCCATCGCTGAGGTGGTTTAAAGAGTTCCATCAATTTATGTTTCGAGAAGAAATACGAAAAGTAGCTTTTTTTTATCTGAATACTTTCATGTTTTTGTGGCAAAATTTTCAATATTTTTTGATAGACGTGTTTTCGAAATACATCAACTCAAAACCTGGAAAATGTCATCTGCACTAGTTATGATTAACACTGTAAGAGTTAAATAAAACTGTACATAAATCAAGACAGCACAAAAATTGTCTATCAAATCTATCACAAAAAGTGAATAAAGATGAGACTCTTACTTTATTTATTTATTTATTTTAATTAATCAAATTGTTATCTTCAATATTATGATTTGCACTTTAAGGGTAACACATGATTGACACTTTAAAGATTAACCCATAGTGGGGGACGACGGGCACGCGCCAACTCATTGTTAAATTAAAGCACGTTTGTTAACTTCGTCATCACGATAACACACCTATATAATTCTGACCCACGTGTACCCCACTTTTATACGGTACAACTGGGGTTTATAGGGGGTATACATTATTTATCTGACTGTTACTCTAAAACCTTAAATCAAACAAGCAAACAAAATGCCTTTATTAACCTTTCAACAAAAGACATACCTTTGATATGCGGAAAATAGTGGAAAATTCGGTCAGAGGAACTTTAAACCGGTTTCTACTAAAGTAGACTCTTTCATCTCTGCTTTATTATAACAATAATTATTGTTTGTATCACCTTATATTGCCATTATAAATGATGGATTGAGCGAATAAAATATTTGATTGATTAATTGATCCATCTCACATCACAAAAACACACCTATATTATTGTGACTCCTTATACAGTTAAACTGGGGTTTACAGTGGTATACATTATTTTTTCTTATTTTTGATCAAAACAAAGATTGTGGATACGTGTTAGAACCGCCGGTTCTGACGGATTCCTATAATCTATTTTTGGAACAGAAGTATGAAAAATAGCAGGATTTTCAATCTAAACATTTTCATTTTTTTTGTGGTAAAATTTGTCAGTAAATGCGTGATTTCGTAATGTTAATTTAGACAATTCCATTTTTATTGACGGTGGTTTAGTCAAAGTCATCAACAGAATCGCAAACAGTGTAGACCTGGAGAAAAGACGGCTCGTCATCAGCAGTCGCACCATGATCTACACTGTTTGCAAAGTAACTGTGTGGACAGGCAGAGTCGAAAATAATTAACAGAAAATTAACAGAATGCCAAACAGTGTAGATCCAGATTAGGCGCCTCAGATGGATTTACATGTTTGTGTAGAAATGCACTGGTCCGTAAGGCGAAGGGTTTAAATACCATACACAGCCTCATCTAGATCTACACTCCAAAGTAATGTCTTTTCCGATAAGTGCAAATATAAAATCATTCAGGATGGCAAACAGTGTAGGTCCAGATGAGACGCTTCGTTTGGATGTACAACAATGAACAGAAATTTGATTTACACAGTGTGTAAGTATCGGGTTGCAAATTCAATATCCATCATGAGCATCCTCATCCGTACCTACTACACTGCTTGCTGATATGTCATTACCCAGCGGGCCGGTAGGGTTGACATTACAGGACTTTGGACACATCCCTGAGACCGAACCCCAAGAACACCTAAATCCCCAGTGGTAACAAAAAAACAACAAAAAAACACGCCTATTCAAATAAATTGTATAAAATGAACAATTTCAGATGAATAACTGAGATATTTTTCTTAGTTCTGCACAAAACATAGATTGTTGGTGCTCGTTTGAACCCCCTCGATGAGGCGAATGTGCACTGTACTGGTTAACCGCTTACGTTTAAGCTTACTCAGGAAAAGAGTGGACAGGTAAACTGACCGGCTCAAAACTGACCTAAATAGTGTTGACTGGGCTGTTATACTCCAATACAAACAAACAAAATCAATCAATGACTTCAAACTGCCAATTAACTTTTCATGGTGGTTTTAATCGCCATTTAATCGCTATTTCACAGTTAATGATTTCGACAATTTTTGTCCTTTTGACATATTTGCCGCCCATTCATAATGAATGAAAACATAAATGTAACAAAACTGAGACATAATAATAATAAAGAAATCCGAGATATATAATCACTGTATCAAGTATATTATCCGCATGTTATTTATTACTTGGAATTACAAAATTAATACAAAAAAAACTTTACAGGTTACTCGGAAATAAATTATTGGTTTAGACTCATATTCTAGACAGGTTTTTAATTATTTGGACCCCATTTTGACTTATATCAGTCTTTGAATCGACTGCCTATTCGAAATTCGCAAAAATGCAGTATGTTTCATCTGGCTTTCTTTGCTGGATCATTACCGGGTCACTGATGAGGCTTTATTAGCCGAAACTACGTAGTATGACCCATCTTCTTTCTTATGAATGTTTTCATTGCTCTTAAAGGAACTCTTTTTTGATTTTTATTTGCCTTCACTGCAGCTGGTGTTGTGCCGTGTGGCGGCCGTAAAACGTCTCCCCGTACATCAACCATAGTGCAGTTTATATTTTACTTTTGGTCCTTTGAGATCAGCGTGAATATTCTGAGAAATCGGAAATAAATTATTGGTTTAGACTCATATTCTAGACAGGTTTTTAATTATTTGGACCCCATTTTGACTTATATCAGTCTTTGAATCGACTGCCTATTCGAAATTCGCAAAAATGCAGTATGTTTCATCTGGCTTTCTTTGCTGGATCATTACCGGGTCACTGATGAGGCTTTATTAGCCGAAACTACGTAGTATGACCCACCTTCTTTCTTATGAATGTTTTCATTGCTCTTAAAGGAACTCTTTTTTGATTTTTATTTGCCTTCACTGCAGCTGGTGTTGTGCCGTGTGGCGGCCGTAAAACGTCTCCCCGTACATCAACCATAGTGCAGTTTATATTTTACTTTTGGTCCTTTGAGATCAGCGTGAATATTCTGAGAAATCGGAAATAAATTATTGGTTTAGACTCATATTCTAGACAGGTTTTTAATTATTTGGACCCCATTTTGACTTATATCAGTCTTTGAATCGACTGCCTATTCGAAATTCGCAAAAATGCAGTATGTTTCATCTGGCTTTCTTTGCTGGATCATTACCGGGTCACTGATGAGGCTTTATTAGCCGAAACTACGTAGTATGACCCATCTTCTTTCTTATGAATGTTTTCATTGCTCTTAAAGGAACTCTTTTTTGATTTTTATTTGATACGGTACAAATAATGTGGACTTAGCGATTTTTGCATCAAGAACTGCAGTACTGAAAAACAGCTCATAAACTATTTTTAAGCTCTCAGGGAAGCAAGTTGTCACTTTTCAATAGAAATAAACTTTATATCATCGTAAACTTTGAACACCAGTCTAACAGTATATAACAGTGACATAATTCCAAACAAATCATTTCTATTCAATATTGGCAACCAAACATGGAAATCTGCACGTTTTTTTTTTAAATACATTGCCGTCTATGGAGCATATAGCCATGACATTAAATTGCAGATGGAAGCAATAAAAACTAATTATTCATCACTTTGGAATGCACCAAATAAAACCTGAATAATTTTCTTACATGAGGATCACAGTGACTTTTTTCTAGTGTTAAGGATAAATAAGATACGAGGATTTAATATATTTTTCCTTCATAATTTTAATATAAAAAATCTTCAAAATATACAGGTAACTTTAACTGCCGATTTCCTGCGGAAATCGATATTAAACTCGGTAATTTCAGGCAAATGAAGGAAAAAGTTCAACATGAAAACGATCCTGAACGGAAACTTAGGCTGTTTCGTTTAACCCTTTGATTCCTATACTTTATGCAAACAGTGCAGTCACCGATCAGACACCGCGTTCTATGACGTCTGATCTGAACCTAGTTTGTTTCCCATGTCCCGGAACATGCACCGAGCCAATGTTCTGAACAATTTGAACAACACTCTGACGTCACAGCTATTTCCTTTAATGAAATGATAGTCAGGTTATCATCAGTTCTGAAGAGCTTCTTTACTCAGTAAATTTAAGTCGATTGACAAACAGTCGATCCAAACATTACATTAATATATTCATCCGAGTAGTATGCTTACTCAAAAGATGAGTTTATTTCAAATGGACATCAGATTGAGAAGATAGCAACCGCATACAGTCTCGACTTTGTTTCACTTCCGTTTCCCTCAAACAAGTGTTAAAGATTGGCTTCATTACCTCATTTAGCCTTAGAAGCCTCCGTGGTGCAGTGGTTACGCTACTCGCCTTGTAAACCAGGGATCGCAGGATCGATCCCGGGCGTCTCCAGACTTTCGGATGAGTCTTTAAACCGAGGGCCCGTCTCCGTATGACCTTAGCTGTTGGTGGGACGTAAAACTAAAACTCACTCACTCACCTCATTTAGCCTTGCTGAGTATTTCGATCATTTGCTGTAATGGGTAATGCAACTGGGGTAAATATGCATTTAGTTTATATCAGCTTACCAATACCATATTTTATCAATGGTCGTTAACCTCAAGAGCTTTCTAAAATGAGCATGTATTCAAATAGGTATGAAATACGATGTACAAATACCCTTTCTTATGCATTTTAATTGTATATTGTGTAAGTTAAATGAGTTTTTGTGACTTACCTTATGCGTTGGTTACGCTGTTTCAAAGTATCCACGATGTGTTTTTCACATGCAGGACATGATAAAGGACATTCCTATCTGACACCACCTTTGACACCAAAGTGAAAGTTAGCTAGATTAAGTGTACTCTCCACCACATGACTTCTAATATGTCATGGAATATTGAAGATACCTTTTCAGAAACTGGATATTTCTATAATTGTTATGTTCAGTTGATGACACAACATTGACCAGATGGATGGTTGAATTGACGCGTCTAACTGGCATATCCCTCAATAGTATAAGCTTGAATGAGCTTGAAACATCGGAATATCTAAATGTATCAGTCTCTATGGTGAAGTACGTAAGCTACTCGCCTCATAAACAAGGGGTCGTGGTTTCGATTCCGAGTTTATCTAGACTTTCGAATGGGACTTTAAACCGCGGTCCCGTCTCTGTATGCCCTTAGCTGTTCGGGGACGGTAAACTCAAACAACAGACACATTATAGCTAATGCTTACACACCAGCCAAAAACCCATGTGCAGTTAACCGGATAATTATATCAATTTAAAATTTCTAGGATGTTTAATATGTTTTGTCAAATATGTCGCGCGTCGTCGTGAGCGGTTCGCCATAAAAGCTTAATCATTCTTAACCCCCGGCCACTTTCAATCAAACTTCGAAAAAGTAAGAACGAGGAATGCAGCTGCGCAAAAACGATTTAAGCCCTCTAGTGTAATTCGTTTCACTGACCGTTCCAAGGCGGTTCTTCTTTCGCCATTATTTTTATGGTTTGTCCTTGAGTGTGTGTTTCGCTTAGTTTCGCCAGTTGGCTATTTTTTGGGAAAGTAACTGTCCTTTTGACTTTCCGCTATTGGTGTTTCCATTAGGGTCTAGTTATTTTTTGTTTATCTTTCTTTCCGTTTGGTGTCACTGTTGGGAGCTGTGTGTTATTTTTTTCGATTCCTGATTATTGCCACCACTTTTATTTTTCAATGGAATGTTGCTCAGATGACCCTTTTCCAAAATAGCTAAAATGGTTTCGCTTCAATGAACAAGATTGCACCCAAAGCTGAAAATAGAAAACAAATCTTTAAACGACAATTTCTCCTTACACTTTATGAATGTTGCATAGGTGACCCTCTACCAAAATAGCTAAACCAGTTTTGCACCGATGAATAAAATTGACCAAGAGCTAAAAAAAGAAAACGCCAATAATTTGATTCAAATGCAAACTCATCCATTGGTCAATTTCAATTCAAATTCACAGGAATTTTGCTTAGGAGACCCTCTGTCAATATAGCTAAAATCATTTTGCTCCAGTGAAAATGGTGGCCGCCAGAGCTAAAAATAAAAAGAAAAAACAGTCTGTAAAAAGAAAACTTCTCTGATACCTGTGGGCTAATTTCATTCAAACTTCACAATAATGTTGCTTACGTGACCTTCTGCCAAATTAGCAAATGACGTTTGGCTTGGGTGAATAAAATGGCCACCAGCGCTATGAATAGAAAATCACCAATACTTTGCTTAAAATGCCAACTCTTCCTACCATAATATCTTAACCAGTTCCTCTCAGATTAACAATATGGCCGCCAGGGCCAACAATAGAAAAAAAGCTTTAAACGACAACTCCTCCTATACCCTTTGGCCAATGTCATCCACTCTTCAAAAATAGTGTTGCTAAGGTGACCATCTATCGAAATATCTAAAACGCTTCCTCTCCAAAAGACAAAAATGGCCACCAGATCTAAAAATAGAAAAAAAATATTAGCAATTTGTTTTAAATGCGAACTCCTCTTAAACCCTTTGGCACATTTCAATCAAACTTCTAACTGTTGATTTTCTTTTGCTCCAGCTTTTCAGTGGTTTCTTCCTGTTGTGTCCTCACCGTTGTCTCACGTCTGTGGTTCTTTGATTATTTGTGTTCACGGAGATGCTGCACTGATGATTTAGGAGGCCTTCATGCGGACTGAACAAATTATTTGTCTTCGGAAGTAAGGGCGAGGATTGTGGCCAGGTAAAATCGATTTAAGCCCCTCAGTGGAATTCTTTCCACTGACCGTTCCAAGGCGGTTCTTCTGTGGCTGTTGATTTATGTTGTTGTTTGTTACTACTAACTGTGTGTATCACTTGTGTCTTTTTATTTTGGATGGCCATTTTGTGGGAAAGTAACTGTTCTTATGGTCATCCTTTGTTTGGGTTTCCATTGTGGTCTGGTCGCATCGTGTTTGTGTTTCTTTCTTTCCCTTTGGTGTCTTTGATGGGTGGTGTAAGTTAATTGTATCGATTCCTGATCTTTGTTTTACTTCTACTATTTATAGGAATGTTGCTTAGGTGACCCTCTATCAAAACAGCTAAAACCGTTTCGTTCTGATGAAGAAGCTGGCCGCCATAACGATATAAAAATATTTAAACGACAATACCTCCTTCGGCTAATTTAACCCAAATGTCACAAGAATGTTGCTTTGTTGAACCTCTGTTAAAGTAGCTTAAACGGTTCCACTCTGATGAGCAAATGGGCTTCCAGAGCTGAAAGTAGATAAACGTCAGCAATTTGCTTTCAATGCCAACTCCTCCTAAACCATTTGGCCAATTTTACAATTTTAACCAACTTTCATAGGAATGCTGCTTAGGTGACATGCTTCCAAATAGGTAAAAATCTTTCCACTCTGGTGAAAAAGATGACCATCAGAGCTAAGGTATAAACAAGAGGCCCATGGGCCACAATGCTCACCAGAGCTCGGTTGGGCACTGCTCAATGACAGCCATGTATTTTAACATGATTTAATCTTAATTTTAATCTACTAATTATAAAGTCTCCCAAATGAACCCCTATATCCAAATGAGCATCTACCTGGACTCAGTATCTAAAACATTAGGCCTTTTATTAAGTAGAGGGTGTAGAGCATGGACCCAATGGAGCCCTGGCGGGTATCACTAAATGCGTCTTATCATAAGAAATAAGAATATATATGGTGTAGCAGTGGGGATCTGTATACCGGAGTTATAAGGCCTCTTAAGCGGTGGAGGGTTTGGGGCATGTCTTAGTGATCATAAGAAAGCCCAAGATTGTTGTCCCTATAAGGACAAAGAATATATATATAGGGTTAATGGGTGGGAATTTGAATGGTTTCTGATATATGAGGCCCTTCTATGACGTGGAGAGGAGAGGAATGGCCCCTGCGACCCACCCAATGTGGGTCTGCTATTGATAAGGAACAATAACATATATGATTATGAGGTGGGGATTTGAATGGTTTTTAAAATATATGGCCTTTTAAGTGGAAGGGCGGGGCGCATTGCCCTACCACAAAGTTACCCCCAGGCTGGTGTAACTGAATGAGTCTTATCATAAGACACAAGAATATTATAGTTTATGGGTGGGGATCTGAATGATTTCTGAGAGATATGGCTTTTAATGAAGTAAAGCAGTGGGGCATGACCCAGGCAGTCCGGATGACTCCCAAGCTAGTGTTATTTGAATGTGTCTTATCACAAAGAAGATAATTATATATGGTTTAGGGTTGGGGCTCTAAACAGTTTCTGAGATATATAGCCTTTTGTGAAGTGGTTGGGTGGGGCAAGGCCCTGGCTAGACTCGGTAGACCTCCAGGTTGACGTCAATGAATGTGTCTTATCATAAGGAACAACAACAATATATGGTTAGAGGTGGGGATCTATAAGGTTTCCAAGACATTGGGTCTTTAATGAAATGAAGGGGCGGGGCACGACTCCGGCACATCCTGGGGGATCCCCAGGTTAGTGTCAATAAATGCACCATATCATAAGAAACAAGAATATATAAGGTTTTGGGGCGGAGATCTGAATGGTTTCTGAGATAGATGGCCTTTTGTGAAGTGGAGGGGTGGGCAAGGCCCCCGCGCACCCAGGAAGACACCCAAGTTGGTGCCATTGAGTGAGTCTCTTCATAAGGAACAATAATAATTAGGGTTTATGGATGGGGATCTGTAAGGTTTCCAAGATATTGGGCCTTTTATGAAATGGAGGGGTTGGGGCATGACCCCGGCACAACCCGAGGGACCCCCAGGTTGGTGTCACTGAATGCGTCTTATCATAAGAATCCAGAATATATATGGTTTTGGGGTGGGGATCTAAATTGTTTCTGAGATATATGGCTTTTTGTGACGAAGCAGGGGTGGGGCAAGGCCAAGGCGCACCCCGGGATACCCCCAAGTTGGTGCCAGTGAATGCATATTTGCATATGGAACAAGAATATATATGGTTTAGGGGTGGGGATCTGTATGGTTCCAAGATATTGGGCCTTTTATGGAATGGATGGGGTTTGGCATGACCGCGGCACGTACCGGGAGACCCCAGGTTGGTGTCACTGAATGCATCTTATCATAAGGAACAAGAGTATATATGGTTTTGGGGTGGGGATCTGGATGGTTTCCTAGTTATATGGCCTTTTATGAAGTTGGGGGGTTGGGGCATGGCCCCGGTTTAACCTGTGGGGCCCCAATGTTGGCATTAAATCATATGGCTGAGAGACATTTACTCAAGGAACATTTCTATAAAAGTGTTGTCAAAATATCTGCAATAACTTTTTCAATTTTCCCCATTACAAGTCTATGGAAAATCTAAGTTGCCATAACAACCAAACCAAAGAGCCATTTTTTATAAAAAACACAATACCTGTAAAGGCAAATATGGTGAATATTTCCAAAAACTCTCAGCCTAATAGAGCATTCGGTTTCTGCGAAGATGATTTTTGAAGTTTGTTTTTTTTTCTTTTTTTTTATTTTGGTTTTCATGGCAACCAATAGAAATGAGCAGTAGGCCTAAAATCACATGGCAGATAGTAGATTGCCTAAGGAACATTTCTATGAAAGCAATGACTTGGCAGAAAACGCCATTTTTCAATTTTTCCCATTATAAGTCTATGGAAAGCCTAAGTTGCCATAGCAACCAAACTAATGAGCCGATTGTCATAAAAAAACAACAAAAACTTTCAATCCCCCAGCCCAAGGATGCTACAGTTAAATTTGGGTCCAATCGGCCCTGTGGCTTCAGAGGAGATGTCGTTTGAAAGTGTTAACGCCAGACGACGACGACGACGACGCAGACGCAGACGACGACGACGGACAATGTCCATCCTTTAATCTCCCCCGGAGCCTTCGGCTCTGGTGAGCTAAAAAAAATCTTTAAACGATAACACCTCCTTTACTCATAAGTCAATTTTAATCAACCTTCATAGGTATGCTACTTGGGTGTTCCTCTACTAAAACAGTTAAATGGCTCCAGTCCGAGACAAATGGCCACACGAGCTTTAAATAGAAACATCTCCTAAAGCCAAGGACCAATTTCATTCAAACTTGATTGGAATGTTTCTTAAGTGACCCTCTACCAAAATGGCTAAAACAATTGATAAGTAAGATGGCCGTCAGGGCTAAAAATTGAAAATGTCAGCGATTTGTTTTATATGCCAACTCTTCCTCAACTCTTGAGCCCGTTTTAATCAGTCTTCATTGGAATGTTGCTTAGGTGACACACTAACAAAATAGCTAAAATTTTCTCGTGCTGATGAACAAAAAAGAAGTGAAGGCAATGAGCAGTTATCGATACAGTTAAACCATAGCTGCCATCAGAGTCACCAAAGGGACAGAAACACAAACATGACATATCTAGACCCTAATGGAAACACCAATAGCGGAAAGCCAAAATGACAGTCATTTATTTTCCTATAAAAATGGTCAATTGACTATGAGAAATAAAATAAAATCAAACAAACCGCGTCAGAAGAACTTAGCTGTATATGGGGCTTTAGTTGATGACCACATTTTTTATTCAGCCACCAAGTTTGCTGTCTGTGTTAAAGAAGGCAAAGACAAGCTCAATGCAGTCTATTGGTTACCTAAACATAACAAAAGACCATACAAATCACGGTTTATTGCGAATTCAAGCTCTTGTTCCACCACTGAACTCTCCAAATTCTTAATTTCATATTTTACTGCCATCAAAAATATGGATTAAAATAGTGCGACAAAGTCTTCGAAAGAGCAGGTAGAAAGCTGTTTTGGTCTATAAAACATTCAAATGAAGTTTTAAGTAAATTGAAATCCAGGCGTTTTCGTGCTTCAAAATAGAAGTAGAGGCAATGGTCAGAAATCGATACAATTAACCCACAGCTCCCATCAGAGACATCAAAGGGAAAGAAACACAAACATGAAGCAACAGAACCCAACGGAAACACCAACAGCGGAAAGCCAAGAGGACAGTTACTTTCCCACATAATGGCCAAAAGGCTATCAAAAATTAAATAATATAAGCGACACAAACACCTAAGGACAAACCATAACAAAAATAACCGCGACAGAAGAACCGCTTTGGAACGGTCAGCGGAAACGAATTCAACTGGGGAGGCTTAAATCGATTTTACGTGGCCACAAGCCTCGCCAATACTTCCTTCGCGATTGTGACAAATAATTTGTTCAGTCCGCATTATTGCCTCCTAACTCTTCAGTGCAACAAGTCTGTCTACCATTGTTTTTTCACCTTTTACACTACACTTCCTCATAACCTTATAAAAGAAAACCTTAATGATTTAATTGGATGGACATTTCATAGGGAAGACTCCCTCAATCTTGCATGTAATGTCAAAAAATGTTGTTTTTTTTTCACTTCTGAAGACCATAAAATGTATACTTTGTGGTCATATCAGAACGTGTGTGAAGCTCTCACCTTTCTACATGACAATATTTACAAAAGATTTGGTACTCAGTTATTTAGACAAGTTGTGGGTATTCCGATCGGTACTAATTGCGCACCACTTGTGACTGATCTGTTTTTTTGTGTTGATATGAGAGAGACTTCATGATGTCCCTTCCTGCTGAAAACCAGTCTGAAATCATTGAAGATTTTAGCTCCATTTCTAGATATTTGGATGATTTATTAAATATTGATAATATCTATTTCGATTGTTTGATCAGTGAAATTTACCCCCAACCCGAAACTCAGTTAAATAAAGCAGATTCTTCTGACACAGAGGCCCCGTTTTGGGATTTACATCTATCTATTGTAGATGGCATTGTTTCTTGCAAAATTTGTGATAAACGCGATGATTTTGATTTTGAGATGGTATTTTTCATTTTTTGGATGGTGATGTTCCACGTGCGCCATCCTATGCGTTTATATTTCGCAGTTAATTCGATTTGCCAGAGTGTGTTGTCATGTAACTGACTACAACACTCGTAAAAAATTGTTAACGGCTAAACTTCTTAATCAGGGTTATCGGTACCATAAACTACGCAAAATAATAGTGGAGGCAATGATCAGGAATCGATTCAATTAACCCACAGCTCCCATCAGAGATGCCGAAGGGTAAGAAACATAAACACGAAACAACAGACGCTGAAGGAAACCACAATAGCGGAAAGCCAAACGAACAGTTACTTTCCCACAAAATGGCCAATATGCTATCCAAAATAAAACAACACAAGCATCACAAACAGCCAAAGACAAACCATACTAAAAATAAACCCGGGGAAGAACCGCCTTGGAAAGATCAGCAGCAACAAATTCTACTGGGGGTTGGGGGGGGGGGCTTCAATCGATTTTAAATGGCCACAACGCAAACACTTAAGCACCCAATTTCGTAAAATCATTCTTCGATATAAAAAGATTTGGTACACAATAAATATTATACGACAGACTGCATGCATGGTATTTAATCAACTTTGCTGCCCTCTTTAATTGCACGCCGGTGGGTCAGGCCTCAGATTCTATGACGATTCCAGCGTAAAGGCTTATGTTGGTGGTACATGATGCCCTGTCTCTGGTCGGGCCCACCGGAGTTTAACAGTTGGTTTTCTTTTGCTCAAGCATTTCAGTGGTTTCTTGCTGTCGAGTCCTCACCGTTGTTTCATCTCTATGATTGTTTGATTTTTGTGTTCGCGGAGATGTTGCACTGACGAATTAGGAGGCCGTCACGCGGACTGAACAAATTATTTGTCTTAATCGCGACCGAAGTAAGGGCGAGGATTGTGGCCACGTACAATCGACTTAAGCCCCCCAGTGGAATTCGTTTCCACTGACCGTTCCAAGGCGGTTCTTCTGTGGCGGTTTATTTTTGTTATGTTTTGTATGTGGGAGTTTTGTGTCGCTTATATTATTATATTTTGGATAGCCTATTGACCACTTTGTGGGAAACTGTCCCTTTGGCTTTCCGCTTTTAGTGTCTGTTGTTTCATGTTTGTGTTTCTTTCCCTTTGGTGTCTGTGATGTGAGCTGTGTGTTAATTGTATCGATTCCTGATCATTGCCTCCACTTCTATTTTGGAATGGCCAGTGCAGCGAATTCCAAGATGGCCACAAGAGCTACAAAAATCTTTAAACCGAAACTCCTCCTATACCCTTATGCGAATTTCATTCAAAAATTTTGCTTAGGTGACCCTTTGCCAAATTAGCTTGGTTGAATAAAATGACCTCTAGAGCTAAGAATAGAAAATCATCAACAATTTGCTTTAAATGCCAACTCCTCCTGAATCCTTCTGCCAATTTCAATCGCATTTTATAGGAATAGTGCTTAGATGACCCTCTACTAAATAATCTAAAATAGTTATGGTCGGATGAACAAAATGGCCACAGAGCAAAAAATAGAAAAAAATCTCAACAATTTAATTTACATGCAAACTGCTCCTAAACCCTTTTGGCCAAGTTCATTCAATCTTCACAGGAATGTTGATTGGGTCGCCCTCTACCGTATTAGTTAAAATTATCCTGTTCGGATGAACAATATGGCCGCCAGCCATTCAGAATCTATTTGACATCTTTGAAATCAGGCGAGCGATTCAGGCCAATCTTAGCCCTCTTGTCTTTAATTTGTTGGTTAATACTTTGAAGTGAATCTTTTGAGGGATTCCTTTAAGATAGACGGTCCATGGGAGTTTTTTTTTTTTATTTATTTATGTATTTACTCCATTACTGCAAACTTAATAGATGCACCGCTGAAGTGTCTGGTTCTGCTCTCTCTCTCTCTCTCTCTCTCTCTCTCTCTCTCTCTCTCTCTCTCTCAACTGTTTGAACCATCCAGGGGAATGAAAATATACAGGTAAAGAATTATCTATCAGACATTATCCGATTTTCTCGCCTCACAAGAATACCTGAAATACAAGTAGCGGCGATCGGTCAATATTGAATATCTTGACATGTATTAAATGGACAAAAGTTTAATCAATCAAGCAATTTGAGAATCTGACGGATATTTATTACTTTTTGTCTCAACCATCTCTATATAATGCGAGACATGATATTAGAACCGGGACCCAGCAGTTTTATTATACCCCCGACTTCGAGGAAGTTGGAGGGGCATATTGCTTCTGCTTCGTTCGTCCGTACGTTCATCCGTCCGTCCGTTCGTCCTTCCGTTACGCCTTTGATATGTAGCATAACTTAAGTATCGTGTATGCTAGGGTTTTGAAATTACATATGGTTTCCTCATGGAAAGACGATGAGTATATTTTTTTCATCCGGATGATGCTCCTTGCAAGAGTTATTGCCCTTTGATTTTTTTTTTTTGATAAAATCTTGTCAGCAAAATATCTCAACAACAATAAGAGCTAGAGCATTAATAGTTGGTGAATAGATTAGTGGTGATAAGTAGATGCCCTGATTAACTTTTGACTAAATTCCGAAAAATACTTAATGAGTTATGGCCTTTTGTCACTTTAAATGGGTATTTTTACATTGTACCTCTGTATATTTTGTGATGCATAGCATAACTTGAGAGCCGTATATGCTAGGGTTTTGAAATTTCATATATGGATTCCTCATGGCAAATTAGGTGGGGTGTATTTTTTTCTCATCCGGATTGTGCCTGATTAAATTTTGACTAAATTCCAAAAATACTTAATGAGTTATGGCCCTTTGTCACTTTGGGTAGTTGTAGTGTGAACTTAGTACATTGTGAAACGCAGATGTTATGGGCAGTGTATTGGCTAGAGTGCTGGACTACGAATCAGTTTGTGGACAATGAATCTGACAGGCGTGAGTTCAAATCTCAGTGGGGGACGGGATTGTTTTTTCTTTAATTGTGTTCTTTATAAACACACATAAACAGTTATTATGCCCCTCACACAACAAAGTTGTTAGGTATTGCATTTGTCCTGCATACATACATACATACATACATACATACATACATACATACATACATACATACATACATACATACATACATACATACATACATACATACATACATACATACATACATGCATGCATGCATACATACATACATACATACATTCATACATACATGCATACACACATACATACATACATACATACATACATACATACATACATACATACATACATACATACATACATACATATTGAGGTGCGAGGCGGACCGTCCATGCTAATAAACATATTGGTTTCATTGGGTGACAGGGCTTGAGATGTCATTTCATAGCAATGGCGTGTAAAAGTCCCACGAAATTGGAAGCAACGTCTCCAAAATGACATTTACACTGTTGACGGGGACGTTAAACCTCAAACAAACAAACATACATATATGCATCCACACACATAGACTCATGCATGCATGCATAAACACATGCATGCATGCACATAATCTCATACAGGCATGCATGACAACATACATGTATGCATGCACTCACACATGCATGCATGCAGGCATGCACACATACATGCATGCATGCACATGTACACTCAGACATGCATCTACACATGTATGCACAAACATGCTTGCATGCACTCATGCATGCATGCCCATACACATACTTGCCATGCATGTGCATGCACATACAGTTATGCATAAATACAAACACTCACAAATACAGACTTGCAAGCACACATGCATGCACACATACACTCATGCAAAGACACACACATGCATGCATGCATGCACATACACACACACACACATGCAGGCTTGCATGCACACAAACATGTATGCATGCATTCTAACACGCTTACATGCCCACTCATACAAACATCTACAAACTCTAATGAATAAATGCACACACTCAAGCATCCATGCAAGCACACATGTGTGCACACATGCATTCATGCATGCCTGTGTGAGTGTGGGTATGCATGCCTGCACACACAGTCATACATGCATGCATGTACACACCCTCATGCAGACATGCATGCACTAATACATGCATGCATGCAATCACACATGCATGTATGCATACACTTGCGTGCAAACACGTTCATGCATGCATGCACACACACACACACACAAATGCATAAATATAAACATTCACACATACATGCATGCACACAAGCACACATACACCCAAAACTCTCATGCAGGCATGTATACATACATATGCATGCATGTACTCACGCATATATGCATGCATCCATGCACACATGCATGTACATGCACACACACTCATACATGTACATGCATGTACACATGCAGACGCACACTCACTTGCATGAACACACATATACATGCACTTATGCATGCATGCACACATACATGCATGCATATGCATGCAGTCATGCATGCATGCATACACACTTATACATAAATGCAATCACTCACACATGCACACATACACTCATGCTCACATGCATGATGCATGCAACTCACATACATGCGCATGCATGTGCATGCATACTCATGCATGCATGCACACACTTATACATAATGCACACACTCATGCATGTATGCAAGCACACGTGCATGCACACATGCATTCATGTATGTATGTACAAAATAATTTATGCAGGAATGCATGTACATATTTATGCATGCACTCACACATGCATACATGCACATGCATGCATTCACACACGGATACACACACATGCATGTACCCACACACATGCATTTGGTTATGGCCCTTGGAAAATTGGGCATTTAAGGGTAGGCATATGGTTGGGGGCATTGTGTTTTACAGATACCATTTCTAGTTAAGATTACTTCTGAAACCAGCGAAGACACATACCGGCTATTTATGAGCGCTGTCTGATCAAAGTCTTCACCGGGCGATACTTTGGAAGCAGCAATCAATTCCCACTTTTAAACACCATGCATGCAGTCTGTCGTATAACAGTTATGTTGTACCCAATCATTGTATATCGAAGAATGATATTACATAATTTGGTGCTGAAATCATTGCAATTTTATATTTTTCTGAATTTATATACTAAGATGTCATAGCTCGTTTTTGCCATTTGTATAGAGAATCTCTATAAATGCACTATTTGCTTTATCATATGGTATTTGTTTAAAAAAGTGTCAATATTCCGCCTTTACTTAACGTGACGTCGTTAAAGGCGCCGTAAGCGGACGTATCTAAATAATTTACATATTTAATCATACACTAGCTGATTACCGATTTATAATACATTAGGTTATCACATTCTCAAACACGATGTCATTTGATAAATGGAAGAAAGTGTTTACATCTCAAAAAGAGCTAGCTTCTTCCTTGACCTGCAAATACAATGTTACATATAAATTGTGATTGCTGATTAGATAGGCCTAGTTTCTAATGACTATGCACAATGTCTATGAACACAAAAATCGGAAATGGCAACCATTGCAAACACCATTTTTGGGTCGATTGTTTTTCACTCGATCGAAATCTACTAAACAAAGTAGCTTTACGGATACCCGCGATCTGCGTTTTGTGCGGAGACGGGAGGTAATTTTTTTAATTTTTCACCAGAAACTGTTTCTTTCTTTTTTAACCTTTAATCTGCTGAATATTCAATTGGGCCGCGCCCGTTTCTGGCTTTGACCCAATTAGATTACTTGATGCAATTTATTTGTACACATTCTTAAACTAAATGTCAAACAGTGTAGATCCTGATCAGATGGCTTCTGATCTGGATCTACACTGTTTGCAAAGATAGGGCTTGTCGCCAACAGCAGGGTGGGGGTTAAGCAATGAAATTTCAATGTATTTGTATAGGTGTGTTGGCATAATGTCCTAGACCTCTAGAGAAGTTAAGCTCGGTATCATAGCTTGTATATGTTAGTGTTTGAGTAACTTCGCTGTCTTCATTGAATATTGTTTATGTTCCTCATGTATCATATGTTGTATGATCTGAGAGAAATAAAGGTATGTTATGTTATGTTATGTTAGTAGCTTTACTTTTCTGGTGTCCACGTGACTATCACTGGTTTAAACGAAATCCGGATACTGTTTATTTATGAAACTCAATTAAGGTAAAAGCATGGGAGCTGTGGTCTAATTGTATCGATTCCTGATCATTGTATTCACTTCAATTCATTTTGGTCATGATTTTGCCGGTTAAATACGATAACACCCCCATGCTCTAAACTAGTTATACAGAACCAATTTTTTTTCTAGTGAATATGTTTGATATTTGTCTTATTTCTTATCCGAATATAGATTTTATGCGCTCGTTATAAGCGTCTCATTTAGGCGGTTCTAACCCGTGTTTGTAACAAAAATTAAGGACAATAATCGGAGTCTAACTGTTGGTTTTCTTTTACTCCAGCATTTCAGTGGTTTCTTGCTGTCGAGTCATCACCGTTGTTACATCTCTGTGGTTGTTTGATTTTTGTGTTCTCGGAGATGTTGCACTGATGAGTAAGGACGCCTTCATGCGGACTGAACAAATTATTTGTCTTAATCGCGACGGGTGTAAGGGCGAGAAGTGTGGTCACGCCAAATCGATTTTAGCCCCCCCCCCCCCCCCCCCCCAACCACAGTAGAATTCGTTTCTGCTGACCTTTCCAAGGCGGTTCTTCTGTCGCGATTTATTTTGTAATGGTTTGTCTTTGGGTGTTTGTGTCGCTTATATTATTTTATTTTGGATATCATATTGGCCACTATTTGGGAAAGTAACTGTCTTTCTGGTTTTCCGCTATTGATGTTTCCATTAGGTTCTGTTTTTTCATGTTTGTGTTTCTTTCCCTTGGTGTCTCTGGTGGGAGCTGTGGGTTAATTGTATGGATTCCTGATCATTTCCTCCACTTCTATTTTCTATCCACATTCAAACGCCATTCTCACTCTGGGACAGTCATGCTGTTGATTATTAAGCTTAACTTTATCTATGGACACATTTAAGATTTACCATCTGCTTTATGACATGTAAAAACAGACAAATCACACAATATACATAGAAACGTCTAATGATGATATATATATATATATATATATATATATATATATATATATATATATATATATATATATATATATATATATATATATATATATATATATATATATATATATATATATATATATATATATATATATATAAACTGGTGTAGCCTTGGATCATTTGCAAACAATAATAGCTTATTTGAACGCAGTAAAATGATTTAAATCAATGTATTGTTGAGTTTTGATTTAATGACGTTTTACGACCCAGGCAACATTATAGTTGAGTCCACTACGCTTGGAAGGCTTCACCTTTGTGATTGTTTGATTTTTGTGTTAACGGAGATGCTGCGCTGATGATTAAGGAGGGATACTTGTATCGGTTCCTGAACATTGCCTTCACTTCTATTAGACATCCAAAGAAATTAACCAGTTATATTATGAGAGCTTCCCGGTAGTAACTTTCGATGTGTTTACGGCAGTACTCTACAATATCAACATTGAATGAAAAGGTATGATAGACAGGACATGATGATCCTCCAACAATGCATATGGACCCTTGCTGGTCTAGAGCCAGAACATCAGGACACCCATAAGATGTCCGGCTCCATTTTGGTCGAGATTCAAAAATGTGAAGAAACTAACATAATGCTTTTATCATAAAACTCGCCAAGGAAGTCTCAAAGTGAATTGAAGGCAAACGTCAGGAAATGATACAATTAACCCACAGCTCCCATCCGAGACACCAAAGGGAAAGAAGCATAAACATGAAACAACTAGACCATAATGGAAACATCAGCGGAAAGCCACAAGGACAGGTAATTTCCCACAAAATGGCCAATTGGCTATCCAAACCAAAATAATAAAAGCGATAAACACAGTTATAATACAACTTAGGTTTGCTGCGGGGAGGTGTTCTTTTATCCATGACTTTTCTAAATAAATTATTCAATAACATGAGAGCTTTTGCGTTGTATTGAGAATGATATTCGGACCATTGTTTTGCTGCTCCTGCAAATAAACAAAACCCCTTTAAGAACTCAAATAAATAAAAATAAAACAAAAATTATCGAAGCCTAGTAGTTGTAAAACAACTCAGGTTTGCTGCGTGAAGGTGTTTTTTTACCCATGACTTATTCTAAATAAATTATTTCCAGTGATATGAGAACTATTGTGATGTATTGAGAATAATATGAGAACCATTGTATTGCTGCTCTTGCAAATAAACAAACCCCTTTAAGAACTCAAAAATTGAAATTCGAAAAAAAAATAACGATTTTCTTTGGAAAATCAGGTAAAACAAGGAAGAAGGAGAACCTTTCTACTCATGGAAAATATCTTCATGAACATTGTCACACAATGTTAATGAAACGTTTGGGCTTATACCTTTTTCATGTGACTTATAGTCCTACCAGTCGATGCGCTACCTACGTCATCTTAACTTGGTAATTGTACAAACACTACAAAAAAATTATGTTTTTAATGAAATAGAATAAATCATACTGCATGTCAACAATCAGACACCATGTAATACATTCTGGAAACAAGTATATTTATTACTTATAAATTCTGCGAATTCGACGGACAAGTGAGAGCTATATAAAATTATCAGAATCAGGGACTTGTCTTATTATTGCCCTTGCGTCCTTATACCTTGTTTCAAGCAAACTCATACCAATAAAAAGAAATGAAATTCTGTACTTCGAGACCCCATTCTGGCATTGTTGAACCCCGGCCTATTTGGAAATATTGAATGACAATAAAGTGTCTGAGGCGACGGACAGAAGTCTAAACCTGCCATCGGAAGCATTTATGTTTGGCTAAGGTAAGCTGAAATCCATAAGAAATTAAGCTGTTCCTTAGCCTTTTATGATCGTAAAGCATGTAAAGAGAGGGAAATAACGTAAAACGTTAATTTATTTCGCGCGTAAAAATTTGTCTATGAACAGAACAGGCAGACTGGGAATGAAACAACGACATTTTCGTGAGCTTAAATGTATTTCCATTTAATAGCAGGTACAGAAATAGACTGGTTTGCATGATGCTTCCACGCAGAGCTACAGCCGGCCGCACAAGAGTAATAGTATACCGCCTAGAAGTCTAAGCCTGTCCATACAAAGTGGTGCGATGCACACTTATGTCAGGGAATTGTCCGGGAATTGTCCGGAAAATGTCCGGGAAATGGGGGGTAGTGGTGTGTTATCCCTACTACCTCCGCTTTTGGTGGTCAGAAATTAATAAAATTAGTATCAAATAAAATTGTTAGCTCCATTCTGAAAGATAATAAAAAATATTTTTCATTTTTAACATTTTAAGTGTTCATTTCTGAAGTTAATTTGTCCAGGAAATTCCCGGATCGTGACCTGGATGTGGGGTAGTGGTCCTTTAATCCTAATATCTCGACTTCGGGTGGTCAGAAATTAATATAAATAGTATCAAATAAAATATTTATCTCCGTTCTAAAAGATTATAAAGAATATTTTTCATTTTCAATATTTTAGGGGTCCGTTTTTTAAGTTGATTTGTCCGGGAAATTTCCGAATTGTGTCCTGGATGTTGTGGGTAGTGGTGCCTTATCTCTTATATCTCCAGATCGGGTCGTCAGAAATTAATGAAATTGGTATCAAATAATGCTAATAATGTATGTCGTGTGCTCATTATAAGCTCCTTACTGAGGCGATTCTAATGAGTGCACACAACATGACTTTATTTTGCAGAAGATCACAAAGATATAATAAGTGATCTTTAATTACGGCTCAAGACCTACTTGGCAAACAGTCAAGAGCTTGATCAAAGGTTCAACCCATATATGCCTAGCGCCCCATTGGTGGGACATTCATCACGTGAACAAGTCCGTGAAATAAAGACCCCGCTAAACCCCACTTTTTATAGAGAAAACTGGGGTTTAGGGGGGTAAACATTATTTCCTTATTTCTGCTCCAACACATAGGTTGTGGGTACTCGATAGAACCGCCTCAATGAGGCGGTTCTAACGAGCAGCCAAAACCTATTTTTGGAGTATAAATAAAAATAACATCACAAATTTCCATCAGAAAAATTACCTTTTTTGAGGTTTGAAAACATGCACTATATCACACGGATATGTTATCGTAATGTTGGCAAACAGTGTAGATCTTGATCAAAGGTTTAACCCATATATGCTATTTGTGGGACATTGGCAAACAGTGTAGACCCAATGATCAGACGCTGCAAAACGTGGCCTCAAAATGCTGGCGATGAATTAGATGTACGGACTTTGAGTGATTTTACGGACCATTATCAATACACTCAGGCATTTTGCAGAAGCACCAGACTGGATTTTTTTACGATTTTACAAGTGAATGAATGAAGTTTACGCCTGCCAGTATTTTTTTCTTTCGTGAACCACCGTGTAGCATCGACTCCGGAACTTGTTACTCAAAAGTACCAGATAAATGAGGAAAATGATAATACCGACGGTAGGTAATCGCTTGAGATGGCGTTATTATGTAGTGTCAGAACTTAAACCCACTTCCCAGATTTCCTCAACTTATTTTTCTCTGAAATTCTTGAACAGAAATTTTGAAAAGCTTTGTCAGCTGCCATTTAAACACATAAATGAGTCGGTTGGTACGTGGTTGGTACCGCAAAAATTCATGACAGCTTCACAAATCTGTGAATTTATTAAAGAAACGGCTGTGACAATCTTCAATTCAGTGACATCAATAGAAGCTGAATCCTATTCTGGTTGTAATATTTTAGCTGTTTTCCCCAAAGAATATTGTGACTGAATAAAACAAGCCGAAACGCCCGAAGGCCAGAGTACGGCAACTTGCGTCACTACGTTTAATACTGGACGGCAGTTTGCTAGGAACAGTACGGCGATTTGCTTTGAACAATTATTCATAAAACTCTATGGCAAAGAAGTGTTCTAACTAGTTTCACAACTATCAATCTTAATATAAACAAAGGTTTGTTGGGCATAATTTGCCTTTCGCCGTTATTTGCATTGTCGGTCTCCTTTTAATAAGTAATTTTAAAAAGACAGAAGTGTTGAGGATATAAGAAATTTGGTAATGACAACAGATTGACCCGTTGTTCTCCTCTTAGTTTTTTTCGACTTCTATCGATTTTTGTTCTTTTTACCAGTAGGTCTAAACCCCCAAGGGGGACATAAGACGGGTTTCGGCGAACCAAGTGTTGAAGGGTGTTAGCGAAATTGAAATGAAAGGAAAAGTGGTCAACTGAGTTTGTACAGTGGGAAAAGGGAGTGTTAGTATAGTTAAAAGATTAAAACAGAAATTGGTCTTTTAAGGAGAAGCATGAGCCACCAGGCTAACACCACTGCTAAACTGCACCAGAGTGGGTAGCGTCTCAACATACGCAGGTACATGTAGAGCATTCCAGAGAATAACAGTCCTGAGAAACAAGGTGTACTTGTAATAGTCTGTGCGGGTGTAAATCTGTCTGTATGCAAGGGCTGATTGTCTAGTATTGAGGATGAGGTACTCAGATATGGGTATTGCAACAAGATCATAAGTGATCTTATACCGTGTCGAGACCGTTATTAATGCGGCGTTGTTCAAGGGGGAACAGTTTAGGTCCTTCAGCATAGCTATAACACTTGACGTGTAGCTATAGCCATATGTTGTCCCCCTGGCAGCCTTTCGTTGGTCTGATATCACTTTGTATATGTCAGTGTCAGTGCGGGGATACCATACGGTGAACGCATACTCTAGTTGCGGCCTGACAAGGGTCTTATATGCAACTGATTTCAGGTCCTTATTATGGACCCGAATGTTTCTTTTCAAGGGTCTGATTTGCTTGTTTTTAGTTATGTTGTCAATGTGGGGGCTCCAGTTTAGATCATCAGAGATGGTACTTAGCTGCAGATACACTCTCCAGATGGGTACCATGCAAGAGGTACACAATTGTGATGGGGTTCTTACGTCGGGTAAAATGAAGAACTTGGCATTTAGAATGATTAAAGTTTTTGTCCCACATCTTTTCTTCATGACATTGTGCCGCCATGAATCCGTGTGTTTGACAATGTTTTGCTTCTCATGTTATCAAATTGTATAACCGGAGAGAAATAAATTGAATTTGATTTGATTTTGACATACCTTATGATCGCGAAATACTCATCTGCCTGGGAGTGCAGATCTTGTGACACCCATGTGATTAAGCTTCTTTATGACCTTACCAGATCATGATTAAATGGTCAACAACTAGATCTTATCTTGGGTTTAGGAAGGTCTTTGGCAAGGTAAATCACCTGAAGCTCCTTCGCAAGCTACAGGTACGTCGATTAACTATCCAGTCGATTAAGTCTTTTCTGATTAGGAGAGATCAGGCAGTTGAACTTGGATGAGGTTCCAGTTACTTCAAGAGTACCGCAAGGATCAATTCTATGCACCTTGTTATTGTTATTATACCTGTCCAACAATGTGTGGTCCCAGGTTCGCCTATTTACAGATGACATAGCGATGTACCTGACCACTACTAAATGCGTTCTATAAAAGGGTTATCCTTTGGAAGCAAGGAATACACCACAGAACTGAAATATATGGAGTGTACATGTTTTCTGGACCAGACTAGCTAGTTTCGGCCAATAAGGCCTCATCAGTGACCCTCAGTTATTTTCAAATTTCCATAATGGAATCAATGATCCCAAAGGACAACAAATATAATCTACACTATAATGTAGGACAGGGAGATGTTTTACCGCAGCCACACATTCCAACACACCAGCTGTAGTGATGCTAAATACGTTCTATAAAAGGGTTATCCTTTGGAAGCAAGGAATACACCACAGAGCTAAAATGTATAACCCTGATTACTCAGCCCCTACACCTTTAGAGGGACGTGGACCATCCAATCATAAGAAACTCACTGGGACATGAATTACAACCTACATACATATCGATATAATCTCTTCAATTGCTAATAAGTCCTTTGTTTAATTTATCTAATATCAGAACAAAATAAAACTGCGTTTGGGAAGCAGCATACAAGAGAATAGTCCGCCAACAATTGAATACGTCTCCACGATATGGAGCATATGCACACAGACCTATGCCCATTAACTCGAAATGATGTAGCGTAGAGCCTTCCACTTGACTCTGAACAATTATTTTACCTACGTCATTTAGCCTTATCTTGGCTAGAGATCCTTGCAGCAGAGAAGGTCAGTTGCCTGCCTCTTTTATTTATACAAATTATTCATGGCATAGCTGCAGTATCTCCCTCCTATTATTTCTAGCAACCAATTGAAACACGCGTCACAGCATGAGCCACACACTCGCATTACGTAAAGTGTTACATGTATTCGTTCTTTCCCTTGACAACTTGGCAACTGAATAGATTTACTCACAATTTTGTTCTAATGCCTAAATTAACTAAGTTCATTGTTGGAGTCCGACCTCTTGGTCAGAAGTTGCAATGAACACAGCATATCTGGTTTAACCTGGTTTTACCTTATCTATTGTTAACATTTAACACCATCACCTTTCTTCAATTCACTTTCATACTTTTTAGTCTCACCATTCATATTCATTTAACACCAACAACGAGCAGTCCTCCTGCACACACTCAAGCAAAAGTAACTGATTACAGAAGCTTCCCGCTTGCAATTGTCCATTTGACTGCCGCTGGCCTTGTATAAAATCAAGGTACCGGTATTTATAGCATTTTATTCTCCCTGTGATGTCCGATCTATGTGTAAAAAGTAAAGTCTAGACTTGGCTCGTGTGCTGTGACATTTGCAAACAGTGGATACCTAGTAAGGCGCCAAATGACGCGGCGTATGGTCGTGTCTACACTTCTTGTTTAAAATGGTGGAATTTAAAGGTTAAACTAACAGTTAAAGTCGCATTTAATGACTATTTTTCCAGCCTACACTCAGAGATAATCGATTACAACTAGAATGAAAGATATTTTAGCTGTCCTTTCTACTAAAGCGAAAGTAACCTCCTTTTGTGATCGGAAAAGAAATTTATGAAAGGACTTTTTTTCAGGACATATTAAATCAACTTCTTTAATGAGTTGAACACATTTTTGGTAATTAGCCATTTGACCATTTTGTGTAAAAGTAACTTCCTGTTGGCTTTCCGCTATTGATGTTTCCATTAGGGTCAATTTATTTCATGTTTGTGTTTCTTTCCCTTTGGTGTCACTGCTGGGTGCTGTGGGTTAATTGTATCAAATCCTTATCATTGCCTCCACTTCTTTTTTTGTTGTCTGTGTCGTTGCTAAACTGTACAAATGCGAAATTGATAAAACATTCAAGATGACAAATGCAACATGGGTGCACTTTCGTGACCGCCAATTTCGAAAATAATAATAATAATTATAAAACCATTATCCATGATACAGAATCCGATTTCAAAAGACTTACGGAAGACCATCATGAAAACATTCCTATACAATTTTGATCCCCTTAAACCCCAATTTTATTGATTACTTAAAACTGGAGGGTTACGGGTGTACAATATTTCTCGCCTTCTGCAAACAGCAGTGCCAACAGTTTATGTTCTGGACTGAAATATGTAAAGTATCAGAATTTTGATCTGAAAATTTTTAGTTTTTGGTGGGAAAAAATGTTCAATATATTTGAAAAGGCATGTTTTATTAATGCAAACTTGTAAGCGAACAAATAATGGCCGCAGTCATGATTAAAAATAACTAGAATATAGTATGCATCCACCGGGATCTTTGTTTGAATAAAGTCTCTTTCGCAAAATGAATAAACACATCTAAAAAGATAAAATAACTATCACAAGAACAAAGTAGAAACTATTTGAGCTCATTAAAAAAGACACTTGATTTCGTAGAAAAAAAATAAATAAACTTCATTTCACGAAAGTAAAGTTCCGTTTAAATTTTGTTTCCACACTATTTCATTACTATTTACAGTAATGATAAAAAGCGAAAGCAATGATAAAGAATTCTCAAGAGGAAATATGGCCCTGGTGTCTATTTCACATCTCCATCTGTTACATGCACATATAGATTGGTTTACGATCAGTACTAGCTTTGAAAAATCCCTGGCTGTGTGATGAAACCAAATATGATAATAACCATGGCTGTTCGTTCCCAACGATGTTAAAATGCTGTCAGTAATACCCAAAGTGAAAATTTTGTGATACAAGTTGCCGTACTGTTAATTCAGCATTTTTCCCAAATTGCCGTACTTTAAAATCCAAATTGCCGTACTCCTTTGTTTTGTGTTTTTTTTTTTTTATTATTATTTTTTGAAAGAAAACTGCAGTTTCAATTAAAACTTACACACAATAACTTTTCTAACCTCCTGAATGTTTCGGCATGGTAAACAGTAGGCCAGTGGTCTTTAATCAAAGCAAAAACGAGTACTTTCTACGAAAAATATGATTTGTTCTTGGTACCAGTTGTCAAGATTTCAGTCTGTTCAGCGATTTCCAGTGAGTTGTTATCAGAATCATGAAAGCAGGCAAGAGCTAGATATCTCTCCGACACATATCCATTTTGCTTTAAATGGCAGAATCCTGTAGAAACCTGTAAACAGCTTTTCCCTAACTTACTGTGCGCCATGCTTGCGATAAATATTGCTTTCGCAGGTACTTTTCAGTAACAAGTTCCGGAGTGGATGCTACACGGTGTAAACGCTGACATTTTTTTTTCCATTTTCCAAACACTCTACTAAATGCTGTCTTATCCGCCCCCGCCCATAGGGGCTTGAAGAAATATATGGGCTGCATGATGCTTCCACGCAGAGCTGAATCCGGCCCGCACACTAGTACTGGTAAACCGCTTAGAGGATCTAAGCCTGTCCAGGAACCGCGGTGCGAGGCGGACCGTCCATGCTAATAAACCCTATTGGTTTCATTGGGCGACAGGGCTTGAGATGTCATTTCATCTCGATGTCGGGTAAAAGTCCCACAAAATTGGAAGCAACGTCTCCAAAATGACCTTTACAGTGTTGACGGGGACGTTAAACCTCAAATCAAACAAAATCAAACAAAAATGCTGTCTTATTTTTGACACTTCGAATATTATTCTAGTGTTAAATGAGTCCGGAGCAAAACAAAACTCTACCACGTTCGCTATTGCAAAAAGCCCACAATCATTAGAATTCGGTTGTTGTTGAACAGGGGTATACATTTGTTCCTTATTTCTGCTCAAAAACATGGGTTGTGGGTACTCGTTTAAACCGTCTCGCCGTTCTAATGAGATCGTATACTCTCTGTTTAGAGCAGAAATATGAAAAAATATGGGATTTTTTGTTTTATCGGAATTTTATTTTAGGGTTGCTAAATGCTTAAAGCGTACAGTATGGTTACTCGTCAGAACAGCCTCGGTGAGGTGATTCTAAAAAGTACCCACAATCAATTTTTTAGCACAAATAAGGAAAATAATAATAAAATACATTTTATATAAAGAAAAGTGGGGTTCATAGGGGTATACATTATTTTTCCCTTTTTGATCCAAGACATAGGTTGTTGTTACTGTTTAGAACCGCCTCAACGAGGATGTTCTAACGAGAAATCACAACCTATGTCTGCAGTATAAATAAGAAAAATATGACGAATTTTTTTATCAGAAAAGTAACCATTTTGAAAAGGTGAAAAATGCACTATATCTCGAAACCTTAAGTCCTACAAAATTGGAATGCAAAGGCTTCAATGTCCTTTGGGATCATTGATTCCATTGTGGAATTTTACAAATATCTGAGGGTCACTGATTAGGACTAATTGGCCGAAACTAGCTAGTCTGGCCCAGAAAACATGTACACTCCAATTTTTTTCAGTTCTGTGGTGTATTCCTTGCTTCCAAAGGATAACCCTTTTATAGAACATATTTAACTTCACTACAGCTGGTGTGTGGGAATGTGTGGCGGCGGTAAAACGTGTCCCTGCCCTACATCATAGTGTAGATTATATTTTCTTGTCCTTTGGGATCAGTGATTCCATTGTGGAATTTTACAAATATCTGAGGGTCACTGATGAGGCCTAATTGGCCGAAACTAGCTAGTCTGGCCAAGAAAACATGTACACTCCATACTTTTTCAGTTCTGTGGTGTATTCCTTGCTTCCAAAGGATAACCCTTTTATAGAACATATTCAAAATGACCATAATAGTGTTGACGGTGATGTTTAATCTCAATTCAGACAAACAAAATAACAGCATTCCTGCAAAATATCAATTGGACACAACTTTTGTTGAAGTCACTGTCTACTATTTTAATCCATGTATGCAGCAAACGTCAACATATTATGAGTTAAAGCAATTTACTTAACACATGACTGTTTAATCTCGTTAGAAAATTAATGGCCCGTAAAATCGCTCAAAGTCCGTACACCTAATTCATCGCCAGCAAGAAATGAATGCGGCTCAATTTCGTTGTTGTTTAAGCAAACAGTGAAGAACCAGATCAGTTCCAACATTTTGCGGCCCACATTACGAAAACATGCCTGTACCAATGCGTTGTTATCTTTACCGCCGTAAAAACGAAAATCAGATTGTATTATTTACCTTATTTCTGCTTAAAATATAGATTGTGGGTACACGTTAGAACCGCCTCGGGCGGTTCTTACGAGTACCCACAATCGATATTTTAGAGCAGTAATGAGAAATATTAGGTTACCCCTGTAAACCCAAGTTTTACTATATAAAAGTGGGGTTCAAGGGGTCAAAATTATATTGGCGTGTTTTCATGATGCAGATCGGACGCCAAGTTTGCGGCGTCTGATGATAATGGTCCGTAAAAACACTTACATACCGTACACCTAATTCATCGCCAGCAAGAAATAGATGCGGTTAAATTTCGTCGTTGTTTAAGCAAACAGTGAAGACCCAGATCAGGTGCCGCATTGTGCAGCCACGATCAGACGCCATGTTTTGCATCGTCTGATCATAATGGTCCGTTAAATCACTCGAAGTCCGTACACGTAATTCATCGCCAGCAAGAAATGAGTGCGTGTCACGACAAGGTGTTCTTATATTTCAACCCGAGACTTATAGGCATGTAATTACTTGCTCTCGTACAAGAGAGCAATACTTACATGTTTACAAGTTAACCGATTCTTTTATATTTTTCTTTGTGCTACGGTAGCTAGGCCTTGTCAAGAAAACTGTCCTATTATTTATCCTTGATAAACGTAGGTTTCTTCGTTCTTTTCGGACGGTTTCGGACCTGCACACACCTAAACGTATGTTCTTGATGGAAGTTACGTCTGTCAAATCAGACAGATCTTGTTAAGAGGGCGTATTTTCTAACCAACTAACCTTCTTGAACCCTTTGTTATTCTCTGCTGGCTGGCCTATGTGGTACTCCATACAGGTGACGTGTCGATCAGGCGACCCGACTTTTGCGAGCTATTGTGGCAAGGTCATCGCGTGATCGTATACGTGGACTGACACATCCATATATAAGTAACTGACCGCTCAACATCGGGTGTGGGACATTATTTCCAGAGCCGATGTTGCAGTATCGAGCATAGGCCGATAGCAGTGAGTAAAATGATTTTTATTTTAGTATCTTTGATTCTTAGACGCAGCGCTATTCTTGCTTGTCAGTATCTTCCTTGTGTTAATATTGCCATTTCTTTTCCCTCTACAGCACATAAGGGGGACACCTTAGTGTTGGGCAGAGAAGAAATGGAACTTAAGCGCTGGATCTATTGCTTACATGGATCGCCATCTATTGAAAGGGTAGATAATTTTGGCGATTTATATACCGTTCATAGTAGGGGCAGATAACTGCGTTAGGATTAAAAGTTACCTGTATGACGCCGTTTGTTCATAGGGCACGCACGCACGCACGCAGGCATCGTTTTGCAATATAATATGTGTTGATTGTGATCAGGCGCAGTTTAAGGTCACACATACCATCATTATCGGCGCTTCATTGCATTGAAGGTCCTGATCAGACGCAGCACTGAATTGTCGCAGAAATGTTATTGTACATTTTTTTTCTCTTCTTTCGTTGGAAGACTGTTCATATTCAATGAAAGTTTTAATGAAATAGTGCCAGGGTGCATTTTCTGTAGACCCTGATCAGACGCCACATGGGTCTACGCGCGATATGTTTTTATCAATCATATGGCTCCCAGCAGATTTTTCAGATATTTTGAGGAAGTACATTTTGCGCACCGGTCTAGCCTGTAGGACTGGGCGAGCATACTGTACTCGATGATGGATGACAAAATAATTCCTTTACTCGTCGTCTGTTGGCAAGGCGAGGAGTCCCAACATCTACGACTGGTTGTCATCATGAGTTAGTACCCTTTATCATTAGTTTAGAGATGGTGTACTAATATCAGAGTACTCCGAGCGATACATTGTCGCTGCAGTGTTAGTATAAGGGTGGTGCACTCATTTTTCGTGTTTCTGCTTTGGCATGCAGATTGTGGGTACTCGTTCGAACGGCCTCACGCAGTGATACTGTTCTAACGTGTGGACGCGGTCCGTATTCTGGGCAGAAGTAGGGAACAATGGCAAACTTTTACACCGTCATTTTCAGCCATATGTTTTGTTAGAAGAACATTATATTTATGGTAACGCATTGGTTGTTTGTGCAATGGCGTTCTAAGGGACAATTCCAATCATTTAAAAGTGTAATGTTTCTGTATATTTATTAGTACATGTAAAAGCTTGTTTCTTAAGTGTAATAGTTTTGTCTTAAATGTAGTAAGCTTTGGTGCACTGAGGTTATATCAGTCCCAACACGTGTATTCGGCCGCAACGTCGTGACGTCAAATTGACGTTGACGTCGAATATACGTTGATATAACGCTCGCTTGCCCGCTCCTACTGATCTGTTATGCAGGTTTCCCTAGCAATGAGGGGTGGCTTTCATTTATCGCATTTGTCAAAGGTCAAATTATCTTGATAGATTCACAACCCCCACTTGCGCGGGCATGGCATCACACATTAGGGAGAGAATTTGAAAAGTTGAGGTTAGCAGAGATTATTATGAGATGTTCGTTAATTTTAGACATCTACAAGGCTTTATGATCTACCAATGGCCTGTGGCCCGTAGTAGCATCTAATCGACTATTTTGTCAAGCCAAGAGGGTTATCCATACTTGACGTAGTCAGAAACGAATCTCTAATATGAAGGACGAATCTCCAACATGAAGGACGTGTGAAGGAGGCATACAGGCGTCCCGTGTATCAGAGAGATCTCCTCAAACGTGTATGGTTCAAACTATGAACACATTTCGTATATTCCAATCCTGAAATGGGAACAGATAAGGAATAAACTTATTGCTCCTAAGAGCATTGTGCACATGGCCATAAGTAACTGTTGTTATCCATAAGTGTGAGTGTGTGTTGTGTACTGTTTTATTGAAGTGACGTGTACTGTTTTATTGAAGTGACGTTGTAAATAAATATTTGTGTTACTTGGACCTTGTTCTTTCTCGATTTGACCACCCCTCGTCTATCTTGACGCACGCTGCCTTTGCGTGTGTGTGAGGCTGAACTGAGCCACAGGCAAGCTCAACCTCCCACTCACCGGAAGTCACGTGACATTTGTGTCAGAAGTGGGATAAGGTCTTTGAAAGAAAGTGCAGGTCTTAAGTTATTAACGGGCTCATTTGCATGTGTTGTTGTCATATTCCAAGAGCCCATTCGTATATATTTTTGTGGATGTAGCGGTTTGTAATTTGAAGCTACATGTATGTTCAAGTATTGTTATAGTACTGTGAAATCAAATCATGTAAGGATTTAGTAACTTGATTGAATACTGAGATACAGCTTCATCCTTTTCCACTTATTAACGTCAGCCTAGTGTTACCGCTCAATGTTCCGTTGTGTATGTCCCTTATAACTTCCCGTTGTCGCGTTTTTTGTTGAGTTTTCCCCTTTTGAATTCGGTTTCTTGTCCGTGACGTCACGTAGGTCTAACGTCAATATGACGTCAGAATAATTTTGTTATTGACGTTCATCAGTGATATTGTGTTAATACGCGAGGCGTAGCTTCAATGGTAATAATCATTTTGAAGTCACGTTCCTATTTGTGAGTTACGATACACGTAACGCCAACTTTGACGTTCAAATTTCGATGAGCGTAAAGTTAGTTCCCGGTTCCCGGTTCCCGGTTCCCGATTCCAGTTCCCGGTTCCCGATTCCAGTTCTCGGTTCCCGATTCCAGTTCCCGGTTCCCGATTCCAGTTCCCGGTTCCCGATTATTCCAGTTCCCGGTTCCCGATTCCCGATTACAGTTCCCTGTTCCCGGTTCCCCATTCCAGTTCCCGGTTCCCGATTCCAGTTCCCGGTTCCCGATTCCAGTTCCCGATTCCCGTATTGTCACATACTGCATTAGACCATACAGCGGCTAAACGGCGGGAGTAACGGAGACTCTCTAGATGACCATCCGTCCCGCAGTGGCCCGACGACAGGGCAATGGACATGTACTCCTTTAGACCAAACTGCGGATTGGCTGCGGGAGTAGTGGAGAATTGCTATAGGTGTTGATCATCCGTCCAGATGTGGCCCGGCGACAAGACAGTGGACACATACTGCAATAGACCACACTGCGGCTAAGCGGCGGGAGTAGCGGAGACTCTCTTAAGGTTATGATCATCCGTGCCGCAGTGGCCCGGAGAATGGGCAGTGGACACATACTGTGTCCACATTAGACCACATCGCGGCTAAGTGTTATTCTAAATTAACTGCAGCCCTTTGAATAGCTACTATTGTCTTTTTATAGTTTTTGTGCAATTCCCGATTATTAATTCCAGATTTAATAAGGAACCGGGAACCGGCAACTAGTTCCCGGTTCCCGATTTGATTTGACTATGTTAAGAGTTGCCTGCGTTAGATATAAATGTTTTATTCAGTTATCAATTGATAAGGAATGACATCCTTAATCACAGTTCACCCGCGCCGTAAATCTTTTAAAACCCGCGCAGCCCCGCATTGAGTGGGCGGAACAAAATAACTAGACCGCAAGTTTGCGCGGGTTATATGTCATGATCATCCGTGCCGCAGTGGGCCGGCGACAGGGCAGTGGACATATACTGCAACAGACCACACCGCAGCGGGAGTGACGGAGACTCTCTACAGGTTATGACCATCCGTGCCGCAGTAGCCAGGAGAAAGGCAGTGGACACAAACTGCATTAGACCACACCGCGGCTAAGCGGCGGGAGTAACGGAGATTCTCTATAGGTGATGACTATCCGTGCCGCCGTGGCCCGGAGAAAGGGCAGTGGACACATACTTCATTAGACCACATCGCGGCTAAGGGTTATCCTTAGTTAACTGCAGTCCTTTGAATAGCTGCTATTGTCTTTTTACAGGTTTTGTGCAAATCGGGAACCGGGAACTAGTTCCCGGTTTCCGATTTAATAAGGAACCGGGAACCTGGAACTAGTTCCCGGTTCCCGATTTGATTTTACTATGTGAAGAGTTGGCTGCGTTAGATAAAAATGTTTTATTTAGTTATCAGTAGATAAGGAATGACATCTTTCCTCACAGTTCACCCGCGCCGCAAATCTTTTAAAAACCGCGCAGCCTCGCATTGAGCGGGCGGTACAAAGTAACTAGACCGCAAGTTTGCGCGGGTAATAGGTCATGATCATCCGTGCCGCAGTGGGCCGGCGACAGGGCAGTGGACACATACTGCAACCGACCACATCGCAGCGGGAGTAACGATGAGTCTCTAAAGGTGATGACCATCCGTGCCGCAGTGGCCCAGGGTAAGGGACACAAACTGCATTACACCACTACGCGTCTATGCGGCGGGAGTAACGGAGATTGTCTATAGGTGATGACCATCCGTGCCGCAGTAGCCCGGAGAAAGGGCAGTGGACACATACTGCATACACCACATCACGGCGAAGGGTTACCTTAGTTAAATGCAGCAGTGGCCCGGAGAAAAGGCAGTGGACACAAACTGCATTAGACCACACCGCGGGTTAGCGGCGTGAGAAACGGAGATTCTCTATAGGTGATGACCATCCGTGCCGCAGTGGCCCGGAGAAAGGGCAGTAGACAAATACTGCATTACACCACATCGCAGCTGAGCGGCGGGAGTAACGGAGACTCTATATGGTGATGATCATCCTTCCTGCTGTGGCCCGGCGACAAGACAGTGGACACATACTACAATAGACCACGCTGCGTCTATGCGGCGGGAGTAGAGGAGACTCTCTTAAGGCAATGATCATCCGTGCCGCAGTGGCCCGGAGAATGGGCAGTGGACACATACTGCATTAGACCACAGCGCGTCTAAGGGTCATCCTTCGTTAACTGCAGCCCTTTGAATAGCTGCTATTGTCTTTTTATAGGTTTTGTGCAAATCGGGAACCGGGAACTAGTTCCCGGTTCCCGGTTCCCGATTTAATAAGGAACCGGGAACCGGGAACTAGTTCCCGGTTCCCGATTTGATTTGACTATGTAAAGAGTTGCCTGCGTTAGATAGAAATGTTTTATTAAGTTATCAGTTGATAAGGAATGACATCCTTACACACAGTTTACCCGCGCCGCAAATCTTTTGAAACCAGCGCATCATCGCATTGACCGGGCGGAAGAAAGCAACTAGACCGCAAGTTTGCCGGGTTATTGGTCATGATCATCCGTGCCACAGTGGGCCGTCGACAGGGCAGTGGACACATTCTGCAACAGACCACACCGCAGCGGGAGTAACGGAGACTCACTATAGGTGATGACCATCCGTCCCGCAGTGGCCCGGAGAATGGGCAGTGGACACATACTGCATTAGACCACAGCGCGTCTAAGGGTCATCCTTAGTTAACTGCAGCCCTTTGAATAGCTGCTATTGTCTTTTTATAGGTTTTGTGCAAATCGGGAACCGGGAACTAGTTCCCGGATCCCGATTTAATACGGAACCGGGAACCGGGAACTAGTTCCCGGTCCCCGATTTGATTTGACTATGTAAAGAGTTGCCGGCGTTAGATAGAAATGTTTTATTAAGTTATCAGTTGATAAGGAATGACATCCTTACACACAGTTCACCCGCGCCGCACATCTTTTGAAACCCGCGCATCCCCGCATTGACTGGGCGGAAGAAAGCAACTAGACCGCAAGTTTGCACGGGTTATTGGTCATGATCACCCGTGCCACAGTGGGCCGGCGACAGGGCAGTGGACACATTCTGCAACAGACCACACCGCAGCGGGAGTAACGGAGACTCACTATAGGTGATGACCATCCGTGCCGCAGTGGCCCGGAGAAAGGGCAGTGGACACAAACTGAATTAGACCACAACGCGGCTAAGCGGCGGGAGTAACGGAGATTCTCTAAAGGTGATGACCATCCGTGCCGCAGTGGCCCGGAGAAAGGGCAGTGGACAAATACTGCATTACACCACATCGCGGCTGAGCGGCGGGAGTAACGGAGACTCTCTATAGGTGATGATCATCCGTCCCGCTGTGGCCCGGCGATAAGACAGTGAACACATACCACAATAGACCACGCTGCGGCTAAGCGGCGGGAGTAGCGGAGACTCTCTTAAGGTAATGATCATCCGTGCCGCAGTGGCCCGGACAATGGGCAGTGGACACATACTGCATTAGACCACAGCGCGTCTTAGGGTCATCCCTAGTTAACTGCAGCCCTTTGAATAGCTGCTATTGTCTTTTTATAGGTTTTGTGCAAATCGGGAACCGGGAACTAGTTCCCGGTTCCCGATTTGATTTGACTATATAAAGAGTTGCCTGCGTTAGATAGAATTGTTTTATTAAGTTATCAGTCGATAAGGAATGACATCCTTACTCACAGTTCACCCTCGCTGTAAATCTTTTAAAACCCGCGCAGCCCGCATTGAGCGGGCGGAACAAAGCAACTAGACCGCAAGTTTGCGCGAGTTATAGGTCATGATCATCCGTCCCGCAGTGGTCCGGCGACAGGGCAATGGACATGTGCTCATTAAGTCCAATCTGCGGATAGGCTGCGGGAGTAGCGGAGAATCGCTATAGGTGATGATCATCCGTCCCGCTGTGGCCCGGTGACATGACAGTGGACACATACTACAATAGACCACGCTGCAGCTAAGCAGCGGGAGTAGCGGAGACTCTCTTAAGGTGGTGATCATCCGTGCCACAGTGGCCCGGAGAAAGGGTATGGGACACATACTGCATTAGACCACACCGCGGCTAAGGGATACTGAGTTAGCTGCAGGCCTTTGAATAGCTGCCATTGTCTTTTTATAGGGTTTGTGCAAATCGGGAACCGGGAACTACGCTCCCGATTAAATAAGGAACCAGGAACCGGGAATTAGTTCCCGGTTTCCGATTTGATTTGACTATGTAAAGAGTTGCCTGTGTTAGATAGAAATATTTTATTCAGTTTTCAGTTGATAAGGAATGACTTCCTTACTGAAAGTTCACCCGCGCTCTAAATCTTTTAAAACCCGCGCAGCCCCGCATTGAGCGGGCGGAACAAAGCAACTAGACCGCAAGTTTCCGCGGGTTATAGGTCATGATCATCCGTGCCGCAGTGGGCCGGCGACAGGGCAGTGGACACATACTGCAACCGACCACATCGCAGCGGGAGTAACGATGAGTCTCTATAGGTGATGACCATCCGTGCCGCAGTGGCCCAGGGTAAGGGACACAAACTGCATTACACCACATCGCGGCTATGCGGCGGAAGTAACGGAGATTGTCTATAGGTGATGACTTTTCGTGCCGCAGTGACCCGGAGAAAGGGCAGTGGACACATACTGCATACACCACATCACGGCGAAGGGTTACCTTAGTTAAATGCAGCAGTGGCCCGGAGAAAGGGCAGTGGATACAAACTGCATTAGACCACACCGCGGGTAAGCGGCGTGAGTAACGGAGATTCTCTATAGGTGATGACCATCCGTGCCGCAGTGGCCCGGAGAAAGGGCTATGGACAAATACTGCATTACACCACATCGCGGCTGAGCTGCGGGAGTAACGGAGACTCTATATAGGTGATGATCATCCTTCCTGCTGTGGCCCGGCGACAAGACAGTGGACACAAACTACAATAGACCACGCTGTGTCTAAGCGGCGGGAGTAGCGGAGACTCTCTTAAGGGGTAATGATCATCCGTGCCGCAGTGGCCCGGAGAATGGGCAGTGGACACATACTGCATTAGACCACAGCGGGTCTAAGGATCATCCTTTGTTAACTGCAGCTCTTTGAATAGCTGCTATTGTCTTTTTATAGGTTTTGTGCAAATCGGGAACCGGGTACTAGTTCCCGGTTCCCGGTTCCCGATTTAATAAGGAACCGGGAACCGGGAACTAGTTCCCGGTTCCCGATTTTATTTGACTATGTAAAGAGTTGCCTGCGTTGAATAGAAATGTTTTATTAAATTATCAGTTGATAAGGAATGACCACCATACACACAGTTCACCCGCGCCGCAAATCTTTTGAAACCCGCGCATCCCCGCATTGACCGGGCGGAAGAAAGCAACTAAACCGCAAGTTTGCGCGGGTTATTGGTCATGATCATCCGTGCCACAGTGGGCCGGCGACAGGACAGTGGACACATTCTGCAACAGACCACACCGCAGCGGGAGTAACGGAGACTCACTATAGGTGATGACCATCCGTGCCGCAGTGGCCCGGAGAAAGGGCAGTGAACACAAACTGAATTAGACCACACCGCGGCTAAGCGGCGGGAGTAACGGAGATTCTCTAAAGGTGATGACCATCCGTGCCGCAGTGGCCCGGAGAAAGGGCAGTGGACAAATACTGCATTACACCACGTCGCGGCTGAGCGGCTGGAGTAACGGAGACTCTCTATAGGTGATGATCATCCGTTCCGCTGTGGCCCGGCGACAAGACAGTGGACACATACCACAATAGACCACGCTGCGGCTAAGCGGCGGGAGTAGCGGAGACTCTCTTAAGGTAATGATCATCCGTGCCGCAGTGGCCGGGAGAAAGGACAGTCTACACATGCTGCATTAGACCACATCGCGGCTAAGGGTTATACTGAGTTAGCTGCAGCCCTTTGAATAGCTACCATTGTTTTTTATAGGTTTTGTGCAAATCGGGAACCGGGAACTAGTTCCCGGTTCCCGGTTCCCGATTTAATAAGGAACCGGGAACCGGGAACTAGTTCCCGGTTCCCGATTTGGTTTGACTATATAAAGAGTTGCCTGCGTTAGATAGAAATGTTTCATTAAGTTATCAGTCGATAAGGAATGACATCCTTACTCACAGTTCACCCTCGCTGTAAATCTTTTAAAACCCGCGCAGCCCGCATTGAGCGGGCGGAACAAAGCAACTAGACCGCAAGTTTACACGGGTTATAGGCCATGATCATCCGTCCCGCAGTGGCCCGGCGACAGGGCAATGGACATGTGCTCATTAAGACCAATCTGCGGATAGGCTGCGGGAGTAGCGGAGAATCGCTATAGGTGATGATCATCCGTCCCGCTATGGCCCGGTGACATGACAGTGGACACATACTACAATAGACCACGCTGCAGCTAAGCAGCGGGAGTAGTGGAGACTCTCTTAAGGTGGTGATCATCCGTGCCACAGTGGCCCGGAGAAAGGGAATGGACACATACTGCATTAGACCACACCGCGGCTAAGGGATACTGAGTTAGCTGCAGCCCTTCGAATAGCTGCCATTGTCTTTTTATAGGGTTTGTGCAAATCGGGAACCGGGAACTAGTTCCCGGTTTCCGATTTGATTTGACTATGTAAAGAGTTGCCTGTGTTAGATAGAAATATTTTATTCAGTTATCAGTTGATAAGGAATGACTTCCTAACTGAAAGTTCACCCGCGCTCTAAATCTTTTAAAACCCGCGCAGCCCCGCATTGAGCGGGCGGAACAAAGCAACTAGACCGCAAGTTTCCGCGGGTTATAGGTCATGATCATCCGTGCCGCAGTGGGCCGGCGACAGGGCAGTGGACACATACTGCAACCGACCACATCGCAGCGGGAGTAACGATGAGTCTCTATAGGTGATGACCATCCGTGCCGCAGTGGCCCAGGGTAAGGGACACAAACTGCATTACACCACATCGCGGCTATGCGGCGGGAGTAACGGAGATTGTCTATAGGTGATGACTTTCCGTGCCGCAGTGACCCGGAGAAAGGGCAGTGGACACATACTGCATACACCACATCACGGCGAAGGGTTACCTTAGTTAAATGCAGCAGTGGCCCGGAGAAAGGGCAGTGGATACAAACTGCATTAGACCACACCGCGGGTAAGCGGCGTGAGTAACGGAGATTCTCTATAGGTGATGACCATCCGTGCCGCAGTGGCCCGGAGAAAGGGCTATGGACAAATACTGCATTACACCACTTCGCGGCTGAGCTGCGGGAGTAACGGAGACTCTATATAGGTGATGATCATCCTTCCTGCTGTGGCCCGGCGACAAGACAGTGGACACATACTACAATAGACCACGCTGTGTCTAAGCGGCTGGAGTAGCGGAGACTCTCTTAAGGTAATGATCATCCGTGCCGCAGTGGCCCGGAAAATGGGCAGTGGACACATACTGCATTAGACCACAGCGGGTCTAAGGATCATCCTTTGTTAACTGCAGCCCTTTGAATAGCTGCTATTGTCTTTTTATAGGTTTTGTGCAAATCGGGAACCGGGAACTAGTTCCCGGTTCCCGGTTCCCGATTTAATAAGGAACCGGGAACCGGGGTTCCCGATTTTTTTTGACTATGTAAAGAGTTGCCTGCGTTAGATAGAAATGTTTTATTAAGTTATCAGTTGATAAGGAATGACATCCTTACACACAGTTCACCCGCGCCGCAAATCTTTTGAAACCCGCGCATCCCCGCATTGACCGGGCGGAAGAAAGCAACTAAACCGCAAGTTTGCGCGGGTTATTGGTCATGATCATCCGTGCCACAGTGGGCGGGCGACAGGACAGTGGACACATTCTGCAACAGACCACACCGCAGCGGGAGTAACGGAGACTCACTATAGGTGATGACCATCCGTGCCGCAGTGGCCCGGAGAAAGGGCAGTGAACACAAACTGAATTAGACCACACCGCGGCTAAGCGGCGGGAGTAACGGAGATTCTCTAAAGGTGATGACCATCCGTGCCGCAGTGGCCCGGAGAAAGGGCAGTGGACAAATACTGCATTACACCACATCGCGGCTGAGCGGCGGGAGTAACGGAGACTCTCTATAGGTGATGATCATCCGTTCCGCTGTGGCCCGGCGACAAGACAGTGGACACATACCACAATAGACCACGCTGCAGCTAAGCGGCGGGAGTAGCGGAGACTCTCTTAAGGTAATGATCATCCGTGCCGCAGTGGCCGGGAGAAAGGACAGTCTACACATGCTGCATTAGACCACATCGCGGCTAAGGGTTATACTGAGTTAGCTGCAGCCCTTTGAATAGCTACCATTGTTTTTTTATAGGTTTTGTGCAAATCGGAAACCGGGAACTAGTTCCCGGTTCCCGATTTAATAAGGAACCGGGAACCGGGAACTAGTTCCCGGTTCCCGATTTGGTTTGACTATATAAAGAGTTGCCTGCGTTAGATAGAAATGTTTCATTAAGTTATCAGTCGATAAGGAATGACATCCTTACTCACAGTTCACCCTCGCTGTAAATCTTTTAAAACCCGCGCAGCCCGCATTGAGCGGGCGGAACAAAGCAACTAGACCGCAAGTTTGCACGGGTTATAGGCCATGATCATCCGTCCCGCAGTGGCCCGGCGACAGGGCAATGGACATGTGCTCATTAAGACTAATCTGCGGATAGGCTGCGGGAGTAGCGGAGAATCGCTATAGGTGATGATCATCCGTCCCGCTATGGCCCGGTGACATGACAGTGGACACATACTACAATAGAACACGCTGCAGCTAAGCAGCGGGAGTAGCGGAGACTCTCTTAAGGTGGTGATCATCCGTGCCACAGTGGCCCGCAGAAAGGGTATTGGACACATACTGCATTAGACCACACCGCGGCTAAGGGATACTGAGTTAGCTGCAGCCCTTCGAATAGCTGCCATTGTCTTTTTATAGGGTTTGTGCAAATCGGGAACCGGGAACTAGTTCCCGGTTTCCGATTTGATTTGACTATGTAAAGAGTTGCCTGTGTTAGATAGAAATATTTTATTCAGTTATCAGTTGATAAGGAATGACTTCCTACCTGAAAGTTCACCCGCGCTCTAAATCTTTTAAAACCCGCGCAGCCCCGCATTGAGCGGGCGGAACAAAGCAACTAGACCGCCAGTTTGCGCGGGTTATAGGTCATGATCATCCGTGCCGCAGTGGGCCGGCGACAGGGCAGTGGACACATACTGCAACCGACCACATCGCAGCGGGAGTAACGATGAGTCTCTATAGGTGATGACCATCCGTGCCGCAGTGGCCCAGGGTAAGGGACACAAACTGCATTACACCACATCGCGGCTATGCGGCGGGAGTAACGGAGATTGTCTATAGGTGATGACTTTCCGTGCCGCAGTGACCCGGAGAAAGGGCAGTGGACACATACTGCATACACCACATCACGGCGAAGGGTTACCTTAGTTAAATGCAGCAGTGGCCCGGAGAAAGGGCAGTGGATACAAACTGCATTAGACCACACCGCGGGTAAGCGGCGTGAGTAACGGAGATTCTCTATAGGTGATGACCATCCGTGCCGCAGTGGCCCGGAGAAAGGGCTATGGACAAATACTGCATTACACCACATCGCGGCTGAGCTGCGGGAGTAACGGAGACTCTATATAGGTGATGATCATCCTTCCTGCTGTGGCCCGGCGACATCACAGTGGACACATACTACAATAGACCACGCTGTGTCTAAGCGGAGGGAGTAGCGGAGACTCTCTTAAGGTAATGATCATCCGTGCCGCAAAGGCCCGGAGAATGGGCAGTGGACACATACTGCATTAGACCACAGCGCGTCTAAGGATCATCCTTAGTTAACTGCAGCCCATTGAATAGCTGCTATTGTCTTTTTTGTAGGTTTTGTGCAAATCGGGAACCGGGAACTAGTTCCCGGTTCCCGATTTGATTTGACTATGTAAAGAGTTGCCTGCTTTAGATAGAAATGTTTTATTAAGTTATCAGTTGATAAGAAATGACATCCTTACACACAGTTCACCCGCGCCGCAAATCTTTTGAAACCCGCGCATCCCCGCATTGACCGGGCGGAAGAAAGCAACTAGACCGCAAGTTTGCGCGGGTTATTGGTCATGATCATCCGTGCCACAGTGGGTCGGCGACAGGACAGTGGACACATTCTGCAACAGACCACACCGCAGCGGGAGTAACGGAGACTCACTATAGGTGATGACCATCCGTGCCGCAGTGGCCCGGAGAAAGGGCAGTGAACACAAACTGAATTAGACCACACCGCGGCTAAGCGGCGGGAGTAACGGGGATTCTCTAAAGGTGATGACCATCCGTGCCGCAGTGGCCCGGAGAAAGGGCAGTAGACAAATACTGCATTACGCCACATCGCGGCAGAGCGGCGGGAGTAACGGAGACTCTCTATAGGTGATGATCATCCGTTCCGCTGTGGCCCGGCGACAAGACAGTGGACACATACCACAATAGACCACGCTGCGGCTAAGCGGCGGGAGTAGCGGAGACTCTCTTAAGGTAATGATCATCCGTGCCGCAGTGGCCGGGAGAAAGGACAGTCTGCACATGCTGCATAAGACCACATCGCGGCTAAGGGTTATACTGAGTTAGCTGCAGCCCTTTGAATAGCTACCATTGTTTTTTATAGGTTTTGTGCAAATCGGGAACCGGGAACTAGTTCCCGGTTCCCGGTTCCCGATTTAATAAGGAACCGGGAACCGGGAACTAGTTCCCGGTTCCCGATTTGGTTTGACTATATAAAGAGTTGCCTGCGTTAGATAGAAATGTTTCATTAAGTTATCAGTCGATAAGGAATGACATCCTTACTCACAGTTCACCCTCGCTGTAAATCTTTTTAAACCCGCGCAGCCCGCATTGAGCGGGCGGAACAAAGCAACTAGACCGCAAGTTTGCACGGGTTATAGGCCATGATCATCCGTCCCGCAGTGGCCCGGCGACAGGGCAATGGACATGTGCTCAGTAAGACCAATCTGCGGATAGGCTGCGGGAGTAGCGGAGAATCGCTATAGGTGATGATCATCCGTCCCGCTATGGCCCGGTGACATGACAGTGGACACATACTACAATAGACCACGCTGCAGCTAAGCAGCGGGAGTAGCGGAGACTCTCTTAAGGTGGTGATCATCCGTGCCACAGTGGCCCGGAGAAATGGTATTGGACACATACTGCATTAGACCACACCGCGGCTAAGGGATACTGAGTTAGCTGCAGCCCTTCGAATAGCTGCCATTGTCTTTTTATAGGGTTTGTGAAAATAAGTTCCCGGTTTCCGATTTGATTTGACTATGTAAAGAGTTGCCTGTGTTAGATAGAAATATTTTATTCAGTTATCAGTTGATAAGGAATGACTTCCTTACTGAAAGTTCACCCGCGCTCTAAATCTTTTAAAACCCGCGCAGCCCCGCATTGAGCGGGCGGAACAAAGCATTTACACCGCAAGTTTGCGCGGGTTATAGGTCATGATCGTCCGTGCCGCAGTGGGCCGGCGACAGGGCAGTGGACACATACTGCAACCGACCACATCGCAGCGGGAGTAACGATGAGTCTCTATAGGTGATGACCATCCGTGCCGCAGTGGCCCAGGGTAAGGGACACAAACTGCATTACACCACATCGCGGCTATGCGGCGGGAGTAACGGAGATTGTCTATAGGTGATGACTTTCCGTGCCGCAGTGACCCGGAGAAAGGGCAGTGGACACATACTGCATACACCACATCACGGCGAAGGGTTACCTTAGTTAAATGCAGCAGTGGCCCGGAGAAAGGGCAGTGGATACAAACTGCATTAGACCACACCGCGGGTAAGCGGCGTGAGTAACGGAGATTCTCTATAGGTGATGACCATCCGTGCCGCAGTGGCCCGGAGAAAGGGCTATGGACAAATACTGCATTACACCACATCGCGGCTGAGCTGCGGGAGTAACGGAGACTCTATATAGGTGATGATCATCCTTCCTGCTGTGGCCCGGCGACAAGACAGTGGACACATACTACAATAGACCACTCTGTGTCTAAGCGGCGGGAGTAGCGGAGACTCTCTTAAGGTAATGATCATCCGTGCCGCAGTGGCCCGGAGAATGGGCAGTGGACACATACTGCATTAGACCACAGCGCGTCTAAGGATCATCCTTAGTTAACTGCAGCCCTTTGAATAGCTGCTATTGTCTTTTTATAGGTTTTGTGCAAATCGGGAACCGGGAACTAGTTCCCGGTTCCCGGTTCCCGATTTAATAAGGAACCGGGAACCGGGAACTAGTTCCCGGTTCCCGATTTGATTTGACTATGTAAAGAGTTGCCTGCGTTAGATAGAAATGTTTTATTAAGTTATCAGTTGATAAGGAATGACATCCTTACACACAGTTCACCCGCGCCGCAAATCTTTTGAAACCCGCGCATCCCCGCATTGACCGGGCGGAAGAAAGCAACTAGACCGCAAGTTTGCGCGGGTTATTGGTCATGATCATCCGTGCCACAGTGGGCCGGCGACAGGACAGTGGACACATTCTGCAACAGACCACACCGCAGCGGGAGTAACGGAGACTCACTATAGGTGATGACCATCCGTGCCGCAGTGACCCGGAGAAAGGGCAGTGAACACAAACTGAATTAGACCACACCGCGGCTAAGCGGCGGGAGTAACGGAGATTCTCTAAAGGTGATGACCATCCGTGCCGCAGTGGCCCGGAGAAAGGGCAGTGGACAAATACTGCATTACACCACATCGCGGCGAAGCGGCGGGAGTAACGGAGACTCTCTATAGGTGATGATCATCCGTCCCGCTGTGGCCCGGCGATAAGACAGTGAACACATATCACAATAGACCACGCTGCGGCTAAGCGGCGGGAGTAGCGGAGACTCTCTTAAGGGGTAATGATCATCCGTGCCGCAGTGGCCCGGAGAATGGGCAGTGGACACATACTGCATTAGACCACAGCGCGTCTTAGGATCATACTTAGTTAACTGCAGCCCTTTGAATAGCTGCTATTGTCTTTTTATAGGTTTTGTGCAAATCGGGAACCGGGAACTAGTTCCCGGTTCCCGATTTAATAAGGAGCCGGGAACCGGGAACTAGTTCCCGGTGCCCGATTTGATTCGACTTTATAAAGAGTTGCCTGCGTTAGATAGAAATGTTTCATTAAGTTTTCAGTCGATAAGGAATGACATCCTTACTCACAGTTCACCTGCGCTGTAAATCTTTTAAAACCCGCGCAGCCCGCATTGAGCGGGCGGAACAAAGCAACTAGACCGCAAGTTTGCGCGGGTTATAGGTCATGATCATCCCTCCCGCAGTGGTCCGGCGACAGGGCAATGGACATGTGCTCATTAAGACCAATCTGCGGATAGGCTGCGGGAGTAGCGGAGAATCGCTATAGGTGATGATCATCCGTCCCGCTGTGGCCCGGTGACATGACAGTGGACACATACTACAATAGACCACGCTGCAGCTAAGCAGCGGGAGTAGCGGAGACTCTCTTAAGGTGGTGATCATCCGTGCCACAGTTGCCCGGAGAAAGGGTATGGGACACATACTGCATTAGACCACACCGCGGCTAAGGGATACTGAGTTAGCTGCAGCCCTTCGAATAGCTGTCTTTTTATAGGGTTTGTGCAAATCGGGAACCGGGAACTACGCTCCCGATTTAATAAGGAACCAGGAACAGGGAATTAGTTCCCGGTTTCCGATTTGATTTGACTATGTAAAGAGTTGCCTGTGTTAGATAGAAATATTTTATTCAGTTATCAGTTGATAAGGATTGACTTCCTTACTGAAAGTTCACCCGCGCTCTAAATCTTTTAAAACCCGCGCAGCCCCGCATTGAGCGGGCGGAACAAAGCAACTAGACCGCAAGTTTGCGCGGGTTATAGGTCATGATCATCCGTGCCGCAGTGGGCCGGCGACAGGGCAGTGGACACATACTGCAACCGACCACATCGCAGCGGGAGTAACGATGAGTCTCTATAGGTGATGACCATCCGTGCCGCAGTGGCCCAGGGTAAGGGACACAAACTGCATTACACCACATCGCGGCTATGCGGCGGGAGTAACGGAGATTGTCTATAGGTGATGACTTTCCGTGCCACAGTGACCCGGAGAAAGGGCAGTGGACACATCCTGCATACACCACATCACGGCGAAGGGTTACCTTAGTTAAATGCAACAGTGGCCCGGAGAAAGGGCAGTGGATACAAACTGCATTAGACCACACCGCGGGTTAGCGGCGTGAGTAACGGAGATTCTCTATAGGTGATGACCATCCGTGCCGCAGTGGCCCGGAGAAAGGGCTATGGACAAATACTGCATTACACCACATCGCGACTGAGCTGCGGGAGTAACGGAGACTCTATATAGGTGATGATCATCCTTCCTGCTGTGGCCCGGCGACAAGACAGTGGACACATACTACAATAGACCACGCTGTGTCTAAGCGGCGGGAGTAGCGGAGACTCTCTTAAGGTAATGATCATCCGTGCCGCAGTGGACCGGAGAATGGGCAGTGGACACATACTGCATTAGACCACAGCGCGTCTAAGGATCATCCTTAGTTAACTGCAGCCCTTTGAATAGCTGCTATTGTCTATTTATAGGTTTTGTGTAAATCGGGAACCGGGAACTAGTTCCCGGTTCCCGGTTCCCGATTTAATAAGGAACCGGGATTTGATTTGACTATGTAAAGAAGTGCCTGCGTTAGATAGAAATGTTTTATTAAGTTATCAGTTGATAAGGAATGACATCCTTACACACAGTTCACCCACGCCGCAAATCTTTTGAAACCCGCGCATCCCCGCATTGACCGGGCGGAAGAAAGCAACTAGACCGCAAGTTTGCGCGGGTTATTGGTCATGATCATCCGTGCCACAGTGGGCCGGCGACAGGACAGTGGACACATTCTGCAACAGACCACACCGCAGCGGGAGTAACGGAGACTCACTATAGGTGATGACAATCCGTGCCGCAGTGGCCCGGAGAAAGGGCAGTGAACACAACCTGAATTAGACCACACCGCGGCTAAGCGGCGGGAGTAACGGAGATTCTCTATAGGTGATGGCCATCCGTGCCGCAGTGGCCCGGACAAAGGGCAGTGGACACATACTGCATTACACCACATCGCGGCTAAGCGTCGGGAGTAACGGAGACTCTCTATAGGTGATGACCATTCGTCCCGCGGTAGCCCGGCGACAGGACAGTTGACACAAATTGCACTAGACCACACCGAGGCTAAACGGGGGGAGTAACGGAGACTCTCTAGAGTTGATGACCTTCCGTCCCGCAGTGGCCTGGCGATAGGGCAATGGACATGTACTCCTTTAGACCAATCTGCGGATAGGCTGCGGGAGTAGCGGAGAATCGCTATAGGTGATGATCATCCGTCCCGCTGTGGCCCGGCGACAAGACAGTGGACACATACTACAATAAACTACGCTGCGGCTAAGCGGCGGGAGTAGCAGAGACTCTCTTAAGGTGATGATCTCCCGTCCCGCAGTGGTCAGTAGAAAGGGCAGTGGACACATACTGCATTAGACCACACCGCGGCTAAGGGATACTAAGTTAGCTGCAGCCCTTTGAATAGCTGCAATTGTCTTTTTATATGTTTTGTGCAAATCGGGAACCGGGAACTAGTTCCCGGTTCCCGAATTAATAAGGAACAGGGAACCGGTTCCCGATTTGATTTGACTATGTAAATAGCTGCCTGCGTTAGATAGAAATGTTTTACTCAGTCATCAGTTGATAAGGAATGACATCCTTATTCACAGTTCACCCGCGCTGTAAATCTTTTAAAACCCGCGTAGCCCCGCATTGAGCGGGCGGAACAAAGCAACTTGACCGCAAGTTTGCGCGGGTTATATATAGATGATCATCTGTGCCGCAGCGGGCCGGCGACAAGGCAGTGGACGCTTACTGCAAAAGACCACACCGCAGCGGGAGTAACGGAGACTCTCTATGGGCGATGCCCATCCGTGCCGCAGTGTCCCGGTGACAGGACAGTGGACACACAGTGCATTAGACCACACCGCGGCAAAACTGCGGGAGAAACAGAGACTCTCTACAAGTGAGAACCATCCGTGCCGCAGTGGCCTGGAGTAAAGGCAGTGGACACATGCTGCATTAGACTACAAGCGCGGCTGAGCGGCGGGAGTATCTAAGGTTCTCTTTAGGTGATGACCATCCGTCCCGCGGTAGCGCGGCGACAGGACAGTGGACACATACTGCACTAACCCACACCGCGGCTAAACGGCGGAAGTAAAGGAGACTCTCTAGAGTTGATGACCATCCGTCCCGCAGTGGCCCGGCGACAGGGCAGTTGCCAAATTCTCCTTTAGAACAAACTGTGGATAGGCTGCGGGAGTAGCTGAGAATCGCTATAGGTGATGATCATCCGTCCCGCTGTGGCCCGGCGACAAGACAGTGGATATACACTGCAATAGACCACGCTGCGTCTAAGCGGCGGGAGTAACGAAGACTCCCTTAAGGTGATGATCATCCGTGCCGCAGTGGCCCGGAGAATGGGGAGTGGACACATACTGCATTAGACCACATCGCGTCTAAGGGTTATCCTTAGTTAATTGCAGCCCTTTGAATAACTGCTATTGTCTTTTAAACGTTTTGTGCAAATCGGGAACCGGGAACCGGTTCCCGATTTTAATAAGGAACCGGGAACCGGGAACTAGTTCCCGGTTCCCGATTTGATTTGACTATGTAAAGAGCTGCCTGCGTTAGATAAAAATGTTTTATTCAATTATCTGTTGAAAATGAATGACATCCTTACTCACAGGCCACCCGCGCCGCAAATCTTTTAAAACCCGTGCAGCCCCGCATTGAGCGGGCGGGACAAAGCAACTAGACCGCAAGTTTGCGCGGGTTTTCGGTCATGATCATCCGTGCCGCAGTGGGACGGCGACAGGGCAGTGGACACATACTGCAACAGACGACACCGAAGCGTGAGTAACGGAGACTCTCTATAGGTGATGACCATCCGTGCTGCAGTGGCCCGGAGAAAGGGCAGTTGACACAAACTGCATTAGACCACACCGCGGCTAAGCGGCGAGAGTAACGGAGACTGTTTATAAGTGAGGAGCATCCGTGCCGCAGTGGCCCGGAGAAAAGGCAGTGGACACACACTGCATAAGACTACACCGCGGTCTTGAGGTGATGCCCGTCCGTGCCGCAGTGGCCCGGAGAAAGGGCAGTGGACACATACTGCAACAGACCACACCGCAACGGGAGTAAACGGAGACTCTCTATAGGTGATGACCATCCGTGCCGCAGTGGCCAGGAGAAAGGGCATTGAACACAAACTGCATTAGATCACACCGCGGCTAAGCGGCGAGAGTAACGGAGATTCTCTATAGGTGATGACCATCCGTACCGCTGTGGCCCGGATAAAGGGCAGTGGACACATACTGCGTTACACCACATCGCGGCTAAGCTGCGGGAGTAACGGAGACTCTCTATAGATGATGACCATCCGTCCGGCGGTAGCCCGGCGAAAGGACCGCGGACACAAACTGCATTAGACCACCCCGCGGCTAAGCGGCGGGAGTAACGGAGATTCTCTATAGGTGATGGTCATCCGCTGCAGTAGCCCGGAGAAAGGGCAATGGACCCATACTGCTTTACATCACACCGCGGCTAAGCGGCGGGAGTAACGGAGACTCTATAGGTGATGACCATCCGTCCTGAGGTAGCTCGGCGACAGGATAGTGGACACATACTGCATTAGACCACACCGCGGGTAAACGGTGAAGGTAACGGAGACTCTCTAGAGTGGATGATCATCCGCCCCGCAGTGGCCCGGCGACAGGACAATGGACATGTACTCCTTTAGACCAATCTGCGGATAGGCTGCGAGAGTAGCGGAGAATCGCTATCGGTGATGATCATCCGTCCCGCTGTGGCCCGGCGACAAGGCAGTGGACGCATACTTCAATAGACCACGCTGCGGCTAAGCGACGGGAGTAGCGGAGACTCTCTTAAGGTTATGAGCCTGGAAAAGGAGGTTGTGGACCCAGCTTTTAGCCATGTATGAGACAATAGTCACATTTGATTGGATATAATTATGAAACTGATGAGAAATACTTAGCTGTTATTTTTTTTCTTGCAGGGTATTATATGTGCATTAAACACATAAAGAAAACAAAGTGAACTGTCTCCTGAATTTTCTGTTGTGATAATAATTGTACATGTGGTATCTCTGAATTTCCAAGACTGAATTTTCACTTTGAGGCAGGGTTACCGCCCTTAGACAGTTAGAATGCTTGAAATTGCCACATGACACCCTTGTTTTTTTGTATAATTTTGTAGTTGGCAGTTTGTTTACCATGTTTTGGGGTAAGAAAATCAATTTGAAATGCAGATTTATCAGGTACAGGGTCAGATATTAACATGTAAGCTTGTGGAAATGTAATTAGAAGACCATAAACTAAACCGAAAGTAGAAAATCATCACCTCTATCCTGTTTTTGGTCATTACATAATATTTTCACAAATTTGAAGGTTCTATGTAATTCAGTGTCATAAACTGGATCTTCCTGACATGTATTTTGCTACAAAACTGTAAAAATTGTAACTTTAGTGCTAATTTAGGTCTAACTGGGCCATTTGATCAACTTTGTGCTTCTGATCCATGTAAATGGAGGGGGGGGGGGGAGGGGGAAGGAGTTGCTTTGCTCTAAAGCCATGTTAATCAGTGTTGTCATTGGTCTGTTTGGAAAGGAGTCTTGCAGTAGGTGTATGAACATAACATAAGTAAAAGAATCTACTCCATCTGGAATATATATGGCATCAGGCTTGGTCCAAAGCAAAATTTCAAAAATTATTTCTCCGAACAGCCCGCTGCAATATCGCGACAAGTTTTCTCATCTGTTATAAGTTCTAATTGGTTAGATTCATGTTACTGGATCTGAACAGATATTTTCAGCTGTTTCTTATGGCATTAAGGCATTTATGACCATTTTCATCAATGTTTTGTCTTCAAAATATCCTCAAAATGCCTTTTTTTTTTACTTAAAGTAGGGGGTATAGGTGTAGGAACAACCATAACTTCTACATAGGTGTGCTATTATGGCATAATTTAGTGCATTTTAGGACTGAAGTATTCCAAAGACACATGAGAAGAACCACTGATGCAAGCCGGTTTCTGGGTTCCAGTCCAGAAAGAGGTAAACTTTGCGCTTTTTCACAAAATATGGTTTGTTCGGCTTTCATCGTAAAATCTGAAGGCGATAACTTTTTTGCAAACTTGAAAGATTCTTTGTCACTGAACATTTAGTATGCATGACTACATTATTATATATGATCTAAATTTCTATTTGGCAATTCTTTTGATGGATTATAAGGAAAATAAGGTTTGGTTTAAGGTTATGAGCCTGGAAAAGGAGGTTGTGGACCCAGCTTTTAGCCATGTATGAGACAATAGTCACATTTGATTGGATATAATTATGAAACTGATGAGAAATACTTAGCTGTTATTTTTTTCTTGCAGGGTATTATATGTGCATTAAACACATAAAGAAAACAAAGTGAACTGTCTCCTGAATTTTCTGTTGTGATAATAATTGTACATGTGGTATCTCTGAATTTCCAAGACTGAATTTTCACTTTGAGGCAGGGTTACCTCCCTTAGACAGTTAGAATGCTTGAAATTGCCACATGACACCCTTGTTTTTTTGTATAATTTTGTAGTTGGCAGTTTGTTTACCATGTTTTGGGGTAAGAAAATCAATTTGAAATGCAGATTTATCAGGTACAGGGTCAGATATTAACATGTAAGCTTATGGAAATGTAATTAGAACACCATAACCTAAAGGTGATAATCATCCGTGCCGCAGTGGCCTGGAGAATGGGCAGTGGACACATACTGCATTAGACAACACCGCGGCTAAGGGTTATACTGAGTTAGCTGCAGCCCTTTGAATAGCTGCTATTGTCTATTTATAGGTTTTGTGCAAATCGGGAACCGGGAACTAGTTCCCGGTTCCCGATTCCCGATTTAATAAGGAACCGGGAACCCCGATTTGTTTTGACTATGTAAAGAGTTGCCTGCGTTAGATAGAAATGTTTTATCCAGTCTTCAGTTGATAAGGAATGACATCCTAACTCACAGTTCAACCGCGCCGCAAAACCTTTAAAACCCGCACAGCCCCGCATTGATCGGGCGGAACAAAGCAACTAGACCCGAAGTTTGCGCGGGTTATAGGTCATGATCATCCGTGCCGCAGTGGGCCGGCGACATGGCAGTAGCCACAAACTGCGTTATACAACATCGCGGCAAAGCGGCGGGAGTAACGGAGATTCTCTATAGGTGAAGACCATCCGTGCCGCTGTGGCCCGGAGAAAGGGCAGTCGACACATACTCCATTACACCACATCGCGGCTTAGCGGCGGGAGTAACGGAGACTCTCTATAGGTGATGACCATCTGTGCCGGAGTGGCCCGGAAAAAGGGCAGTGGACACAAACTGCATTAGAACACACCGCGGCTAAGCGGCGGGAGTAACGGAGACTCTCTATAGGTGATGACCATCCGTCCCGCGGTAGCCCGGCGACAAGACAGTAGACACATATTGCATTAGTCCACACCGCGGCTAAACGTCGGGAGTAACGGAGACTCTCTTGCGCTGATGACCATCCGTCCCGCTGTGGCCCGGCGACAGGGAAATGGACATGTTCTGCTTTAGACCAATCTGCGGATAGGCTGCGGGAGTAGCGGAAAATCGCTATAGGTGATGCTCATCCGTCCCGCTGTGGCCCGGCGACAAGACAATGTACACATACTACAATAGACCACGCTCCGGCTAAGTGTCGGGAGTAGCGGAGACTCTCTTAATGTGATGATCATCCGTGCCGCAGTGGCCCTGAGAAAGGGCAGTGGGTACATACTGCATTAGACCACACCACGACTAGGGTTATTCTGAGTTAGTTGCAGCCCTTTGAATAGCTGCAATTGCCTTTTTGTAGGTTTTGTGCAAATCGGGAACCGGGAACTAGGTTCCCGGTTCCCGATTTAATAAGGAACCGGGAACTATTTCCCGGTACCCGATTTGATTTGACTATGTAAAGAGTTGCCTGCGTTAGATGGAAATGTTTTATTCAGTTATCAGTTGATAAGGATTGACATCCCTATTCACAGTTCACCCGCGCCGCAAATCTTGTGAAACCCGCGCAGCCCCGCATTGTGTGGGCGGAACAAAGTTACAAGGCCGCAAGTTTGCGCGGGTTATAGGTCATGATCATCCGTGCCGCAGTGGGCCGGCGACAGGGCAGTGGACACATACTGCAACAGACCACACCGCAGTGGGATTAACGGAGACACTCTATAGGTGATGACCATCCATGCCCCAGTGGCCCGGAGAAAGGACAGTGGACACAAACTGCATAAGACCACACCGCGGCTAAGTGTCGGAAGTAACGGAGATTCTCTATAGGTGATGACCATCCATGCCGCAGTGGCCCGGAGAAAGGGCAGTGGACACATCCTGCATTACACCACATCGCGGCTAAGCGGCGGGAGTAATGGAACTCTCAATAGGTGCTGACCATCCGTCCCGCGGTTGCCCGGCGACAGGACAGTGGACACATACTGCATTACACCACATCGCGGCTAAGAGGCGGGAGAAACGGAGACTCTCAATAGGTGATGACCATCCGTCCCGCGGTTGCCCGGCGACAGGACAGTGGTCACTTACTGCATTAGACTACACCGCGGCTAAACGGCGTGAGTAACGGATACCCTCTTAAGATGATGATCATCCGTTCCGCAGTGGCCCGGAGAAAGGGCAGTGGACACATACTGCATTAGACCACACAGCGGCTAACCAGCGGGAGTATCGGAGACTCTTTTTAGGTGATGACCATCCGTCCCGCAGTTGCCCGGCGACAGGACAGTGGACACATACTGCATTACACCACATCGCGGCTAAGCGGCGGGAGTAACGGAGACTCTCAATAGGTGATGACCATCCGTCCCGCTGTTGCCCGGCGACAGGACAGTGGACACATACTGCATTAGACTACACCGCGGCTAAACGGCGTGAGTAACGGATACCCTCTTAAGACGATGATCATCCGTTCCGCAGTGGCCCGGAGAAAGGGCAGTGGACACATACTGCATTAGACAACACCGCGGCTAACCAGCGGGAGTATCGGAGACTCTTTTTAGGTGATGACCATCCGTCCCGGTGACAGGGCAATGGACATGTACTCCTTTAGACCAAACTGCGGATAGACTGCGGGAGTAGCCGAGAATTGCTATAGGTGATGATCAACCGTCCCGCTGTAGCCCGGCGACAAGACAGTTGACACATACTGCAATAGACCACGCTGCGGCTAAGTGGCTGGAGTAGCGGAGACTCTCTTAAGGTGATGACCATTCGTCCCGCGGTAGCCCGGAGAAAGGGTAGTGGACACATACTGCATTACACCATATCGCGGCTAAGCGGCGGGAGTTACGGAGACTCTCGGATGATCATCCGTCCCGCGGCAGCCTGGCGAAAGGACAGTGGGTACTTAATGCATTAGACCATCGCGGCTCAGCGGCGGGAGTAACGGAGACTCTCGGATGATCATCCGTCCCGCTGCAGCCCGGCTACAGGACAGTGGGCACTTACTGCATTAGACCAGGCCGCGGCTAAAGGGCGAGAGTAACGGAGACTCTCTATGTTTGATGACCATCCGTCCCGCAGTTGCCCAGACAGGCAATGGAAATGTACTCCTTTACCCCAAACTGTGGATAGACTGCGGGAGTAGCGGAGAATCGCTACAGGTGATGATCATCCGTCACGCTGTGGCCCGGCGACAAGACAGTGGAAACATACTGTATTAGACCACGCTGCGGATAAAGTGGCGGTGAAGCGGTGACTCTCTTAAGATGATGACCATCCGTCTCGCGGTAGCCCGGAGAACGGGCCGTGGACACATACTGCATTACACCACATCGCGGCTAAGCGGCGAGATAACGAGGACTCTCTATAGGGATAATCATCCGTCCCGCGGTAGCCCGGCGACAGGACGGTGGACACTTGCTGCATTAGACCACACCGCGGCTAAACGGCGGGAGTAACATAGACTCTCTAGAGTTGATGACCATCCGTCCAGACAGGGCAATGGCTATGTACTCCTTTAGACCAAACTGCGGATAGGCTGCGGGGGTAGCGGAGAATTGCTAAAGGTGATGATCATTCGTCCCCCTATGACCCGGCGACAAGACAGTGGACACATACTGCAATAGACCACACAGCGGATAACCGGCGGATTAGTGGAGACTCTCTTAAGGTGATGATCATCCGTGCCGCAGTGGCCTTGAGAAAGGGCAATGGACATATACTGCATTAGAACACATCGCGGCTAAGCGGCGGGAGTAACGGAGATTCCCTTTAGGTGATGAACATCCGTCCCGCAGTGGCCCGACGACAGGGCAATGGACATGTACTCCTTTAGACCAAACTGTGGATAGGCTGCGGGAGTAGCGGAGAATCGCTATAGGTGATGATCATCCGTCCCGCTGTGGCCCTGCGACAAGACAGTGGACACATACTGCATTAGACCACACTGCGGCTAAGTGGCGGGTGTAGCGGTGACTCTCTTAAGATGATGACCATCCGTCCCGCGGTAGCCCGGAGAAAGGGTAGTGGACACATACTGCATTACATCGTATCGCGGCTAAGCGGCGAGAGTAACGGAGACTATCTATAGGTATGACCATCCGTCCCGCAGAAGCCCGGCGACAGGACAGTGGACACTGCATTAGACTACACCGCGGCTAAAGGGCGGGAGTAACGGGGACTCTATGGAGTGGATGACCCTCCGTCCCGCAGTTGCCCAGACAGGGCAATGGACATGTACTCCTTTAGACCAAACTGCGGATAGGCTGCGGGAGTAGCGGAGAATCGCTATAGGTGATGATCGTCCGTCCCGCTGTAGTCCGGCGACAAGACAGTGGACATATACTGCAATAGACCACACAGCGGCTAAGCGGTTGGAGTAGCGGAGACTCTCTTAAGGCGATTATCATCCGTGCCGCAGTGGCCCGGAGAAAGGCAGTGGACATATACTTCATTAGACCAAACCGCGGATAGGCTGCGGGAGTAGCGGAGAATCGCTATAGGTGATGATCATCCATCACGCTGTAGCCCGGCGACAAGACAGTGGTCACATACTGCAATAGACCACACTGCGGCTAATCGGCGGGAGTAGCGGAGACTCTCTTAAGGCGATGATCACCCGTGCCGCAGTGGCCCGGAGAAAGGGCAGTGGACACATACTGCATTAGACCACACCACGGCTAAGCGGCGGGAGTAACGGAGACTCTCTGTAGGTGATAACCATCCGTCGCGTAGTGGCCCGGCCACAGGGCAATGTACATGGTCTCCTTTAGACCAAACTGCGGATAGGCGGCGGGAGTAGCGGAGAATCGCTATAGGTGATGACCATCCGTCCCGCTGTAGCCCTGCGACAAAATAGTGGACACATACTGCAATAGACCTCACTGGCGCGGGTGAACTGTGAGTAAAGATGGCATTCCTTCGGTAGAAATGTTTTATTTAGTTATCAGTTGATGAGGAATTTCATCTTTACTAATAGTTTAGTCTCGCCGCAAATCTTTTAAAACCCGCGCAGCGCCGCATTGAGCGGGCGGACCAAAGCAACTAGACCGGAATTTTGCGCGGGTTTAAAAATTGATTTAAATATGTAAAGCTTTGTCCGGGCAAGGCATAGAACCGAGGCTAAGACCTGCCACTGCGTCCGAGTCCCAAACCTTCAGTTAGCAAAACCAAATCCAAGCGGGGACTCGGATCCAGTATCCAAAGTCTTCCCCCATCTTGTCTCTCCGCCCCAGTGACCAGAGACGAAGATAAGGACGAGCGCGGTCCCTGAAAACGTACACAAACGCTTCCTGGAGCTCAGCCCTGCCCCGCGGTCAGCCAGATTCGGACGGGAAGCAGAGCGCGGCAGCTGTGCCAGTATCCCAGGCTATTCACATAGCGGGACACGGTCTCCGGAGAAGGCATAGAATGGAGGCTGAGAGCCGCCACTGTGCCCGTGTCACACCCCTTCACTAAGCATAACCAAAGACAAGCGCGGACCTGGATCCGGTACACTATCTCTTGTCATCTTGGCTCTATGCCCCGGAGACCAGAGACGAAGAGAAAGTCGAGTTCGATCTCTGGAAACGTACACAGACGCTTCCTGGAGCTCGATCCTGACATGCAGTCAGCAAGATACGGACGGAAAGCAGAGCGCCTTAGCTGTGCCCGTATACAAAGCTATTCCCGTAGCGGAGAACGGTCTCTGGGCTTGGTATAGAACGGAGACAGAAACGCCGCCCGTGTCTCAAGCCTTTCCGCAGCGGAGCACGGTTTGCGATCTATGCATAGAACGGATGTTGAGCGCCGCCGTTGTGCCCGTGTTCCAAGCCTGCATTTAGCAAAACCAAAGACAAGTGTGGACCCGGACACGGTAGACAAAGTCTTCTATCATCTTGTTCTCTCTGACCCGGAGACAAGAGACGAAGAGAAAGCCAAACGCGGTCCCTGAAAACGTACACAGACGCTTCCTGCTGCTCATTCCTGCTCTGTGGCCAGCCAGATACGGACGAAAATCAGAGCGCGGTAGCTGTGCCCGTATTCAAAGCTATTCCCGTAGCGGAGAACGGTCTCCGGGCTATACATAGAATGGAGGCAGAACGCCGTCACTTTGCCCGTTTCCCAAGCCGTCTAGTAGCGGAGCACGGTCTCCGAGCTAAACTTTGTGGCCGTGTCTAAAAGCTGTGGCCGTGTCTAAAAGCCTTCAATTAGTAAAACAAATGCAAAGCACAGACCCGAATCCGATAGACATAGTCTTCTATCATCTTGTCTCTCCGCCAGGGAGACTAGACACGACGAGAAAGCTGAGCGCGGTCCCTGAAAACGTACACAGACGCTTGCTTGAGTTCAGCTCTGTCCCTCGGCCAGCCGATAGGGACGGAAAGCAGAGCTCGGCAGCTCTGCCAGTTTCCCAGGCTATTCCCGTAGCGTAGCATGGTCTCCGGGCTAGGCATAAAACAGAGGCTCAGCGTCGCTATTGTGCCCATGCCCGAAGCCTTTCGGCAGCGTAGCACGGTCTCGAAGCTATGCATTAAACGGAGGCTGAGCGCCGCCGCTGTGCCCGTGTCCCAAGCCTTCACTTAGCAAAACCAAAGACAAGTGTGGACCCGGACACGGTAGACAAAGTCTTTTATCATCTTGTCTCTCTGATCCTGAGACCAGAGACGAAGAGAAAGCCGAGCGCGGTCCCTGAGAACGTACAGAGAAGCTTTCTGGAGCTCATTTTTGCCCCGCGGCCAGCCAGATACGGACGGGAAGCAAAGCAAGGTAACTGTGCCCGTACTCAAAGCTATACCCGTAGCGGAGCACGGTCTCCGGGCTATGCATAGAACGGAGGCAGGACTCCGCCACTGTGTCCGTGGATCAATATGTTCTATAAAAGGGTTATCCTTTGGAAGCAAGGAATACACAACATAACCAGAACATATGAAGTGTACAGGTTTTCAGGGCATGACTAGCTAGTTTCGGCCAATTAGGCCTCATCAGTGACTCTCAATTATTTTCGAAATTCTACAATGGAATCAATGATCCAAAAGGATAAGAGAAAATATAAACTAGACTATGATGTAGGACAGGGATACTTTTTACGGCCGCCACACATTCCCAGACACCAGCTGTAGTGATGCTGTAGTGACGTTAAATATGTTATATTAAAGGGTTATCCTTTGGAAGCAAGGAATACACCACAGAACTGGATAATATGAAGCGTACATGTTTTCTGGGCCAGATTATCTACTTTCGGCCAATTAGGCCTCATCAAGCCTTCCCGTATAATACACGAGAGTTCAGTTCACAATGCACTGTTCCAGCATCAAGCTTGGAGTGTCTAACCTTGCAAAAAGGGGCTTTAGGTGTATACCCACGAAGAACGGCAAACAGTGTAGAGTGTGAGGAGACAACACTTTATGAACCGTCTCGTCTAAAGTTAGTGTGCAAAAAAAAAAACATTTATCCGGTCTACAGGGTTGAACAAAGAACATGCATTTCGTCATATGCTTCAATGGATAAAAAATACAAGCAAATGAACATGTAGATATAGGCAAATTTCGCGGAGAAACACCGTGAACGTCTTCACCTGTACTAATTATCTTTCTCCGAAAAATGCCATTTTCGCGGAGAAATTTCGCGGCGTTTCGCAGTAAAATTAACCGCTTTGAAACGCGAAATTTCTTTCTTCTCGGAGAAATTTCTCGCTTGTTTTCCGCGAAAAAAACTCCTATTACCGCGGAGAAAAATAAATTATGGGTTTTTACCGGTAGCTGGTCGTTACTTGCAGCAGAATTAAACATAAAAATAATAACATTGTTTAAGCTCGTATGAGTCGAAGGCTCCAGATTTGAGTCTCCGTCGTCATCGTCCGCCGTCGTCATCCGTCGTCCCCATTTTTAAACTACAATATCTCTGTAGCCTGCTGTCAGATCACAACCCAATTTTACCTTAAGGTTTTGGTTGAGGATTGCTTGCATATCCATTTTTCGATAATTGCAAATGGAAAATGTTTGTGAACAGCGTAGCTCCTTTGTTATGATTTTATTGATCTTCATGAAGATTGCATATAACTAAGACGTGCCTAAAATCGTTGATTAATTCGAAAATGGGTCCGGTCGGGCCATGAATTGCAGAGTAATGTTCACCTGAATGTCAAAAATGCCCATTATCGACCTTTTGAACAGCCTAGATTCTTCACAATTTTTTGGAGCTTCGTGAAAAATGCAGATGAAATAGACATGCACGTTTGAAAATGGATCAGATTGCTCTTGCACTGGCATAGTAACGTCCTCTTGATCTTTTGATCATTAGGTCTCTCACCGCTGTGGTTGGAGCCTCGCTTAGGTCACATGTGAGACGCCAAGTTCTGCAGCGGAAGGTCAGAAGGTTTTCTCCGGGTAATCCGGTTTTCGCCCACCTCTGATTATAGATCGACTCGATATGAGTGAAATTATCTTGAAAGGGCCTCAAAACCAAAACCAAACAACGTCCCCTTGATTGTCCAAAAAGGCCTACATCGACCTGGTAAACAGCGTAGCTCCTTTAATCTGTCATTGATCTTCATGAAACTTGAGAATAACTAAGAATTGTGCTAAATCGTTAACGAGTCTAAAAATGGGTCGGATGGGTCCAACTATGTCAGGGTTATGTTTTCTTTGATTGTCAAAAATTTTTTCTTGTGAAAAGCATATGTTTTATTAAATTTTGTATTCGATCTTCCTGAATCTTGCAGATAAGTTAGAAATGCAATATAAAATCGGAGACATTTGAAAATTGATCAGATCGAACTTACGGTGGAAGAGTTACGTCCCCTCCCTTGATTGTCACAAAAAGCCATATTTGATCTTGTGAACAGTGTATATGCAAACATTTTTAATGGAACTTCATAAAACTTGTAGATAACTTAGACATGCAAACTTCTCGGATATTAAGTTAAAAAATAGCCAGCGGAAGAGATGGCAAATCACCCGACCAAAAGCCAATTTAGCCTTCAGAAGATTGTTCACCAATAGATAGTGCACCAGAATTAAACCAGCAATATATCACAAAAGTATTGCAGTTATGGCCATCACAAGATTATACTGTCAGGGGAGAAAACTAAAAAACCAGGGCACTCAGAATTGTGGTTCTTGCGCATGACATGCCTGCTTAAGCTCATGTATTTCTGTATGAAGTACCATCAATATGTCTCAAAGGGTATTGAAGACATGGTGATCACAAGCTGGTCATACTGTTATTTTGGAAGGGTAGATAACTCAAATACCACAACACCAACAGTTGTGATTCTTGCACATGATACCCCTTCTGTACCTTTATACTACTGCGCCAAGTTCCTTCAATATATATTAAAGGGTGTTGGAGTTATGGCCATCACAATGTTATATTGTCAGGGGAGATAACTAAAAACCAGTGCACCCAGAGATGTAATTCTTGAGCATGACACACCTGCTTAACCTCATGTACATCTACATCATGTACCATCAATATGTCTCAAAGGGTATCGGAGGTATGGTGATCGCAAGGTGGTCATACTGTTATATTGGAAGGGGAGATAACTCAAATAACATAGCACCCATAGTTGCGGTTCTTAGGCATGAAGTGCCGTCTCAACCTTGTATACAATTGTGCCAAGTACCCTCAATATATCTCAAAGGGTATTGGAGTTATGGCCATCACAAGGTTATATTGTCAGGGGAGATAATTCAACAACCAGGGCACCCAGAGTAGTGGTCTTGCACGTGACATTCCTGTTCAATTTCATGTACAACTGTACGAAGTACCATCAATATATCTCAAATAGTATTGGAGATGTGGCCATCACAAGGTAGTGATTCTATTTTATGGGAAGGGGAGATAACTCAAAAACCATGGCACCTAGAGTTGTGGTTCGTGTGCATGACACATCGTCTTGGTCTTGTGAACAACTGTGCCAGGTATCATCACTATATCTTAAAGGGCATTGGAGTTATGGCCATCACAAGGCTGTCACTCTATTTTATTCGAAGGGGAGATAACTAAAAAACCACGGCAACCAGAGTTGTGGTTCTTGTGCATGACACGCCGTCTCAGCCTTGTGAACAACTGTGCCAGGTACCATCAATATATCTCTAAGGGTATTGGAGTTATGGCCATCACAAAGTAGTCATTCTATTTTATTAAAAGGGGAGATAACTCAAAAAGTATGGCATCCAGAGTTCTGGTTCTTGCGCATGACACGCCGTCTCAGCCTTGTGAACAATTGTGCCAAGAACCATCAATGAATCTCAAATGGTATAGGAGTTATGGTCATCACAAGGTTGCGTCTACGGACGGACGGACGGACAGACAGACGGACGGACGCCAGGCTGATCGCTATATCCCCCGAACCTATTCGGTCGGGGGATAAAAATGTATTAGATCGAACTTACGATGGCAGAGTTACGCCCCATTGATTGTCAAATATAGTCCTATTCAAACTCATGAACACCGTAGCTCCTACAGTCTTTATTAAATCTCCATAAAACTTGCAGATAATTTATATACATTAGATCTAGGACAAGTTCGAAACTGGATCGGGTCAGGTTTATGGTGACAGCGTTACATCAATTGATTGTCAAAAACGGCCATATTTGGATCCAGTTTTGACTAGCTCCTTTATTTGGATCTGGTTTGTTTAACAATTCTCAGAGAGAAAGAAAGGATACAATATTTTCAACAAGATTACAATTTGGCCAGAACTGACAATTTACATCGGAGTAATGTCTATTTTATTGCCAAAAGAAGCCATATTTGACCAGCCTAGCGCCTTTATGCTTCCTTTGGTTGGTTCGAAACTTAGAGATGATAAGTTCAGGCACAGCATCTCAGACAAGTTGGAAGAAAACAGACCAGTTCCCCAAAAATATGATCGATATGACACTTTTCTTGTTGTAAACATCTGCTTATGGTTTTATAACAAACACAGACGCTTTATGCATTCATATGTCTCTAACCTGCTGGCAGATCTCAACCAAATTTTATCATTAGCCTGCCTTGTGCAGGGGATTGATTTCTTATGCATTTCACGCAAATTGCTTCAGAGCTTTAACTGCTATGGAAACTGATAGGTTCCACAGGCTGAGCATGAAAAAAAAAAAACGCTTGTTTACAGGGTAGCTCCTTCATTTTTTTTAAGATTATTATGATATATGCGTATAATATGGGACGTTTATATATCACCACGTAAACAATTTACAAAAATGAACATCCCCCTGAATCACACTTGGCAGAGGAAAAACTGGGGTTTACGGGATTTACAATATTTTTCTAATTTCATCAGAAAAGTATCCATTTTTAGATGGGAGCTGTGGGTTGATTGTATCGATTCCTGATCATTGTCTTCATTTCTATTTTGACATTTCATGTGAATGGTCTTCTGGGCAAATCAGTCACATTAAATGTCAAACCTGATTTTTCGGAAAAATATTGAGAAAAAATGTCATCTGCTGCCAGTGATTGGCGCTTGAAAGGTTTAATAAGTGTCCAATAGCTTAATACTTGTTTTCAGTACATGAACCAGGCGATCTTAACTATGAAATACATTTTCCACATATATAATACTCACTAGGGTGATTAAACATTGATGTAGGAGGTACCAGATGTTTTCTCGGTTTTACTTTATGAAGTATAGGAAATGAGGGTTACGTTTTACACGGGGAAGTTCCCGTAATGTTCAATATTCCAGCAAAGACCGCACAGATGCACACTTTACTCTAACAGGTGGGCAAGATAAGAGGCATCTTGTTTTCGGAAGGTAGGAAGGTGACACCAAAATTCATATCACATATAAGGAGTGTGACCCATTCTGTGAGGTAGAGTGGTCCTTTGGTACCGGTCCCTGCTAGAGGGTATCGCGGGATAACCTTCGTTATCCGGCCAGATAAAAAACATATGATGAAATTAAGCGAAAAGTGAAGTCCGACACCCTATCCCATGTGGGCATGGCAAGCAGCCTAGCCCTGGATTTGACCCGGTGTAGCTTGTGAGTACCTTTGATTGCTTTATCCTGCGTGGGGTAGTGTCAGGGGACAACCTTCGTTATGCGGCTAGAGGGGCATGACTTTTCCATAAAGCAGTGGTATGGGTATAGCCATGCCTGGCTCAGTGAAATGACCCTGCTTGTGTAGTAGAGGTGTCCTTTGGGTACCGAACCCTGCTACTTGGTATCGCAGTGGTACATGTCTGATCCGGTAAGATGGATATACGAAAACATGGGTGAAACTATGTTAAAATAGGCTCGACGACCCCTATGACCAAGCCAAGAGGTATAGCCCTGAGATGACCTCTGAGTACCTTTGATTCTTTCAAACTCGGCGGCGCGAGTATCCTGGGATAACCTCTGATATGCGGCCAGACGGGAATAACTTAAACATAAGTTAGTGATATAGGTGTAAGAACAGCGAAACTTGGAGGAACAGCCAGGCCTTGCCCTGCGGAATCACTCGATCTGTGTCTTCGGGCGGTCCTTTGGGTACCGGGCTCAGCTAGTGTTTATCGCGGGATCCAGCCAGATGTGGACAGAAAACCATTGATTGAAACTATGTGAAAAGCAAACACCGAACCCCACTACCCACTTTGGCTTAGCCCAGTAACGTAGCCCTGGGGTCTGACGAAGTGTGAATTTTGATTACTTTTGGTCCCTGTATCTTCAGCGGGCTGAGCGCGGTATAATTTTTTCCAAAACGGCAGTGGTATGGGAGTTCGAGAAACGGAACCTGTATGTAGAGCCAGGCCTTGTCCGGACTTGAGAACCGGTTTGCTTGACAGAGGGTTCCTTTTGGTAGCGGACCCTTCTACTGGGTATCGCGGGGATAACCTCTGTCCGCGGAATAATCTCTGTTATCCAGACAGTTGGGAATACCATGGGGTGAAACTTTACGAAAAGTAAAGCCCGATCACTCAGAAACTGGTGCGAGTAAATAAAAAATCAAAAATGAAATCCTTTAAGAGCAATGAAAACATTCATAAGAAAGAAGATGGGTCATACTACGTAGTTTCGGCTAATAAAGCCTCATCAGTGACCCTGTAATAATCCGGCAAAGAAAGCCAGAGGAAAAATACTGCAATTTTGCGAATTTCGAATAGGCAGTCGATTCACAGACTGATATAAATCAAAATGGGGTCCAAATAATTAAAAACCTGTCTAGAATATGAGTCTAAACCAATAATTTATTTCTGATTACTCAGAATATTCACGCTGATCTCAAAGGACCAAAAGTAACATATAAACTGCACTATGCACCCGGTCTTTGTGGTAGAGAGGTTCTCTGGGTACCGGACCTTGGCAGTGAGTGACGCGGGATAACCTCTCTTATCTGACCGGAATGGGATACAAAACAGAAGTAGAGGCAATGATCAGGAATCGATACAATTAACCCACAGCTCCCATTAGAGATACAAAAGGGAACGAAACACAAACATGAAGCAACAGAACCCAACGGAAACATCAACAGCGGAAAGCCAAAAGGACAGTTACTTTCAAAAAATGCCAAAAGGCTATCCAAAATAAAATGATATAAGCGACACAAACACCCAAAGACAAACCATAGCAAAAATTAACCGCGTTTTACAAGCCCATGGGGTAAAGCAATGCGAAAATTAAAGTACGGACACGCTGTGACCGAGCCCAGTAGCCTAGCTTTGATATGTAACCCATTGTCAGTTGTGAGTACAATTAATTCCTTTAGCCTCCGCGGGCTGAGCATCCCGGGATAACCTACAGTATGCGGCTAGACGGGGATATTTCCGTTAGGCAGTGGTATGTCCGATCGACGAGCGGAACCTGGAGGTAGAGCAAGGTCTAGCTCTGGGATATGACCGGGTCTTTGCGCTCGAGGGTTCCACTTGGTACCGGACACTGCTTGTTAGCATCCGGCCAGATGTGGCTACAAGACCATGAGGTTAAACTGTGTGAAAAGTAAAGTCCGAATCCTAGCCTAAGATGTGACCAAGTGTGTGTTTAGAGTACCTATAATCCTTTATTTTTAGCGGATTGAGCATCCTGGGAAAAAACTACGTTATGCGGCCAGACGGAGATAACTTTTCCATAAGGCAGTGGAATGAGAGTTCGAGCAGAGGAACCTGGAGGTAGACCATGGCCTAGCCCTGAAGTATGAGGATGATGAATATATCGTGTTTAAACGACGCGTCAACACTCTCTGTGGGTCATAATCGTCAAATAAGGTGTGACCCGGTCTGTTTGATGGAGAAGTTCTTTAGATACCGGACCCTGCTGTTGGATATCTCGGGATAACTTCTGTTATCCGGACAGATGGACATACAAGTAAACTTGATGCAACTGCTACGCTTTAGTCTGGTTTGACCAGAGTAACGTCATGACTTGCCAGACTGAGTTCGATCACACTTTGGTTAACCATTGGTTAACCAAGGTTAATCATGGTTCGTGATCGAACTGCCTCATCATCTTCAGGCCATGGGAACAATAACTGGAAAGTTAAATCAAAATCAAATGAGAAATAGAAGTGAGTGCAATGATCCGGAATCGATACAATCACCAACAACTCCCATCAGAGACACCAAAGGGAAAGAAATACAAACATGGAATACTTGGATACTAATGGAAACATCAGAAGCGAAAGCCAAAAGAACAATTACTTTCACACAAAATGGCCAATTGGCAATCCAAAAACAAACAAAATAAATATACGCTATAAATACACTCAATGATAAACCATAACCAAAATTAACCACGACAGAAAAAACACCATGGGAGGTCTAGTTAAATGTATTTCACTATGGAGCTTAAATCGATTTTATGCGGCCGCATTCCTCGACCTTACTTTCGTCGCGATTTAGACAAATAATTTATTCAGTTCGCATGAAGGCTTCCTAACTCATTAGTGCAACTTCTAGGAGAACACAAAAATGAAACACCCAAACTGTACAGTCCGTCAGTCTCTGGCGAAAACCTACATGAGTCAGCATCATGGAAGATGCGATGTCACCTCCGTGGAAGGACGAGGGACATGTCCTGCATTAACCAACGCCGCGCGAGTGACAGTGACTGGATTTCCTGCCATTTCCGGGGTTCCAAGTGGAAAGAACGAGCGGCATGTACTGCCTCAAACCGCACTTGGCCGTAAGGGTTAGGTAAAAATTTTCTAGCCCCGTAGCAAGATGCCGGTTTGATAAAGCGAGTCTTTGCCAAAATTAATTGAGTAGCGGGCTAAAAATCAGCTCTGTATCTCTTCAAGCGGGACAACTGGAGACGAAAAACCTCCGGTGTACATTTTCACAAGCACAGCAAGTGCCACTGTGAAAATTGAAACCGATTTTTTGAGACGGTTAAGGGACGTATGGCCAACACTGATCCATGGGCAACCGAGCGCTCTGCACAGTCCGGCGGGCGTGAGGGTAGCCCAAAATATGCTACAACAGCAACTGCAGACGAAAGAGTGTAATAGCGCGGTGGCTCGCTTACGAGCGTTAACTGCGGCTGCGTAACCCACAACGGAGCCTCGCTAAAGCTGGTGACTAAGCTTGTGGCGTGCCCACGGTGAATATCAGTCAAAGTGTAGAATAAAAATTTCATAAAAACAATGCATAAGTTCTAGTTTGGCTCGGAGAGACTTCTCCGACTACGTACATATCACTCCGGGGACACGCTGCGCACTTTTAATGAGTCCGAGAGCATAGGTGTACTGCATCAAACCATACCGTCGGGGAAACGCGACGGGAGTAGAAAGAGACGGACGGAACGTGCCAACTAAGAAGTCTGTCAGTCCCCGGGACCAGGTTGCGCACTTTTCAATGAGCCAGAGAGAACAGGTGTACTGCAACAACCTATACCGGGGTAATGCGGCGGACATAAGGTGGTATCTATGAAGTCCGTCAGTCCCCGTCGACTTCGAGCATATTCCTCCGGGACCACATTGCGCACTTTTCAGAGAGCAGAGGTGTACTGCAACAAACCATAACGGAGTAATGCGGTGGGGTTGAAGGCCAACTATGTAGTCCTACAGTCACTGGCGAATTCGAGCTTACTACTCCGGGAACACGCTGCGCGCTTTTACTTTTACTTAGCAAGACAGCACAGGTGTATTGAATCAAGCCACACCCGGGTAACGCGGGGTAGTGAAGGACACGGACGTTAGGTGCCAACTATACAGTGCATCAGTCCCCGGAGAAAACCTACATGAGCCTGCTCAGTTAAGATGCGCTGTGAACTCATACCCGAATCAACCCACACCAATACAGAGGTTATGTGTTCGAGTTAGAACATAGAATCGTCTCCATGAGCAGAAATAAGAAAAATAATATAATATAATCGTACTTTAAACATAGGTTGTGGGTGCTCGTTAGAACCGTCTCATTGAGGTGATTCTATGTTCTAACGCGTACCCAATAACTCTGTATTGGAACAGAAATAAGAAAAATAAAATTAACCCCCCCCCATCTTTACTGCCCCCCCCCCCCCCAATAAACTCCAGTTTTTCTTCGATCATACCACTCGGGACCACGCTGGACGCTTTTTCTGAGCCCGAGAGAACAGGTGTACTGCATCAAACCATACCGGGGAAACACGGCGAGTGTGAAGGAGACGGACATTAAGTGGCTGCTATACAGCCCGTCAGTCTCCGGAAACAAAGCTACAAGAGTCGATGCAGTGTGACAGTGAAAGGACGAAGGGCATACCCTGCATAGTCCCACAACGTTGGAGTGACTTGCTATCCCACTCATTCGGGGATTACACGGGGAAATGACGACCAACCTGTACTGCATCAAGCCGCACTGGACCGTAAGGGCTGGCCCCGAGGCGAGATGTCGGTTTGGTATTCAGTTACTTTGTCAAAATCCGTTTACTAGCGAGCATAAAATCAGCGCTGTATCTCTTCAAGCGGGACCGCTAGAGGGATAAAACCTCAGGAGTACATTTTTACAAGCACAGCTCGTCGCACTCCGTAAAAAGTTAAACCGATTATGGGAAACGGTTTAGAAACGTTCGGCCAACACTGAGATATAGACCCCCCAGCGCCCGTCACAGTCCAACAGGCGTGAGGGTCAGACAAAGTATGCTAACGAAAGATTGTAATAGCGCGGTAGCCGCCGGGCGATCGTTCGTCCAGTCTCCGGCAACCGACGACGAAGCCTCGCTAAAGCTGGAGACCAACCATGTTGCGGACCCATACCGTGAGGACGTCGAGGCATATACTACAATACAGCAACAGAAGTAGCAGCACTGCGGTATTTTAACGGTCACGGAGTAGTAGTCAAATTTGGTAAAAATAATGCATAAATTTTTGTACGCCCACAAATCACTCCTGGGACACGCTGCGCACTTTAAGAGAGTCCGAGAGCATGGATGTACTGCATCAATCCATACCGGTGTAACGCGACGGGAGTGAAAGAGGCGCACATTCAGTGTCAACTATGCAGTCCGCATCTCACTCCGGGACCACGATGCGCACATTTTAATTAGCCCGAGAGCACAGGTGTATACTGTATCAACCCAGACCAGTGTAACGCGGCAGGAGTGAAGGAGACGGATGTAAGTTGCCAACTATGCAGCCCGACAGCCTCGGCAACATCGGGCATATCACTTCACTCTGGGACCAAGTTGCGCACATTTCAATTAGCCCGAGAGCACATTTGTATACTTCATCAACCCAGGCCGGTGTAACGCGGCTGGAGTGAAGGAGACGGACGTAAGTTGTCATCTATGCAGCCCGTCAGTTTCCGGCGACTTCGAGCATATCACTTCACTCCGGTACCAAGAAGCGCACATTTCAATTAGCCCGAGAGCACAGTCGTATACTGTATCAACCCAGACCGGTGTAAAATAGAAGTGAAGGCAATGATCAGTAATCGATACAATTAACCAAAAGCTCCCAACAGAGACAACAAAGGGGAAGAAACACAAAAATGAAACAACAGATCCCAATGGAAGCGCCAACAGCGGAAAACCGAAAGGACAGTCACATTCCCACAAAATGTCCAACCGGCTATCCAAAGCAAAATAATATTTGAGACAAAAACTCAAAAAGACCAACCATAACAAAAATAAACCGCGACAGAAGAACCGCCTTGGAACGGACAGTGAAACGAATTACACTGAGTGTGTGCGTGTTGGTTGGGTTGGGGGGTTCTTAGATCGATTTACGTTTGGAAGTGAAGGAGACGGACGAGAGGTGCCAACTATGCAGTCCGTCAGCTCCGGCGACTTCGAGCATATCAAACCGGGAGCAAGATGCGAACATTTCAAGACCGAGAGCACAGGTGTATACTGCATCAAACCATATCGGGGTTACGCGACAGGAGTGAAGGAGACGGAAGTAAAGTGCCAACTATGCAGCCCGTCCGTCCTAGTTCCCGGTTCCCGATTTGCACAAAACATATAAAAAGACAATAGCAGCTATTCAAACGGCTGCAGTTAACTAAGGATAGCCCTATTTATCAACTGATATGCCTTTGTAAAATATCTATGCACAGCGGTCAAATCTTTATATCTTTAAATCAAATCGGGAACCAGGAACCAGTTCCCGGTTCCTTACGATGTTCTTATAAATGCGATTCGAATGGCTGCAATGACTATAGGAAACCATTATTTATTAACTGCTAAACTCTTTTAAATATTTCCAAGAAAAACAGACAAAGCTTTACATATTTAAATCATTTTTTTAACCCGCGCAATCTTGCGGTCTAGTTGCTTTGGTCCGCCCGCTCAATGCGGGGCTGCGCGAATTTTAAAAGGTTTGTGGCGGGGTGAACTGTGAGTAAGGCTGGCATTCCTTATCAACTGCTAACTGAATAAAACAGTTCTATCTAACGCAGGCAACTCTTTACATAGTCAATCAAATCGGGAACCGGGAAGTAGCGGTTCCTTATTAAATCAGGAACCGGGAACTGTTCCCGATTCGCACAAAACATATAAAAAGACAATAGCAGCTATACAAACGGCTGCATTTGACTAAGGATAACCCTATTTATCAACTGATATGCCTTCGTAAAATATCAATGTACATCGGACAAATCTTTATACCATTAAATCAAATCGGAAAACAGGAACCAGTTCCCGGTTCCTCATTTGCTCAAATTGACAATGTGCTTATAAATGCGACGCGAAAGGCTGCATTTACTATAAGATACCATTATTTATTAACTGCTAAGACTTTCAAATATTAATAAGTAAATCAGACAAAGCTTTACATATTTAAATCATTTTTTAACCCTCGTAAACTTGCGGTCTAGTTGTTTGATCACTTCCGCTCCATGCGGGGCTGCGCAGGATTAAAAAGATTGGCGGCGGGGTGAAGTGTGAGTAAGGATGGCATTCCTTATTAACAGATAAGGAATTAAAACAGTTCTTTCTAACGCAGGCAACTCTTTACATAGTCAAATCAAATCGGGAACCGGGAACCGAGAACCGGGAACTAGTTCCCGGTTTTCCGATTTGCTCAAAACATATAAAAAGCCAAAAGCAGCTATTCAAACGGCTGCAGTTGACTGAGGATAACCCTATTTAACAAATGATATACTTTGTAAAATATCTATGTACAGCGGACAAATCTTTATACCTTTAACTCAAATCGGGAACGAGGAACCAGTTCCCGGTTCCTAATTTGCTCAAATTGACGATGTTCTTATAAATGCGATTCGAAAGGCTGCATTTACTATAGGATACCATTATTTATTAACTGCTAAGCCTTTTAAATATTTAGAAATAAACAGACAAAGCAGTACATTTTTAAATCAATTTTTTTAACTCGCGGTCTAGTTGCGTTGGTCCGCCCGCTCAACGCGGGGCTGCGCGGGTTTTAAAAAATTTGCGGCGGGGGTGAACTATGATTTCGGATGGCATTCCTTATCAACTGATAACTGAATAAAACATTTCTACCTAAGAAATGCCATCCTTACTCACAGTTCAACGGCGCCAGTGTGGTCTATTGCAGTATGTGTCCACTGTTTTGTCGCCGGGCTACAGCGGGAAGGATGATCATCACCTATAGTGATTCTCCGCTACTCCCGCAGCCTATCCGCAGTTTGGTCTAAAGGAGTACATGTCCATTGCCCTGTCGCCAGGCCACTGCGGGACGGATGGTCATCGCCTAAAGAGAGTCTCCGTTACTACCGCCGTTTGGCCGCGTGTGGTGTAATGCAGTATGTGTCCACTGCCCTTTCTCCGGGCCACTGCGGCACGGATGATCATCACCTTAAGAGAGTCTCCGCTACTCCCGCCGCTTAGACGCAGTGTGGTCTATTGCAGTATGTGTCCACTGTCTTGTCGCCGGGACACAGCCGGGCGGATGATAATGACCTATCTCGATTCTCCGCTACCCACGCAGCCTATCCGTATTTTGGTCCAAAGGAGTACATGTCCATTGCCCTGTCGCCGGGCAACTGCGGGACGGATGGTCATCAACTCTAGAGAGTCTCCGTTACTCCCGCCGTTTAGCCGCGGTGTGGTGTAATGCAGTATGTGTACACTGTCCTGTCGCCGGGCTACCGCGGGACGGATGATCATCACCTGTAGAGAGTCTCCGTTACTCACGCCGCTTAGCCGCGATGTGGTGTAATGCAGTATGTGTCCACTGCATTTTCTCCGGGCTACTGCGACACGGATGGGACTAAAGGGACACTCCGTTATTCCAGCCACTAAGCCGCGGTGTGGTCTAATGCAGTATGTGTCCACTCCCCTTTCTTCGGGCCTCTGCGGCACGGATAATCATCACTTAAAGAGAGTCTCCGTTACTCTGACCACTAAGCCGCGGTGGGGTCTGATGCAGGATGTGTCCACTGCCCTTTCTCCAGGCCACTGCGGCACGGACGATCATCACCTAAAGAGAATCTCTGTTACTCCCGTCGCTTAGCCGCGATGTGTTCTAATGCAGTATGTGTCCACTGCCCTTTCTCCGGGCCACTGCGGCATAGATGATCATCACCTCAAAAGAATCTCCGCTTCTCCCACCGCTTAGCCGCAACGTGGTCCATTGTAGTATGTGTCTACTGTTTTGTCGCCGGCCACAGCGGGACGGATGATCATTACCTATAGCGATTCTCCGCTACTCCCGGAGCCTATCCGCAGATTGGTCTAAAGGATTACATGTCCATTGCCCTGTTGCCGAGCTACTGCGGGGCGGATGGGGATCAACTCTAGAGAGTCTCAGTTACTCCCGCCGTTTAGCCGCGGTGTGGTGTAATGCAGTATGTGTACACTTTCCTGCTGCCGGGCTACGGCGGACGGATGGTCATCACCTATAGCGATTCTCCGCTACTCCCGCAGCCTATCCGCAATTTGGTCTAAAGGAGTACATATCCATTGCCCTGTCGCCGGGCCACTGTGGGACTGATGGTCATCACCTGTAGAGAGTCTCCGTTACTCACGCCGCTTAGCCGCGATGTGGTGTAATGCAGTATGTGTCCACTGCAATTTCTCCGGGCTACTGCGACACGGATGGGACTAAAGGGACACTCCGTTATTCCAGCCACTAAGCCGCGGTGTGGTCTAATGCAGTATGTGTCCACTGCCCTTTCTTCGGGCCTCTGCGGCACGGATAATCATCACTTAAAGAGAGTCTCCGTTACTCTGACCACTAAGCCGCGGTGGGGTCTGATGCAGTATGTGTACACTGTCCTGTCGCCGGGCTACCGCGGGACGGATGATCATCACCTGTAGAGAGTCTCCGTTACTCACGCCGCTTAGCCGCGATGTGGTGTAATGCAGTATGTGTCCACTGAAATTTCTCCGGGCCACTGCGGGAAGGATGGTCATCACCTGTAGAGAGTCTCCGTTACTCACGCCGCTTAGCCGCGATGTGGTGTAATGCAGTATGTGTCCACTGCAATTTCTGCGGGCTACTGCGACACCGATGGGACTAAAGGGACACTCCGTTATTCCAGCCACTAAGCCGCGGTGTGGTCTAATGCAGTATGTGTCCACTGCCCTTTCTTCGGGCCTCTGCGGCACGGATAATCATCACTTAAAGAGAGTCTCCGTTACTCTGACCACTAAGCCGCGGTGGGGTCTGATGCAGTATGTGTACACTGTCCTGTCGCCGGGCTACCGCGGGACGGATGATCATCACCTGTAGAGAGTCTCCGTTACTCACGCCGCTTAGCCGCGATGTGGTGTAATGCAGTATGTGTCCACTGCAATTTCTCCGGGCTACTTCGACACGGATGTGACTAAAGGGACACTCCGTTATTCCAGCCACTAAGCCGCGGTGTGGTCTAATGCAGTATGTGTCCACTGCCCTTTCTTCGGGCCTCTGCGGCACGGATAATCATCACTTAAAGAGAGTCTCCGTTACTCTGACCACTAAGCCGCGGTGGAGTCTGATGATGGATGTGTCCACTGCCCTTTCTCCGGGCCACTGCGGCACGGACGATCATCACCTAAAGAGAATCTCTGTTACTCCCGCCGCTTAGCCGCGGTGTGTTCTAATGCAGTATGTGTCCACTGCCCTTTCTCCGGGCCACTGCGGCATAGATGATCATCACCTTAAAAGAATCTCCGCTTCTCCCACCGCTTAGCCGCAACGTGGTCCATTGTAGTATGTGTCTACTGTTTTGTCGCCGGCCACAGGGGGACGGATGATCATTACCTATAGCGATTCTCCGCTACTCCCGCAGCATATCCGCAGATTGGTCTGAAGGATTACATGTCCATTGCCCTGTTGCCGAGCTACTGCGGGGCGGATGGGGATCAACTCTAGAGAGTCTCAGTTACTCCCGCCGTTTAGCCGCGGTGTGGTGTAATGCAGTATGTGTACACTTTCCTGCTGCCGGGCTACGGCGGACGGATGGTCATCACCTATAGCGATTCTCCGCTACTCCCGCAGCCTATCCGCAATTTGGTCTAAAGGAGTACATATCCATTGCCCTGTCGCCGGGCCACTGCGGGACGGATGGTCATCGCCTAAAGAGAGTCTCCGTTACTCCCGCCGTTAAGCCGCGGTGCGGTGTAATGCAGTATGTGTCCACTGCCCTTTCTCCGGGCCACTGCGGCACGGATGATCATCACCTTAAGACAGTCTCCGCTACTCCCGCCGCTTAGCCGCAGTGTGGTCTATTGCAGTATGTGTCCACTGTCTTGTCGCCGGGCCACAGCGGGACGGATGATCATGAACTAAAGCGATTCTCCGCTTCCCCGCACCCTATCCGCATTTTGGTCTAAAGGAGTACATGTTCATTGTTCTGTCGCCGGCCAACTGCGGGACGGATGGTCATCAACTCTAGAGAATCCAGCCACTAAGCCGCGGTGTTGTCTAAGGCAGTATGTGTCCACTGCTCTTTCTCCGGGCCACTGCGGCACGGATAATCATCACTAAAAGAGAGTCTCCGTTACTCCCGCCACTAAGCCGCGGTGTGGTCTAATGCAAGATGTGTCCACTGCCCTTTGTCCGGGCCCCTGCGGCACATACGCTCTCATCTAAAGAGAATCTCCGTTACTCCCGCCGCTTAGCCGCAGTGTCTTCTATTGCAGTATGTGTCGACGGCCCTTTCTCCGGGCCACTGCGGCATAGATGATCATCACCTTAAGAGATTCTACGCTACTCCCGGAGCTTAGCCGCAACGTGGTCCATTGTAGTATGTGTCTACTGTTTTGTCGCCGGGCCACAGCGGGACGGATGATCATCACCTCAAGCGATTCTCCGCTACACCCGCAGCCTATCCGCAGATTGGTCTAAAGGAGTACATGTCCATTGCCCTGTTGCCGGGCCACTGCGGGGCGGATGGTCATCAACTCTAGAGGGTCTCAGTTACTCCCGCCGTTTAGCCGCGGTGTGGTGTAATGCAGTATGTGTACACTTTCCTGTCGCCGGGCTACGGCGGACGGATGGTCATCACCTACAGCGATTCTCCCCTACTCCCGCAGCCTATCCGCAGTTTTGTCTAAAGGAGTACATGTCCATTGCCCTGTCGCAGGGCCACTGCGAGACGGATGGTCATCGCCTAAAGAGAGTCTCCGTTACTCCCGCCGCTTAGCCGCAGTGTCTTCTTATGCAGTATGTGTCGACTGCCCTTTCTCCGGGCCACTGCGGCATAGATGATCATCACCTTAAGCGAGTCTCCGCTACTCCCGGAGCTTAGCCGCAGCGTGGTCCATTGTAGTATGTGTCCACTGTTTTGTCGCCGGGCCACAGCGGGACGGATGATCATCACCTAAAGCGATTCTCCGCTACTCCCGCAGCCTATCCGCAGATTGGTCTAAAAGAGTACATGTCCATTGCCCTGTTGCCGGGCTACTGCGGGGCGGATGGTCATCAACTCTAGATAGTCTCAGTTACTCCCGCCGTTTAACCGCGGTGTGGTGTAATGCAGTATGTGTACACTTTCCTGTCGCCGGGCTACGGCGGAACGGATGGTCATCACCTATAGCGATTCTCCGCTACTCCCACAGCCTATCAGTAGTTTGGTCTAAAGGAGTACAAGTCAATTGCGCTCTCTCCGGGCCACTGTGGGACGGAGGGTCATCACTTGAAGAGAGTCGCTGTTACTCCTGCGGCTTAGCCGCGGTGTTGTCTAATGCAGTATGTGTCCACTGCCCTTTCTCCGGGTCACTGCAGCACGGATGATCATCACTTTATGAGAGTCTCCGCTACTCACGCCGCTTAGCCGCAGTGTGGTCTATTGCAGTGTGTGTCCACTGTCTTGTCGCCGGGACACAGCGGGACGGATGATCATGACCTTTAGCGATTCTCCGGTCATCACCGATAGCGATTCTCCGCTACTCCCGCAGCCTATCCGCCGTTTGGTTTAAAGGAGTACATGTCCATTGCGCCGTCGCCGGGCTACTGCGGCACGGATGGTCATCACCTATAGGGACTCTCCGTTACTACCGCCACTAAGCCGCGGTGTGGTCTAATGCAATATGTGTCCACTGCCCTTTCTCGGGGCCACTGCGGCACGGATAATGATCACTTAAAGAGAGCCTCCGTTACTCTCGCCACTAAGCAGCGGTGTGGTCTAATGCAGGATGTGTCCACTGCCCTTTCTCCGGGCAGCTGCGGAACAGACGATCATCACCTAAAAAGAATCTCCGTTACTCCCACCGCTTAGCCGCGGTGTGGTCTAATGCAGTATGTGTCCACTGCCCTTTCTCCGGGCACCTGCGGCACGGATGATCATAACTTAAAGAAAGTCTCCGTTATTCCCGCCACTAAGACGCAATGTGGTCTAATTCAGTATGTGTCCACTGCCTTTTCTCCGGGCCACTGCGGCATGGATGATCATCACCTTAAGAGAGTCTCCGCTACTCCCGCCGCTTAACCGCATCGTGGTCTATTGTAGTTTGTGTCCACTGTCTTGTCGCCGGGCCACAGCATCACCTATAGCGATTCTCCGCTACACCCGCAGCCTATCCGCAGTCTGGTCTAAAGGAGTACATGTCCATTGCGCTGTCGCCGGGCCACTGCGGGACAGGGGGTCATAACCTGAAGAGAGTCTCCAATACTCCCGTCACTAAGCTGCGGTAAGGTCTAATGCAGTATGTGTCCACTGCCCTTTCTCCCGGCCACTGCGGCACTCAAGATCATGGCCTAAAGAGAGTCTCCATTTCACCCTACGCTTAGCCGCGGTGTGGTGTAATGCAGTATGTGTACACTTTCCTGTCGCCGGGCTACCGCGGGACGCAGCGTGTTCCAATGTAGTATGTGCCCACTGCCTTGTCGCCGCGCCACATCATCTGCTATAGCGATTCTCCGCTACTCCCTCAGCCTATCTGCAGATTGGTCTTAAGGAGTACATGTACATTGCCCTTTCGCCGGGCCACTGCGGAGCGGATGGTTATCAACTCTAGAGAGTCTCCGTTACTCCCGACGTTAAGCCGCGGTATTGACTAATGCAGTATGTGTCCACTGTCCTGTCGCTGGGCTAGCGGGACGGATGGTCATCACCTAAAGAGCGTCTCCGTTACTTCCGTCGCTTAGCCGCGATGTGGTGTAATGCAGTATGTGTCCACTGCCCTTTCTCCGGGCCACTGCGGCACGGATGGTCATCACCTATAGAGAGTATCCGTTATACCCGCCGCTTAGCCGCGGTGTGGTCTAATGCAGTATGTGCCCACTGTCCTGTCGCTGGGCTACCTTGGGACGGATTGTCATCACCTATAGAGAGTCTCCGTTACTCCCGCCCGGTATAATGCAATATGTGTCCACTGCCCTTTCTCCGGGCCACTGCGGCACTGATGGTCATCACCTGTAGAGAATCTCCGATACGCCCGTTGCTTAGCGTTGGTGTGGTCTGATACAGTTTGTGTCCACTGCCCTTTCTCCGGGCCACTGCGGCACGGATGGTCATCACCTATAGAGAGTCTCCGTTACTCCCGCTCGGTGTGGTCTGTTGCAGTATGTGTCCACTGTCCTGTCGCCGGCCCACTGCGGCACGGATGATCATGACCTATAACTCGCGCAAAAGCGGGGCTGCGCGGGTTTCAAAAGATTTGCAGCGCGGGTGGACTGTGAGTAAGAATGTCATTCCTTATCAACTGAAAACTTAATGAAACATGTCTATGTAACGATATTCCAGCTGCGAGTATCCGCAGATTGGTCTAAAGGAGTACATGTACATTGCCCTGTCGCCGGGCCACTGTGGGGCGGATGGTCATCAACTCTAGAGAGTCTCCGTTATTCTCGCCGTCTAGCCGCGGTGTGGTATAATGCAGTATGTGTCCACTGTCCTGGCGCCGGGCTACCTAGGGACGGATGGTCATCACCTATAGAAAGTCTCCGTTACTCCCAACGCTTAGACGCGATGTGGTGTAATTCAGTATGTGTCAACTGCCTTTTCTCCGGGCCACGACGGCATGGATGTTCTCACCTATAGTGAATCCCTGTTACTCCCGTAGCTTAGCCGCGGTGTGGTCTAATGCAGTATGTGTCCACTGTCTGTCGCCGGGCTACCGCGGGACAGATGGTCAGCACCTATTGAGAGTCTCCGTTACTCCCACTGCTTAGCCGCAATGTGGTGAAATGCAGTATGTGTCCATTGCCCTTTCTCCGGGCCACTGCCGGTCATCACCTATAGAGAATCTCCGTAACTCCCGCCGCATAGCCGCGGTATGGTCTAATGCAGTTTGTGTCAACTGCCCTTTCTCCGGGCCACTGCGGCACGGATGGTCATCACCTATAGAGAGTCTCCGTTACTCCCGCTGCGGTGTGTTCTGTTGCAGTATGTGTCCACTGCCCTGTCGCCGACCCACAGCGGCACGGATGATCATGACCTATAATTCGCGCAAACTTGCGGTCTAGTTACTTTGTTCCGCCAACTCAAAGCGGGGCTTCGCGGGTTTCAAAAGATTTGCGGCGCGGGTGAACTGTGAGTAAGGATGTCATACCTTATCAACTGCTAACTTAATGAAACATTTCTACCTAACGCAGACAATTCTTCACATAGTCAAATCAAATCGGGGGTTCCCGATTTCCCCAATACTTTAAATAGACAATAGTAGCTATTCAAAGGGCTGCGGTTAACTCAGTATAACAATTAGCCGCGGTTTGGTCTAATGCAGTATGTGTCCACTGCCCTTTCTCCGGGCCACAGCGGGACGGATGATCATCGCCTTTACCGATTCTCCGCTACTCCAGCAGCCTATCCTCAGTTTGGTCTAAAGGAAAACATGACCATTGCCCTTTCACCGGGCCATTGCGGAACGGATGGTCATCAACTCTAGAGAGTCTCCGTTACTCACGCCGTTTAGCCGCGGTGTGGTCTAATGCAGTATGTGTCCACTGTCCTGTCGCCGGTCTTCCGCGGGACGGATGGTCATCACCTAAAGAGAGTCTCCGATACTCCCGCCGCGCAGCCGCGGTGTAGTCTAATGCAGTATTAGTCCACTGCCTTTTCTCCAGGCCACTGCGGCATGGATGGTCCTTACTTTTAGAGAGTCTCCGTTACTCCCGCCGCTTAGCCGCAGTCTGGTCTAATGCAGTATGTGTCCACTGTCCTGTCGCCGGGCCACTGCGGCACTGATGGTCATCACCTATAGAGAGTCTCCGTTACTCCCGCTGTGGTGTGGTCTGTTGCAGTATGCGTCCACTGCCCTGCTGCTAGCCCACTGCGGCATGGATGATCATGATCTATAATCCGCGCAAACTAGAGGTATAGTTGCTTTGTTCCGCCCCCTCAATGCGGGGCTGCGCGGGTTTTAAAAGATTTGCGGCGCGGGTGAACTGTGAGTAAGGATGGCATTCCTTATCAGCTGATAACTGAATAAAACATTTCTATCTAACGCAGGCAGCTCTTAACATAGTAAAATCAAATCGGGAACCGTTCCGGTTCCGTTTTAAATCGGAACCGGGAACTAGATCCCGGTTCCCGATTTGCAGAAAATCTACAGAAAGAAAATAGCAGCTGTTCAACGGGCTGCAGCTAACTCAGTATAACCCTTAGACGCGGTGTGGTCTAATGCAGTATGTGTCCACTGCCCTTTCTCCGGGCCACTGCGGCACGGATGATCATCACCTTAAGAGAGTCTCCGCTACTCCCCCCGCTTAGCCGCAGCGTGGTCTATTGTAGCATGTGTCCACTGTCTTGTCGACGGGCCACAGCGGGACGGATGATCATCACCTATAGCGATTCTCCGCTACTCCCGCAGCCTATCCGCATATTGGCCTAAAGGGGTACATGTCCATTTCCATGTCACCGGGCCACTGCGGGACGGATAGTCATCAACTCTAGAGAGTTTCCGTTACTCTCGCCATTTAGCCGCGATGTGGTCTAATGCAGCATGTGTCCACTATTCTGTCGCCGGGCTACCGCGGGACGGATGGTCATCATAGAGAGTCTCCGTTCCTCCCGCCCCTTAGTCATGATGTGGTGTAATGTAGTATGTGTCCCCTGCTCTTTCTCCTCGGGCCCCTGCGGCACGGATGATCATCACTTAAAGATAGTCTCCGTTACTCCCGCTGCTAAGCTGCAGTGTGGTCTAATGCAGTATGTGTAAACTGCCCTTTCTCCGGGCCACTGCGGCACGGACGACCGGAACCGGGAACTGGAATCGGGAACAACATCGTATACGGGAACCGGAAATCGGGAACCGGGAACTGGAATCGGGAACCGGGAACTGGAATCGGGAACCGGGAACTGGAATCGGGAACCGGGAACTGGAATCGGGAACCGGGAACTGGAATCGGGAACCGGGAACTGGAATCGGGAACCGGGAACCGGCAACTGGAATCGGGAACCGGGAACCGGGAACTAACTTTACGCTCATCAAATTTCGACGTTTTTATGAATTAAGCTTGCTTAAAAACATAAAGTAGCTTGTTTGATCAGTATTTTATCTGGTCTTGTTTACAAGATATCTAACTGGTGAAATATTTTGCTAGTTTTATAGCATTTTGCCATTTATATTTTGACCGACGTGTAATTATACGTCATTCCAAAATGGACAAGTTATTGGAACAAGGAACCCGCTTAGGTTATGAGGGGCAGGAACTCCAAAATAAGGTTAAGGAACAGCAGGCATTTGAAAGGGAGGAAAGGGTCCGCGTAAGGGAGTTGGAGTCGGCTAAATTATCTCAGTTAGAAAAAGATAGAGAATTGGAGTTGGCTAAATTAGCTCAGGTAGAGAAGGATAGAGAATTAGAGTTGGCTAAAGTAGCTCAGGTAGAGAAGGATATAGAGAAGGATAGAGAATTGGAGTTGGCTAAAGTAGCTCAGGTAGAGAAGGATAGAGAATTGGAATTGGCTAGAATAGCCCAGGAAGAGAAGGAAAGAGAATTAGAGTTGTCTAAATTGGCCCATGAGAAGGAAATAGCGGAGTTGAACATAAGGTAAGAACGCGAACGTTTGACGGCAAACGTTAAAATCGCGCATGATCAGACTGAGAAAGCAGCGCGCGCTAAGGATCCTAAGTTGCCTTACTTTGACGAGGCAAAGGATAAGATGGATAGTTACATTTCGCGGTTTGAGAAATACGCCACCGCGAATAAGTGGGAAACAGATCGTTGGGCTATAAATTTGAGTGTATTATTAAAAGGCCGTGCCCTGGAAGTTTATGATAGGCTCTCAAATGAAGATGCAAATAATTATGTTAAGCTCAAAGAAGCATTGCTGAAAATCTTTGACATGACTGAAAGAGGTTTCCGTAAAAAGTTTCGTTACGGGAGACCAGTTAAGAGTGAAACTTTTATACAGTTCAGTGGCAGACTGAGAAGTTATTTTGATAAGTGGTTGTCCCTTGGTAATGTAACAAAATCATATGACGCAGTCTGTGATTTTATGGCAAGGGATCAATTTTTGGAATGTTACAATAGGGAACTGTACGTTCATTTGAAGCCTAGGGAATTTGAAAGTGTATCTTTCATGGCTAAGGAGGCCGATCTCTTTGCGGAAGCGAGAGGCGGTGTCCTTAGCTGTGTGTCGAAGGCAGCACAAGGCGGAAAAGGGGGGCCTCAAAATAAGCCCAACGATCCAAACAAAATGATGCCACTTCCGGTAAGAAACCGGACATAAAGTGTGGTATATGCGGTAAGGCGCACTTAACATTTAAGTGCTGGAACCATCCCAGCCGTAAGATGGTTTCCAGCGCAAATATAGAGGAAAATAAAACGGTTGACAATACGGCTGACCATAATATTGGTCGTGGTGCTTATCCAGTGAAAGATGCTCTTGATACTTCTTTGAGTAAGGATAAGGAAGGGGTTTGTTATTTCTTGAAGTCTAGGTTACCCTCAGCTCCCGGTTTGGTGAATGGAAAAAGGTAGTGGTATTACGAGATACTGGGTGTACTGGTGTGGTAATTCGTAGATGTTTGGTATCTGATGATCAGTTGATTGATAAGGAATCTGAAGTCACATTGATTGATCATTGATTGATGAGGCCTAATTGGCCGAAACTAGCTAGTCTGGCCCAGAAAACCTGTACACTCAATATTTTTCAGTTCTGTGGTGTATTCTTTGCTTCCAAAGGATAACCCTTTTATAGAACGTATTTAGCTTCACTACAGCTGTGTGTGGGAATGTGTGGCGGCGGTAAAACGTCTCCCTGCCCTACATCATAGTGTAGATTATATTTTCTTGTCCTTTGGGATCATTGATTCCATTGTGGAATTTTGAAAATATCTGAGGGTCACTGATGAGGCCTAATTGGCCGAAACTAGCTAGTCTGGCCCAGAAAACCTGTAAATTCAATATTTTTCAACTCTGTGGTGTATTCTTTGCTTCCAAAGGATAACCCTTTTATAGAACGTATTCCAATGTTTGTCCTATGGCACTAATTGATATAGATTGTCCCTTTTTCAAAGGTACTACTGAGGCATTATGCATGGATGATACACTTTACGACTTGGTTATTGGTAAAATTGACGGTTCTAAGCTGCCTGATATGTCACATTTCTCGACAGATAATGCAGCTAGTGTGGTTACCAGGTCAAAAGCTAGGAATGAAGAAAAAGTGTATAGAAAACTTAAGGTCCCGGAACAGATTTTGAGTGGTGACAGGGAAGCTTTTAAACTTGCTCAGCAGAGTGATTCTAGTTTGCACTTGATCAGGCGTAGGGTACAATCTGGGACAGTTTCGGTCACTAGAGGCTTGAACAGGGGTGAAGCTAAGTTTGTCAGTAAGAAAGACTTGATGTATAGGCAGTTCACTCTCGGCAATAAGACCTCATTACAACTTATTGTTCTTGTGGTAATAGAGAAAAGGTTCTTAAGCTTGCCCATGAATCTTTATTGGCAGGACACTTGGGTATCAGAAAAAACCTTGGACAAAGTTGTATCGGAGTTTTATTGGCCTGGTATATGTGGCGATGTATCTAGGTTTTGTAAGTCGTGCGACATTTGCCAGAGAACCATACCGAAGGGTCGTGTCCCTAAGGTACCTTTAGGTAGGATGCCCATTATTGATACACCATTCAAGAGGGTGGCTGTTGATATTGTCGGTCCAATTGAACCTCGGTCTGATCGGAAGTCCCGGTACATTTTGACCTTAATTGATTATGCCACGCGATATCCTGAGGCGGTGGCATTGCCTAGTATTGAAACTGAGCGGGTAGCAGAGGCCCTTGTCGAGATGTTCAGTAGAGTTGGTGTACCTGATGAGTTGCTTTCAGACTGTGGTACCCAGTTTACCGCTGAGGTCATGAAGGAGGTCAGTAGGTTGCTGTCATTACAACAGTTAACGACATCAATTTATCATCCGATGACAAATGGTTTAATTGAAAAATTCCATGCTTGCCTGAAGCAGATGCTGCGCAAGTTAAGTGCTGAACGACCCAGAGACTGGGATAAGTATTTACCCGCATTGTTGTTTGCTGTAAGAGAAGTTCCTCAAGAGAGTCTTGGTTTCTCGCCTTTCGAACTGTTGTTTGGTCGTAATGTCAAAGGCCCAATGTCTATTTTTAGGGAACTTTGGTCAGAGGAGGTAGAGGACGAACAGGTGCATTCAACTTATCAGAACAAAAAATATACTTTATTATCTCAGATCATTGTACATGATATATGAGGTATACATGCATTTTATAACAAAAACAGACGGCAACTAAGATGCTACAAGTAACAAAGATTACGTAACACTGTATTTACTCGGCATAGAGGAAAGAGAGAGAGAGAGAGAGACAGAGAAAGCAGATGAACATGTATTGAACTAGCTTGACTGGTACGCAGATTTGAACGATCTCTGAGTACCAGGGGAGCAGATTACAACGTTATTTAGTATTAAATTATTTAATCTTAATTGATACGGATGTGCTCTTATGTAAGAAAATACACACAGCGAACCTCAATAACTCGAATACTTTTGAAGCCTTATGTTTTTCCGAGACAGAAGTAGCCCGAGCCTCGAAGTGTAGACCACAGTGCCAAACCATTAAGCGTACATAATTAGTATACCTTTCGCTCTCCAGAATTAACGGGTGTTTTGTGCACTCCTTACAATCGCCTCACTGAGGCGATTCTAATGACTGCACTCTGCATACCTTTACGAGATAAAAGCAGAAAAAGGTCAACGGGGTCCTGAAATATATATGGACATTGGAAGCTGTTCGAAAAATTATTTAGGCATTGCAGCAGAGCGAATTCGGATTATCCGTGGTGAACAGATATTCGTGTTCGAGCCATTGGAGTTCCACTGTATATGTGCTCTTGGACACCATGTATTACTCATTGATGTTTTAGTGGTAGTGGAACAATCAAAACATTCACTTTTTAACAATTTCAGTCAACTGTCGATATCTCAAACCACAAGAGACCGGAATCTTTGGCCGTAGACAACGGCAGTCCGAGACAAAGAAGTTTAAATATAAGTAACATTTGGCAAAACTCAAGCTACAGTAGCCAAAATTTACTTTTGCTCAAGCAATAGTTTGGAATATCAGTGCTTGAGAAAACGAGAGTCAGCTATGGTATACACATCTGTGTCATAAATAGTATATGTATTCTTGAGAAATTTTATGTGATATTTATTTGGAAGTATATTTAAGCTGGGTTAAATATCCCCAGAAAAAAATAGAGAGAGAGAGAGAGAGAGAGAGAGAGAGAGAGAGAGAGAGAGAGAGAGAGAGTAAAGATAATACATAGACAACTATTAACCAACCTATGTCATTTTCAGATGGCAAACACCAATACATTCCAACAATTTTATCAAATATTCTTAAGCTTTCGTGTATTATGTTAAGTATTTCATTCATAACTCGGTCACTTTTCACGGTCAACTGCACACAATAAATCTCAATGACCAATCAGCAGTTGTCTGACGATGAAAATCGGTCAATATTAAAACTGCTAGCCAATGAAGCGGCGAACAATTTGTCACATGTTAAAGAAGGTTGTTTCATTCATGTTTTTCATTGAGGCACGTAGATTGAAAATAGTAAATGGAGTACTCAAATTTCTTCGGCGTCTGGTAAGTGATATAGATACACGAAAGCTTACAGAAATTCCGACACAGTAAGAGAAATTTAACCTTTGTGGCTTATTATCTTAAGTTAAGCACACAACCACAAAAACATATACATGCGATGTGCATAATCTCTGCGAAACAGTATTTAAATTTCAAATTATATTGTCATCACGAAAACACGCCTATACAAACACACTGCAGGCCCCAAAAAAACAAAATTCTTAAAAAGAAAAATTGTGATGCTTGTCCCACCTCCGCCCAACACGCACACTGTGGGTACCCGTTAGAACCGCCTCAATGAGGCGGCTCCAACGGGCACCAACAACCCATAGTTCAGAGCAGAAATAAGAAAAATAAGGTCCACCCCTGCAAACCCCAGATTTACTTTATAAAAGTGGGGTTCAAGGGGGGGGGTGTAAATTGATACAGGCGTGCCATCGTGATGGTTGAGACTTTTTAAGTATAATAGTATTTATTTATTTATATATTTTTTCATTTATCTATTTATTTATTTATTCGAAGTCTTTATTCATGTAAACGCAACAGGCCACATGCAGTTGGCATTAGTGCATATGAACATTCATACTGTAAAATATTATAAAGGTGCATATACGCTGCATAGACTATTATTATAAATGTATATTTCTTTCCGCTCAATCGGGTTACACTACCCTTGAATGTATGCCGATGCTTGTGGAACAAGTCGTGTCGGCAAGAGAGGGTGACTGCCCGTTTACTTTGAGCTTCAGACTGAGATTTATTTTCCTTGACCGTAGCCTTGTGCCGAAATCGAAATGCAGAAGGCGTACAGGTCAAGGACTGAATCTGCAGCCTTATATTTATTTATTTTATTTGACAACACGTCAATCAAATCTAATATTGAGCCGGACCTGAAGTTAATTCCCGCCCTCCCAAATCTCCGACTTCTCAAAGCCAACAGTTAAGGCCTAACGGAGGCGGGACCCCGGTCCAGAGACCCACCCGAAAGTCTGGAGAAACCCGAGATCGATACAGCGACCTACAATCCTACGTTAACACGCTTACCACTGCATGTACCGGGACAAAACGGTTTAGCTCATCGTAAACACAAATCAGAGAGCGCATCTGCGCAACCCGATCATGACGTTACGATAACGTGTGACATGACGCATTCTTTCATATCTCCAAAATGGACATTTTCCATAATATCCTTCCGACCCATGCTCCAAATGCAGGTAGTGGGTACTCAGCGTGGATTGTGGGTGATCGTTACATGCGTCTCATTGAGGCGTTTCGAACGAGCATCCAATTGCACATGTCAATGAGCAGAATAAATAAATATCCCAATAAATAATAAAATAATATATGTATTTGTATAGGCGTGTTTTTGTAATGCACGGACTTATTGACACGATGCATCTTGGCTGGCCACATGGGATTATTAGTAAGCTATAAGACACACAGCGAAGACTCAAATAAGACCGCACCAGATCGCAATTCAGGCCTTGTCTCGACTGGGCGTCGATATTGCCGCGATCATTACAAACATAATACACAGAACTGTCTGCACAATCCTTTGAAAGCAGGGAGGCATAATTCAGGCCATTTGCTAGAAAGGGTTTTACATGCTTTTTATTTATAAAAGAAGAGCTCTACAGAAATGTATTGGTCATCAGATCCAGACCGTTATTGAAGCAGATTAGATCACGAGCGCGGAGCGCGAGTGATTCACCTGCAGCTGACCTACAAACTATGATCTGACGCCCAATAATTTATGTAGTTTAATAAGGCATTCCACGTGTTAAAGCGGACTTTGCATTATTTAAAAAGTAAGCAACTTATATAAAGTATTTCATAATAATTCCCATAAATTTGCTCAAGTTTATCAGGATTTCTTCGTTGCGCGATGCCAATAAGTTATGATATTTCAACATGTTGGGTCTCACAAAATATGTTTGTGGAATAAGGACCCGTCTTTCTCGCTGGAAATAAGGGCATTCGAGGACGTAATGTAATTCATCACCGATAGTATTTTTGTCGCATAGAGTACACTTCCGATCTTCATAGACAATGTTATTCCACCTTCCGGTCTCTATTGGAAGTTTGTGATTTCCAGTTCTGAAACGCACCATATTGATATACAAATTTCCTGGTAAAATTGTGAAGTAATATTCAAAACATACATTATCCTTAATTGCATTATAATTTCTGCCCTTTGTAGATTCGTTTAAATTTGACCTCCAATTTTGAAGAAACTGATCTATTAATATGTGCTTAACTAGTAGATTTAATGAAGAAACATTGACGTTGTCATGGGAATTCCATAAATCATTTCTTCCAACACTACGAATGTTTCTGGCAAACGAAAACCAATTGAAACCAGTGCCGTCGTTCATTCTTAACACCAAATATAGTTTTCGAGAAATTTTGGTTTCCTTATCGAGAATAAGTTTAGTCCAGAATCTTATCGTTCGAGTTTTCATAGTAATTTCAAGGGGGTAACGCCCAAGTTCGGCATACAACATGTAAATTGGGGTACTTTTTCTGGCTTTAGTAATTTTTCGTAAAAATTCAGTATGTACCCTTTCCAGAATATCGGTGTTTTCAAAAGACCAAATTTCACAACCGTACGTTAAAATAGGGACTACCGTGTGATCAAAAAGCTTCAGTTGAAGGTCCAGCGGTAAGTTAAGATTATTTATTCGAAAAAACAAGAGGTACATGGCTTTTTTCGCTTGTTCGACAATGTGTTTTCTAGCATTGAGGAAACTTCTAGATTGAGAAAAATATATTCCTAGGTATTTATATCTATCAGTAATTTCGACCGTTTCGTCTCCAATTTTGAAATTATAATTACCCGTTCTCTTAGCCCCGAAAATTTCGACTTTGGTTTTAGATAAATTAATGTTAAGCTTCCAGGTTTCACAGTAATTATGAAATGCATCAAGGGTAATTTGTAGATCCCTTTCTGAGTTGCCCAGAACCAGTGTCGTCAGCATACAACAATACAAAACGCTTGAGAATTACCTGAATTTCGCCATTTTCATGTTTAATTGCAATTCCACAATTTTGATTTTGTTCCAGAAGCTGTTGCAAATCGTTTAAATATAGTGAAAAAAGTACGGGAGAAAGATTCTCACCCTGTCTTACTCCTGAAAAACTTCCGAAAAAAGCAGATTCTGTTCCTAACGAGGACACGCATGATTTGATATTTTGATACATATTGACTATAACATTAAAGATTTTGCCACTAACATTATGCTGTAAGAGTTTGTGCCAAAGACCAAGCCTCCAGACAGAGTCAAAAGCAGACGAAAAATCTACAAAGCAACAATATAATTTCTGCTTCTTCGATTTCAGGAGTTCAATGAGGGAATATAACGAAAAAATATGGTCAAGTGTTGAGTACTGTTTTCTGAAGCCCGCTTGATTTTCCTCAAGCAACATATTTTCTTCTAAATAATCATTTAATCGTTTGTTTAGAATTGAGGTAAATAGCTTTCCAAGACAGCTCAATATGGTGATGGGTCTATAGTTTGATGGGTTGTCGCGATCACCCTTGTTTTTATAAATCGGAGGGATATGTTATTGATTTGAGGAATAGAATTGAGGAAACCTGTAAATTAGCACATGAAAACCTTAGGAAGGCTCAAATCAGGCAAAAAAGTACTATGATACGCTCGCGAAGTCGCGCCAGTTTAAAGTGGGAGATAAAGTTCTCATCTTACTTCCCACTAGTAGCAACAAGTTGTTATTACAATGGAAAGGCCCGTGTGTAGTTGAGGAGGTAGATAATAAAATGGACTACAGAATTGATGTAGAGGGGGTAGTGAAGACGTATCATGCAAATATGCTAAAGCAGTACGTCCAACGGCATACTGCGTCACAATGCCTTTTGTCAGCAGAATCGGTTCCTTCCACTGAGGACGATGAGAGCGACGTACTATCATTAAATGATTGTATTTTCCAATTAGGAACTGATAATGGAACATTTGAAGAAGTCCAAGTTTCGGATAAGTTAACGCTGGAACAACAAGATGAAATTAAGTCGCTCATAAGTCAGTATCCGGACGTATTGACGAGTATACCGGGTCGTACTGACCTAATCAAACATGATGTAAAACTGCTGACGACGGAACCAGTAAGGTCTAAGGGTTATCCTATCCCATATAAGACGCGTGACGTCATGGAAAAGGAACTTCAGGAAATGCTTGAGTTCGATGTTATTGAGCCCTCAGTTTCGCAATATTCCTCGCCGATCGTTCTTGTACCAAAGAAGGACGGATCGATACGGTTTTGTATCGATTGCAGTAAGCTAAATAAGATTACGGAATTCGATGCAGAACCTATGCCGAATATGGAAGAAGTTATCAATAGAATGTCCGGCCATAGATACTTCACGAAAATGGATCTTTGTAAAGGCTATTGGCAGTTAGTCCTCGCCGAGGCGGCAAAACCTCTCACTGCATTTGAAACTCCTAAAGGGCTTTTCCAATTCAAAACCATGCCATTTGGATTGGTAAATGACAGTGCTTCATTCTGTAGGCTGATGCTTAAGGTTTTGCGTGACCTTCCCAATGTTGACAGTTTTGTTGATGATATGTGGATTTTTACCCAAACATGGAGGGAGCATGTGACGTCTCTACGTCAGGTTCTTGACCGCCTCAGGTCAGCTGGTTTAACGGCGAAACCTTCGAAATGCATGATTGGGTTTGATAAGCTTGATTGTCTTGGTCACAGTATCGTCGAGCAGACGTTAAGACCGTTAGAAGACAAAATTCATGCCCAGACCCAAAACTAAGAAGCAGATCAGATCTTTCCTTGGCTTGGCAGGGTTTTATCGGAGGTTTATCCCTAATTTCGCCACCATAGCTTCCCCGTTAACTGATTTGACAAAGAAGGACAGACCTAACAACATCAAGGATTGGCAAAACTGTCATGAGAAAGCTTTTCAGACGCTGAAGAATAGGCTCACGTCTAGCCCTATTCTTCGCCTGCCCTTGTTTAATGACAGTCATCCCTTTATTCTTAGAACCGATGCGTCAGACACGGACATTGGCGCTGTCCTTCTGCAAGAGTTTGAGGATGAGGGTAAAATTCCAATAGCGCATGCTAGTAGGAAACTTCTTCCTAGGGAACGCAAATACTCTGTCATTGAAAAGGAATGTTTAGCCATTGTATGGGGAATTGAGAAGTTCCACAAGTATCTTTTTGGTGTAGAGTTTTGGCTTGAAACTGACATAAGCCTCTGTCGTACATGCAGTCCGCCAAGGGACTTAACCCTCGTATCATGAGATGGGCATTAAAGATTCAGCCCTATCGATTCAGAATCATAGCCATCCGAGGACCGGATAATGTAGGGGCTGATTATCTCAGTAGATCATGAACATAGGTGTATATGTATTGTTGTATATAGCTGTGTGTAGGTTAACAAGAACCTCTTGTCGATAGTTAAGAAAAAGGAAATCCTTCATATCCTTTTCCTCCCAAAGGGGGAACTTTTGTCACGACAAGGTGTTCTTATTTTTCAACCCGAGACTTATAGGCATGTAATTACTTGCTCTCGTACAAGAGAGCAATACTGACATGTTTACAAGTTAACCGAATTTTTACATTTTTATGCTACGGTAGCTAGGCCTTGTCAAGAAAATGTCATATTATTTATCCTTGATAAACGTAGGTTTCTTCGTTCTTTTCGGACGGTTTCGGACCTGCACACACCTAAACGTATGTTCTTGATGGAAGTTACGTCTGTCAAATCAGACAGATCTTGTTAAGAGGGCGTATTTTCTAACCAACTAACCTCTTTGAACCCTCTGTTATTCACTGCTGGCTGGCCTGAATGGTACTCCATACAGGTGACGTTTCGATCATTGCGAAATATTGTGGCAAGGTCATCCCGTGATCGTATACGTGGACTGACACATCCATATTGAAGTAACTGACCGCTCAACATCGGGTGTGGGACATTATTTCCCGAGCCGATGTTGCAGTATCGAGCATAGGCCGATAGCAGTGAGTAAAATGATTTTTATTTTATTATCTTTGATTATTAGATGCAGCGCTATTCTTGCTTGTCAGTATATTCCTTGTGTTAATATTGCCATTTCTTTTCCCTGTACAGCACATAAGGGGGACACCTTAGTGTTGGGCAGAGAAGAAATGGAACTTAAGCGCTGGGTCTATTGCTTACATGGATCGCCATCTATTGTAAGGGTAGATAATTTTGGCGATTTATGTACCGTTCATAGTAGGGGCAGATAACTGCGTTAGGATTAAAAGTTACCGTGTATGACGCCGTTTGTTCATAGGGCACGCACGCACGCACACATCTTTTGCAATATAATTTGTGTAGATTCTGATCAGGCGCAGTTTAAGGTCACACATACCATCATTATCGGCGCTTCATTGCATTGAAGGTCCTGATCAGACGCAGCACTGAATTTTCGCAGTAATGTTATTGTACATTTTTTTCTCTTCTTTCGTTGGAAGACTGTTCATATTCAATGAAAGTTTTAATGAAATAGTGCCAGGGTGCATTTTCTGTGGACCCTGATCAGACGCCACCTGCGTCTTCGCGCGATATGTTTTTATCAATCATATGGCTCCAAGCAGATTTTTCAGATATTTTGAGGGAAGTACATTTTGCTCACCGGTCTAGCCTGTAGGACTGGGCGAGCATACTGTACTCGATGATGGATGACAAAATAATGTCCTTTACTCGTCTTCTGTTGGCAAGGCGAGGAGTCCCAACATCTACGGCTGGTTGTCATCATGAGTTAGTACCCTTTATCATTAGTTTAGAGTCGGTGTACTAATATCAGAGTACTCCGAGCGATACATTGTCGCTGCAGTGTTATTATAAGGGCGGTGCACTCATTTTTTCGTGTTTCTGCTTTGGCATGCAGATTGCGGGTACTCGTTAGAACGGCTAAGGGACAATTCCAATCATTTAAAAGTGTAATGTTTCTGTATTTTTATTTGAACATGTATAAGCTTGTTTCTTAAGTGTAATAGTTTTGTCTTAAATGTAGTAAGCTTTGGTGCACTGAGGATATATCAGTCCCACCACGTGTATTCGGCCGCAACGTCGTGACGTCAAATTGACGTTGACGTCATGACCGTTGACGTCGAATATACGTTAATATAACGCTCGCTTGCCCGCTCCTAGTGATTTGTTATGCAGGTTTCCCGTGCAATGAGGGGTGGCTTTCATTTATCGCATTTGTCAAAGGTCAAATTATCTTGATAGTTTCACAACCCCCACTTGCGCGGGCATGGCATCACACATTAGGGAGAGAATTTGAAAAGTTGAGGTTAGCAGAGATTATTATGAGATATTCGTTAATTTCAGACATCTACAAGGCTTTATGATCTACCAATGGCCTGTGGCCCGTAGTAGCATCTAATCGACTATTTTGTCAAGCCATACTTGACGTAGTCAGAAACGAATCTCTAATATGAAGGACGAATCTCCAACATGAAGGACGTGTGAAGGAGGCATACAGGCGTCCCGTGTATCAGAGATCTCCTCAAACGTGTATGGTTCAAACTATGAACACATCTCGTATATTCCAATCCTGAAATGGGAACAGATAAGGAATAAACTTATTGCTCCTAAGAGCATTGTGCACATGGCCATAAGTAACTGTTGTTATCCATAAGTGTGAGTGAGTGTTGTGTACTGTTTTAGTGAAGTGACGTGTACTGTTTTATTGAAGTGACGTTGTAAATAAATATTTGTGTTACTTGGATCTTGTTCTTTCTCGATTTGACCACCCCTCTTCTATCTTGACGCACGCTGCCTTTGGGTGTGTGTGAGGCTTAACTGAGCCACAGGCAAGCTCAACCTCCCACTAACCGGAAGTCACGTGACAGTGCGGTTAAATTTCGTCGTTGTTTGAGCAAACAGTGTAGACTCAGATCGGATAGCCCATTTTTGCAGCGTCTGATAATTTTGGTCTTCACTTTTTGCCAATGTCCCAATAAATGGGACGCTAGGCATATATGGGTTAAATTAACTGATCTGGATCTACACTGTTTGCCAATGTCCCACAAATGGGACACAATGGGACAAATATGGGTTTAACCTTTGATCAAGATCTACACTGTTTGCAAATGTCCCACCAATGGGACGCTATCCCAAAAATGAGACGCTAGGCATATATGGGTTAAACCTTTGATCAAGTTCTACACTGCTTTGCCAAGTAGGTCCCGTGCCTTAATTAAAGATCACTTGTTATATCTTTGTGATCTTCAATGAAATAAAGTCATGTTGTGTGCACTCATTTGAATCGCCTCAGTGAGGCGCGTATAATGAGCACACGACATACATTATAAGCATTATTTGATACTTATTTCATTAATTTCTGACGACCCGAAGTGGAGATATTTGGGATAAGGCACCACTACCCACAACATCCAGGACACAATCCGGGAATTTCCCGGACAAATCAACTTAAAAACGGACCCCTAAAATATTAAAAATGAAATATAATTTTTAATAATCCTTTAGAATGATTTGATACATCCAGAAAACAATCCGGGAATTTCCCGGAAAAATCAACTTAAAAACGGACCCCTAAAATATTATATTTCGCAATTTATTCGATTTGCCAGAGTGTGTAGCCATGTAACTGCCTTAACACTCGCAATAAATTGTTTACGGCTAAACTTCTTAATCAGGGTTATCGGCACCATAAACTTCGCAAAGCCTTTTCAAAATTGTATAGACGTCATTCTAATTTAATTTCGAAATTCAATACTGGCCTTAAATCTCTTCTGCAACAAGGTCTATCGGCCTCAGATTCTATGACAATACCAACGTAAAGGCTTATGTTGGTTGACGCCTGATGCTCTGTCTCTGTTCGGACCCTTTGGAGTCTAACTCTTGGTTTTCTCTTGCTCCGGCATTTCTATTGTTTCTTGCTGTCGAGTCCTCACCGTAGTTTCGTCTCTGTGGTTGTTTGATTTTTGTGTTCATGGAGATGTTGCACTGATAAGATAGGAGGACTTCGTGCGGACTGAACAAATTATTTGTCTTAATCGCGACGGAAGTAAGGGCCAGGATCGTGGCCGAGCAAAATTGATTTAAGCCCCCCCCCCCCACCCACCGTGGAATTTTTTTTCGCTGACCGTTCCAAGGCGGTTCTTATGTCGCGGTTTATTTTTATACCCCACCACACGATAGTGGCGGGGTATTATGATATACCCTCCGGTGTCCGTCCGTCCGTATGTCCGTCCGTCCGTCCGTCCGTCCGCACCATTTCCGATCGATAACTTGAGTAATTTTTAACGAATTTTTTTCAAATTTTGCATACATGTATATATCGGGAATGAGTGGTATGGGATTGTTAATGGGCAAAATCCGTTAACATTTGACAGAGTTATGGCCCTTTTTAGTTCAAAATAAGGGGTTTTGGGGCGTTTCCGATCAATAACTTGAATATTTTTTCACGGATTTTCTTCAAATTTTGTATACACATTGGCATTGGGTATGAGTGGTTTGGGATTGTAAATGGGCAAAATACATTAATATTTAACGGAATTATGGTCGTTAAAAATTCCGATTAAATGGTTTTTGGGGACTTATTCCTTTACTATATGGAATATTTGGATGAAACTGCACTGATGTATAAACGACCATAATAAGCAGGTTTTGTGTTGTGAATACACAAAATGCGTTAACATTTAACGAAAAATTGGTCGTTAACAATTCCCATTAAATAGTTTCTGCGTATTTATTCCTTTAATTTATGAAATATAATGATTATCACTGCCAGTGTAGTGGTTAGAGTGCTGGACTACAAATCCTATTGTTGACTATGAATCTGAGGGGCGTGAGTTCAAATCTCTGGCGAGGAATGGAAATTTTTTTTTTTTCGTTTTTTCTTCTTTTTTTTTGTGTGTTCTTTTTTCTTTTTCTTTCTTCATTTTGGCAATGAATTTATTTATTTTTTTTTTTATTTTTTTTAATTTTCCTCATTTTTGGTTTTTCATTCCTTTTTTTTTCCTTTTTTTTTCACCCTTCTTTTTGTTATACCCCATCACACGATAGTGCTGGGATATTACAATATACCCTCCGGTGTCTGTCCGTCCGTCCGTCCGTCCGTCCCCACCATTTCCGACCAATAACTGGATTAATTTGTGCTATGAATCTGAGGGGCGTGAGTTCAAACCCCCGTGGAGGAATGGAATTTTCTTTTTTTTTTCCTTTTTTTCTCGTTTTTACTTTTCTTTTTTAGCTCACCTGTCACGTAGTGACAAGGTGAGCTTTTGGGATCACTTTTTGTCCGTCGTGCGTGCGTCCGTGCGTCCGTAAACTTTTCTTCAAACGACATCTCCTCCTAAACCACTGATCGGATTTTGACCAAACTTCACAGGAATGATCCTTAGGTGGTCCCCTTTCAAAGTTGTTCAAATGGTTTCGGTCCATTGCACATATAGGTCACAGTAGCCAAAAATAGATTTTTTTCACCGAAAACTTAAAAAATCTTCTTCTCTGAAACCCCAAGGCCCAGGTCTTTGATATTTGGTATGAAGCTTTATCTAGTGGACCCCTAACAAGATTGTTCAAATTATAGTGCTGGGGCCAAAAATGCCCCCGCACGGGGGCCCTTTGGTTTTACATGGGCTTATATAGGGAAAATCTTTAAAAATCTTCTTCTCTGAAACCGCAAGGCCCAGATCTTTGATATTTGGTATGAAGCTTCATCTAGTGGACCCCAACCAAGATTGTTCAAATTATAGTGCTGGAGCTAAAAATGCCCCCCGCACGGGGGCCCTTTGGTTTTACATGGGCTTATAGGGAAAATCTTGAAAAATCTTCTTCTCTTAAACTGCAAGGCCCAGGTCTTTGATATTTGGTATGAAGCTTTATCTAGTGGACCCCTAACAAGATTGTTCAAATTATAGTGCTGGGGCCAAAAATGCCCCCGCACGGGGGCCCTTTGGTTTTACATGGGCTTATATAGGGAAAATCTTTAAAAATCTTCTTCTCTGAAACCGCAAGGCCCAGATCTTTGATATTTGGTATGAAGCTTCATCTAGTGGACCCCAACCAAGATTGTTCAAATTATAGTGCTGGAGCTAAAAATGCCCCCCCCCCCCCCGCACGGGGGCCCTTTGGTTTTACATGGGCTTATAGGGAAAATCTTGAAAAATCTTCTTCTCTTAAACTGCAAGGCCCAGGTCTTTGATATTTGGTATGAAGCTTCATCTAGTGGACCCCTACCAAGATTGTTCAAATTATAGTGATCGGGCCAAAAATGCCCCGCACAGGGGCCCTTTGGTTTTACATGGGCTTATATAGGGAAAATCTTTAAAAATCTTCTTCTCTGAAACCGCAAGGCCCAGGTCTTTGATATTAGGTATGAAGCTTTATCTAGTGGACCCCTACCAAGATTGTTCAAATTATAGTGCTGAAGCTAAAAATGCCCCCGCACGGGGGCCCTTTGATTTTACATTGGCTTATATTGGGAAAATCTTGAAAAATCTTCTTCTCTGAAACCGTAAGACCCAGGTCTTTGATATTTGGTATGAAGCTTCATCTAGTGGACCCCTACCAAGATTGTTCAAATTATAGTGCTAGGACCAAAAATGCCCCCGCACCAGGGCCCTTTTGTTTTACATAGGCTTATATAGGGAAAATCTTTAAAAATCTTCTTCTCTGAAACTGCAAGGCCCAGGTCTTTGATATTTGGTATGAAGCTTCATCTTCTGGACATCTACCAAGATTGTTCAAATTATAGCCCTGGGGCAAAAAGTGTCCCCGCTCCGGGGCCTTTTGGTTTTACATAGACTTATATAGGGAAAATCTTGAAAAATCTTCTTCTCTGAAACCACAAGGCTTAGGTCTTCGATATTTGTTATGACGCTTCAGCTAGTGGCCCTCTATAAAGATTGTTCAAATTATAGCCCTGAGACCAAAAATGCCCCCGCCATGTGGCCCTTTGGTTTTACATAGACTTAATAGGGAAAATCTTTAAAATTCATCTTCTCTGAAACACAAGGCTTAGGTCTTTGATATTTGTTATGAAGCTTCAGCTAGTGGACCTCTGCCAAGATTGTTCAAATTATAGCCCTGGGGCCAAAAATGCCCCCGCTCCGGGGCCCTTTGGTTTAACATAGACTTATATAGGGAAAATCTGGTTTTACATAGACTTCTATATGTAGGGTAAACCTTTAAAATCTTCTTCTCTGAAACCAGAAAGCCCAGGTCTTTCATATTTGATATGAAGCTTCATCTTGTGGACCTCTACCAAGATTGTTCAAATTTTAGCCCTGGGGCCAAAACTGACCCTGCCCGGGGCCCACTTGTAATGCTTTGGATCAGGTGAGCGAACCAGGGCCCTCTGGGCCCTCTTGTTTTCCGTTTATTTTTCTTTTCTTTCTTTTTGCAATGATTTTTTTTTTTTTTCGTTTTTTTCTCATTTTTTGTTTTTCATTCCTTTTTTTTACCTTTTTTTTTCCTTTTCTTCTTTTTGTTATACCCCATTACACGATAGTGCTGGGATATTATAATATACCCTCCGGTGTCTGTCCGTCCGTCCGTCCGTCTGTCCGTCGGTCCATCCCCACCATTTCCGACTGATAACTTGATTAATTTTTCACATTTTTTTTTCAAATTGTGCCTACATGTTTATATCGGGAATGACTTTTTTTCTTTTCTTTTTGTTATACCCCATCACACGATAGTGCTGGGGTATTATAATATACCCTCCGGTGTCTGTCGGTTCGTCCGTCCATCCACACCATTTCCGACCGATAACTTGATTAATTTCTCACAATTTTTTTTTGGAGTTTGCGATCAATAACTTAAGAATCTTTTCATGGATTTTCTTCAAATTTTAAAACACTAAAGGACACATATTATTGCCAAGGACAGTCACTCTGCTTTTCTGGTTATTGTATTATCTGCCATTTTGATATACATGTATGTAGTTCCTTTACTATAGTGAATGCCTTAGTGAAGTTTTACAGATAACTATAACACTTAAAAGTACCACTATGGGCAAGGCTATAACCATATTATCTTGCAGTGGTGGGGTATCATGCAGTGTTAGCGTGCTATTATTGTAATGTTTGTCTTTGGGTGTTTGTGTCGCTTATATTATTTTATTTTGGATAGCCGACTGCCCATTTTTGAGTGCCTGATTAGTTACTCTTTGCTGATGACATGGAAAAAGGTGCTCCTATAGAAGAGAAGATGCAAAAATATATAGATAAAGTATCCGACTCCAGTGATAGCTATGATCTCACAATCAGCATAAAAAAGACTGAAGTAATCTATCAGCCAGCACCTTGTATGCCTTACAAAGAGCCCAGCATCACAAAGAAAGGTCAAAGATTGCAAGTGATAGACCAGTGCACCTGCCAATGTAGCACACTGTCAAGAGCTGTGCACATTGATGATGAAGTCAAATGCCAGGATTGCCAAGCTAATGCAGCATTTGGCCGACTACATGGTAGTGTCTGGGATCGAAGAGGAATCAGACTTGACATACAACAGAAAGTCTACGGAGCTACGGTGCTGCCAACACTATTGTATGCATGTGAAACATGGACAGTTTAACAGCGGTACGCCAAAAGACTGAATCACTTCCATACTAGCTGTCTTAGAAAACTCTTAAAGATTAAGTGGCAAGACAGAATTTCAGACACGGACGTCCTGAACAGGGCAGGGTGCAAAGTGTACATACTCCTCTGAAATAAGCACAGTTAAGATGGACAGGCCATGTTACCAGAATGCCTGACGAACGTTTGCCAAAGAACATTCTCTATGGAGAACTAGAAATGGGCAAACGCTCTCAAGGCGGTCAGAGGAAGCGCTACATGGACACCCTCAAAGCCTCCCTTAGAGACTTCATCATTCCAACAGAATCGTGGCAACAAATTGCACGGGACAGAGCAAAGTGGGGAGGTCTCATCAACAGGGGAACCAATGAATATGTGGCAAAAAAAAATCTGTGATGCTGAGCAGAAACGTGCACAGCGCAAAGCCAGAGCGAAATCATCAGCAACAGAGCTGTATTCCTCTAATCTCTGTTGACCTATTTGAAAAAGACAGATCAGAGCTAGCATCGGTCTCATCAGCCATCTTAGAACACACAAATAGTAACTTTTTAACATATGATTAACATTGGTCATTGTGAGTAATAACAGACGAACTATTATGTAGAATTATGATGATATTAAAAGTTAAGAAAGTCAGAATGATAATATATACAAATCTGAGAAAACAAAAATTTTTTTTTGAAAAAGTCCAATTTCTTTTTAAGAATAAGATAATATTAGCAACACGTACATCTTGAAACAATTCTTGCAAACTGTCAGCTTTGAAGTCTTAGTTACGGGACGGTGAAAAGTCCACACAGTAAAGTAGTAAAGTAAGATATGTTGAACAGTGAAAAGCCTATCACGGCCTACACAAGAATGCTGATCATCGCCATTTAAAATATAAGAATGAGTAACTCCAGTATGACCAATGCGCAGTCGCGTTAATACTACATCCTCATACCTGGAAGACTGTGGAGGGGAGCACTTTGTTCCCATGCTCTGTTTAATTACACGGAGTTTGTTATCTATTGCCCCGTCCAATTCGCCAAGATGTATCTGTGATAATTGGTTTAAAATTAGTAAAAGGAATTTTAAAACCAGACGGATCAAGATTGAGTTATTCATTTGTTTCTTGTCAGCAAACATATTGCCGGCAATGCCAATATGGCTCGGTAGCCAACAAAACAAGATTTGGTGTGGTTCAGAAATTTCGTGATGTTTTTCGACCAGTTTTTGTATTTGAGGATTTTTGGATGATGAATGGTCTAAAGCCTTAAGCATAGAAAGAGAATCAGAAAATTTAATTGCTTTTTGAAATGTTGAAGAACTGACAAAATCTAAAGCTAGGTCTTTTGCTTTGGCTTCAGCTGTACGAATAGTAGAATCATCTGGAAGACGCAAAGTTTGGTGCATATCATTAGAACAATACGCACAGCCAACTTTATCTACTGGAGTACCCGAAAGTTTTGTTTGAGTAGTATTGGATTTGAATCGGACCTTTTGCCATCATGTAAGTTAAACAGAATAGAGGGTTTTTAATACGTCAAGATGAAACTTCGGCAGTGTCATGTTTTTGAATATTGTTAAGGTCAATACCTAAATTTCCTAGCAGTGTTAATATACGTAATCAATAAGGTTTGATTGCTGTGGGTTTGTTATCATACTTATCTGCACATTTGGTGGAAATAAACTTTTGAAAGTCGGGTTAGATGGATTTGCAGCAAGTCTGATCGCACACTGAATAGAAAGTTTTTCTCTGCGCGAAGTTAAAGGCGGCTCAACTGCTTCCACATAAATGCTTAGTACGGGAGAAGTACGAAAGGCCCCTATAGCCAGTCGAAGGCCTTGGTGATGGATGGTATCCAAAGATTTTAAATAGGACTTTCAATATTGAACTTAAATGTCTTCTGCAGCAAGGTCTATCTGAACCCGAAATTTATGGTGACAAAGTATATAAATTAAGAAAAAATTATAATTGCAATGACTTCAGCACCCTATTTCGTAAAATCATTCTTCGATATAAAAAGATTAGGTACAACATAAATGTTATACGACAGACTGCATGCAAGGTAGTCAACCCAATCACGGTTGGTAACTTTGCTTCCCTCTTTAATTGCACGCCGGTGGGTCAGGCCTCAGATTCTATGATGTTTCCAACGTAAAGGCTTATTTTGGCTGGCACCTAATGCTCTGTCTCTGGTCGAGCCCATCGGAGCGGTTTTATTTTGCTCCAGCATTTCTGTTGTTTCTTGCTGTCGAGTCCACACAGTTGTTTCATCGCTGTGGTTATTTAAGTTTGTGTTCACCGAGATGTTGCACTGATGTGTTGGGAGGCCTTCATGCGGACTGAACAAATTATTTGCCTAAATCGCTACGGAAGTAAGGGCGAGGATTGTGGCCACGTAAAATCGATTTAAGCCCCCGGTGGAATTCGTTTCCGCTCGCCGTTCCAAGGCGGTTCTTCTATCGCGGTTTAGTTTTGTTATGGTTTGTCTTTGGGTGTGTGTGTGTCACTTATTTTATTTTGGATAGCTTATAAAGTAGAAGTAAAACAAAGATCAGGAATTGATTCAATTAACTTACTCCACCCATAAAAGACACCAAAGGGAAAGAAATACAAACATTTAGCGACCAGACCATAATGGAAACCTAAACAAAGGAAGGCCATAAGGACAGTTACTATCCCACAAAATGGCCAAATGGCCATCCAAAACCAAAAGACACAAGTGATACACACAGTAAGTAACAAATAACAACGTAAATAAATCGCCACAGAAGAACCGCCTTGGAACGGTCAGTGGAAGATTTCCACTGGGGGGGGGGGGCTTAAATCAATTTTACGTGGCCACAACCCTCGCCCTTACTTCCATTTTGTTGGAAAGTATAGTAATTTTTATTTGAGTCCGAAAGGTTTTCTATCTGATCGATCAGAAACCTAATCGTTAACAACTATCAAGGTAAACAATCAAGTGAGAAAAACAACCATCTCAGCTGTCTGACTTAACCAATCAATTACATTTCAGCCGTAGCTCCGCCTCTAAATATTGGACAGTACTTACTGACCGCAGATAACTCGACATTAGAGCGATGTTAATTTTAACTGTTCACTAGCCCTTTCTACCCCGCTGGCTCGACTGGGAAGGCAGACTCGGGTCCTGACGATACAGGTATACCCACAAACCTACGCTAGTTTTCCCGAATGACAATAAGCGTGACTGTTATAGATCGGGAATACAAAAGCGTCGGACTGGGATATATCACGTTAACAAATCCATATAATGAACTTCCCGGTAAACCCCACTTTATAAAGAGAAAAGTGGGGTTTGCAGGGGTGAACAATACCTTAATATTGTTCTTTGTTCTGTCTAAAACCACTGATTGTGGGTACCCGCTGACAACCTATGCTCAAACGGTCCCGTTTTGAGCAGAAACATTCATTCAGGTAGTTCAGTAACGAAAACCCATAATCTGTGCTGATGAGTTTATAATGAATACTCGAAATCTATGTTTTAAGTAGAAATAAGAAAAAAATGTCACAAATCGTGAAAGATAATCATAAATAAAAGGGAAGGTTTTGTTCAATATGTTTTCCTTGTCTTATGACTGTTCCGTGTATCTTAATAGGATGGTAGGCCTTATCACAATGCAAAATGTAATTCTACATTTTGCGTGGACGCTGTTTTTTTTACATCAACGCAAAATGTAGTTATTTCTATATATTGCGTTTTTTTTTTTTTTTTTTGTTTTTTTTTTTGCGTTGAGCACAGACGCAAAATGTAGAAATTACTACATTTTGCGTGATCACGTTAACAAGTCCATGTAATGAACACCCTGGAAGACCCCACTTTATATAGAGAAAATTAGGGTTTGAAAGGGTATACATTGTTTTCTTATTTCTGCTCCAAAACATAATTGTGGGCACTGAGGCGGTTCTAAAGAGCACCCACAATCTATGTTTTTAGCAGAAATAAGACAAATATCACAATTTATCATATGAAAAGTTGAGAATTTTTTTTCAGAAGGTTTAACATAAATATATATATTCTATATTCTGCTCAAAACAGACTGTGGATATTAGCTAAAACCTCGAGGCTGATCCGTGTAACCAGCAGTCACAGTGTTGGTGCAGAAGCGAGAAAGATTTGTTTTTGATTTGTTTGATTTGAGGTTTGTAAAGTAGAAGTAAACCAAAGATCTGGAATCGATACAATTAACTTACTCCACCCATCAAAGACACCAAAGGGAAAGAAACACAAACATTAAGCGACCAGACCATAATGGAAACCTAAACAAAGGAAGGCCATAAGGACAGTTACTTTCCCACAAAATGGCCATATGGCCATCCAAAATAAAAAGACACAAGTGATACACACAGTAAGTAACAAACAACAACATACATAAATCGCCACAGAAGAACCGCCTTGGAACGGTCAGTGGAAAGATTTCTACTGGGGGGCTTAAATCGATTTTATGCGGCCATAATCCTCGCCCTTACTTCCTTCGCGATTTAGAGAAATAATTTGTTCAGTCTGCATGAAGGCCTCCTAACTCATCAGTGCAACATCTCCGTGAACACAAATAATCAAAGAACAACGGTGAGGACTCGACAGCAAGAAACCGTTGAAATACTTGAGCAAAAGAAAACCAACAGTTAGTCTCCGATGGGCCCAACCAGAGACAGAGCATCAAGCACCAACCAACATTACCTTGAATTAGATTTCTCTAATTCTAAGTCTATGGAAAGTCTAACTTTCCATAGCAACCAACCAAATGAGCCAAATTTCATAAAAAAACACACACAAATGTGTGATGTGTGGCGGCGATAAAACGTCTCCCTGCCCTACATCATAGTGTAGATTATATTTTCTTGTCCTTTGGGATCATTGATTCCATTGTGGAATTTTGAAAACATCTGTCACTGAGGCCTAATTGGCCGAAACTAGCTAGTCTGGCCCAGAAAACATATACACTCTATATTTTTCAGTTCTGTGGTGTATTCCTTGCTTCCAAAGGATATCCCTTTTATAGAACATACTTAACGTCCCCGTCGACACTGTATAGGTCATTTTGGAGACGTTGCTTCTAACTTTGTGGAACCTTTACCCGACATATAGATGAAATGACATCTCAATCTCTGTCGCCCTATGAAACCAATAGGGTTTATGAGCATGGACTCGCACCGGCTTTTCCTGGGCAGGCTTAGAGTTTATCGGTACCATAAACTACGCAAAGCCTTTTCAAAATTTTATAGACGCCATTCTGATTTCATTTCAAAATTCAATATTGGACTTAAATCTCTTCTGCAACGAGGTCTATCGGAACCCGAATTTTATGGTGACTAAGTATATAAATTCAGAAAAAAATATATAACCGCAATGACTTCAGCACCCAATTTCGTAAAATCATTCTTCGATATAAAAAGATTGGGTACAACATGGATGTTATACGACAGACTGCATGCATGGTAGTTAACCCAATCACGGTTGGCAACTTTGCTTCCCTCTTTAATTGCACGCCATGGGTCAGGCCTCAGATTCTATGACGGTTCCAACGTAAAGGCTAATTGAGAATTAGAGAGATCTAATTCAAGGTAATGTTGGTTGGTACCTGATGCTCTATCTCTGGTCGGGCCATTCGGTTTCTAACTGTTGGTTTTCTTTTGCTCCAGCATTTCAGAGGTTTCTTGTTGTCGAGTCCTTACCGTTGTCTCACCTCTGTGGTTCTTTGATTATTTGTGTTCACGGAGATGTTGCACTGATGTGTTAGGAGGCCTTCATGCGAACTGAACAAATTATTTGTCTAAATCGCGACAGAAGTAAGGGCGAGGATTGTGGCCACGTTAAATCGAGTTAAGCCCCACAGTGGAAATCGTTCCACTGACCGTTCCAAGGCGGTTCTTCTGAGGCGGTTTATTTATGTTGTTGTTTGTTACTTTCTGTGTGTATCACTTGTGTCTTTTTATTTTGGATGGCCATATGGCCATTTTGTGGGAAAGTAACTGTCCTTATGGCCTTCTTTTGTTTAGGTTTCCCTTATGGTCTGGTCGCTTCACAGCTCCCAACAGAAACACCAAAGGGAAAGACGCACAAATATGAAACAACTAGACCCTAATAGAAACATCAATAGCAGAAAGCCAAAAGGACAGACACTTTCCCACAAATGGCTAATTGGCTATTCAAAACAATATATTATAATCAGTGTAAAGTTTGTGTGTGTGTGTGTGTGTGTGTTTTTATGAAATTCGGCTCAATTGATTGGTTGCTATGGGAACTTAAGAGTTTCCATAGACTTACAAATGGGTAAATTGGAAAATGACATTTACTGCCAAGCTTTTGCTAATATTTCGACAAAACTTGTGTAGACATTTTTATTGAGTAAACTGCTCTCAGCCATATGTTTTTAGGCCAATCTGAAGGCCCCAAGTTTGTGCTAGGGCCCTTCCATACCCCTTTTACTTCATAAAAGGCCATATATCTCAGAAACCATGCATATCTACCACTAAACCATATACCTTACGATAAAAGCATTCAGTGACATTAACCTGGAGGCCACCTGTATGCGTCGGGGCCCTGCCCCCCCCGCCCCCCTCCACTTTATAAAAGGCTCAATGTCTCGGGAACCTTACACATCCTCTCCCCTATAGTAAACCATATATATTATTGTTCCTTATGATAACACATTCTGTGACAACTACCTGGGGACCCCGGGCTGGGCCAGGTCTTTGCTCAACTCCATAAAAGGGCATATATCTCAGAAACTATTAAGATCCCCACCCTTCAACCATATATATTCTTGTTCCTCATGATAAGACACATTCAGAGATTCCAACATGGGGGCCCCTGGGATGTGCCACTTCATAAAAAGGCCCTTTATCTCGGGAACCTTACAGATCCGCACCCTAAACCATATATATTCTTGTTCCGTATGATAAGACGCATTCAGTGACATCCACCTAGGGCCCCCGGGATGCATGATGGCCTTACCCCATCCCCTCCACTTTATTGAAGGCCCATTATCTCGGACACCTGACAGATCCCCACCCCTAAACCATATATATTTTTATTCCTTATGATAAGACACATTTAGTGACACCAACCTCGGGATATGCCGGGGTAGTGACAGGGTCATGTCCTACCCCTCGGCCATATATCTGAGAAACCCTTTCAGAGCTCCACCCTAAAACACTATATATTCATGTTCCTTATGATTGGGACATTCAGGGACACCAACATGGGTGTCCCCTGGGCTGCTCTGGGCCATGCCCCACCCCTTCATTTCATAAAAGGAACAATATCTCAGAAACTTACAGATCCTCACTCTAAAACCAACAGGTTTTTTTCATATTGAAATTCGGCTCTTTAGTTATGTTGCTATGGCCACTTAGTCGCGGTTTATTTTTGTTATGGTTTGTCTTTGGATGTTTATGTCTTTTTTTGTTTTATTTTGGATATCATGTTGCCCGTTTTATGGGAAAGTAACTGTCCATTTTGTCTTTCCGCTACTGATGTTTCCATTTAGGTCTGTTGTTTCATGTTTGTGTTTCATTTCCTTTGGTGTCGCTGATGGGAGCTCTGGGTTTATTGTATCGATCCCTGATCATTGCCTCTACTTCAATTTAGAGTTTCCATTGAGGTAAAATGGAAAAATTGGAAAATGGCATTTACCACCAAGCCTTTGTAAATATTTTGACAAAACTTTCATAGTAATACTCTTTAAGCTATCATCTCTATCTGCCATAAGAATGTTAGCTACCTGCTCACTTTCACTGGTTGCCATGTGAACCAAAATGTTAAAAAAGAAAACAAAAAAGAAAAACAAACCACTTAAAAATCATCCCCTCAGAAACCATATACATGTACTCTATGCATATTTGCCTGAACAGGTATTGTGTTTTTTATGAAATTCCGTTCTTAAGTTGTGTTTGTATAGCAACTTAGAGTTTCCATAGCATTATAACGGGTAAATTGAAAATTTGCATTAACTGGCAAGATATTTTGGCAAAACTTTCATGGAAATGTTCTTTAAGCAATCTTCTATCTGCGATACGATTTAAGGCCTACTGCTCATTGTTATTGGTTTCCAAACATAAAAAATAAAAAGGTACTTAAAATATCATATCCTCATAAATCACATACTCTATGAGGCTGAGAATATATGCAAATATTCACCATATTTTCCTTTACAGGTTTAGTGTTTTTAATGATATTTGGTGCTTTAGTATCATTGTTTGGTTACTATTGCAAGTTAAGCGTTTCCATAGACATATAATGTTGAAAAATGGAAAAAAAGACATTTACGCCTTTCAAGATATTTTGTCAAACCATTATGGAAATATTCAATAAACAATGGTCTATCTGCCATATAATTTAATGTTACATTTGGTATCTGACGATCTGGGTCTTCCTGAATGAGGGGCATCTATGACTAATTCCTGACCGGTACTTAATATTGTGAACCGCCTATATATGTATTGTGGAAATTGACATTTAATTATCCCCATAAAAATAGACGTGAAAGCAATGCTCAGGAATCGATACAATTTGCAGCGAAATCAAAGGGAAAGAAGCACAAACATGAAATAACTGGAGAGGGGGACTTACATCGATTCATGTATGCTTTTGGCACCCAATCTCACCCTATAGCGTGTTTTATGTAACCCCTGTTTTCGGCAACATATTTTGTTTTCATACCACTTTCGCCGGCCTTGGTAGATCAGTTGGATGCGCGTCTAACTGGTGATCAGGCGGACGCAGGTTTATTACTTACCGGGGTCGGCAACATTCTTTCGTGGAGATTTATATTGAAATCTTCCGCTGATTCAAGAAGGGCAGTTGTTAGTTTCAGCCCTGTACTGGTTGACTGCTTACGTATAGTCCTGCACAGGAAACGTGTGGATATGTAAACTAACTAGATCAAAAATGACCTTACATAGTGTTGATTTGGCCGTTAAACTCCAATACAAACAAACAAATCATTTTCAACGCCGTGTTTATGACTACCTGCACATGAAAGCAATCGAAATTGCAAAATAAGCGGTATGTGGATTACAGGTATATATATAAACTATATATACATTGTTGATCTGTCATCACTGTTCTATTGGTATTCTACAAGTAAAACCAATGATTGTCGATTATAAATTATGTTTGAAAAGTTTTTAACACTCCCGGTAAATTCTACAATATTCTAGAAGCCTCCGTGGTCGAGTGGTTACGCTTCTCGCCTTGTAAACCAGGGGTCGCAGGTTCGATTCCGGTTTCTCCAGACTTTCCGTATGACCTTAGCTGTTGGTGGGACGTAAAACTGAAACACTCACACACTCTACGTTATTCTATACATTGTTGATCTGTCATCACTGTTCCCTTGGTATTCTACAGGTAAAACCCATGATTGTCGATTATAAATTATGTTTGAAAAGTTTTTAACACTCCCGGTAGATTCCACGTTATTCTATATATGGTAAATGTCCTTATTATTTTTTGTTTCAATAAATCGAGTCTGCTATTTTCGTTTATTTTGTGTATTCCTTGCTTCCAAAGGATCTAACTTCAGAACTTATTTATAGGACAAAACGACAAAAACGTAATTGCGAATGGAATTATGCAACCGAATGTTAAGTTTCAACAAACTAGTTCGATCATTACGAGTCTCAGCCAACAATCAAGTCTAAGGACCCTCACTTGCTTCATATAGATAATAATCCTATGGCGTTTACACATTGAAATTATTAATTTTCGAAAACAAATCAAACATTACAGACTATGAAGTCATATACTCTATTTCAGTGGTGAGAACGTTGTTCGAGTTCCCTCTGGCGAATTCTGTTAAGCGTATGGTGATTCTATTTGTGCTATAGTCACTCTCCAATACAGCTTGTCCATACTCATTTTTCTGCATCATAACAACCTGAAGCAGAAACACTTGATGATTTAAACACTTTTTATGCTGTTATTTAAGGACCAGCACTAGAGTAGAAATATAAACAGATATGCTCTTGTCAGTGGGCTGTAATACAAAATACTCAAATAACAAATAAGAAAACATAAAAAAGTCCTGAGAAAATAGTGTCAATATGTATTATATATAAAACATCGCTGTCTGATGATATACTATTTTATCATATGACGTCGCGCCTGAGAGTGTTATAACACCATGTAATATTTTCGATAATCCATTCGTGGATTAAATATGCAAATTAGCTAGATACGTCCCGGAACGTTACATGTACGACGTCCATAACGACGTCGCGTTTACTAATGGCGGAATATTGACATTTTTGTAAACAAACGTGAATAAAATGCATCTTAAAAGTCAAATGATAAATAGAATCTTGCATTCGTGCTCTTGTATTTTTGAATTTATTAAACTGAAATCTGACCACACACAAGCACTGGTAAGCAGCTTAGATGACCTGGGCCTGCCCAGATTAAGCGGTGCGAGTCGGACTGTACATGCTTATAAAACCTATTGGTTTAATTGGGCGACAGGGATTACGGTGTCATTTCATCTCAATGTCGGGTAAAAGTCCCACAAAATTGGAAGCAGTCTCTCCAAAATGACACGTACATCGTGGACGGGGACGTTTAACCTCAAATCAAACAATCAAACAAACAAAAATCCCGTTTTATTTCAAAATCTAGACCATGTACAACTACGAGTTTCTCGAGACTTTTAACTTCTTGCCTTACCCCTGTTGAGGGACATTGGGTCCGATGTTGTGAAGTTGTTTATGAAAGAGAAGGTATAAAAAGTAGAAGTAAAACAAAGATCAGGAATCGATACAATTAACTTATTCCACCCACCAAAGGCACCAAAGGGAAATAACACAAACATTAAGCGACCAGACCATAATGGAAACCTAAACAAAGGAAGGCCATAAGGACAGTTACTTTCCCCAAAAATGGTCATATGGCCACCCAAAATAAAAAGGCACAAGTGATACACACAGTAAGTAACAAACAACAACATAAATAAACCGCCACAGAAGAACCGCCTTGGAATGGTCAGTGGAAAGATTTCCAAGGGGGGGGGGGGGGCTTTTTTGTCTGTGAAAGACTCTGGTGAAGTTTTAAATAAATTGAAAGCCAGAGATTTTATTGCTTCCAGCGTATCTACTTATGATTTCTCTACACTGTAAACAACTTTTCCTCATAATCTATAATACGATAAGATAAGTTTTTATCTATGATTGAACATACTTTTCAACATGATAGCTTGTAATGAAAATCGAACTTTCTTTACTTCTGAAGTGCATAAAAGCTATAATTCATGGTCCTGTCAGAGACATTTTGATGGTCTTCTTTATCTTTGGGACAATATTTTCTTAGATCTGGGTCTAAAAGATATAGATTGATTGTTGGAATTATCATGGGAACTATTTGTGCCCCTTGCTGCTGATTTGTGTTCATTTTGCTATGAGAGAGATGGATGATTTTTTAAATATTGCAACTACCTATTTCGATGGTTTGATCTGTCAAATTATTCTGTTACCGAGGCCCCATTTTTGTTTTGGCGTTACATGTATCTGTTTAGCAGATGGGTTTTGTTTCTTGCAAAATTGATGGTAAACCCGATGATTTAATTTTTAGATTGCAAATTTTCCTTTCTTGGATGGCGATGTTCCTCTTGCGGCATCCTATGACGTTTATATGTCGCAATTTATTCGATTTGCTAGTGTGTCTACTCATGTAGCTTACCTCAACACCCGTAATACATTTTTTACTGCTAAACTTCTTAATCAGGGTGATTGAATCAGTGGAATTCGTGTCCGCTGACCGTTCCAAGGCGGTTCTTCCGTCGCGGTTTATTTTTGTTATGGTTTGTCTTTGGGTGTTTGTGTCGCTTATATTATTTTATGATGGATAGCCTATCGGCCATGTTCTGGGAAAGTAACCGTCCTTTTGGCTTTCCGCTATTGATGTTTTCATTAGGGTCTGTTGTTTCATGTTTGTGTTTCTTTCCCTTTGGTGTCTCTGATGGGAGCTGTTGGTTAATTGTATCGATCCCAGATCATTGCCTCCACTTCTACTTATTGGTATCATAAACTACGAAAAGCCTTTTCAAAATTTATAGAAATCATTCCAATTTAATTCAAACTTCAGTGCTGGAATTTAATATCTTCTGCAACAAGGTCTATCGGAACTCGAATTGTATGGTGATTTAGTATATAAATTCAGAAAAATATATAAATGTTATGACTTCAACACCCAATTTCGTAAAACCATTCTTCGATATAAAAAGAGTGGCCACAACATAAATACGACAGACTGCATGCATGGTAGTTAACCCAATCACGGTTAACAACGTTGTTTCCCTCTTTAATTGCCCGCCGGTGGGTCAGGCCTCAGATTCTATGACGGTTTCAGCGTAAAAGCTAACCGAGACTAGAAAAAATTTAATTTGATGTAATGTTGGTTGGTGCCTGATGCTCTGTCTCTGGTCCGGCCCATCGGAGTCTAATGTTGGTTTTCATTTGCACCAGCATTTCAAAGAATTCTTGCTATCGAGTCCTAACCGTTGCCTCATCTCTGTGGTTGGTTGATGTTTGTGTTCTCGGAGATGTTGCACTGATGAGTTAGGAGGCCTTCATGTGGACTGAACATATTATTTGTCTTAATTGCGACAGAAGTAACGGCGAGAATTGCGACTGCGTAAAATCCACCGCTCCCGCCTGTGGAATTCATTTCACTGACCGTTTCGAGGCGGATCTTCTGCCGCCGTTTATTTTTGTAATGGTTTGTCTTTGAGTGTGTGTTTCGCTTATACTATTTTGTTTTCCATAGCCAGTTGGCCATATCGTGGGAAGGTGACTGTCCTTTTCGCTTTCCGCTATTCATTACGATGACACTCCCGTGCGGCAGGTCATTTTTTCACATCTACAAAATGGTTCATTTTCGTATGCAAATCCGTGCTTTTATATGTCATTGGTGCTCAGTTGAACCGCCTGATTGAGTTGGATCTAACGAGTACACACAACCTATATCTTGGAGTAGAAAGAAGAAAATTAATGTATACCGCCGGAAATAGAAGTGGAGGCAATGATCAGGAATTGATACAAATAACCAACAGCTCCCATCAGAGACACCAAAGGGGAAAACAAAAACAAGAAACAACTAGACTCTAAAGGAAACATCAATAGCGGAAAGCCAAAATGACATCCACTCTCCCTCAAAATGGCCAACTGGCGATCCAAAACAAAACAACACAAGCGACACTCTCCCAAAGACAAACCATATCAAAAATACCCCCAGTTTTCTCTATATAAAGTGGGGGGTATGGGGGGACTTCATTTCACGAACTAGTTCACCTGGTGGGTGTTTCTTTTAGGGTTTATTTGTTTCATATTAGTGTTTCCTTCCCTTTGGTTTCTTTGTTGTCTTCTATTTTAAATTCATTGTAAAGGAAATATCATGAAACAACAAATACGTTTACGATCTAAAATTTTGCAAAAACATGTTTTCGTATGAACGCCTCCATGCGGATCAATTTCTTATTGTTATTTTGTTAGATAATGCACTGGAACTGAGGGCGAGAGTTGCAATTTCATGAATTCCGGAGTTGAAGCCCCACAGTAGTTTTACTAATTTAAGCCCTCCAGTGAAATTCGTTACACTTCCGTTCCAGTGCGGTTCTTCTGCCGCTGTTCATCTTTTGTTATGGTTTGTCTTTGGGTGTGTGTATCGCTTATATCTTTTTGTTTTAGATAGCCAATTGGTCATTTGGTGAGAAAGTAACTCCCCTGTTTGCTTTCCGCTATTAATGTTTCCATTAGGATCTAGTTTTTTCATGTTTGTGTTTCTTTCGCTTTGGTGTCTCTTATGGGTGCTGTGGATTAATTTATCGATTCCTGGTCATTGCCTTCACTTCTGTTCTTGAACACACGAACTTGACAGATTTGTTATAAAACCTACTATATTTGAAAGGAATAAGGAAAAAAAAAATAATAAAAAAGGGAAGACTGATAATGACGTCAAAATATAATTACAACAGAATATCAAATATGCTTCACTTATTTCGTCTTTTTTCTATGTTTTTATCGACATCGTGTCGGTATGTTGTATTATGTGTGTCTACATTGCTACTAATAAGAGAAATGTATTCACAACCTATCTAGGCAGAACTTACACTGCATGTATTATGTGATTGAAAATGGACCTAGTAAAAAAGCTGATCCGGAAACGCAGAACCTGATGTTTTGTCTCTTGCAGAAAATAATGTATTTGGTAAGGTCGTAGTCGTAGTGTAGTTAAATAGCAACGGGTATCTTCAATCTAACACGTGACAACTGTATCACCACAGAAATAGTATTTACAATGTAGGTTCTGTCACAGAATTTATTCAGACGCTTCATTCAGCCTCCAAGCACCCAAACATCTACCACCGAGACAAGCTCCATTCAGCAATTTAAGTCTCCCAAACCCAAAACAAGTCCACCCAACTATCCCCCTCGCGTCCCGAGCACCAACACGGTTAGGCCCGCCCCACTCACCAGGTGGGCCCCTCCAGGCGGGCTGTCCAGCGCAAACCAGTGTAAAGCTGCCATTGGAGAAAGGCTCTAATGTGCGCGTTTTATTTAGACAACACTTAAAATTTATAGATTCAAAAAGGGAAACACAATGCAGGAGTGTACATGGATTAAGATCGGTACAAGTGAAACTTGTGGGAAGAGATGTCGAGGAACCTACTGTGCTATCCACAGCGTTGCTATCTCCAGAGGTGGGGGTCTATGAACTTGTCAGGGTTGTTGGGTGGCTGAGAAGACAAGCTGTGAAAACCGTGCGGCGCTACTACCGTCTATAATCAGTACTATCACAAGGAGCGCTATGCTTTCCAAAAAGAAGCCAGACGACTTTCGAGGATAATTTTCATTTAGAGAAAAGTTCAATACATACATATATGAATTATGGCTACTATGTATGAAAACATATATAAGTTACTGGCAGAAATACCTGATAATAATTCGATCTCCATCATGTGGTTCGAGACATCTTGGATGAGCCTATCGCAGATTCTGTCAAAGGGCGCTTGTTAAAGCCCTTACAGCCTGTCAATAATCGATCTTCCCCACCCCCACGCAAACGAAGGTCGCCAAGAGAAAGGCCGTTGAAGAGGAATTTGACCCAATTGCCAGCAAGAAAGCCCTGATATTCGCGAAGGAGTATCAGGATGAGATCCTGAACTTATTTGTATCTGCTGAGCAGATACAAGAAAAGCTAGTCTTCAATCAGACCCCATGGGTCATCACTGGCGACTTCTTGAGGGGCTGGCAGATGGACGTGCCTGCCAATAATCCTCATAGTGCAGACCACAGGGCTTTTCTCGAGGCGGTGGTGCCCCAAATCAGTAGCAATATCGAGGAACAGATCGAGGCTCTGGGAGGCGTTAAGTTCCAGTTGGCTCTCAAGGTTAAGCTTTGGAAGGACAGTCCAGACGGTAGTGAGGAGTACACAGCGAAATCAATGGGGCTCTCGATAAAACCTTCCCAACATCTAAGAAACACTCAAAAAGTGGACACAGAGAGGGTCTGACTGGGTTGTAGATCAGGTGCAGACACTTTGGCTGAACATTGCCAGATATCAGCCTCTTCAGGTAGGGTCGTACATCCCACTCCCAGCAGCTGTAAGTTCTAAGAAGGCAGTGAAGAACGTGAAGAACAGTGGGTGGGGGGGACCACTGCCTTCGATGGACGCTCTGAGCGGCTTTTGCAAATCCACCACCACCACATAACCCACAGAGACCAAGTTGGTCTCCTACCTTGGGTGGTCTGAACTTTAAAGGGATTGATAACCCCACGCCCATCTCTAAGATCCGCATAGTGGAACGGCAGAACAACCTAGCCATCAACGTCTTTGCTTTCACTGGTACAAGGGCATCACCGTCCACCGCCTCAGCAAGACGCCACAACAGATACCAAGGATCCACCTTATTCTGACCGAAAAGGCCGGTAAATTCCACTACACCTGGATCAAGGACCTCAACCGCCTCTTATTAGGCCAGAGCAAGCACAAAAAAGAAGCACTTCTGTGAGCGCTGTCTTCATGGCTACACGAGAGAAGACCTGCTGGAGGCCAACAAGCTTGAGTGCGAAGGCATCGGCCAGACGGCTGTCCGGGTGGAGATGCCAGAAGAGGGTAAAAACAAGCTCACCTTCCAGAACAAGCAGCAACCAACCCCATTCTTCATCTATGCAGACTTTGAGGCTCTCACCACCAAGACTGAGGGCCCCGAACGCGAACCTACAAACAGAAACACCCAACATGCGGCCTGCAGCTACTGCTATGTCGCGGTGCGGTATAATGGAACAACAAAGCCACCTGTCGAGTATAGCGGCCCAAAGGCAGCAGAGTACGTCTTAAAATCACTCCAGGAGGAAGAGCGCGATATTAATGGTGTGCTAGCCAAACCTAAACCCATAAGGATGACACGAAAGGACTGTCGGGCCCATAACACTGCCACGAATTGCTGTTTATGCGAAAACCGCTAGACGGGGACTCTGTCCGTGACCACTGTCATATCACAGGTAAAACTCGAGGAGCAGCCCACAACGTCTGCAAAATTATGCTGAGGCTAAGCCAAAAGACCACCGTCATTCCCGTGGTGTTCCACAATCTCAGGGGGTATGACTCCCACCTGCTCATGCACACCATCTCGAAGGTTGAAGCAGAGTCTCCTGCATCCAAAACATCACAGAAAAAATACATCTCCTCTCTCGGGCAGCTCCGGTTCAACGATAGCGCCCAGTTCCTGCTAGTTTTCTTTGACAAGCTGATGGCAGCAAACCAACCTGGAGCTTTCCAGATCACGTCCCTCTACGAGCCAAACCAGCAGAGGCTCCAGCTCTTGACCCGGAAGGGTGTCTACCCCTACGAGTATATGGACTCCTGGGAACGAGTATATGGACTCCTGGGACCGCTTCGCTGAGACCAAGCTCCCTCCGAAAGAGGTATTCTACAGCAAGCTCGCCGACGAGCACATCAGCAACGACGACTACGCCCACGCGCAGAGAGTATGGGAGGTCTTTGGGACCCGGGGGGACTACCACGACCTCTACAACCGCACAGATGTTCTCCTGCTGGCATATGTCTTTGAGGAATTGCGAAAGACCTGCCTGATGCAGTATGACTGAGACCCAGCACACTACTACACCAGCCCGGGGCTTTCATGGGACGCCCTTCTCAAGAAGATAGAACTGGAGCTCGAGCTACTCACAAATTATTACAAGCACCTGTTCATCGAGAAGGGGATGCGTGGAGGCATCTCAATGGTCTCAAAGCGCTATGCTAAGGCCAAAAATCCCCAGGTCGAGGATAATGACCCCGAAAAGCCTAGCAGCCACATTCTCTACCTAGATGCGAACAATCTTTTTTTTTTTTTTTAGCTATGAGTCAATATCTCCCCACTGAAGGCTTTCGGTGGGTGGATGCATCGGAATGCCAGCAGCTGGCAAAAAAATATTGCAGAGAAACCTGCAGATATCCAAGATGTCTACATCCTAGAGGTGGATTTGGAATATCCAAAAGAGCTACACAAGGTACACAGCGCCTACCCGCTAGCTCCAAAACGCAGGGCGGTCAAGAAGGAGTGGATGTCGGAGTATCAGCACGACCTTCTTAAAGGCGTTGGGGTGGCGCCTACCGAGGTCGAGAAGCTGGTCCCCAACCTCAGCGACAAGGACTGCTACGTGCTCCAATATCGGAATCTCCAGTTATACATGTCTCTGGGCATGCGTCTGAACTAGATTCATCGTGCCTTCCGATTCCAGTAGAGGCCCTGGATGGAGCTCTACATCCGGAAGAATACTGAGCTCCGGAAGAAGTCCAGCGATGACTTTGAGAAGGATCTCTACAAGCTCATGAACAATTCGGTCTTCGGCAAGACGATGGAGAACCTCCGCAGGCGTGTCGACGTCAAGCTGGTCCGCGCCAACGAGGAAGATAAAGTCAGGCGCCAGCCTTGCTTTTGCCAGAGCCAATATCTTCGATGATGATCTTGCTGCAGTCCAGATGCATAAGAGCCGTCTGTTACGAGATGGAATAGGAAACCTCTCGGGTGCTTATGCACATCTAAATTATTTTAGTAGATATATGGTAGGGCGGTGCGAGTGAAATATTTTAGGTGAAATATGGTACGCAAACTGTGCGGCTCCATGAACAAGTCATGCACATATCATACGATGTATGCATGAGTGGTTTATAGCGAGCTGTTTTTACAATACAGGGGGCCGCTAAAAGGCCGAGTCCTATAGAATTTGCCTAAAAATCGCCAACCTCCAAATTGTGCCATATATGATTTTTATTCCCGTCACGTGTTGTGTGGGTGTTCGTTTTGACAGGAGTCATGTCATTGATTATAGGGTCGTTTCATCAATTTTTCCTATGGGAAATATACTATTTGAACGCAAATCCATTATCTACTCGATTTTTGCTATCTGGCTTTGTTTGTGGCCGGTATCTCCACCTCGCCACGAATTGAGCAAGGTAATAAGAGTAGGCATGATTTTCCGGTAGTATTCATAGATATATAAACCCTGAAAAAAGCGGACACTTTAGCAGCAGGTCAAGTTGTAAGAGTGAACACAACATTGTGACGGGGGAAATAGAAAGTATATTGAAAGGCACAACAATGTGTGACCTGCTGCTCCCTGCTTCATAGCAGCAGGTACTGGTACGACGCTAGGCGTTAGGGTCCAGCAAGGGCGGACAGACCGCCGTAATCAGCGCCTACCAGGATAGAAGCAGAATCTTCTAAATCATTGTTCGTTGTAAACAAATGTGAGACCATGGAAGAGGTCAACTTACCTGCAGGTCATTTAGACGATCACTAAATCTCTGATCAGCAAACGTGATCGCTAAACCTAAGATTATCAACTATGTTGATAGACTAGTTCTACTAGTTCGCGAGAGGAAGTGTCACGCGAGTGGGGGATTCACCCTAAGTTATAAACTGGCCAGTCGCGTATTGTGTTGTTTCTTTTTTTGTTTTTGTTGTTGTTTTTGTTGTTTGCTTCTGTAGGTATTCACGTCACCCGTTCCGAGCACAGAACAGTGTTTTGCCTTCGGAGCGGACGTCGTGAGTTGGCTACAGAAGCAACAAATTGTGATGTTTTGTGTTAGTGAGTGTTGTATGTAGATACTGTAAATAATTCATGTCATTCATTTAACATCTTTCTTGTGCCTTACCCCACAGCTGCCCGTACACCTGTCAGAGATCACGCTCGGTTGTCTTGTCAGCATGGGGGTTTGCGGGACGCCGTAAACCCACATGTAACATTTGGTGTCATTGAAGTGAGGATTTGATCTCTGGATGGTGTTCCCGGCTGTGGAACAGCACATTGATACTCTGAATCATCAATTTAAAAAAAAAAAAAAATGTATTGACAGCCACATTTAGAAATTAACTTGAATCTTCCTTCCTGCGTTGATGAAGTGCGAAACCCATGTATTCAACTGAATGGATACTGACAAGTCGATAATTTCTGAGCAGGAAGGCAAGGCAAACCCCACTTTTTCTTGGTAACGAAAAATTTAAGTAGACCCCACTTAATTGTGTTACCTGACATTCTACTAAGTTAAATTGGAGCTACTAATTGATCTTACCCACACATGGTTCTGACGTAGTGACGTTAACAATTTACTGACGTTGACATAACGGTAGCGTTAATATTTACGCTGTGGCTTGAGGTTAGGTATGACGTAATAGAAACATTAATGGTGACTTGTTATGATCGAAGTTTTGTAATGTGATAAAACTTCGGATTGTAGCATTTTACTGTAAACGTCGTCAGTTTATGACGTCATATTAGACTACCAGTACGCAACGTCATACTGTGCTGTAAGCATTTGACATTTCAAATCGCGTGTGCTTTAATAACTAACGTTTTAGTTAGATTAACGCGTATAACACATATCTTAACGTTTTAGTTAAGCCCATTCAATCATCACTGATCATAACTGATCAGTTTATAGTGGTTTTGATAGTAACGTGAGATTTACGTTATCAATAATGGAGCGTTTAATGCAAATGGGAAAGGACTTAGGTTATGAGGGGAAGGAGTTACAAGGTTTTGTTAAAGAGCAACAAGATATTGAGCGGGCAGAAAGGCAAGAGCAAAGGGATTTAGAAAGGTTAAGGTCTGAGGAAAAGGAAAAGGAAAGGGTACATGAACTAGCTAAGTTAGAGGAAAAGGAAAAGGAAAGGGCACATGAACTAGCTATGTTGAATGTTAATAAGGAACTTGAAATGGCACGCATTCAGACTGAAAGGGAGGCAAAAGAGGTTAGTGAGGCCCATTTAGAACAAATAAAACATGGGTTTGAGCTACAGCACCAAGAATTAAGGAATCAGTTAGAAATGCAGAGAGCGAAGCTCGAGCTAGAATTTGAAAGGCAAAAAGCTGAGAAGGTGGCTCATGCCCGGGATCCTAAGTTACCTTATTTTGAAGAGGGTAAAGATAAAATGGATAGTTATTTATCTAGGTTTGAGAAATATGCTACGGCTAATAAATGGGATAAGAGTGTTTGGGCCGCGTATTTAAGTGCATTGCTCAAAGGGCGCGCACTTGATGTATATGACCGGTTGTCAAATGAGGATGCGGCGGATTATGAAAAGTTAAAGGACGCTTTATTAAAGAATTTTGACATGACAGAGCGCGGATTTAGGAAACAGTTTCGTTATAGTAGGCCCGAGAAATCAGAAACGTTCATACAGTTCAGTAGTAGACTGAGAAGTTATTTAGAAAAATGGCTTAATATGGCAAAGATAGAAAAATCTTTTCCGGCTGTCTGTGATTTCATGGCAAGGGATCAGTTCCTGGAGTCATGTAATAGAGAACTGTATGTACATCTGAAGCCAAAACAGTTTGGTAATTTAGATGAAATGGCTAGGGAGGCAGATTTGTTTGCAGAAGCGCGCGGGGGCGTATATAGTTGCATTAATAAGGGGCAACGCGATAATAGAGGCGCGGCGCAGGGTAAACAGGACAAAGTTGACTCGAACAAACCGAGTGGTAGACCGGATATCAAGTGTAGCATATGCGGTAAGGGGCATTTAACAATTAAATGTTTTAAGAACCCCGACAGGAAACAATTGTATAGCGCAGAGGTAGGAGCAACTGGAGTTGGGGATAGCGGTGTTAAGGAAAATTTTAACACGCGCGTAGAGACTCAAGGTTCTCAGGTTAAGAATGAGAATACGCAGAATGTAGGTCGTGGTTATACACGTGGTCGTGGTAATTTTAGAGGGTCTTTTCGCGGACGCGGTAAAAATAATAGCACACCACGTGGCGCAGCACACCAAGTTAGTTTTTGTCAGACGGAAGTAACTAGGAAAGGTGATGAGATTGGAAGTGTTTTTGAAAATAAGGTTGGTGATCCTTTGATTTCGGATAGGGAGGAGTGTAGTAAGGAAACTAGGGAAGGTGTCTGTTACTTCTTAAAGGCAAGGTTACCGACGGCACAAGGATTGGTTAATAATAAAAAGGTGGTGGTATTAAGAGATACTGGGTGTACAGGCTGTGTCGTTCGGAGAAGTTTGGTTTCGGATAGTCAGTTAATAGGGAAGGAATCAAATGTTACGTTGATTGATGAATCCTCACAAAGGTATCCTTTGGCAATGATTGACATTGATTGTCCTTTTTTCACTGGGAAAACTGAAGCTTTGTGTATGGATGATACGTTGTACGATTTGGTTATCGGTAACATTGATGGATCAAAACTTCCTGATATGTCTCATTTCTCAGCTGCGGCTGTAACTAGGTCTGAAACTAGGCAGGATGAGAAGCCTTACAGAAAACTTAAGGTTCCCGATCAGATCATTAACGATGACAAGGAGGCTTTCAAGCAAGCTCAGGTTGATGATCCAACTTTGAAAAACATCAGGAAAAGGGTTGTATCTGGGAACAAGACTGTGAGTCGTGGTTTAAACCGAGGTGAAACTAGGTTTATTGAGAAAAAAGGTTTGGCATATAGGGAGTTCACCAAGGGTAACAAAGTCTCTTTCCAACTTGTGGTCCCTCAAAGTTTCCGAGGAAAGGTGTTGAAACTGGCTCATGAAACGCTTATGTCTGGACATATGGGTATTAGGAAGACATTGGATAGAGTTGTAACTGAGTTTTACTGGCCCGGTATTTGCGGTGATGTCGCTAGATTTTGTAAATCTTGTGATATTTGTCAGAGAACTATTCAGAAAGGTCGGGTCACTAAAGTACCTCTAGGAAAAATGCCATTGATTGATACGCCATTTAAGAGGGTGGCAGTGGACATAGTTGGTCCAATTGAGCCTCGATCTGATAGGAAATCTCGGTATATTTTAACCATGATAGATTATGCGACGAGGTATCCAGAGGCGATAGCTTTACCGAGTATTGAGACGGAACGTGTCGCGGAAGCGCTTATTGAAATGTTTAGTAGGGTTGGCATTCCTGATGAAATGTTGACTGATTGTGGATCACAGTTTACTGCTGAGGTAATGAAGGAAGTCAGCAGACTTCTTTCTCTTCAACAGTTAACGTGTAGTCCGAGACACCCAATTTGCAACGGACTGATAGAGCGTTTCCACGCTACGTTAAAGCAGATGTTACGTCGCATGTGTGCTGAACGTCCAAAAGATTGGGATAAATATCTTCCAGCCTTATTATTTGCGGTAAGGGAAGTCCCACAAGAGTCTTTAGGATACTCCCCTTTTGAGTTGTTATATGGACGTAACGTCAGAGGTCCAATGGCAATATTAAGAGAATTATGGGCTGAAGAGGTACGCGATGAGCAAGTTCTTTCGACGTATCAATACGTTATTGAGCTTAGGGAACGGTTAGAGCAGACATGCAAATTAGCGCGTGATAATTTAAAGAAGGTTCAGATTAAGCAGAAAGCTTATTATGATAAAGGCGCAAGGTCGCGTAAATTTGACGTCGGCGACAAAGTACTGTTGTTACTACCGACAGACAGTAATAAATTATTGCTTCAATGGAAAGGTCCTTATGAAGTGGTTGAGGTAGTGAACAGAATGGATATTAAGATTGACGTCAATGGAAATGTTAACACATATCACGCTAACATACTGAAGCAATATGTGGAACGTCAAAATGTGACGTCACATTGCTTGCTTTCTGTAGAGTCCACTCCGTCAACTGAAAATGATGACGTTGACGAATTCTCATTGGAAGATTGCGCTTTTCCTACTGCAAAGCAACCAGAGACGTTTAAGGACGTCAGTATTTCAGAAATGTTAACGCAGGATCAGCGTAAAGAAATAGAGACGTTGATAAAAGAATACCCGGACGTACTGTCCAGTGTACCAGGACGAACTGACCAAATAGAACACGACATAAAGTTGCTGACGACGGAACCAGTGAGGTCCAAAGGTTATGCCATACCATATAAAGTACGGGATGTAATGGAAAAGGAAATTCAAGATATGTTAGATTTAGGAGTTATTGAGCCATCAATATCTCCATACACATCCCCTGTAGTACTTGTCCCTAAAAAAGATGGTTCGGTGCGGTTCTGCATTGACTTCCGTAAACTTAATAAAGTGACGGAGTTCGATGCAGAACCAATGCCAAATATGGAGGAGGTTATAAATAGAATGTCGGGGCACAAATACTTTAGCAAATTAGATTTGTCAAAAGGTTATTGGCAGGTAAAAATGACGTCTAAGGCAAAACCCCTAACTGCGTTCGAAACCCCCAAAGGCTTGTTTCAATTCAAAACTATGCCCTTCGGTTTGGTAAACTCAGGAGCAACATTTTGCAGGTTGATGAGAAAGATTCTGTCCGAACTTTCTAACGTTGATAGCTTCGTCGATGATATGTGGATCTTTACCGAAACTTGGAAAGACCACTTGACGTCATTACGTGAAGTTTTGGATAGACTTAGGACAGCCAAGTTGACGGCAAAACCTTCCAAGTGTATGATTGGGTATAGCAGTATCGAATGTCTTGGTCACAGTGTAGCTGCTCAGTCAGTAAGACCGCAAGAAGACAAGATACAAGCTATAAAGGATGCTCCTCGACCTTCTACTAAGAGACAAATAAAGTCATTTCTTGGGTTGGCTGGTTTCTACCGCCGTTTCATTCCAAATTTCTCATCTATTGCTTCCCCTTTGACAGATTTAACTAAGAAAAGTAGACCAAACAAGATCAAAGACTGGCAGGACCATCATGAAAAGGCTTTCCAGACCCTGAAGAATAGACTCACGTCTAGTCCTATTCTTCGTCTTCCTATCTTTCATGATGGGAATCCGTTCATACTCCGGACGGACGCTTCTGATGTTGGTATAGGAGCCGTTTTGCTCCAAAAATTTGAAGGGGAAGGACGACTTCCCATTGCTTATGCCAGCAAGAAACTTTTGCCTCGTGAGAAAAACTATTCTGTAATAGAGAAGGAATGTTTGGCTATTATCTGGGGTGTTGAGAAATTTCGCAAGTATCTTTACGGAGTAGAATTCCTGCTTGAGACAGACCACAAGCCCTTGTCTTATATGCAAACAGCAAAAGTTCTCAATCCTCGAATTATGCGTTGGGCAATGAAACTACAGCCGTATAGATTTCGGATTGTTGCAATTCGGGGCCAGGAAAATTTGGGGGCAGACTACCTCAGTAGGTAATTCTTCGCACGGTTGTTGTGTAAATAGCTGTCTTGTTTAGATAGGTTCATCCTATTCCATCTCTATACACAAAGAAAAAACATTTCTGATTGTTTTTTCTCCAAAAGGGGAAACCTTTGTTACGAGATGGAATAGGAAACCTCTCGGGTGCTTATGCACATCTAAATTATTTTAGTAGATATATGGTAGGGCGGTGCGAGTGAAATATTTTAGGTGAAATATGGTACGCAAACTGTGCGGCTCCATGAACAAGTCATGCACATATCATACGATGTATGCATGAGTGGTTTATAGCGAGCTGTTTTTACAATACAGGGGGCCGCTAAAAGGCCGAGTCCTATAGAATTTGCCTAAAAATCGCCAACCTCCAAATTGTGCCATATATGATTTTTATTCCCGTCACGTGTTGTGTGGGTGTTCGTTTTGACAGGAGTCATGTCATTGATTATAGGGTCGTTTCATCAATTTTTCCTATGGGAAATATACTATTTGAACGCAAATCCATTATCTACTCGATTTTTGCTATCTGGCTTTGTTTGTGGCCGGTATCTCCACCTCGCCACGAATTGAGCAAGGTAATAAGAGTAGGCATGATTTTCCGGTAGTATTCATAGATATATAAACCCTGAAAAAAGCGGACACTTTAGCAGCAGGTCAAGTTGTAAGAGTGAACACAACATTGTGACGGGGGAAATAGAAAGTATATTGAAAGGCACAACAATGTGTGACCTGCTGCTCCCTGCTTCATAGCAGCAGGTACTGGTACGACGCTAGGCGTTAGGGTCCAGTAAGGGCGGACAGACCGCCGTAATCAGCGCCTACCAGGATAGAAGCAGAATCTTCTAAATCATTGTTCGTTGTAAACAAATGTGAGACCATGGAAGAGGTCAACTTACCTGCAGGTCATTTAGACGATCACTAAATCTCTGATCAGCAAACGTGATCGCTAAACCTAAGATTATCAACTATGTTGATAGACTAGTTCTACTAGTTCGCGAGAGGAAGTGTCACGCGAGTGGGGGATTCACCCTAAGTTATAAACTGGCCAGTCGCGTATTGTGTTGTTTCTTTTTTTGTTTTTGTTGTTGTTTTTGTTGTTTGCTTCTGTAGGTATTCACGTCACCCGTTCCGAGCACAGAACAGTGTTTTGCCTTCGGAGCGGACGTCGTGAGTTGGCTACAGAAGCAACAAATTGTGATGTTTTGTGTTAGTGAGTGTTGTATGTAGATACTGTAAATAATTCATGTCATTCATTTAACATCTTTCTTGTGCCTTACCCCACAGCTGCCCGTACACCTGTCAGAGATCACGCTCGGTTGTCTTGTCAGCATGGGGGTTTGCGGGACGCCGTAAACCCACATGTAACATTTGGTGTCAGTGAAGTGAGGATTTGATCTCTGGCTGGTGTTCCCGGCTGTGGAACAGCACATTGATACTCTGAATCATCAATTTAAAAAAAAAAATGTATTGACAGCCACATTTAGAAATTAACTTGAATCTTCCTTCCTGCGTTGATGAAGTGCGAAACCCATGTATTCAACTGAATGGATACTGACAAGTCGATAATTTCTGAGCAGGAAGGCAAGGCAAACCCCACTTTTTCTTGGTAACGAAAAATTTAAGTAGACCCCACTTAATTGTGTTACCTGCCATTCTACTAAGTTAAATTGGAGCTACTAATTGATCTTACCCACACATGGTTCTGACGTAGTGACGTTAACAATTTACTGACGTTGACATAACGGTAGCGTTAATATTTACGCTGTGGCTTGAGGTTAGGTATGACGTAATAGAAACATTAATGGTGACTTGTTATGATCGAAGTTTTGTAATGTGATAAAACTTCGGATTGTAGCATTTTACTGTAAACGTCGTCAGTTTATGACGTCATATTAGACTACCAGTACGCAACGTCATACTGTGCTGAAAGCATTTGACATTTCAAATCGCGTGTGCTTTAATAACTAACGTTTTAGTTAGATTAACGCGTATAACACATATCTTAACGTTTTAGTTAAGCCCATTCAATCATCACTGATCATAACTGATCAGTTTATAGTGGTTTTGATAGTAACGTGAGATTTACGTTATCAATAATGGAGCGTTTAATGCAAATGGGAAAGGACTTAGGTTATGAGGGGAAGGAGTTACAAGGTTTTGTTAAAGAGCAACAAGATATTGAGCGGGCAGAAAGGCAAGAGCAAAGGGATTTAGAAAGGTTAAGGTCTGAGGAAAAGGAAAAGGAAAGGGTACATGAACTAGCTAAGTTAGAGGAAAAGGAAAAGGAAAGGGCACATGAACTAGCTATGTTGAATGTTAATAAGGAACTTGAAATGGCACGCATTCAGACTGAAAGGGAGGCAAAAGAGGTTAGTGAGGCCCATTTAGAACAAATAAAACATGGGTTTGAGCTACAGCACCAAGAATTAAGGAATCAGTTAGAAATGCAGAGAGCGAAGCTCGAGCTAGAATTTGAAAGGCAAAAAGCTGAGAAGGTGGCTCATGCCCGGGATCCTAAGTTACCTTATTTTGAAGAGGGTAAAGATAAAATGGATAGTTATTTATCTAGGTTTGAGAAATATGCTACGGCTAATAAATGGGATAAGAGTGTTTGGGCCGCGTATTTAAGTGCATTGCTCAAAGGGCGCGCACTTGATGTATATGACCGGTTGTCAAATGAGGATGCGGCGGATTATGAAAAGTTAAAGGACGCTTTATTAAAGAATTTTGACATGACAGAGCGCGGATTTAGGAAACAGTTTCGTTATAGTAGGCCCGAGAAATCAGAAACGTTCATACAGTTCAGTAGTAGACTGAGAAGTTATTTAGAAAAATGGCTTAATATGGCAAAGATAGAAAAATCTTTTCCGGCTGTCTGTGATTTCATGGCAAGGGATCAGTTCCTGGAGTCATGTAATAGAGAACTGTATGTACATCTGAAGCCAAAACAGTTTGGTAATTTAGATGAAATGGCTAGGGAGGCAGATTTGTTTGCAGAAGCGCGCGGGGGCGTATATAGTTGCATTAATAAGGGGCAACGCGATAATAGAGGCGCGGCGCAGGGTAAACAGGACAAAGTTGACTCGAACAAACCGAGTGGTAGACCGGATATCAAGTGTAGCATATGCGGTAAGGGGCATTTAACAATTAAATGTTTTAAGAACCCCGACAGGAAACAATTGTATAGCGCAGAGGTAGGAGCAACTGGAGTTGGGGATAGCGGTGTTAAGGAAAACTTTAACACGCGCGTAGAGACTCAAGGTTCTCAGGTTAAGAATGAGAATACGCAGAATGTAGGTCGTGGTTATACACGTGGTCGTGGTAATTTTAGAGGGTCTTTTCGCGGACGCGGTAAAAATAATAGCACACCACGTGGCGCAGCACACCAAGTTAGTTTTTGTCAGACGGAAGTAACTAGGAAAGGTGATGAGATTGGAAGTGTTTTTGAAAATAAGGTTGGTGATCCTTTGATTTCGGATAGGGAGGAGTGTAGTAAGGAAACTAGGGAAGGTGTCTGTTACTTCTTAAAGGCAAGGTTACCGACGGCACAAGGATTGGTTAATAATAAAAAGGTGGTGGTATTAAGAGATACTGGGTGTACAGGCTGTGTCGTTCGGAGAAGTTTGGTTTCGGATAGTCAGTTAATAGGGAAGGAATCAAATGTTACGTTGATTGATGAATCCTCACAAAGGTATCCTTTGGCAATGATTGACATTGATTGTCCTTTTTTCACTGGGAAAACTGAAGCTTTGTGTATGGATGATACGTTGTACGATTTGGTTATCGGTAACATTGATGGATCAAAACTTCCTGATATGTCTCATTTCTCAGCTGCGGCTGTAACTAGGTCTGAAACTAGGCAGGATGAGAAGCCTTACAGAAAACTTAAGGTTCCCGATCAGATCATTAACGATGACAAGGAGGCTTTCAAGCAAGCTCAGGTTGATGATCCAACTTTGGAAAACATCAGGAAAAGGGTTGTATCTGGGAACAAGACTGTGAGTCGTGGTTTAAACCGAGGTGAAACTAGGTTTATTGAGAAAAAAGGTTTGGCATATAGGGGAGTTCACCAAGGGTAACAAAGTCTCTTTCCAACTTGTGGTCCCTCAAAGTTTCCGAGGAAAGGTGTTGAAACTGGCTCATGAAACGCTTATGTCTGGACATATGGGTATTAGGAAGACATTGGATAGAGTTGTAACTGAGTTTTACTGGCCCGGTATTTGCGGTGATGTCGCTAGATTTTGTAAATCTTGTGATATTTGTCAGAGAACTATTCAGAAAGGTCGGGTCACTAAAGTACCTCTAGGAAAAATGCCATTGATTGATACGCCATTTAAGAGGGTGGCAGTGGACATAGTTGGTCCAATTGAGCCTCGATCTGATAGGAAATCTCGGTATATTTTAACCATGATAGATTATGCGACAAGGTATCCAGAGGCGATAGCTTTACCGAGTATTGAGACGGAACGTGTCGCGGAAGCGCTTATTGAAATGTTTAGTAGGGTTGGCATTCCTGATGAAATGTTGACTGATTGTGGATCACAGTTTACTGCTGAGGTAATGAAGGAAGTCAGCAGACTTCTTTCTCTTCAACAGTTAACGTGTAGTCCGAGACACCCAATTTGCAACGGACTGATAGAGCGTTTCCACGCTACGTTAAAGCAGATGTTACGTCGCATGTGTGCTGAACGTCCAAAAGATTGGGATAAATATCTTCCAGCCTTATTATTTGCGGTAAGGGAAGTCCCACAAGAGTCTTTAGGATACTCCCCTTTTGAGTTGTTATATGGACGTAACGTCAGAGGTCCAATGGCAATATTAAGAGAATTATGGGCTGAAGAGGTACGCGATGAGCAAGTTCTTTCGACGTATCAATACGTAATTGAGCTTAGGGAACGGTTAGAGCAGACATGCAAATTAGCGCGTGATAATTTAAAGAAGGTTCAGATTAAGCAGAAAGCTTATTATGATAAAGGCGCAAGGTCGCGTAAATTTGACGTCGGCGACAAAGTACTGTTGTTACTACCGACAGACAGTAATAAATTATTGCTTCAATGGAAAGGTCCTTATGAAATGGTTGAGGTAGTGAACAGAATGGATTATAAGATTGACGTCAATGGAAATGTTAACACATATCACGCTAACATACTGAAGCAATATGTGGAACGTCAAAATGTGACGTCACATTGCTTGCTTTCTGTAGAGTCCACTCCGTCAACTGAAAATGATGACGTTGACGAATTCTCATTGGAAGATTGCGCTTTTCCTACTGCAAAGCAACCAGAGACGTTTAAGGACGTCAATATTTCAGAAATGTTAACGCAGGATCAGCGTAAAGAAATAGAGACGTTGATAAAAGAATACCCGGACGTACTGTCCAGTGTACCAGGACGAACTGACCAAATAGAACACGACATAAAGTTGCTGACGACGGAACCAGTGAGGTCCAAAGGTTATGCCATACCATATAAAGTACGGGATGTAATGGAAAAGGAAATTCAAGATATGTTAGATTTAGGAGTTATTGAGCCATCAATATCTCCATACACATCCCCTGTAGTACTTGTCCCTAAAAAAGATGGTTCGGTGCGGTTCTGCATTGACTTCCGTAAACTTAATAAAGTGACGGAGTTCGATGCAGAACCAATGCCAAATATGGAGGAGGTTATAAATAGAATGTCGGGGCACAAATACTTTAGCAAATTAGATTTGTCAAAAGGTTATTGGCAGGTAAAAATGACGTCTAAGGCAAAACCCCTAACTGCGTTCGAAACCCCCAAAGGCTTGTTTCAATTCAAAACTATGCCCTTCGGTTTGGTAAACTCAGGAGCAACATTTTGCAGGTTGATGAGAAAGATTCTGTCCGAACTTTCTAACGTTGATAGCTTCGTCGATGATATGTGGATCTTTACCGAAACTTGGAAAGACCACTTGACGTCATTACGTGAAGTTTTTGATAGACTTAGGACAGCCAAGTTGACGGCAAAACCTTCCAAGTGTATGATTGGGTATAGCAGTATCGAATGTCTTGGTCACAGTGTAGCTGCTCAGTCAGTAAGACCGCAAGAAGACAAGATACAAGCTATAAAGGATGCTCCTCGACCTTCTACTAAGAGACAAATAAAGTCATTTCTTGGGTTGGCTGGTTTCTTCCGCCGTTTCATTCCAAATTTCTCATCTATTGCTTCCCCTTTGACAGATTTAACTAAGAAAAGTAGACCAAACAAGATCACAGACTGGCAGGACCATCATGAAAAGGCTTTCCAGACCCTGAAGAATAGACTCACGTCTAGTCCTATTCTTCGTCTTCCGATCTTTCATGATGGGAATCCGTTCATACTCCGGACGGACGCTTCTGATGTTGGTATAGGAGCCGTTTTGCTCCAAGAATTTGAAGGGGAAGGACGACTTCCCATTGCTTATGCCAGCAAGAAACTTTTGCCTCGTGAGAAAAACTATTCTGTAATAGAGAAGGAATGTTTGGCTATTATCTGGGGTGTTGAGAAATTTCGTAAGTATCTTTACGGAGTAGAATTCCTGCTTGAGACAGACCACAAGCCCTTGTCTTATATGCAAACAGCAAAAGTTCTCAATCCTCGAATTATGCGTTGGGCAATGAAACTACAGCCGTATAGATTTCGGATTGTTGCAATTCGGGGCCAGGAAAATTTGGGGGCAGACTACCTCAGTAGGTAATTCTTCGCACGGTTGTTGTGTAAATAGCTGTCTTGTTTAGATAGGTTCATCCTATTCCATCTCTATACACAAAGAAAAAACATTTCTGATTGTTTTTTCTCCAAAAGGGGAAACCTTTGTTACGAGATGGAATAGGAAACCTCTCGGGTGCTTATGCACATCTAAATTATTTTAGTAGATATATGGTAGGGCGGTGCGAGTGAAATATTTTAGGTGAAATATGGTACGCAAACTGTGCGGCTCCATGAACAAGTCATGCACATATCATACGATGTATGCATGAGTGGTTTATAGCGAGCTGTTTTTACAATACAGGGGGCCGCTAAAAGGCCGAGTCCTATAGAATTTGCCTAAAAATCGCCAACCGCCAAATTGTGCCATATATGATTTTTATTCCCGTCACGTGTTGTGTGGGTGTTCGTTTTGACAGGAGTCATGTCATTGATTATAGGGTCGTTTCATCAATTTTTCCTATGGGAAATATACTATTTGAACGCAAATCCATTATCTACTCGATTTTTGCTATCTGGCTTTGTTTGTGGCCGGTATCTCCACCTCGCCACGAATTGAGCAAGGTAATAAGAGTAGGCATGATTTTCCGGTAGTATTCATAGATATATAAACCCTGAAAAAAGCGGACACTTTAGCAGCAGGTCAAGTTGTAAGAGTGAACACAACATTGTGACGGGGGAAATAGAAAGTATATTGAAAGGCACAACAATGTGTGACCTGCTGCTCCCTGCTTCATAGCAGCAGGTACTGGTACGACGCTAGGCGTTAGGGTCCAGTAAGGGCGGACAGACCGCCGTAATCAGCGCCTACCAGGATAGAAGCAGAATCTTCTAAATCATTGTTCGTTGTAAACAAATGTGAGACCATGGAAGAGGTCAACTTACCTGCAGGTCATTTAGACGATCACTAAATCTCTGATCAGCAAACGTGATCGCTAAACCTAAGATTATCAACTATGTTGATAGACTAGTTCTACTAGTTCGCGAGAGGAAGTGTCACGCGAGTGGGGGATTCACCCTAAGTTATAAACTGGCCAGTCGCGTATTGTGTTGTTTCTTTTTTTGTTTTTGTTGTTGTTTTTGTTGTTTGCTTCTGTAGGTATTCACGTCACCCGTTCCGAGCACAGAACAGTGTTTTGCCTTCGGAGCGGACGTCGTGAGTTGGCTACAGAAGCAACAAATTGTGATGTTTTGTGTTAGTGAGTGTTGTATGTAGATACTGTAAATAATTCATGTCATTCATTTAACATCTTTCTTGTGCCTTACCCCACAGCTGCCCGTACACCTGTCAGAGATCACGCTCGGTTGTCTTGTCAGCATGGGGGTTTGCGGGACGCCGTAAACCCACATGTAACACCGTCTAGTGCTCAATCGACTGATTTACATAGTTATGAGCATTCTGGACCTTTCAAAGACCCTGATATATGATTTCTATTACAACTGGCTCCAGAGGCATCACGGAGAACACTGCCAACTCCTCTACACAGACACTGACAGCCTCCTTCTCGAAATCGAGACAGAGGATGTCTACGAAGACATGGCAAAGCACCAGGGCCTCTACAACAGGTCCGACTTTCCGAAAAGCCATCCGATGTAAAGCACAGAGAACAAGAAGGCTCTCGGAAAGATGAAGGACGAGTGCGCTGGGTAGTCAATCGCCGAATATTTGGGCCTGCGGCCGACGATGTACTCCATCCTCCAGGCATCTGGAAAGAACAACAAGAAAGCCAAGGGAGTGAGAAAAGCAACTGTCAAGAAGCGCATCAGGCATGAGCAGTTTAAAGAGGCTCTCTTTGAAAAGCAAACCTTCCGCTATGGCACGGATTTTTCTAGGTCAAAGTGCCATCGCATCCACGGGCAGCATCTCAACAAGGTGATGATGTCGCCCTTCGATTCCAAGCGCTGGATCGCAGAAAATGGGGTGGACAACTAGCTTATGGTTACAAAGATGAAGGTGAAACAGTTGTTGCGCAACAAGAGATGGATGCATACGTAAAGGAGCTGCGCAGCGCTAGAGAACACCATCCGGAGGAAGCGGAGTGTCCGGTGGCACAACAAAGAGTTCCTTACGCTCAAAGCAGCGCTGAGGTCCATCCTGCGAGAAATACACTATGGGCTCGTCGGGTTTGGTCACTGCGCACCCGAGCCGGTGCACATCCAAGTGATAAATCGCTTGTCGGCGCCCCCCCCCCCTCCCCCTTCAAGCTCGCAAGGCTGGTATAAACAGCGAACTCCGGCGCCGCAGGGGAGTTTTGCCTCCTCGAGACCAAAGGTCGACGAGGAACTACAGAGGAGGGCTTTTGGGTGCTGCGGAGCAGCATTCTAGCCTTTATTGCCTCAGAGGGATTTTTGCCGGTCACTCGGGAGTCGCATCGCCTGAGCGTATTGGTGCCCAAAGAGCCGCTCAGCCAAGGCACGATTGAAGCGCTCAACAATGCCCTGGTTCCGATGGATGTCAACCCGCCTGCGCCGAACCTGGACAGAGTGCTTGGCCAGCAACTGGCAGACAGAGCCCATGAACTCACGGCCGGAGTCAACCTGGAGCAATTTAGGCCACCTCAACGGGTCTCGCATGTAGATGCGAGACAAAGCTTCAGCAGCCTCTTTGGCTTCTTTAGTGGCCAGAGGCTCAGCTCCTTTGTAGCGTGAGGCTATATCAACCACGGTACGGGCGTATTTGTTTGTGCGCTTGTTCGCAAAGCGATCGCGGTCGTGCGAAAAAAAGAGCAGGTCAGCTTGATGGACCTCGTGTGGCGTGGTGATGTCGAATTTTGGTCGTGGATTGTGCCGCGGGGCGGCGAGATAGATCTGCCAGATGGCCTGCTTCTTCAACCAAGCTCGGGCCACATCTTCTGAGGTCTTAGCCGAAGAATCTTGCTTCTTTATCCTTACGCAGGATGAACAACTTCCGATCCATGTATTTATTGTTGTCGTGGCTTTGCAACGGGTAAGTCTCTGCGGAAATTGTCTAGGATAGTTTGTAGGTCACAAGGCCGGTCAGGACCTTTCCAAGGATGTTTAAGACAAACCCGCGGTTTTTTTTGTTGTTTTTTTGCGCATCGTTCGACCGGCCATAGAGGTTGTTTAAACTCGCCAGCAGGTAATGTTCAGGTGCCACTCGATCCAGCTTGATTGAGTTCTTCCAATAAGTTTGTACTTGCGGTCATCTTTGCCTCATCTCTCGCAAATTGAAATAGCTACTTTTTCTCCTCCTCCTCCGACAAACCAACACCATGTTTCTGGCGCAGACGAATTTCTTCTTTCATCTGATTGAACTTGTCGACTTCACACAAAATCAGGCGAAATTCTGTTTCAGATGTATTATCGTCGTTTAGCGCGATAGAAATGCGGTCTGCGATTGAGTCTAGCTTTGACTCACCCAGTATACGAATCTCGTTGTGTTCTGTTAGCTTTTGTTTGGAGCCTCCGGCCAATAAGTTTGCTGCCGACCCCAAGCAGCCCACACTAAATAGCTGCAGCCTGCATGCCAATGGCAATTGGCACCGCGATGAACGTTGACAAGAGCCTGATGCCAGAAGCAGCTAGCCCTTCGCTAGCCGCAGTAAGCGTGGTATCAAGCCCATCAACAATATTAGGCCCGCGCCGGTACGTCTTGTACAGCGAGGCTCTGAAGTCTCGTTTTTGTTCGAGACGGAATTTGACCTCTGCCACGTGCTGAAGGCGGTGTTTGTCTCCAGTATCAAGTGGTGGCTAGAGTGTCATCGCACTAAAATGATATGACATTTCGCTCTAAATCAATATTACTTATTGGAAAGGACCGCTACGTCCTCTGGTGTGAGCTCATTGGGCGTAAATCGAAGTTGTTTAAAAGAAACCGAACCAATGAAGATTTAATGTAGATTCAAATAGCGGTCATCGGTTTGGTGTTGAAGGCCTTCAAGTGAAAACTACACTTGAGCTGCCACTGAGGCAACTCGCAATATATGGACCCCCACGTCTTTATTGGCATGCGCTTGGGTCCACTTGAGCTTGAAGCCAGGTAAGACATCAACAAAGTCGTCAGGCCTTTCTCCAAGAAAAATCTCTGGGAAGAGTGTTGATATTTATAAACTTAAACCAATGGGTCCCGGCGGGCAATTTCGGGGACAATTTATATGGTTCCCTGTCGGTTCTTGCTTGTCTTAAGTATATAAATGAATCTGTTTTGTGCTATGACAATGTTTTTTCGTTTCAGTAATGTAAGAGCACAGCCGGGTGCCACTATTCACTAGCTTCCGAACTTTGTGCTGCTTTCTAGTGACGACTTACGGATATAAGAGGTTTTTATAAATAAACCATCCCGTTTGTTGTACGGGGGTCCGCAAAGGTAACCCATTTACTCCCAGTGAACACCAGCGTATGAACCCGTTTTGGATTGGCATGTGGAACGTGTACATCGCTAAACACTTTGAATTCCAGTGGTCCCATTTGGGTGACCTCTTTTCTTTTGTACCCCCCATCAGAGAGCTGGAAGGCATACCAGCGATCTTCCTTCCCGTCCTTATCAAACCCCTCTGTGTCACAAAGATCAGCCAATCCCACCCCATGGCATTTTCTGACCCCATCGGGACCGCTTGCGTCCTTATATGTAGGGTTGCACTTATATACTCGAATGGTAACATCTCCCCGTTGGTATCGCTTAAGTGAAATAGTTAGCTCGACGGGGATGGATCTTAGCAGTGTAGAGGGCGACCGTTATGCAGATTGTCTGAAGTACTTAACTCAGCAAGATGAAAGTAGACCTCACGATGGACGGCCAGCTTGTTTGCTTTCTCTGCAATGAACGCAGGGGGTTTTATTTGGTCATTAGCCGATGCCCTATCAACTCTGAAAACATCGTTGGAAAAGCCTAAGAGCCTGGCTAACTGGGGATTTATTTTTATGGCATTTCCGGGCTTTACCATTAATTGCAGTAGACAGAGGGTCCATCTAGAGGGAGTTCGGCGCCCAACCGCTGAAAGACATTTTCGTTTAACTCAGTGTCGTTATAATACCCGTCAGGTATTATTTTTCCAGTCTCGTTATTTGAAACCTTATTATTCTTTTTCGCCATGCATATGTTGTACCAACAGTGATAATACGTCAACTCGCAGAGAGCAATCTCTGGCTTACCCGCAGACAGGGTCCTTGCAAGATTGATTGGCACAACATTTAGCGTAACAGTGAGCGTAAAGTACATATTGACTTGAACTGTTGTAACACAAAATGGGCATAGATACAAAGGCATTAACGTTTAATAGCTTGGCAAATTATCAGGCAGGCGGTCATTTCAAAGAAAAGAACTCAGCGGCAGGGGCGCCAATCCTATCCATAAGGGTTGACGATAAAAAGGTCGCTTCTTTATCAAGTACCTGGACGTCTTCACCGATTATAAAAAAACCCTCCGCTTACCGAGGACATCACTATGGCAAACAAGGCGTGGTACAGCTGGCAGCACGCCCTCTTCAGGTGGCGGGCTGGTGGCAGTGCCAGCTGAACTTTGCGGTTTGGTGCGCAACCGCTGGATGTAGCGTTTCATTCCAGGATCACCTCCGAGCGGATGAGCCCCTTCTTGCAAAATAGAAGTGGAGGAAATGATCAGGAATCGATACAATCACCCACAGGTCCCATCAGAGACAGCAAAGGGAAAGAAACACAAACATAAAACAACAGACGTAATGGGAACACCAATAGCGGAAAGCCCAAAAGACAGTTACTTTCCCACAAAATGGCCAATAGGCTATGCAAAATAAAATAAAATAAGCGACACAAACACCCAAAGACAAACCATAACAAAAATAAACCACGACACAAGAACCTACAAGCCTGTTTTGCTATTATACGACGAGGCGTATGCTTGAGGAGCTAAAAGTCGCCCTCCCTGGGGATGTGTCCAATTCATGGTTGGATAACCAATATGACTCCAGTGCCTATAAGCGGCTTTGCGAGGAGTTCGCCGTTTCGCCTTCTATGGTTTGGAGGCAAAAGATGGACTGCGGGTGTCAAGGCCTCGAACCTTTTAGTACCTTCATGACCCCCTCGGGAAATACCGCATAATCCCAGCTCCGATGGATTAACTGTTTCAGATTTTTATAAATATCATACTTACCTTTTTACTTTTAATATCATCATAATTCTTCATGCCGTTTAACCATTAACCGCTTGACGCTTATGACCCACAAAGAGGGTTGACGCGTCGTTAAACACGAAATCATCATCAGCTCCGATGGCCCCTTCATTCAACCGAAGGACGCCATACGCCATAATCGGGAAATGTTAAAGACGAAGACAATCTTCATTCTCGATAAATTAGGAAGACTTCATGCAAGCGGGTGTCGAGCGCCTCAACGACTCGATTCGGCTTACGTTTGGGCAATCTTGGGAGCGCAAGCTCAGACCCGTTCCAACATTTTCCAAGTCGGGACGGGGTTTGACGCTCAAAAACAATTTATGACGAAGAATCTCGAAGAAGCCATCGCCTCACCCATCGACATCCCGTGCAGCATCGATCAAAAGACGTTGCAATATGCATCGTCACCACTGGATTACGTCTGCGGGAAAGGGCTCTGCTTGATGCCAAGCGACATGGACATCACCCCCGCAATGTCCAAGGTTATTATAACCAAATCCAGATGTGGGTCAGATGTGGCATCGGCCCAACCCAGGAATAAACAAGGCAGTACCGATCAGCGCCAGCAGTGCTTGCAGCTCTATAGCCGACAGGACATTCCAGGGGAAAACTGCTTCACCAGCCGGGATCGATCGACAGACCCGTAGGGTCTCACCACCGAGCGACAGACCCGAAGTGTCGCCACCTACGCCTGCCGCGGTAGTCGCGCCAGCAGACTGGAAATCCGGTCTCGATCATGACGAAGAAAAAAACTGCTCTCATAGTCGCAGGGATCGGGGTTGGCTTAGTGGTGCTTTGGTTGATCACGCGGCCTGGCTAGCAAGTCCCTTGCAGCCACGAGAAGAAGGTCCCCCAAGCCGATGACAAAAGCCCACAAATTATCTGCGAACCATGAAGCGGCCTTCCCTACCGTGCTCAAGTGCGAAGAGACGATGGACCCGTTGATTCCGGGCAGAGCAGCCTTGAGTGGAGCATCTGCCTGAACGGCTAACGGATTCGAAAGATCTGGGACCGGAGAGCTTCTCTGTTCGTTGAGACGACTTCGAGCCTTGCCTGACGTTCAAGTTCGACGTCAAAGAGATCGCTCCAAACTTTCTGACTCGGTCTTGAATATCCTGCTGCATCTCGGGGTCGTTCATCTCCGTCAGTTTTTGACGTTCAAGGGCCAAGTGTTTTTCAACCTCGGTTTTCCGGCTTTCGGCCTTCGAGAGCTTCGCCTGGTTGTTCACGAGCTCGCCTCGGGTTCGAGTCATAGGCTTTTTAAGCCCACGAGGTGTCGATAGGCTAATCATCAATTGTCTTCAATGCGGTCTCGACATCGGTTGTTTGAATAACGTCGTGGGCTACGCCGAGGAGCTCTGTCATCTCGATGGATTCAATGTTTTTGGGAGGGTTTCCTCTGCTTTTTGGAGTGGTTCCACAGCCACTTTGTTGAGACGCGGCATATCTGATTTATAGTCAGCGAGCCCAGCGTTTGCCGAATCGCATTTACAACCCCTGTTCCATATCTCGAGGCCAGTGTGGACAGAGCCAGAAACCGGAATCGTCCCCTTGTCGCAGTGATATAATTTTTTGTCGCCGGGGGTCCAGTAGAGTATTTTTACCGTCATCATCAAACCCAAACTGGTCATAGTCGATACTGCCTTCGAGGCGCAACCCCTTATAGGCACGGCTCACTTCTTTGTAGAAAGTATCGACCAGGCGCCTCTTCTGGTCAGAAAGTGCTGTCCGTCTTAGCTCGCGTCGGAGGTTCTGAAGATTTCAACGGCCGCGCGTAACCCTTGCTCGACGCCCGGTGGTGGGTCTATACGTTTATTTATGTTGTTGTTTGTTACTTACTGTGTGTATCACTTGTGTCTTTTTATTTTGGATGGCCATATGGCCATTTTATGGGAAAGTAACTGTCCTTATGGCCTTCCTTTGTTGAGGTTTCCATTATGGTCTGGTCGCTTAGTATTTGTGTTTCTTTCCCTTTGGTGTCTTTGGTGGGTGGAGTAAGGTAATTGTATCGATTCCTGATCTTTGGTTTACTTCTACTATAACAGCGTCTGGCAGGTTGAACGATTGCGCGTCATCGTCGGCATCATAAGGGTCGGACATGCCTTCGAACATGGGGTTTTCTAAGTCAGCCATCTTTGTGAAACACATTGGAAGGTTGTCGCACGTGTTTAAAACAGACTTTATTGAGTGCCGTCGCCATGTCATCGAGCAAGTACGGACGAAAGCTTGACCCTTACCGGTGCCTCCGCGAACCCTTTGGGGTGAAAGAGGTGAGGCAATCGGTGACGATAACTAACAACCCCAGCACGAGCGGTCCGAACCAGCCAGCAGCTTCTGGTTCGATTCCCCAACCTCGGCAAACATGATGTCATCGTCCCCGTGACCGCGAGGTTGGCCTTCACGATCACGCTGCACAGCGGGGATAAGGAGATGCTAATCGGACTTAGGTTCAGAACCTAAGCCGCGCCCTCGTGAAAAAGATTTGTCATTAAAATTTCGGAGAACGAGGTCCTCAGCATCGACGACAGCGAAGTGCATCCCCTGCTACTGTGATCTCTGGAGACGAAAAATGGCCAGTATCAAGGCATTGATTCGTCAAATAACCGAAATACGACGAGGATGCGATTCATTGCTTGGAACAAAGACGAGTCCGTTCTAGCGGACAAAGCCGTCACCGATGCTTTCGGCAATCGCTTCTACATCCCACAGGACTTCGAGCTGTTCGAGAGCCACATGCCATTCTACCAGAGCGCACTGGGCGACCGGCTCGAGTATGAACTCAACGACTACAGCCATGTGATCCAGACCAAGGCGAGGTCACTATCAGCCGGCAGAAAGTTACACCCTAGAGTGGCAACGGTCGAAAAAGACCTGGCCCTAGCCGACGTCAGCCTTGCGGAATACCTCACCAGCAAATACGCGCTGTGGCTTGACCTCAGGACAAGCGACGATGACCGGCTCTACGGCTCCGGCAGGCGGATAGAGAATGCCAGCGAAGGTGTGACCATCCAGATAACGAAAAGAGGCGGGTCGGCTTGCGCACTGAAGATCTACTCTACGTCATCATGGATGCACAGCTTTACATCGAATATGGCTGGTTCGCATCAGCGGTTTATTAATCATCCGGAGGAAAGGTTAAAAGAGTTCCTACCGCGCACGTCTCATTCGGCGACAATCAGCGGGCAGACGGGATGCTGAAAAAAAAAACGTTTTTATCCTCGATCTGCTCGACTTATCAATACCAAGGCATTGATACGTCGAATAACCGAAATACAACGAGGATGCGAATCAATGCTTTGAACAAAGACAAGTCCGTTCAAGCGAACAAAGCCGTCGCCGATGCTTTCTGCAATCGTTTCTACATCCCACTGGACTTCGAGCTGCTCGATAGCCACATGCCATTCTACCAGAGCGCGCTGGGCGACCGGTTCGAGTATGAGCACACGTTCAACGCCTACAACCGTGTGAACCAGGCCACAGGCAGAGGTGCCTCTCTGACTTCGGAAACATCTCTCTGGAGTATGACATGGCCACCCTGCCAGAGCTGGCCCAAATGATCAACAACCTGTACAGAAGCCGCATTTCGATCCTTATGACCGGCTACTGCGGCACCGCAAAATCGGCAAACACAAGAGAGACACCCTCTGGAATAACAATCTCAACGTGCCCGCCCGCAGCATGAAGGTTATCCTGATGCTCTTTGAGGATGCAGTCGCGCAGTAGCCCTTCGCTCGCAACACTAAGGCTTTCTATATCCCGAAAATCGCCAAGGTCGAGGTCACCATCAAGGGGATCCCCAACCAACTCTTCAGCCAAGGGATGTGCTCTTACCAGATGTTTGATGAGGCGAGGAAGCTCTTCGCAGCCGGCAGCACGCAACACCCTGAAGTGGTAACGATCGGAAAAGACCTGGCCCTAGCCGACGTCAGCCTTGCGGAATACCTCACCAGCAAGTACGCTCTGTGGCTTGACCTCAGGACAAGTGACGACGACCGGCTCTAAGGCTTCGGCAGGCGGATAGACAATGCCAGCGAAGGTGTGACCATCCAGATAACGAAAAGAGACGGGGCGGTTGGCGCTACCTCTACGTAATCATGGATGCACAGCTTAAAATCGAAGATGGCTGGTTCGCATCAGCGGTTTATTAATCATCCGGAGGAACGGTTAAAAGAGTTCCTACCGCGCACTTCCCATTCGGCGACAATCAGCGGGCAGAAGGGATGCGAAAAAAAAAAAACAAAACGTTTTTTATCCTCAATCTGCTCGAAAGCCCCTACTGGGGTTATTTCAGCACGCAGTGGTTCTGTGTTCCACCATACGGTACAACAGGACGTATCAGCAGCGCCCCAGGATCTGGACGGATCCTGAGACTTACGTTCGAGACCCCGGTGAGCGCCATCACGATTAGTTGCGAGTGTTTTACCGGGTGTTCCAGGGCGAGCCGACCCTATACATCATAGACGACTGCATCGCTAAGAGGGCTATGACAAAGAAGAAAGACATGCTGTCAGAGCTGGCGTTCTCGGGCCGCCACGCGGAGCAGTCTGTCTGGGTCCTTACGCAGAAGTACAAATCCGTCATGAAAGAATTGCGCGAGCAGACGCGCTGGATCTGTTTGTTCCACTGCGTGAATATGACGTGATCCCCGCACGAGGACTGGAGTGGTGTGGCAGCAGCTAATCGAGACAGAACACGCTTAGCTGCTGTTGAAGACTGATCAACCTGCTGATTATATAATTATTACGTGATTAATATTGCTTAGCCGTTGCGAAGCAGTTGCATAGCAACACAACATTGCTGCGCTCTGCAGCGGCCGTAATCGCTGTACTTGGCCTGCATGTGATGCTGCTTTTCGCTGTCTTTTTGATCCTTTCTCGGGTGATCCAGATGTTCGCCGCGCATTTATGGGCATGCCTGCGACTCCATTATAGACATGTCCGCCCTTGTTGCAAATGAATGGACTGTGAGTAGCTGATAGACCAGAAGTTTGACGACCCGGTGGCGACAGACACGCAACTGGCGCATACTGCATAGCAACAAGCAGAGTCACGGAAAGATGACAGCGTGCAAGGATACCGCGAAAGGCTCGCTGCAACAGTAGCAGGAGGGTCAGCAAGGAAATACGAAATTGTAGCTCACGGAAAGGCCTTAACCGTCGACCAGGTCGAGGAGCTGAGTGACTCTGAGGTCGAGAGGCTCTACGCCCGTTACTCCGTCCGATTAGGGGCAGCCATGTCGAAGACGATTTCGAACGTTGCTCTCGTGCTGTAAGCGAGACTGGTCGGGATGTTCGTCCCGATCCCGGACCAACAAGGGCTAATTCGTGATCTTGAAAGTGATCCGTTTCTAGGTAGCGCACTTCCAGGCGCTGTTAGCGAACTCTATCACCGCTATGGCACGTGGTTAGCTCCGCTCACCGCAACGTTAATCACTCTCAAGCAGGCCAGATTTGAACATTACTGTCCCATCAAGTCATCCTACAATGATGACGGAGAACACGATCCATCATACGATGATGGTGGGGAAGGATCAACAGCCGGTTGCTGCAACTCAGCTGGCTGACGTTGCGACGCCCATGGCGCAGCTTGTACTGGCGAAGTCAGTAACGCAAAGAATGACGGCGCCAAAAGACCCGAAAAAAGTTGCAGCCGGTTGTGCCGGCGACGCCGCTCGAAAGACCAAGCAAAGCGACTTTCTAGGAGCTTCAGGAAAACAAAAAGAAAAACATCATGTCACGAATAACGATGACGCCGTAAACGATGTTGCCGCCGTTGTTTCAGAGCAACATCGACAGGAACATCACGGTAATCTGTCACAAGGACAAAGAGCCTGGATCCCATGGATCATCGGGGTTTGTCTTGCGGGTGGCATTGCTGTTGCAGAGAGCCTATCGCGGCGACAAGTTGCTTCGTCGTTGTTGCAGAGCAACAGCAACATGTTAAAAGCAAAAATGACAAGTCAAATTGGAAGTTATCAACGCAACAGGATAAAACCAGGGGCGTGAAACATTTAGAGACCAGGCCAGATCAATTTTGTATTGAATAAGCAACCATGACAACCCCGGCAACTGATGGTAAAATGCTTGTCAACGCGCTCTGCCATAGCGCAGTCGTCAGTGTCATCGCTGTCGGATACGCCAGGGTTAGCAAGATGGCAATGTGGGGTAGCCCCCCGAAGCTAGACTTCACACCCCGTGATGTGAGCATGGCCATAGTTGACGTCACTCTCGCCATGGCAACCAAAGATATGCTAATTAAACAGGGGGTTATACCTGCTGACAGCATGAAGTAATACAATGACAAGTATTGCTATGCTCGTTGGCGGTGCCCTGGTGAATGCCCTGGCGTTCTCGGGATGGAACTACATGTTCTCTATTTTGAGGAGCTCTGGCGTCGACGAAGAGCGCAAGTGTCATGATAAAGCAGTTGAACTGCTACAGGCTGCACTGGAAGTATGGTCACGGAAACAGACCGAGCGTATTGATTTCATCACTGAGGAACTCCGCCGCCAGGGGCACACCGTTGCACCTTCCAAGACGTCGATAACGCGATGCGCCTGTATGCTCAGGTAGCCGGGCATAACCTTGACCCACTGGGGCCCGAGTCCCAGCTCTACGACTTTTACCACCCGAGTAACGACCAGAAAGACCGCGAGATTGCCTCAATCATCATGGGGCTGGCCGCGGCCGGCCTTGTGGCCCACAGACTCGCCTAGATTATTGCGCAACAGTTGATCATTTACCGAGGCCCGGTTTAAAAGAGCGCATTCTGGTCAGGACCGGCGAGTACATATACCACTAACCGTCCTTTTCATACTCGCGAATTAGCACATCGTACCCAGTTTTTAAGAGCCCTTTGATTTTGCCCAAGCTGTTTTCACCAAAGAGTATTTTACCTCCATCCCGCTCATTAGTTTTGTCTTTAGGATGAAATGGGTACAACTGACTGGTTAGGACCGAATGGGCACTACTGAATGATCATTGTCTTTAGGACGAAATGGGTACAACTGACTGGTTAGGACCGAATGGGCCTCACTCGCTTGTTAGCGATCAATTACTTTAGTCAAGGTTACAATAATAAAACAAGTCGTCAGCGCTGACTCTTGATCATTAGGTCTCTCACCGCTGTGGTTCGAGCCTCGCTCGGGTCACATGTGAGACGCCAAGTTCTGCAACGGAAGGTCAGGTGGTTTTTTCCGGGTACTCCGGTTTTCGTCCACCTCTGATTAACGATCGGCTCGATATGAGTGAAATAATCTTGAAAGGGCCGTAAAACCAAACAACAAAAAAAAGTAGTCTGCTGTGTTCAGTCAAACATTGACAAAAAAAATTTTGTCTTAACAAACATTTTATGGCTTGACTAAAATAACATTATCTGGTCAAGGTTGTTTACACTTGACGAGAAAATAAAAATTTCCGTCCACATTGTTACACTTGACAGTCAAAATAGACTGTCTACAAAAAGAAAAAGCCTCACAAATTGGTCTTTCAATTAAAAAAATATATATTAACTCGTGAAAGATAGGGCGTCGAGAGCTTTCTTTTCTTTCTTTTCGTTTCCCTATGAACATGCTAGAAAGTAAATGTATTGATTTTTCCAATAATGGAAATAAACGAACAATACAAATTTTTCTATAAGGGTAATATGACATGGTGTTTTAATGACGTTTACTGAGGCAAATTAAAAGACCTCTTACGCACTGGGTGCGATGTGCAGTAAAGGTGCCGTACGACACAACTTTTTGGGAAAACATGATAGGACCCGTCCGTGGGGGGGGGGGGGCGGGCCCTATCCAGCCAGAACCTACACTCAAGTCTCGTATTTGTCCTAGAATATGGGCGGGCCCTATCATATTTACATATCATATTCCTCCAACGGCAGCTATACACTGGTTGGGGCACTGGGCACCCCGCCCGGTGGGGCCCACCTGGGGACGGGGCGGGCCCTACGGGGTTGGTGCTCGGGACGCCAGGGGAATAGTTGAGTCGAATTGTTTTGGGTTTGGGAGACTCAAACTGCTGAATGGAGCTTGTCTCGTTGGGTGTTGGAAGGCTTAATTTGCTGAATGGAGTGTCTGAATACATTCTGTGCCAGAACCTACATTGTAAATACTACTATAGACAACTTCCTGAAATTGTGCTGCTTTAATGCGGAACCCGGGAAGGGACATGAATTTTTCTTTAATTTGTTGTGCGAACAAGATATTAAGTTGTGGGAAGAAGATATTATCTTGTCCGCACTAGATAATATCTTTGCGCACAAGATACTATCTTGTGCAGACAACATAATTTATCTTTTGCGGACAACATAATATCTTGTCCGCACAACATATTATCTTGTTTGCATAACATAGATCTTGGGAAGCTGTGCGAGTAAGATATTATCTTGTGCTGACAATATATTATCTTGTACGGACAAGATCATATCATGTGCACACAATATATTACGTTGAGCGAACAAGAGTATATCTTACCCGCACAAGATCAATGTTGTGGCGACAAGATCTTATCTTGTGCGGACAAGATAATATCTTGTGCGGACAAGATAATATCTTGTCCGCAAGATAATATCTTGTCCGCACAAGATAATATGTTTTCCGCACAAGATAATATCTTGTGTGCACAATATATTATTTTATGCTGACAAGAAAATATCATGTGCACACAATATATTAAGTTGAGCGAACAAGGGAATATCTTGCCCGCTAAAGATCAATGTTGTGGCGACAAGATCTTATCTTGAGTGGACAAGATGATATCTTGTCCGCACAAGATAATATGTTTTCCGCACAAGATAATATCTTGTGTGCACAAGATAATATGTTATGCGGACAAGATAATATGTTATCCACACAAGATAATATCTTGTGCGCACTAGATAATATGTTGTCCTAACAAGATAATATCTTGTCCGCACAAGATATTATCTTGTACGCACAACTTATAAAATAAAAATAAAAATAAAGCATGTCTCTTGCCGGGTTCCGTACTTTAAACCTTATTCGAGTTTTCGAGAAAATAATAAAAATAAATAAATAAATAAATAAAATAAAAAATAAGACAAAAATAAATAAACAGAATGAATCATTCAGTTTCACTGTATTTCTTTTCTCATATTTATTTGTATGCGTTCCTTGTTTGTGGCCTTTCCTGTGGGACGTGTTTAAATAGTTCATTTACCATAGGTGCAGGTGCTGTTCACATTTATGCATAGCGTCTACCGTTTCTTCGGTAAAATCTATTTAATCTAATCTAATTTAATGTAATCTATTTAATCTAATTTTAAATCTATTGTACCTTCCATGTAAATTGCTGCTGTTTCATCTTATTACTTTTTTGAGGCAGCTGATACTTATTTATGTCGGAATAAACTAAATGTCAGAGTTTCTCCTTTAAAAACACCTATCATTCGAAAATATGTTCAACCATTCAAATGATGCAGTGTGTGTTCTAGAATTTCAAAGTGCAATTCTAAGAATGACGGCTGTTTTAAACTTCTTTGCTGTTAGTCGACTATTACTTCATCTGTAAATCGTGGAATGTTTTCTGCGAAAATGCTTCCTGATTTAGATTGACAGCGAAGATATTTATTACGTTATTATACGAAACGCCAAGAATTCTGGCTAATCGTTGGTCAAACAAAGCGAGCACGGAGAGCACATAAGACTAACATAAAAAATATATTACAAATATAATAAATGAAATTAGTACATTTATCGACACTTTAGTCATACCGATAACTCGTTCTTGTTTTCTATTATAAGTTTAACCTTTGGAAGCAAAGAATGCACTACAGAACTGAAAAGCATGGGGTTTTAATGCCGTCTGGGCCAGACTACTATATGGTTTCGGTAACTCAGGCTTTATCAGTGACCATCATATATTTTCAAAGGTCCACAATAAAATCAATGAGCCCAAATGACTAGAAAATATAAAATACACTATGATGAAGGGCAGGGAGACTTGATGAGTTAGGAGGCCTTCATGCGGACTGAACAAATTATTTGTCTTAATCGCGACGGAAGTAAGGGCGAGGATTGTGGCCACGTAATATCGATTTAACCCCACCAGTGGAATTCGTTCCCGCTGGCCGTTCAAAGGCGGTTCTTCTGTCGCGGTTTATTTTTGTTACGGTTTGCCTTTGGGTGTTTTTGTCGCTGGTATTATTTTATTTTGGATAGCGTTTTGACCATTTTGTGGGAAAGTAACTGTCCTTTTGTCATCCGCTGTTGGTGTTTCCGTTGGGGTCAGTTGCTTCATGTTTGTGTTTCTTTCCCTTTGGTGTCTCTGATGGGAGCTGTGGGTTAATTGTATCGATTCCAAATCATGCCTCTACTTCTATTGTCACGGACACAACACTTTCTCTTAACATCCGCTGTAACGACGTTAAATATACTCTATAACCGGATTATGTTTTGGAAGCGAAAAACTGCACTACAGAACGGTAAAGTATGAATTGTTATTGTTTTCTGGATCAGAAGAGCTAGTTTCGGTCACTCAGGCCTCATCAGTGACCCTCATATATTTTCAAAATTTCCGAATTGAATCAATGATTTTGAATTCACAAATAAATGTAAACTGCACTACGATGAATGGCGGGGATACAATCTACGGCCACCACACATTCCATTAATATCAGTTGTATTGACGTTTATTATGTCCTGTAAAAGGGTTATCAATTAGATGAAAGTAGTGCAGTACAGAACTGCAAAAGAGTGGAGTGTTAATGTTGTCTGAGCCAGACTAGCTAGTTTCCACCCTCAGATACATACCATGTATATATTCGACCCGTGGAATAAATTATCCACGATCCAGGGGCAAATAACGAACTTCAAAATATATAGAGATTAGAGGCAGAGCTTATTTAGATTAAACCTCTGCAAATACGTTTCCCTCCAGGATTAAATGACAATATCTTACACGAAGACAGCATTTCTAAATAACAGTATTTTGATAGCTTGATTCTCTTTTATATAAAAGGAAACGTAGGTCTAGATCACACAATTCTCGTTTGAACCGTTATATTAAATACAAAACAGAAGTGGAGGCAAAAATCAGGAATTGATAAAATTAACACACAGCTCCCATCAGAGACACTAAAGGGAGAGAAATACAAACATGGGACAACAGACACTTACGGCCGTCGCGATTAAGACAAACAATTTGTTCAGTCCGCATGAAGGCCTCCTAACTCATCAGTGCAACATCTCCGTGAACACAAAACTCAAACATCCACAGAGATAAAACAACGCTGAGGACTCGACAGCAAGAAACCACTGAAATCCTGGAGAAAAAGAAAACCCACAGTTAGACTCCGATGGGCCCGATGAGAGACAGAGCATCAGGTACAACTAACATAAGCCTTTACGCTGGAACCGATATAGCATCTGACGCCTGACCAAACGGCGTGCAATTAAAGAGGTAAGCAAAGTTGTCAACCGTGATTGGGTTAACTACCATGCTTGCAGTCTTTCGTATAACATTTATGTTGTTTCCAATCTTTGTATATCGAATAATGATTTTACGAAATTGGGTGCTGAAGTCATTGCAGTTATATATTTTTCTGAATTTATATACTACGTCACCATAAAATTCGGTTTCCGATAGACATTGTTGAAAAAGAGATTTAAGTCCAATATTGAATTTTGAAATTAAATCAGAATGACGTCTATAAAATTTTGAAAAGGCATGGTTGACAACTTTGCTTCCCTCTTTAATTGCACGCCGGTGGGTCAGACCTCAGATTTTATTACGGTTCCAACGTAAAGGCTTATGGTTGGTTGGTACCTGATGCTCTGTCTCTGGTCGAGCCCATTGGAGTCCAACAGTTGGTTTTCTTTCGCTCCAGCATTTATGTTGTTTCTTGCTGTCGAGTTCTAACCCACGGTTTCATCTCTGTGGTTGTTTGATTTTTGTGTTCACGGAGATATTGCACTGATGAGTTAGGAGGCCTTCATGCGGACTGAACAAATTATCTGTCTCAATCGTGACGGAAGTAAGGGCGTGGAGTATTGCCACGTAAAATCGATTAAAGCTCCCAGTGGAATTCGTTTCCGCTGACCGTTCCAAGGCTGTTCTTCTGTCGCGGTTAATTTTGCTATGGTTTGTCTTTAGATGTTTGTGTCGCTTATATTATTTATATTTTGGATAGCCTTTTGGCCATTCTCTTGGCTTTCCGCTGTTAGTGTTTTCGTATGGGTCTGTTGCTTCATGTTTGTGTTTCTTTCCCTTTGGTGCCTCTGGTGCGAGCTGTGGGTTAATTATATCGATTCATGATCATTGCCTCTACTTCTATTTTCGTAGTTTATGGTACCGATAAACCTGATTAAGAAGTTTAGCCGTTAACAATTTATTACGAGTGTTGAAGTCAGTTAAATGACTACACCCTAACAAATCTAATTAATCGCGAAATATAAAGTCCATAGGATGGCGCACAAGGAACATCACCATCCAAAATCATAAATGTTGCAAGAAACAAACCCATCTACAATAGATAGATGTAAATCCAAAAACGGGGCCTCGGTATCAGAAGAATTCGCTTAATTCAACTGAAGTTCGGGGGGGGGGGGGGTTAAATTTGACTGATCAAACCATCGAAATAGGTTTTTTCAATATTTAATAAATCATTCAAATATTTAGAAGTGGAGCTTAAAGCTTCAATGACTCCCTCATTACAGAACAAAACAGATCAGCCACAAGTGGTTTGCTATTAGTACCCATCGGAATACCCACAACTTGTCTGAATAAATTAGTACCAAATCTTGTGTAAATATTGTAAAGTAGAAAGGTGAGAGCTTCACACACTTTCTGGCATGACCATAAAATTTTAACTGTTATGCTCTTCAGAGGTGAAAAAAGTCATTTCTTCCATTACATGCAAGATACATAGTCTTCCCTATGAAATGTCCATTCAATTAAATCATTAAGTTTTTCTTTTATAAGGTTATGAGGAAGTGTGGAAAAATCATACGAGAAACAAGGTTGAGGACTCGACAGCATACAACAACAGAATTGCTGGAGCAAACGAAAACCAACAGTTAGACTCCGAGGGGCCCGACCAAAAACGAAGCATCAGGCATCAACCAACCTAAAGAATACTAAAATAAAATTCCATGTATGTTTTCACGCTGGAACCGTCATATAATCTTAGGCCCGACCCACCGGTGTGCAATCGAAGAGGGAAGCAAAGTTGCCAACCGTGATTGGGTTAACCACCATGCTTGCAGTCTGTTTTATAACATTTATGTTGTACCCAATCTTTATATATCGACGAACGTTTTTACGAAATTGGGTACTAGAGTCATTACAGGCATGTATTTTCTAAATTTATATACTCAGTCGCCATATAATTCGGGTTCCGATAGGCCTTGTTGCAGAAGTGTTTAGGTCCAATATTGAATGTTGAAACCAAATCAGAATGACGTCTATCAAACTTAGAAAAGGCTTTACGTAGTTTTTGATACCGATACCCCTGATTAAGAAGTTAAGCGGTTAATAATTTATTACGAGTGTTGAAGTCAGATACATGACTAGACACACTAGCGAATCGAATCTTGAAGAACGAAAACGCATGGATTTCAATTAATTTTAAACTTCATTAGAATTTTTAAAGACCAAAACAGATTTCTACCTGATCTTTCGAAGACTTTGTCGCAATATTTTATTACATATTTTTTGATGGCAGTTAAACATGAAGTTAAAAATTTGAAGAGTTCAGTGTGGTGCAAGAGCTTGATTTTGCAATAAACAGTGCTTTGTAAGGTCTTTTGATGAAGTTTAGGTAATCAATTAACGTAGGGAGCTTGTCTTGGCCTTCTATAACACAGACACCAAACTTGGTGGCTGAATGACAAATATGACCAGCAACTAAAACCCTCTCTACAGCTAAGGGCTGAAGTTCAAAGACCTTAGTACCGTCGAGTTTTTGCTGAAGAGTTCTAACATAGTGAAGCCGTCAGACAACGGCCACATCGTTACCAGCCTTATCAGCTGGAGCCAAACCAAACTTCCTATGAAATTCTTGAATACCTAGTTTAAGGTGACGTAAAGACGTCTTAGGTTTAGGAGGCAATAAGTTCGTTTTTTTGCGAATAAAAAGAAATGCGTTTGTTCACTAATTTTCAAATTCTAAGTAGAAGTAAAACAAAGATCAGGAATCGATACAAGTAACTTACTCAACCCATCAAAGACACCAAAGGGAAAGAAACACAAACATTAAGCGACCAGACCATAATGGAAACCTAAACAAAGGAAGGCCATCAGGACAGTTACTTTCCCACAACATGGCCATATGGCCATCCAAAATAAAAAAAAACACAAGTGATACACACAGTAAGTAACAAACAACACCATAAATAAACCGCCATAGAAGAACCGCCTTGGAACGGTTAGTGGAATGATTTCCACTGGGGGCTTAAATCGATTTAACGTGGCCACAATCCTCGCCCTTACTTCCGTCGCGATTTAGACAAATAATTTGTTCAGACCGCATGAAGGCCTCCTAACTCATCAGTGCAACATCTCCGTGAACACAAAAAATCAAAGAACCACAGAGGTGAAACAACGGTGAGGACTCGACAGGAAGAAACCACTGAAATGCTGGAGCAAAAGAAAACCAACAGTTAGACTCCGATGGGCCCGACCAGAGACAGTGCATCAGGCACCAACCAACATTACCAAGAATTAGATCTCTCTAATTCTCAATAAGCCTTTAGGTTGGAGCCGTCATATAATCTGAGGCCTGACCCATTGGCGTGCAATTGAAGAGGGAAGCAAAGTTGACAACCGTGATTGGGTTAACTACCATGCATGCAGTCTGTCGTATAACATCCATGCTGTACCCAATCTTTTTATATCGAAGAATGATTTTGTGGAATTGGGTGCTGAAGTCATTGCGGTTATATATTTTTCTGAATTTATATACTAAGTCATCATAAAATTCGGGTTCCGATAGACCTTGTTGCAGAAGAGATTTAAGTCAAATATTGAATTTTGAAATTAAATCAGAATGGCGTCTATAAAATTTTGAAAATGCTTTGCGTAGTTTATGGTATCGATAACCCTGATTTAGGAGATTAGCCGTTAATAATTTATTACGAGTGTTGAAGTCAGTTACCTGACTACACACTCTAGCAAATCGAATTAATTGCGAAATATAAACGCCATAGGATGGCGCAAGAGGATTATCACCATCCAAAAAAGGAAAATTTACAATCTCAAAATCAAAGTCATCACGTTTATCATAAATTTTGCACGAATCAAACCCATCTACAATAGATAGATGTAAATCCAAAAACGGGGCCTCGGTATCAGAAGAATTTGCTTTATTTAATTGACGTTCTGGGGGGTAAATCTGACTGATCAAACCATCGAAATAGGTATTATCAATATTTAATAAATCATCTAAATATCTTGAAGTGGAGCTAAAAGCTTCAATAATTTCAGATTGGTTATCAATGGAAAGCGACAACATGAAGTCTCTTTCATAACAATAAAAGAACAGATCAGCCACAAGAGGTGAGCAATTTGTACCCATCGGAATACCCACAATTTGTCTAAATAACTTAGTACCGAATCTAATATAAATATTGTCAAGTAGAAAGGTGAGGGCATCACACACTTTCTGACATGACCAAAGTGAATAATTCTTATGCTCTTTAGAAGTGAAAAATGCATTTCTGACATTACATGCAAGATAGAGAGAATCTTCTCTGTGAAAAGCCCATTCAATTAAATCATTAAGCTTTTCTTTTATAAGATTATGAGGAAGTATAGTGTAAAGAGTGGAAAAATCGTAAGTAGACAGACTTGAAGCACGAAAATGTCTGGATTTTAATTTATTTAAAACCTCATTCGAATTTTTTATAGACCAAAACAGATTTCTTCCTGATCTGTCAAAGACTTTATCACAATATTTAATCACATGCGTTTTAATAGCAGTAAGACAGGAAGTTAATAATTTAGAAAGTTCAGTGGTAGTGCAAGAGCTAGAATTTGCAATAAACCGTGCTTTGAAGGGTATTTTATGAAGTTTTGGTAGCCAGTATAGCGTAGGAAGCTTGTCTTGGCCTTCGGTAAGACACACAGCAAACTTGGTGGCTGAATGACAAATATGTTTATCTACTATAACTCTCTCTTCAGCTAAAGGCTGAAGTTCATAGGCCTTAGTACCACCAAGCTCCTGCTTAAGCGTGTCAACATAGTGGAGTCGTCACACAACGACGACATTCGTTAGCGGCCTTGCCTGCAGGGGCCAAAACAAACTTCTTATGAAATTCTTGAATACCTAGCTTAAGATGACGTAAAGACGTCTTAGGCTTAGGAGGTAATAAGTTAGTATTTTGAGAATAGAAAGAAATGCGTTTATTCACTAGTTTTAAAATGCTTAGTTTCCAGTCCTTAAGGGCTTTATGCTCAACATACTCTCGCTTACACCATCGATTACCGAATTCATTCAAGGAGGCAGCGATTTCATCTCTACATTTACTGAAATCAATTTTAGAAGGAAACCGATATTTCGGTCCTTTAGAAATTATATTCCTTATCCTAGAATCAGGAATAATTTTCAAATTGCCAGTAATTACATGACCAGCAGCAGGATAGCAATACACTGAATTTTTACAATCACATGAATCAGGAGTATTAGTATCAATATCAAGATCTGAAACAAGTTTATTAAAATTAAAAATGATAGATCTTACAGGTTTGTTATACTTATAGCAAATTATAGGTGTTTCAGTATTTTGAAAATAAGCAGGAATTGAAGAAAGCACAGAGTTCTCACGGAAGATACTGGGCAAATCTATAAAATCCATACCCTTATTAATGTAGGATATTTTTGAAGAAATGGCGTTTATGATTGATTTCTGAATCAATGTAAGGACGGAGAGTATGCTGAGTATAGCCTCTGGTTAAGAGAGCCGCATCATATAACTGATTAGAACTATCCTAGAACTTATTCGCCTCGGTGTCCAGAAGACGTAAAACAGAAACGGGTAATGAACTTAAAAATGAAAGCATAGAGTGGCGTCCATGATTTAATAATATAATAGACAGTCACTAAAGTCTAGTATTGTTTCGTTTAAACGCACGTAGTTTACGTTTAAAATTACCATTTTTCCTGGTGCCGTGAGATCTAGTTCTGCGTTTTCGACATTTCAGGAGCGAGAAAATATCAAAGTCCGGCATTATAGAAATATTACCCTCATGATAAATGTTGTCATTAAATCCCAGTGGAAAAGGGGTCTGTAAACATTTAATCCATTTCAGTTCAGCCTCATGTCTTTTTATAATTTTGAATCTAGATGTAGAATTTGCATCGTAATAAAGTTTTTCCACTGGTTGTATAACAATGTTATTTACAGAATGACCTGTACGTCGAAAGTGACGGTACAAGAAAGTGTCAGTTTTCTTTGGCTTACTCATTCTACGATAATGCTCGTTCAATCTAGTTTTAAGCATGCGGTTTGCTTGACCGACGTACTGCATATTACAGTTTGCAGCACGTCATGTAATTAGATAAATTAAATCTGTAGACTGTCATGTCAAATCAGACATGTTAACTACAGAGAAGCGTCTACCGTTTACAGATGAAGTAACGGTAGACGCAGTGCTTAAATGCGAACAACATCTGCACCTCTTGGCATTGCACTTAGAAATACTAGGATACATTCCACTTCTTTTCCACGGATTAGTATATTTTTGAAGGATGGGCGATTTGAGAGGAGATAGTCTTATACGAAGACTACTCCCAAAAACATTGGTATTGCCTGCTCCATTAAGATTAACTGAAGTTACAAAAGACAAATTTTAGGGTCTAACTAATACCGAAGGCAACATAGTATTAAAGTTCTTAATAGAATGGGGAATCCGTACAGAAGAAGCAGAGTGTAACCTAAAGGGTGATATTGATATTTTAAATGTATTTGTGATACTCATTTGGGTTAATAAGGTAATGATTCCGTCAAAACTAAAGCGATCTTCATACCGGTCATTAAATAAAACAGCGTATAAAATTACTGAAAATAATTCCTTCGAAAAGAAGGAAGGTACCACAACAAAAGCCCACAAAACATCTTAGTCTACTTAAAGTACAGGGATGTCAAAGAAGCAGTTGTTATACAACGAGGAACGAACATCGGTTTAATAATGACCTTCAACAGGTATCTAAAGGATGTCAATTGATGGAACAGTGAAAAGCAATTGCATAAGCAATCCCTGAGGATTGGAAAAATAAGAGCATTAAATGTATGTACGGGGAGACCTTTAACAGCTGCCACACGGCACAAACAAAACAGCCCTGATATGCAAAGTAGAAGTAAAACAATGATCAAGAATCGATACAATTAACTTACTCCACCCACCAAAGACACCAAAGGGAAAGAAATACAAACATTAAGCGACCAGACCATAATGGAAACCTAAACAAAGGAAGGCCATAAGGACAGTTTCTTTCCCACAAAATGGTCATATGGCCATCCAAAATTAACAGACACAAGTGATACACACAGTAAGGAACAAACAACAACATAAATAAATCGCCACAGACGAACCGCCTTGGAACGGTCAGTGGAAAGATTTCCACTGGGGGGCTTAAATCGATTTTACGTGGCCACAATCCTCACCCTTACTTCCGTCGCGATTTAGACAAATAATTTGTTCAGTCCGCATGAAGGCCCCCAACTCATCAGTGCAACATCTCCGTGAACACAAAAAATCAGCAAGAAACCACTGAAATGCTGGAGCAAAAGAAAACCAACAGTTAGACTCCGATGGGCCCAGCCAGAAGTCGAGCTAAAAGCTTCAATGATTTCAGATTGGTTTTCAACGGAAAGTGACATCATGCATTCTCTTTCATAATAAAAGAAGAACAGCTCAGCCACAAGGGGTACGCACTTAGTACCCATCGAAATACCAACAACTTGTTTAAAAAACTTAGTACCAAATCTTAGGTAAATCTTGTCAACTAAAAAGGTTAACGGTTCACACACTTTCTGACATGACCATAAAGTATAATTAGTGTGCTCTTCAGAAGTGAATAAAAGCATCTCTTACATATCTCTTACATTACACGAAAGATAGAGCGAGTCTTCCCTATGAAAATTCCATTCAATAAATCATTTGGTTTTTCTTCTATAAGATTGTGAGGAAGTGTAGTGCAATTGGCGGAAAAATGATAATTAGCCGGACTTGAAAATAGAAGTGGAGGCAATGATCAGGAATCGGAACAATAAACCCACAACTCCCATCAGAATCACCAAAGAGAAAGAAACACAAACATGAAACAACAGACCCTAACTGAAACATTAATAGCGGAAAGCCAAAAGAACAGTTTCTTTCTCGCTAAATGGCCAATATGTTATCCAAAATAAAATAATATAAGCAACACAAACACCCAAAGGCAAACCATAACAAAAATAAGCACGCGACGAATTCCTGTTGTTTGTGTGTGTGTGTGTGTGTGGGGGGGGGGGTTCGGACGGGGGAGGGGGGGGTTGAATCGATTTTACGTTGCAACAATCCTCGCTCTTACTCCGTCGCGATTAAGACAAATAATTTGTTCAATCCGCATGAAGGCCTCCTAAGTCTATGTAAAACCGATGGGCCCTAGCGCGGGAGCATTTTTGGCCCAAGGCTATACAGTCCAACCTGTATTAAGCAAGCACCTATGGGATATTCAAAAAGTGCTTGCTTAAGACAGGTGCTTGCTTAACGCAGGTGAATTTTAATGCATTTTCCTTTTTCGGCAACTGAATGCCTGCTTGCTTAAGACAGGTTGCTTGCTTAATAGAGGTAGGTTTCACTGTAATTTGAACAATCTTGGTAGAGGTCCACAAAATACAACTTCATACAAAATTTCAAACATCTTGAAGCACGAAAACGTTCGGATTTCAATTTATTTAACACTTCGTTAGAATTTGTTATAGACCAAAACAGATTTCTTCCTGGTCTTTCGAAGAATTTGCGCAATATTTTGTCACATGTTTTTGATGGCAGTAAAACATGAAGTTAATAATTTGGAAATTTCAGTAGCGGTACAAGAACTTGAATTTGCAATAAACCGTGCTATGTATGGTCTTTTATGAAGTCTAGGCAACCACGTAGGGAAATAGAAGTGAAGGCAATGATCAGGAATCGATACAATAAACCCACAGCTCCTATCAGAGACACCAAAGGGAAAGAAGCACACACATGAAAAAACTAGACCTAATAGAAACATCAAAACCGTAAAACCAACAGGACCGTTACTTTCCCACAAAATGGCCAATTTGCTATCCAAAAAAAATATTATAAGCGATAAGCACGCTCAAAGCCAAACCAAAACAAAAATAAACCGCGACAGAAGAACCACCTTGGAACGGCCAGTGAAACGAATTCCACTGGGGGCTTGAATCCTCGCCCTTATTTCTGTCGCGCTTTAGACAAATAATTTGTTCAGTCCGCGTGGAGGCATCCTAACTCATCAGTACAACATCTCCGTGAACCCAAAAACCAAACAACTACAGAGATCAAACAACGGTGAAGCCTCGACAGCAAGAAACCACTTGAATGCTGGAGCAAAAGAAGACCAACAGTTAGACTCCGATGGGCCCAACCAGAGACAGAGCATCAGGGACAAACCAACATTACATAAAATTAGATTCTCTCTAATTCTCAGTAAGCCTCTACGCGAGAACCGTCATGAATCTGAGGCCTGACCCACCTGCGTGCAATTAAAGGGGGAATCAAAACTGTCAACCGTGATTGGGTTAATAACCATACATGCATGCAGTCTTTAGTATAACATTTATGTAGTACCCTATCATTTTATATCGAACAATGATTTTACGAAATCGGGTGCTGAAGTCATTGCATTTGTATACTTTTTTCTTGAATTCATATTCTAAGTCACCATAACATTCTGGATCCGATAGATCCTGTTGCAGAAGAAATTAAAGTTCAACATTGAATTTTGGAAATTAAATCGGAATGACGTCTATAAAATTTTGAAAATGCTTTGCATGGCTTATTATACCGATGACCCTGATTAAGAAACTTACCGTTTAACAAAGTTTGTCCCGGCCTTCTGTAACACATACAGCCAACTTAGCGACTGAACGACAAATGTGATCATCAACAAAAGCCCTCTCTACAGCCAAAGGTTGCAGTTTATAGGCCTTGGTACCGTCATCTTCTTGCCGATGACTGTTAACATAGTGGAGCCGTCAAACAATGACCACATTGCTAGCGGTCTTTTGTGCTCGAATCAAAACAAAATTCTTAAGAAATTCGTGAAGACCTAGTTTAAGGAGCACCCGATTTCGTAAAATCATTGTTCGATATAAAATGATAGGGTACTGCATAAATGTTATACTAAAGACTGCATTAGTTTGTATTTCTTTCCCTTTGGTGTCTTTGATGGGTGGAGTAAGTTAATTGTATCGATTTCTGATCTTTGTTTTACTTCTACTTTGCATATCAGGGCTGTTTTGTTTGTGCCGTGTGGCGGCTGTAAAAGGTCTCCCCGTACATACATTTAATGCTCTTATTTTTCCAATCCTCAGGGATTGCTTATGCAATTGCTTTTCACTGTTCCATCAATTGACATCCTTTAGATACCTGTTGAAGGTCATTATTTAACCGACGTTCGTGCCTCGTTGTATTACAACTGCTTGTTTGACATCCTTGGACTTTAAGTAGACTAAGATGTTTTGTGGGCTTTTGTTGTACCTTCCTTCTATTCGAAGGAATTATCTTCAGTAATTTTATATGCTGTTTTATTTAATGACCGGTATGAAGATCGCTTTAGTTTTGACGGTATCATAACCTTATTAACCCAAATGAGTATCACAAATACATTTAAAATATCTATATCACCCCTTAGGTTACACTCTGCTTCTTCTGTACGGATTCTCCATTCTATTAAGAACTTTAATACTATGTTGCCTTCGGTATTGGTTAGACCCTTAAATTTGTCTTCTTTCACTGGAGCAGGCAATGCCAATGTTTTTGGGAGTAGTCTTCGTATTAGACTATCTCCTCTCAAATCGCTCACCCTTCGAAAATATACTTATCCGTGGAAAAGACGTGGAATGTATCCTAGTATTTCTAAGTGCAATGCCAAGAGGTGCAGATGTTGTTCGCATTTAAGCACTGCGTCTACCGTTACTTCATCTGTAAACGGTAGACGCTTCTCTGTAGTTAACATGTCTGATTTGACATGACAGTCTACAGTTTTAATTTATCTAATTACATGACGTGCTGCAAACTGTAATATGCAGTACGTCGGTCAAGCAAACCGCATGCTTAAAACTAGATTGAACGAGCATTATCGTAGAATGAGTAAGCCTAAGAAAACTGACACTTTCTTGTACCGTCCCTTTCGACGTACAGGTCATTCTGTAAATAATATTGTTATGCAACCAGTGGAAAAAACTTTATTACGATGCAAATTCTACATCTAGATTCAAAATTATAAAAAGACATGAGGCTGAACTGAAATGGATTTAGTGTTTACAGACCCCTTTTCCACTGGGATTTAATGACAACATTTATCATGAGGGTAATATTTCTAGAATGCCGGACTTTCTAGATTTCTAGAATTCGAGTCCTCACCATTGTCTCACCTCTGTGGTTCTTTGATTTTTTGTGTTCACGGAGATGTTGCACTGATGAGTTAGGAGGCCTTCATGCGGACTGAACAAATTATTTGTCTAAATCGCGACGGAAGGGAGGGCGAGGATTGTGGCCACCTAAAATCGATTAAAGCTCCCCCCCCCCCCCCCCCAAGTGGAAATCTTTCCACTGACCGTTAAAAGTCACTGTCCTTATGGCCTTCCTTTGTTTAGGTTTCCATTATGGTCTGGTCGCTTAATGTTTGTGTTTCTTTCCCTTTGGTGTCTTTGATGGGTGGAGTAAGTTAATTGTATCGATTCCTGATCTTTGTTTTACTTCAACTTTGATATTTTCTCGCTCCTGGAATGTCGAAAACGCAAAACTAGATCTCACGGCACCAGGAAAAATGGTAACTTTAAACGAAAATTACGTGCGTTCAAACGAAACATATACTAGACTGAAGTGACTGTCAATTATATTATTTAATCATGGACGCCACTCTATGCTTTCATTTTTAAGTTCATTACCCGTTTCTGTTTTACGTCTTCTGGACACCGAGGCAAACAAAATATACGATAGTTCTAATCAGTTATACTCAGCATACTCTCCGTCCTTACATTGATTCTGAAATTAATCATAAACGCCATTTCTTCAAAATATCCTTCATTAATAAGGGTATGGATTTTATAGATTTGCCCAGTATCTTCCGTGAGAGTTCGGTGCTTTCTTCCATTCCTGTTTATTTTCAAAATACTGAAACACCTATAATTTGCTATAAATATAACAAACCTGTTCGATCTATCATTTTTAATTTTAATAAACTTGTTTTAGATCTTGATATTGATACTAATACTCCTGATTCATGTGATTGTAAAAATTCAGTGTATTGCTATCCTGCTGCTGGTCATGTAATTACTGGCAATTTGAAAATTATTCCTGATTCTAGGATAAGGAATATAATTTCTAAAGGACCGAAAAATCGGTTTCCTTCTAAAATTGATTTCAGTAAATGTAGAGATGAAATCGCTACTTCCTTGAATGAATTCGATAATCGATGGTGTAAGCGAGAGTATGTTGAGCATAAAGCCCTTAAGGACTGGAAACTAAGCATTTAAAAACTAGTGAATAAACGCATTTCTTTCTATTCTCAAAATACTAACTTATTACCTCCTAAGCCTAAGAGGTCTTTACGTCATCTTAAACTAGGTATTCAAGAATTTCATAAGAAGTTTGTATTGGCCCCTGCAGACAAGACCGCTAACAACGTCGTCGTTGTGTGACGGCTCCACTATGTTAACACGCTTAAGCAGGAGCTTGGTGGTACTAAGGCCTATAAACTTCAGCCTTTAGCTGAAGAGAGAGTTATAGTAGATAAACATATTTGTCATTCAGCCACCAAGTTTGTTGTGTGTGTTACCGAAGGCCAAGACAAGCTTCCTACGCTATACTGGTTACCAAAACTTCATAAAATACCCTTCAAAGCACGGTTTATTGCAAATTCTAGCTCTTGCACTACCACTGAACTTTCTAAATTATTAACTTCCTGTCTTACTGCTATTAAAACGCATGTGATTAAATATTGTGATAAAGTCTTTGAAAGATTAGAAAGAAATCTGTTTTGGTCTATAAAAAATTCGAATGAGGTTTTAAATAAATTGAAATCCAGACAGTTTCGTGCTTCAAGTCTGTCTACTTACGATTTTTCCACTCTTTACACTACACTTTTTCATATTCTTATAAAAGAAAAGCTTAATGATTTAATTGAATGGGCTTTTCACAGAGAAGATTCGCTCTATCTTGCATGTAATGTCAGAAATGCATTTTTCACTTCAAAAGAGCATACGAATTATACACTTTGGTCATGTCAGAAAGTGTGTGATGCCCTCACCTTTCTACTTGTCAATATTTATATTAGATTCGGTACTAAGTTATCTAGAGAAATTGTGGGCATTCCGATGGGTACGAATTGCACACCTCTTGTGGCTGATCTATTCTTGTATTGTTATGAAAGAGACTTCATTCATTCAGCCACCAAGTTTGCTGTGTGTGTTACCGAAGGCCAAGACAAGCTTCCTACGCTATTCTGGCTACCAAAACTTCATAAAAGACCTTACAAAGCACGGTTTATTGCAAATTCTAGCTCTTGCACTACCACTGAACTTTCTAAATCATTAACTTCCTGTCTTACTGCTATTAAAACGCATGTGATTAAATATTGTGATAAAGTCTTTGAGAGATCAGGAAGAAATCTGTTTTGGCCTATAAAAAATTCGAATGAGGTTTTAAATAAATTGAAATCCAGATATTTTCGTGCTTAAAGTCTGTCTACTTACGATTTTTTCACTCTTTACCCTATACTTCCTCATAATCTTATAAAAGAAAAGCTTAATGATTTAATTGAATGGGCTTTTCACAGAGAAGATTCTCTCTATCTTGAATGTAATGTCAGAAATGCAGTTTTCACTTCTAAAGAGCATAAGAATTATACACTTTGGTCATGTCAGAAAGTGTGTGATGCCCTCACCTTCTACTTGACAATATTTATATTAGATTCGGTACTCAGTTATGTGGGCATTCCGATAGGTACGAATTGCGCACCTCTTGTGGCTGCTCTTTTCTTGTATTGTTATGAAAGAGACTTCATCGGAGTCTAGCTGTTGGTTTTCTTTTCCTCCAGCATATCAGTGGTTTCTTGCTGTCGAGTCCTCACCGTTGTCTCACCTATGTGGTTCTTTGATTATTTGTGTTCACGGAGATGTTGCACTGATGAGTTAGGAGGCCTTCGTGCGGACTGAACAAATTATTTGTCTAAATCGCGACGGAAGTAAGGGCGAGGAATGTGGCCACGTAAAATCAATTTAAGCTCCCAAGTGGAAATCTTTCCACTGACCGTTCCAATGCGGTTCTTCTGTGGCGATTTATTTATGTTGTTGTTTGTTACTTACTGTGTGCATATTTATTTTGGATGACCATATGGCCATTTTCTGGGAAAGCAACTGTCCTTATGACCTTTCTTTGTTTAGGTTTCCATTATGGTCTGGTCGCTTCACGTTTGTGTTTCTTTCCCTTTGGTGTCTTTGATGGGTGGAGTAAGTTAATTGTATCGATTCCTGATCTTTGTTTTACTTCTACTTCATACGTTTCAGAGCATTCCATAGGCTTTTGTTTCTCACGTTAACACAGCTTCTGTTTTTACCAAACGTCCATCAATAAGCAAATGTTAAAAGTATCTCCACACCTGCTGACCACGTAAGCACACACCTGCAGGGTACTATGCACTCATAGAATGCTCACATGATTGGCGTAAAGAGAAAAATGCACCCCTGTGATTGACGTTTTGTAGATACATTTCAGGTTTTATGTAAGCCGCACTGTTTTATTCTCCCGCGAAAATATTTGAATAACAGCACATGTTATTTGCGTAATACATAATTGAAAATGTCAAAGTAAATATCAATAAGTTTTACACCTCAATGTATAGTGCACTTTATATAATATTAAAAGACTGGATTAAAAATATATGCAAGGTAAAAACGTTTCAATTTTCTATCTGTAAAAGCTTATACCCATCAACATAACCCTAAATACATTTATTACCAATTCAACAGCATATTGGTCATATAAAGTTCCCACTACTCATCAACGTTGTTTCAACCATTCATGTAACATGCTTGTGTAACAAAAGTGCATTTACAATACGTCAACACTATTTGAGTCATTAAGATCACACGCCTATGTAACTACGTTACAGGATAGCAATACACTGAATTTTTACATGTATGTATGGTTTAAGAGTGGGAATCTGAACGGTTTCTGAGATAGCAGGCCTTTAATGCAAAGGAGGGGTGCGGCATGGCCCCGGCGACCCCCGGGACCTCTAGGTTGGTGTCATTGAAAGCGTCTTACCATAAGGAGCAGGGATATATATGGTTTAGGGTTAGGGATCTAACCAGTGTCTCAGATATTAGATTTCTTTTTCTAAAGTGGAGGCTTGGGGCAATGCCATGGCACAAGCAAATTTAGAACAGAAGTGAAGGCAATGATCAGGCAGCGATAAAATTAACCCACAGCTCCTTCACTTTCCCGCAAAATGGCAAATTGGCTATCTGAAACAAAATAATATAACCGATACACACACCCTAAAGATAATCCATTACAAAAAATACAGCAAGACAGAAGAACCGCATTGTAAAGATCAGTGAAACGAATTCCACTGGGTGGCGGGGGGGGGGGGGGGTGGCTTAAATCGATTTGACAATACTGAAATGCCCCCCCCCCCTTATATCCGTCGCGATTGAGACAAATACTTTTTAAAGTCCACATGAAGGCCTCCTAACTCATCAGTGCAACATCTCCAAGAACACAAAAATCAGACAACCGCAGAGATGCAACAGCGGCGAGGACTCGATAGCAAGAAGCAGCCGAAATGCTGGAGAACAAGAAAACCAACAGTTAGACTCCGATGGGCCGGACCAGAGACAGAGCATCAGGCTACTGTTGCATGCCCTCGTCATGTGAGGAAGTTATATTCCAAATTTGGTTGCATTCCGATGGTTAAGTAGGAGATAGCGTGACGCCCGGACGGACAGCCGGAGGCGTTAGCAATATCCTCTTGCGATTTTTAAAGCATAGGGAAAAGTATACATTTTAACAAAAAGCAAGCATTACACTTTGTTTAATAAGCCGATCGTTTTAAACGTGTCAGTTTTAAAATTGTTTCGCCTACATCAGGACATTTTTTCAAAACATTATGTTTCTTTGAAGACACTTCTGCAACACGGACTTCAGAAGAATACTAGGTACTGATATGTGTATGATCAGTTCAGGAAAGTCGTTACGAAATAGCAAAACATGGTTATAGCATGGACGTTATGCGACAAACCACGGATTTGGTTGTCGACCCTTGAACAGCGGACAACTTTGCTTCGCTCTTCGGTTACAGGGCCGGGGCTGGACTTCGGACTTTATGTTGGTCCCATCTGAAACTATTTAAATTCAAGATGGGAGGAGACTAATGTTTACTGGGTTCGACCCTCAGTGATATTACGGGTGTTTGTTTACGGCTCTTACGTCGGATTGTTGTTGAGTCCGCATCTCTGATCCACGATAGTAATACTCCATACATGGCCATTTTACTATGCGTTTTATTATGACGCACTGTTGAGCTTAAATGCCTCCATGCGGATCAATTGATTTCTTTTATTATGTTTGATTCTCTCTAGAACTGAGGGTTAGGGTTGAAACTTCATTAACTTCGGAGTTGAAGGCCCCTCAGCAGTTTTACTACTGACCGTCCCAAGTCGGTTGTTCTTTTGCAGTGTTTTATTTGTTATTTTACTTTCTGCTGTTGGTTCATGTTTCGTCTGTTTTTGTGTTAGCATCCATGTCACTTACTTTCTTTAGATGGCATGTGATGGTTGACATGTTTTCTAATTGTTTCTAATTCTTATAGCGAAATGAAAGCAAATATAGGTCGAAGCTATGGCAGATTGAATTAATATGATATCACCCATATCCGGTAACAACAAAAGCTGTCAAATAAATGAAATACTACTTAACCAAGTATCCGATTTATTCTTGGTGTATTGGGACTCTGTTACCTTAAAAAATAATTATGTTACCTGCAAATATTGTTAATTGAAGATAAAGTTCGATTATATTGTAAATTATTTATTATTATTTATGTACCACTCAACAGTCGACACGCAAATCATGATTTACCTGTGTGAGAGTTTTATACACGAAAGTGATTGTTTGCTTTTAGGTTTAACGTCCCCCTCAGCACTGTATAAGTCATTTTTGAGACGTTGCTTACACTTTTGTGAGACTTTTACCTGGCATTGAGATAAAAGGACATCTAATGAAATTAATATGCGGTCTGTTTCAGCTCTGGGTGGAAGCATCATGCGGCCCGACTTTTTCTTCAAGCCCCAACTGACGGAGGCGTGGGCCGACACGAAAGAGATAAAATGCATGGCTGCTTAATTGGCCTAATTGGCGGAAACTCGCTAGCCCGGTCCAACAAGACTTATACACTCGATATTTCTCAGTACTTGAATTCTTGCTTCCAAATCATAACCATTCTACAGAACATATGCAACGTAACTACAGCTTGTGTTAAAAGAAAATAAGGCGACCGAAAAAGTCTCATGTCGTGTAATTCATATTTTCTTTTCCTTTCGGATGATTGATTCAACTAAGGCGTTTTGATAATGCCCTTGGGTTACTAATGACGCATAATTGGCCGAAACAAGGCAGTAGGGCCCAGAAAAACGTGTACACCCTATACTCATCTAATCTACGGCGTATTCCTTGTTTAAAAATATCCCTTTTATAGAACATATTTTGTATTAAAAAGAAACAATGTTTTTTTTATTTATTTTTTTTTTTGCGTCTCAAAGATGAATTTCTTTGATGGACAATTTCCACAAGACATTTATTATTAAAACATTGCATTGAGGAAACCTTATTTGGAGTTAATACAATCGCAGTTTTCGGCTGCAACATTCTAAAGCCGTAGTCGACAGATAGAAAGTCATTTTGCTTTCTGATGAAGACATAAAGCTATTTTTTTCATGTCATGGGAAGCCACACTTATTTGTTTTACGTACCGTTTCGGGTACGTCTCCAGTTAGCATGTGAAACTTTATTGTTTCTGACACATTAACGAGGCACTTATTTACGGATGCGGTTGTCTTTTAAATTACCAACTGTTGCATAAAGCAGATTCATCTAGTGGTCGCATATCTGCTGCTCCAAATATCCCAAGCACATATGGAAATGATAAACAAAGTTTATGATTCAAAGTTAATTTAAAATAAAAATGAGTGCTTTTTGCATCAGTGACTAACAAAGATGTATTTGAAACATACTTATTAGCAAAATTATTCGACAAGTAAGAAAATGTACAAACCCCTTTTCGAGAGTGTTGCTGTTGAATTTTACCTAGCCTCAATGCACCAAAGTCTTTCAAAGCCTGCTGGTATCCTCCCTGTTTAACAAACAGCTTGTAGTTGGGTAATTCATTAACAACTCTAGCTCCTCTCAACAAATTAAATGAGCCGTAAAACCGTCGTAAAATGCTGTAGACTGTAAGATAAATACATTTTATTGAAGATTGTGTTCAGCTTTATCGGCAACATTCTGAAAAGAAATAGAAATTAATAACAAACGTCATAACATCAAAATATCCTTCATTAATAAGGGTTTGGATTTTATAGATTTAGAGAAAATTCGCGGAAATTCTCAGCGAAAATTTGACCGATTGCTTTCATTGAAAATATATTTACCCGCGTTCCGCGGAGAAAAAATCTGGGCTTACGGGAAAGTAAAAGTCAAAGCTTCGGCTTATTATTAGTTCTCCTTTTTTGAGTACATGGACGCAAATGGTAGTCATTGGTAAATTATAATCAAATATTCTTTAATGTTAAACAATTGTAGTTTAGTTATTTTTCTCCAATGTATAATCCATTTCAAAAATGTCATGACAACTTTCCATCACATCACGAAAACACACCTATTTATTATTACCCTTTTAAACCCCACTTTTATATAGAGAAACTGTGGTTTACAGGGCTATACATGATTTATATTGTTTCTGCCTTAAAAACAGATTATGGGTACTCGTTAGAACTGCCTCGACGAGGCGTCATAAAGAGAACCTAAACTTGAGCAGAAATATGAAAAAATGTCAGAATTTTTATCTGAAAATTGACCGCTATTAGTGGTTAAATTTTCAATATATATGAATAGGCGAAATTTCATAATGCGTCGTACATGTTGGTAATTAACACCATAATGATGTGCGACATTCACCAGCAACTCAGATTCACTTCAATTATTTATGATTATAAACAGTCTAATTGGTACAGCAAGCGGTGCTTTGAATGCAAAGTTAGTGACCAGTGTCCGAGGAACACTTGAATTCCACCACAGACTAGGCCTATGTCGCGGACGAACGGACGGAAACCGGACTTCTATATCGCGTAATGCTTCATGCAGGCTCGTGACAAAGGACATGCTGCTTTGCATTCGCACGCATTTATGAACACGCGTTACTTGTGCTAAAAAGTCATCTTCCCCGACCCCTCACCAACCCCTAACTTATAAATACTCCCAATTGGAGCAAACAGAAGGTGCATCAACATGGTGGGTACTCATTACAACTGCCTCAGTCAGACGATTCTAATGGGAACCCGCAAGTTACTTATGGAGTATAATAGGACAAATACCACATATTTTCATCAGGAAATGACCGTGTTTAGGTATAACAGATTGCATATGGGTGTGTTATCCTGATGAGTACTAAGAACATTCCGTTTTAAAATGATATAATCAGTCATATAGTCAGAGAAGAAAATAACGCCGTTCTTATACCTATAGTGAAGAGTCACGAGCGAGCCCGAATACTAACATGTGTAAGTGCTCCCATGTGAGCGCCGTTTGAAACCAGGACCTTTTGAGTCCGCCAAATTAAAATATGGAGCATCCGTTTGTTTGGTTCGAGGATTAGCGTCCCCGTCGACACTTTGTCATTCTGAAGACATTGCTTCCAATTGTTTTGGACTCTAACCTGATCCTGAGCTGATATGACATCTCAAGCACTGGCGCCCAATGATCCCAGTAGGACTTATATGCATCGGCGGTAAAACTCGCACCACTTTGCGTGGGCAGGCATAGACCTCCTTAATGGTTTATGTGAGCGGTTGGCCAGCAGAGTGTACATTCTTTCGCCAGAAACCGACAACTACCCTTCTTGAATCAGCGACAGGGAGAAAATGACCAGATAAAAGATTTCATGATTTGCACGAAAGAATGTTGCGGGTCCGGCAGAAATCAAACCAGTTTCCTCCTGGTCACCAGTAAGACGCACATCAGACATAACCGCACATGGATACTGGTAAACCGCTAAGATAGTAATCCTGCCCTGGCACAGTGGTTTCCCTGCATAAAAACCCGGTTGGTTTCGTTGGTCGACAGGGCTTGAGAAGTCATTTGTGGCCAGAATTATTTCTGATATGTTTGCCAATGGAAAGCCATAGGAAGACTTCCAAAATCTCGGACATACCCTTCTTGGCATTTACACCTTTTCTTCGTTCGGGTCGATGGGCATGGTGGGCGAAGCTTGCTTAGCAAGTAATGCTTACTATCCGCGGACGCCTGATTACACTCTTCCGGAGTCCATGTCTATTGATCTGAACATTGATATTTGCCATTTTGTCTATGGATTAATGATTTTGGATTAACGCTTTGGTACTGCGACCTAAACTACACTTCTTCTCAATCTTGGGTAAAAATGCTTCAGTATGACACAACATGTGTTGATGTTAAACCTCAGATCAAACAACTTGAGCGGAGCCCGAACCCCAGTAGAAGGATTATCAAGCGGAACTCCAAGGCTTGCAAGATTGATTCGGGGGTGTTGTATGTTATCTCATCTCAGTTCCTTAATCTTGGAGGCTATTGGGGCACGATAAATTACTTTGTAATAACATCTCTCCTTCTCCCTGCCCTCGCTGCCTCGAGGGAATCCTCAAATAATGTTCAATCCTTGATGATGATCTTCCATCATCATCGACTTGTTCCTCGGTTTGATTGGTAATCAGAGTTGAGCTAAACCCGGAGTAAGACCATCTTCCGTTCCAGATCTTGGCGTCTCACATATGGCCCGAGCAAGGCGCAAACCGCATCGGAGAGACCTAATGACCTAATGATTAAGAGCCAGCGGGGAGTACAAGTGACTCAACAAGATACATTGGTTGCATGTCCTTCGTTGATTATCTGGAGAATTATGTAGTTCTGCTCCAAGTTTGTGATCAGACGTATATGCAGCCCCGCAATTTCCCCATATTAATGTACATGTATTGTAAAGGCAAGAAACACAAGCGGGCCTCCGCGGCATACTCTTTTATCATTGGGTCTCTCATTCGGGCCACCTGTGAGCTTAAGTGTAAGCTTCAGTGATGTTTAATTATTCGCAGTATAAGAAAAAGAATAGAGGGAGATCAGCGCCCACACATACATGTGTATAAGCGGGCTGATAGTTAGTGTTCTCCGTTATTATATACATTGAGTTTGATTTTTCTAAAGCCTTTACCTGAGAAAAAATAAAGTACTACAAATATGGCGAACAGATCGAAATACAGCAGTTTTCAATTTATGAGGCATTTACACAACAATAACAAGATTTTTTTTTTCGCGGAGAAATGTTGCGGCGTTTCGCGGAGAAATTAAACGCTTTGAAACGCGAATTTTCTTTCTTCTCGGATATATTTCTCGCTTGTTCTACGAGAAACAAAAGATATTACCGCAGAGAAAATTGAAATAAGGATTTTTACAACTGGCTGGTCTGTACTCCTGCTTATTTTCAAAATACTGAAACACTCATAATTTGCTATGAATACTATAATAAAAAAAATACAAGTGGAGGCAATGATAAGGAATCGATACAATCAACCCACAGCTCCCATCAGAGATACAAAAGGGAAAGAAACACAAACTTGAAACAACATACCTAATGGAAACACCAACACCGAAAAGACAAAAGGGCAGTTACTTTCCCACAAAGGCCTCCTAACTCATCAGTGCAACATCTCCTTGATAAAAAATAATCAAACAACCACAGGGATGAAACAACGGTGAGGACTCGACAGCAAGTAACTCCTGAAATGCTTGAGCAAAGGAAAACGAACAGTCAGACTCCGATTGGCCCGACCAAAGATAGAGCATCGGGTACCAACCAACATTACCTTGAATTAGATCTCTCTAATTTTCAATAAGCCTTTACACTGGAACCGTCATAGAATATGAGGCCTGACCCATCGGCGTGCAATTAAAGAGGGAAGCAAAGTTGTCAACCGTGATTGGGTTAACCACCATGCATGCACTCTGTCGTATAACATTTATGTTGTACCAATCTTTTTATATTGAAGACAGATTTTACGAATCTGGGTCCTGAAGTCATTGCGGTTATTTATTTTTCGGAATTTACATACAAAGTCACCGTAAAATTCGGGTTCCGATAGACCTTATTGCAGAAGCGATTTAAGTCCAATATTTGATTTTGAAATTAAATCAGAATGACGTTTATAAAATTTTGAAAAGGTTCTGGGTAGTTTATCGTACCGATAACCCTGATTAAGAAGTTTAGCCGTTAACAATTATAAACCTGATGGCTCTATCAGTTTTAATTTCAATAAATTTGTTTCTGATCTTGATATTGACACTAACACTACTGATACCTGTAATTGTAAAAATTCAGTGCATTGCTATCCTGCTGCAAAGTAGAAGTAAAACAAAGATCAGGAATCGAATCAATTAACTTTCTCCACCCATCAAAGACACCAAAGGGAAAGAAATACAAACAGCCAGACCATAATGGAAACCTGAACAAAGGAAGGCAATAAGGACAGATACATTCCCACAAAATGGTCATATGGCCATCCACAATTAAAAGACACAAGTGATACACACAGTTAGTAACAAACAACAACATGAATAAATCGCCACAGAAGAACCGCCTTGGAACGGTCAGTGGAAAGATTTCCACTGGGGGGACTCAAATCGATTTTAATATATGGTCTGACAACAGTACAGAGAGGAAAAGGAGCATCAGGTGGTGTGACAGTAAAATCAGAGAGGAACGAGACTATAGGTGGCCTGTCAATGACACTTCAGACACTACTATAGATACTACTATTAGAGTAACGAGACTATAGATTGTCTGAAAATAACACTACAGATGGAAAAGGGGCATCAGGTGGTGTGACAGTAAAAGAACAAAGGGGAACGCGACTATAGGTGGCCTGTCAATGACACTTCAGAGATACTATTACTAGAGTAACGGGATTATAGGTTGTCTGACATTACCCTCAATGAGGGGAACATGTCTATAGCTCGTCTAGCAATGACACTACAGAGAGGAGCGGGATTAAAGGTTGCCTAATAAAGACATCAAAGAGAGGAACAGGACTATAACTGGTCTAGCAATGACACTACAGAGAGGAACGGGATTATAGGTTGTCTGACAATGACACCAAAGAAAGGAAAAACACTTTAGCTGGTCTAGCAAGGACACTACAGATAAGAGAAACGGGATTATAGGTTGTCTGTTATGACACAAAAGCGAGGTACAGATCTATAGCTGGTCTAGCAATGACACTACAGAGAGGAACGATATACTACTATTTGAGTAACGGGACAATAGGTGGTCTGACAATAATACTACAGATGGAAAAGGGGCATCAGGTGATGTGACAGTAAAAGAACAAAGGGGAACGCGACTATAGGTGGCATGTCAGTGACACTTCAGAGATACTATTACTAGAGTAACGGGATTATAGGTTGTCTGACTATACCCTCAATGACGGGAACATGACTATAGCTCGTCTAGCAATGACACTACAGAGAGGAACTTTATTATAGGTTGCCTGATAATGGCATCAAAGAGAGGAACAGAACTATAGCTGGTCTAGCAATAACACTACAGAGAGGAACGGGATTATAGGTTGTCTGACAATGACACCAAAGAAAGGAATAAGACTATAGCTGGTCTAGCAAGGACACTACAGATAAGAGAAACGGGATTAAAGGTTGTCTGATAATGACACCAAAGAGAGGTACAGATCTATCGCTGGTCTAGCAATGACACTACAGAGAGGAACGAGATACTACTATTAGAGTAACGGGACTATAGGTGGTCTGAAATAACACTACAGATGGAAAAGGGGCATCAGTTGATGTGACAGTAAAAGAACAGAGGGGAACGGGATTATAGGTGGACTGTCAATTACACCTCAGAGATACTATTACTAGAGTGACGGGATTATAGGTTGTCTGACAATGGTCTCAATGAGAAGAACATAACTATAGCTCGTCTAGCAATGACACTACAGAGAGGAACGGGATTAAAGGTTGCCTAATAAAGACATCAAAGAGAGGAACATGACTATAGCTGGTCTAGCAATGACACTACAGAGAGGAAAGGGATTATAGGTTGTCTGACAATGACACCAAAGAAAGGAACATGACTATAGCTGGTCTAGCAATGACACTTCAGATAAGAGGAACGGGTTATAGGTTGTCTGACAATGACACCAAAGAGAGGAACAGAGCCATAGCTGGTCTAGCAATGACACTATAGAGAGGAAAGAGATTATAGGTTGTCTGACAAAGACACAAACGAGAGGAACAGGACTATAACTTGTCCAGCAATGACACTACAGAGAGGAACGGGATGATAGGTTGTCTGACAATGACACCAAAGATCGGAACATGACTATAGCTGGTCTACCAATGACACTACAGAGAGGAACGGGATTATAGTTTGACTGACAATGACACTAAAGCGAGGAAAAGGACTATAGCTGGTCTAGCAATGACACTACAGAGATGAACGGGATTATAGGTTGCCTGACAATGACACTTAAGAGAGGAACAGGACTATAGCTGGTCTAGCAATGACACTACAGAGAGGAACGGGATTATAGGTAATCTGACAATGACACCAAATAGAGGAACAGGACTTTAGGGAGTCAAATATTTGAGACGACAGAGAGAAGCAGGGTTATAGCTGATCATACAATGACAATGCAGTGCGTAACGGGGCTATAAGTGGCCTGGTAGTTACACTTGTGGAAGCAATAGGATTATAAGTGGTCTGTCGATGATAAAAAAGAAAAACGGTTCAAAAGGTGGTCTGGCAAAGGCACTACACGTAGGAACCGGACTGTAGGTGGTCTGGAAATGAGACTACTGAGAGCCACTGGACTTATGGTGGTCTTGCAATGACCCTACAGAATGGGGTAGGACTATAGGTGCTATTGCAAGACACCTCGTAGAGGAACGCGCCTGTAGGCGGTCTGGAAAAAACACCACAAAAAGGAGCACGGAAGATTAGGTGGCCTGACAATGACACTTGAGAGATGAACGGTACTTTTTGTGGTTTGGCTATAAATTTTCAGATAGGAAAGGGACCGCAGGTGGTCTGGCAATGACACTACAGAGAGGAGTTTGCAATGAAACCGCGGAGAGGCACGGGAGTTAAGGTGTTCTGGGAGTTACACTTCAGATGAGAGCCGGCCGATAGGTGGTCTGACAAAGGCACTACTGAGAGGAACTGGTCTTAAGATGGTCTGACAATGACAGTTTCGAGAGGAACGGATTTTATATAGGTCATCTAGCAATGACATTTCAATGAGCAATGGGGCTTTAGGTCGTCTGGCAATGCCACTACAGTGAGAAATGAGGCTAAAGCTTGTCTGGCTATGGCACTATACATGGGAACGGGATATTAGGTAGTCTAAAATGACGATTCAGAGAGAAATGGGGCAATATATGGTCTGACAACAGTACAGAGAGGAACGGGGCTCTAGGTGGTCTGGCAGTAACACTAAAACGAGGAAGAGGATGAAAGGTGGTCAGGCATTGACACTAGAATGACACTTCAGAGAGAGGAATGGGACTATTTGTACTTAAGAGCTGAACGAGACTATAGACATTCTGACGCTGGCATATAAGAGAGGGACGGGACTACAGGTGGTTTGCTAATGACATACCAGATAGCAAATGGTTTGTAAGTGGTCTGATAAAGACATCTCCTCATTATGGAACGAGGCAATTGGAGGCTAGCCATGCCATTACAGTGAAGTAACGGACTACATGTGGCCTGACAATGAAACTACAGTGTGCATTGGGATTATTGGTGGCCCAACAATGACACTTCAGCGAGGAACATGACTATAGGTGGTCTGACAATGACTCTTGAGAGAGGAACGGTGGTCTGATAATGACACAACAGAGAAAAAAGGCTTTAGGTGCCTTGCAATAGCAGTACAGACAAGAACTGAACTTGTGGTGGTCTGGCAATGACACTGCATTGAAAACGGGACTATGCAGAGTAGAAGTAAAACAAAGATCAGGAATCGATACAATTAACTTACTCCACCCACCAAAGACACCAAAGGGAAAGAAATACAAACATTAAGCGACCAGACCATAATGGATACCTAAACAAAGGAATGCAATAAGGACAGTTACTTTCCCACAAAATGGCAATATGGCCATCCAAAATTAAAAGACACAAGTGATACACACAGTAAATAAAAACAACACCATAAATAAATCACCACAGAAGAACCGCCTTGGAACGGTCAGTGGAAAGATTTCCACTGGGGGGCTTAAATCGATTTTACGTGGCCACAATCCTCGCCCTTACTTCCGTCGCGATTTAGACAAATAATTTGTTCAGTCCGCATGAAGGCCTCCTAACTCATCAGTGCAACATCTCCGTGAACACAAAAAATCAAAGAACCACAGAGGTGAGACAACGGTGAGGACTCGACAGAAGAAACCACTGAAATGCTGGAGCAAAAGAAAACCAACAGTTAGACTCCAGGTCTGGCATTGACACTACAGAGGGTAACTGGACATAAGGGGCTCTGAAAATGACATACCAGAAATGAACGGGACTAAGCTGGTCTGTCAATAACACTACACATGGAAAAGGGACTTGAGGTGGTCTGAAAATGACCTACAGAGAAGAAAGGGACTTAAGGTGGTCTAACAATTACACTACAGAGTTGAACCTATATCGTCTGGCAAAAGCAGCACCGTGAGGAACAGCCTTTATTTGGCCTTTAGTATGGTGCCATTGCTTGGCCACCTTGAATCCCGTTCCCAACTTTAGTTTCATCTCCATACCACCTATAGTCCCTTTACTCACTGTAGTGTTAGACCACCTATAGTCCCGTTCCTCTGTAAAATGTCTTTGCCAGACCACCTATAGTGCCGTTCCACTCCTTTTCAGACCATTAAATGCCCCGTCCCGTTCCTCTCCACATAGCACATTAACTCCCATTCCTTTCTGTAGTGGCAGTGTCAGACCATCTAAATTCTCCCTTCTCTCTGTTGTGCCACTGTTAAGCCAGCTTTATTCACGTTCGTCTCTGTAGTGTAAGTTTCTAACATCTAATGTCCCGTTCCTCTCTATAATGTCTTTGTCCGACATTCTAAAGTCCAATTCCTCTAACTAGTGTCATTGTCAGACCACATTTGTTCACCTTACTCCTAGTAGCGACATTGTCTGGCAATCTACTGTTCCGTTCCTCGCTATGGTGTCATTGTCAGACCAACTATTGTCCCGTTTCTTCTCCGTAGTGTCATTGACAGACCAACTTTACTCCACATTTTCTATGTAGTGGCATTGTCAGACCATCTATTGTCCCATTACTTTCTGTAGTGCTTTTGTCATACCTTCTTATGTCCCGTTCCACACTGTAGTGACATTATCAGGGCACCTTAAACCATTTTCCTCTCTGTAGACAAGCCAGACAAGCTATAGGCACGTACGTTCATCACTGTAGTGTCATTCTTTGACAACCTAAATTCCCGTTCCTCTCTGTAGTGTCATTGTCAGACTACCTCAACTCCTGTTCCTCTCGGAAGAGTTATTGCAACACGAGCTATAGTCTCGTTCCTATCTCGAACGTGATTGGCAGACCACCTAAACCCCGTTCCTCTCTGAAGTGTCATTGTCAGATCAACTATAGTCCCGCTCTTCTATAGCGTGATTGTCAGACCGCCTTTACTCCAGTTCCCCCTCTGTAAGTGTCATTGCCAGACCAGCTATAGTTCATTCCTCTATGTCTCTAGGTAGTGTCTTACCACCTAAACTCCCTTTCCTCTTGGTAGTGTTATTGTCAGTCCATCTAATGTCCCGTTCCTCGATGCAGTGTCATTTTCAAACCATCTAATGACCCGTTCCTCTCCACATAACACATAAACTCCATTTCCTCTCTGTAGTGCCATTGGCAGACCATCTACGCCCCCTCCCTCTCTGTAGTGTCATTGTTAGACAACCTAACCTCTCTCTGTAGTGTGATTGTCAGACCTTCTAATATCCCGTTCATCCTTCTGGTGTAAATGTGAGATTAACAACAGTCCAGTTTCGCTCTGTAGTGTCATTGTCAGTCCACCTTAAGCCATGTTTCTTTCTGTAGTGTCATTGTCAGACCAGCTTTAGACAGGTGCATACTGAAGTGTCATTGTCAAACCATCTCAACTCCCGTTCCTCTCTGTAGTATCATTGACAGACCACCTTAAGTCCTCTTCCACTCGGAAGTGTCACTGCCACACGAGCTATAGTCCTGTTGCTATATGTGTCGTGATTGGCAGACCACCTTAACTCCCAATCCTCTCTGAAGTTTCATTGTCAGACCACTCATAGTCTCGTTCCTCTTTGAAGCGTGATTGACAGACCACATTTACTTCAGTTCTTCTCTGTAGTGCCATTGACAGACCAGCTATAGCCCACTTCAATCTGTAGTGCCATTCTCAGACCACCTTAACATCCGTTCCCCTTAGAACTGACATTGTCAGCCCATCTTATTTCCTATTTTAAATGTCATTTCCCATTCATTTATGCCCCGTTCATCTCTGTAGTGTCATTGTCAGACAACATATAGTCCCATTCCTCTATTTATTATGTTTCCCTCACACAAACTATATATAATACTCATTTCTGTGTCCAATGTCGTATAGCGGGATCATCCGTGTTCTATGGACGAAATTCAAGTTTCTTCTTTTTCTGTATTCTATTTTTCCGTCTTACTCGGGAGATGGCTTTAGGTAGACGGCTGCTTCTAGGCTCGGCCGTTGCCACCGGTTGTTTTCAGGTGGGTTTGGGGGTGCGTCTCACTAAGTACTTGTAGCGGCCCAGCGAGGCCTTTACTGTTGACCACAAGGCATAACATAAACAGTGGTAGCATTCACTGTCGAAACAAATTAATTATCACAGTTTCGCTCACCTTCGTACGTATCAGAGAGAGAGAGAGAGAGAGAGAGAGAGAGAGAGAGAGAGAGAGAGACGAATATAAAGGGTTCGCAAAAATGCTTTTCATGTGCATTTTATTTCAAGGCCCGAAGCCGAAAAAGATATTGTACATGATAAGCACCTCTTGAAACCTGAGAAGAAAGAAAGTTGCACTTGTGTATACATGTGGCTCTTGATAGAATTGCTGCAGCTCGTACGTCAGTCTGTGGCAGTCCTACAAGTTTAAACTATAAAATGCGATTTACTGTCAAAGAATTATACCGATACCAGACGTGGTGTCACAGCTAATGATTTTCATAATGATGTATAGGCTAAAAATGAGTATTAACAGCAAGAAACGAAAATATCGATGATTCAGATTTTCTGAACGGAGTTTAACAATCGATATAAAATATCGTTGCCAGAATTAAAAGTTTATTATCAAAGGCTATTTTGATTAAGAATCGTAGCCAAAATGTCTTTTCAGACCTCAAATTAAACCCTAAAATGTTTTCTGTTTTTTTTAACTGATTTTTAAATCACAGAAACACGCCTATATATTTTGGACCCTTTAAACCACACTCTCATATGGTAAAACTGGGTTCTTATATCTGCTCAAAAACATAGTTTTGTACTCGTTAGAATAGCCTAGAACCGCCTCATTGAGGTGGTTTAAATGAGTTCCTACAAACAGAAGAGTAACCGCGTTCGACTTTAATATGATCGAGAGGTTGTCCAAATCGAGCCTCCGGAGGCGAGGTATGTTCTTGGGGAGACAATTTATGGCACCGCCCCTCTCCACCTAGGTGTTGAAGGGTAGCAGTAACGAATAAGTCACCACCTCTTTCTCGCGCGCGTGATGCCACCCGGAATGAGTGTTTAAAAAGCGCAATCTTGCCTACCTAGGCATTGTTTTTGTCATGAAGAAGTATTTTCTGATATAGTCGTATTTCATATTTTAGCGCCTGATAAAAGTTTTCCGAGATAGTCTTATTTTTTTCCAACTTAGTCGTAATTACCATTTAGTAGCCTCACATACGTAATATAATTTCTAAAGGACTGAAAATATAGATTTCCTTCTAAATTGATTTCAATAAGTGTGGAGATGAAATTGCAGCTGCATTGAATGCATTTGGTCATCGATGGTGGAAACGAGAGTATGTTGAGCAAAAAGCTCTCAAAGAATGAAAACTTAGCATTCTGTAACTGGTGAACAAACGTATTTCTTTCTATTCACGACAAACGAACATATTACCTCCTTAAAGTGGAAGTAAAACAAAGATCAGGAATCGATACAATTAACTTACTCCACCCATCCAAGACACCAAAGGGAAAGAAATACAAACATTAAGCGACCAGACCATAATGGAAACTTAAACAAAGGAAGGCCATAAGGACGGTTACCTTCCCACAAAATGGCCATATGGCCATCCAAAATTAAAAGACACAAGTGATACACACAGTAAGAAACAAACAACAACATAAATAAATCGCCACAGAAGAACCGCCTTGGAACGGTCAGTGGAAAGATTTCCACTGGGGGGCTTAAATCGATTTTACGTGACCACAATCCTCGCCCTTACTTCCGCCGCGATTTAGACGAATAATTATTTGTTCAGTCCGCATGAAGGCCACCTTACACATCAGTGCAACATCTCCGTGAACACAAATAATAAACGAACCACAGAAGTGAGACAACGGTGAGGACTCGACAGCAAGAAACCACTGAAACGCTGGAGCAAAAGAAGACCAACAGTTAGCTTCCGATGGGCCCGACCAAAATCAGAGCATCAGGCACCAACCAACATTACCTTGAATTAGATCTCTCTAATTCTCAATAAGCCTTTACGTTGGTACCGTCATAGAATCTGAAGCAAAAGTTTCAACCATGATTGGGTTAACTACCATGCATGCAGTCTGTCGTATAATATCCATGTTGTACCCAATCTTTTTATATCGAAGTATGATTTTACGAAATTGGGTGCTAAAGTCATTTCGGTTATATATTTTTCTGAATTTATCTACTAAGTCACCATAAAATTCGGGTTCCGATAGACCTTGTTGCAGAAGAGATTTAAGTCCGATATTGAATTTTGAAATTAAATCAGAATGTCGTCTATAAAATTTTGAAAAGGCTTTGCATAGTTTATGGTACCGATAACCCTGATTAAGAAGTTTAGCCGTTAATAATTTATTACGAATGTTGAAGTCAGTTACATGACTACACACTCTAGCAAATCGAAATATAAACGCCATAGGATGGCGCACGAGGAACATCACCATCCCCCAAAAGGAACATTGACAATCTCAAAATCAAAGTCATCGCGTTTATCATAAATTTTGCATGAAACCCATCTACAATAGATAGATGTGAATCCAAAAACGGGACCTCGGAATCAGAAGAATTTGCTTTATTTAACTGAAGTTCTGGGGGGTAAATCTGACTGATCAACCCATCGGAATAGGTATTATCAATATTTAATAAATCATCTAAATATATAGAAGTGGAGCTAAAAGCTTCAATAATTTCAGATTGGTTATCAATGGAAAGCGACATGAAGTCTCTTTCATAACAATACAAGAATAGATCAGCCACAAGAGGTGCGCAATTCGTACCCATCGGAATGCCCACAATTTGTCTAGATAACTTAGTACCGAATCTAATATAAATATTGGCAAGTAGAAAGGTGAGGGCATCACACACTTTCTGACATGACCAAAGTGTATAATTCGTATGCTCTTTTGAAGTGAAAAATGCATTTCTGACATAACATGCAAGATAGAGAGAAGCTTCTCTGTGAAAAGCCCATTCAATTAAATCACTAAGTTTTTGTTTTATAAGATTATGAGGAAGTGTAGTGTAAAGAGTGGAAAAATCGATAGTAGACAGACTTCCTGTCTTACTGCTATTAAAACGCATGTAATTAAATATTGTGATAAAGTCTTTGAAAGATCATGAAGAAATCTGTTTTGGTCTATAAAAAATTCGAATGAGGTTTTAAATAAATTGAAATCTAGACATTTTCGTGCTTCTAGTCTGTCTACCCACCCCCCCCCCCCCCCCAGTTGAAAGATTTCCACTGACCGTTCCCAGGCGGTTATTCTTCGGCGGTTTATTTATGTCGTTGTTTGTTACTTACTATGTGTATCACTTGTGTCTTTTTATTTTGGTCGGCCATATGGCCATTTTATGGGAAAGTAACTGTCCTTATGGCCTTCCTTTGTTTAGGTTTCCATTATGGTCTGGTCGCTTAGTGTTAGTGTTTTTTCCCTTTGGTGTCTTTGATGGGTGGAGTAAGTTAATTGTATTGATTCCTGATCTTTGTATTACTTCTACTTTTAGTATAACATTTATGTATTACCCTATCATTTAATCGAACAATGATTTTACGAAATCGGGTGCTCCTTAAACTAGGTTTTCACGAATTTCTTAAGAATTTTGTTTTGATTCGAGCACAAAAGACCGCTAGCAATGTGGTCATTGTTTGACGGCTCCACTATGTTAACAGTCCTCGGCAAGAAGATGACGGTACCAAGGCTTATAAACTGCACACTTTGGCTGTAGAGAGCGCTTTTGTTGATGATCACATTTGTTGTTCAGTCGCTAAGTTGGCTGTATGTGTTACAGAAGGCCGAGACAAACTTTGTTAAACGGTAAGCTTCTTAATCAGGGCCATCGGTATAATAAGCTATGCAAAGCATTTTCAAAATTTTATAGACGTCATTCCGATTTAATTTCAAAATTCAATGTTGGACTTCAATTTCTTCTGCAACAAGATCTATCGGATCCAGAATGTTATGGTGACTTAGAATATGAATTCAGAAAAAAATATACAAATGCAATGACTTCAGCACCCGATTTCGTAAAATCATTGTTCGATATAAAATGAAAGGGTACTACATAAATGTTATACTAAAGACTGCATGCATGTATGGTTATTAACCCAATCACGGTTGACAGTTTTGCTTCCCCCTTTAATTGCACGCAGGTGGGTCAAGCCTCAGATTCATGACGGTTCTCGCGTAGAGGCTTACTGAGACTTAAAAAGAATCTAATTTTATGTAATGTTGGTTTGTCCCTGATGCTCTGTCTCTGGTTGGGCCCATCGGAGTCTAACTGTTGGTCTTCTTTTGCTCCAGCATTCAAGTGGTTTCTTGCTGTCGTGTCTTCACCGTTGTTTGATCTCTGTAGTTGTTTGGTTTTTGGGTTCACGGAGATGTTGCACTGATGAGTTAGGATGCCTCCACGCGGTCTGAACAAATTATTTGTCTAAAGCGCGACAGAAATAAGGGCGAGGATTCAAGCCCCCAGTGGAATTCGTTTCACTGGCCGTTCCAAGGTGGTTCTTCTGTCGCGGTTTATTTTTGTTTTGGTTTGGCTTTGAGCGTGCTTATCATTCATAATATTTTTTTTTTGGATAGCAAATTGGCCATTTTGTGGGAAAGTAACGGTCCTGTTGGTTTTACGGTTTTGATATTTCTATTAGGTCTAGTTGTTTCATGTGTGTGCTTCTTTCTCTTTGGTGTCTCTGATAGGAGCTGTGGGTTTATTGTATCGATTCCTGATCATTGCCTTCACTTCTATTTCCCTACGTGGTTGCCTAGACTTCATAAAAGACCATACATAGCACGGTTTATTGCAAATTCAAGTTCTTGTACCGCTACTGAAATTTCCAAATTATTAACTTCATGTTTTACTGCCATCAAAAACATGTGACAAAATATTGCGCAAATTCTTCGAAAGACCAGGAAGAAGTCTGTTTTGGTCTATAACAAATTCTAACGAAGTGTTAAATGAATTGAAATCCGAACGTTTTCGTGCTTCAAGATGTTTGAAATTTTGTATGAAGTTGTATCTTATGGACCTCTACCAAGATTGTTCAAATTATAGCCTTGGGCCAAAAATGCTCCCGCGCTAGGGCCCATCGGTTTTTACATAGACTAAGGAGGCCTTCATGCGGGTTGAACAAATTAATATTTGTCTTAATCGCGACGGAGTAAGAGCGAGGATTGTTGCAACGCAAAATCGGTTCACCCCCCCCCCCCCCGACCCCCCCCCCCCCACACACACACACAACAGGAATTCGTCGCGTGTTTATTTTTGTTATGGTTTGCCTTTGGGTGTTTGTGTCGCTTATATTATTTTATTTTGGAAAGCCTATTGGCCATTTAGTGGGAAATGTGTTTCAGTTAGGGTCTGTTGTTTCATGTTTGTGTTTCTTTCTCTTTGGTGATTCTGATGGGAGTTGTGGGTTAATTGTTCCGATTCCTGATCATTGCCTCCACTTCTATTTTCAAGTCCGGCTAATTATGATTTTTCCGCCAATTGCACTACACTTCCTCACAATCTTATAGAAGAAAAACCAAATGATTATTTTGAATGGAATTTTCATAGGGAAGACTCCCTCTATCTTTCGTGTAATGTAAGAGATATGTAAGAGATGCTTTTTTCACTTCTGAAGAGCACACTAATTATACTTTATGGTCATGTCAGAAAGTGTGTGAACCGTTAACCTTTTTAGTTGACAATATTTACCTAAGATTTGGTACTAAGTTATTTAAACAAGTTGTTGGTATTTCGATGGGTACTAAGTGCGCACCCCTTGTGGCTGAGCTGTTCTTCTTTTGTTATGAAAGAGAATTCATGCTGTCACTTTCCGTTGAAAACCAATCTGAAATTATTGAAGCTTTTAGCTCCACTTCTAGATCTGTGGAATTCGTTCCGCTGACTATTCCAAGGCGAGAACTTTTGTCGCGATTTAGTTTTGATATGGTGTATCTTTGGGTGTGTGTGAATCGCTTATATAATTTTGTTTTGGATCGCCAATTGGCCAGTTTGTGGGAAAGTAACTGTCGGTTGGGCTTTCCGCTATTGACGTTTCTATTAGGGTTTAGTTGTTTCATGGTTTGTTCTTCTTTCCCTTTGGTGTCTCTTATGGGAGTTGTGGGTTAATTTTATCGATTCCTGAGCATTGCCTTCACTTCTATTTAAAAAAAGGAGTGAGGCCAATGATCAGGAAGCATTATAATTACGTTACAACACCCATCATAGACACCAAAGGGAAAAAAACACAAAAATTAAGTATCTAGACCCTGATAAAAAAACAGTAGCGGACAGCCAAAACGGCACTTTTTTTTTTACCCAAAAATGGCCAGTTGGCTATCCAAAAACAACAAGATAAAAGCGATGCACAACCAAAGACAAACAATAACAAAAATAAACTGCGACAGAAGACTCGCATGAGGACGGTCAGTTAAAAAAAATACGTGATTTTGATTTTGATTTTTGGTTTGTAAATTTCCCTTTGTTGGACGGTAATGTTCCTCGTGCGCCATCCTGTTGCGTTTATATTTCGAAATTAATTCGATTTGCCAGATTGTGTAGTCATGTAACTGACTTCAACACTCGTAATAAATTGATAGCTTCTAAATTACTTAACCAGGTTATCGGTACCATAAACTACACGAAGCATTTTCAAAAAATTATAGACGTCATTCTGATTTAATTTTAAACTTCAATATAGGACCTACATCTCATCTGATTTAATTTTAAACTTCAATATAGGACCTACATCTCATCGGAACCCGAATTTTACGGTGATTTAGTACATAAATTCCGAAAAATATATAACCGCATTGACTTTAGCACCCAATTTCGTAATTCCCCCGCCTATAGGGGCTTGAAGAAATATATGGGCTGCATGATGCTTCCACGCAGAGCTGAATCTGGCCCGCACACTAGTACTGGTAAACCGCTTAGAGGATCTAAGCCTGTCCGGGACCCGCGATGCGAGGCCGACCGTCCATGCTAATAAACCTTATTGGTTTCATTGGGCGACGGGGCTTGAGATGTCATTTCATCTCAATGTCGGGTAAAAGTCCCACAAAATTGGAAGCAACGTCTCCAAAATGACCTTTACAGTGTTGACGGGGACGTTAAACCTCAAATCAAACAAAACCCAATTTCGTAAAATCAGTCTTCGATATAAACAACTGGGTACAACATAAATGTTATACGACAGACTGCATGCATGGTAGTTAACCCAATCACGGTTGACAACGTTGCTTCCCTCTTTTATTGCACGCCGGTGGGTCAGGTCTCAGATTCTATGTCGGTTCCAGCGTAAAGGCTAATTCCAAGGCGGTTTTTCTGTCGCGTTTAGTTTTGTTATGGTTTGCATTAACTGATTGTATCGCTTATTTTATTTTGTTTTGGATAGCCAATTGACCATTTTGTGAAAAAGTAACTGTCCTATTGCCTTTGCGCTGTTGATGTTTCCATTAGGGTCTGTTGCTTCGTGTTTGTGTTCATGTCCCTTTGGTATACTGGTGGGAGCTGTGGTTAATTGTATCGGTTGCTGATTATCGTCTTCACTTCAATTTTACTGAGAATTAGAGAGAATCTTATTCTATGTAATGTTGGTTGGTGTCTGATGCTCTGTCTCTGGTCCGGTCCATCGGAGTCTAACTGTTGGTTTTCTTTTGCTCCAGCATTTCAGTGGTTTTTTTGCTGTCGAGTGCTCACCGTTGTTTAATCTCTGTGGCTGAACAAAATTATTTTTATAAATCTCGACGGAAGTTAGGGCGAGGAACGTGGGCACGAAGAATCGATTTAAGCCCCCCCCCTTACACACACACACACACACACACACACACACACACACACACACACACACACACACACACACACACACAGTGGAATTCGTTTCACTGACAATGCGGTTCTTCTGTCGCGGTTTATTTCTTGTTATGGTTTGTCTTAGAGTGATTGTATCGCTTATATAATTTTGTTTTGGATAGCCAATTGACCATTTTGTGGGAAAGTAACTGTCCTGTTGGCTTTCCACTATTGAAGGGTCTGTTGGGGTCTGTTGTTTCATGATTGTGTTTATTTTCCTTTGATGTCTCTGATGGGAGTTGTGGGTTAACTGTATCGATTCCTGGTCATTGCCTTCAGTTCTATTTTACTGGAGCGCTTAAATCGATTTTTTTCGCGGCCGCAATCCTCGCCATTACTTCCGTCGCGACAGAAATTATTTGAGGCCGCATGAAGTTTACAGCGCTTTTATAAGAAACAAATCCAAGCTAAAATGACTGTTAATAATATTATTGAATCATGGACGCCACACAATGCCTGCATTTGTCAGTTCAATATCCAATTGTGTATTACGTATTCTTGACACTGAGGCGAATAAATTCTACAATAGTTTTAATCAGTTTTATGTTGCTGCACTTTTAACTAGAGGTTATTACACTCTGCATGCTATTCGTCCTTTCATCAATTCTGAAATTAATCACAAACGGCATTACATCGAAATAGCTTTCATTTACTAGGGGGCCCAATGGGGCCAGAATCGCTCACCTGGATGACGCTAATCATATATTACATTGTGCCTTGGTGGCCATTTTGTCTTTCAGATCACAACATCTTTAGCAATTATGAAGCTGCATGTTGTGTTAATGCTTCCGAATCGGTTTCTGAACACTTTAGTCTGAATTAGGATTCAGGAAGAATTGGTGTTGATGCAGAGTGTAAGTGTTTAGTTTGACAGGCATCAGCTATTCTTTGCACCTGCTTTGGCATGTTCTGTTATCACAGAAGTAAACCAAGTCAACAAAACATGTCAATACAAGTGTTACACAAACAAATCTTTGATGTTTATGCCGCTTGCAAAAAAGCCATAATACGGAATATTCCTGTGGACTCAGGGATTTGACATACACTGACAACACCGGAGCTGCTCTCCCTGTAAATATCATATGCAATTACTATACAGGTACTTTGGAACATTTTGTGATATGGGATTTCACAATGCAGCAATTTAGCAATAAAGAATCTCTATTAAACCCAAACAACTCCCACCAATTCCAACTCCATGCAACAGACCATTCAGTAGCAGATATGGTTTGAAAATTTTCTAGATAACCAACATGGCAGCCATCTGGGAAAGCTGAAAAGAAAGGTACTAAGAAGTCTGAATCTCCATGTCACCTGGCTAAATTCAACTTGATGTGGTTTGAAGATTTTTAAGCTGGCCAACATAGAAGTCATTTAAAAAAAAAAAACTAATTTGGGCAACCTTTGGTGAAGGAGATGTAGTTTGAAGAATTCCAAGATGGACACAGTGGTGCCTATCTTGTATATCGTAATGGAACAAATTTAGCAAATTCGAATTTCTATGTCGCGCCAATGCCTCCCACCAAGTTTCAGCTTAACCTGAACCCTGATTTGAGAAGAGATGTATTTTGAATCATTCCAGATGGCCTCCTTGCGCAGTCATTTTGATATCGAAAAAAAAACCAACAATTTTAGCAAGTCTGAATCTCCATGTCGCCCCAAATGACTCCCATCAAGTTTCAGCTCACTCCAATCCTTGATTCGGGAAGAGATATCATTTGAAGAATATCAGGATGGCCGCCATAGTGGCCATCTTGGATATTGGTAAAAAAAAAACATTTTTAGCAAATATGTATCGCCATTTCACCCTGATACCTTTCCATGACGTTTCAACTTGAACAAGCCTCTGGTTAGGCAGATGTTGTTTGATTTTAGCAAATATAAATCTACATGTCGCCCCGGTGCCTCCCATCAAGTTTCAGTTTCATCAGACCTATGGTTCGGGAGGCGATGTGGTTTGAGGAGTTTCAAGACGGCAGCCATGGCGCCCATCTTAGATATTGGTACGGAACAATTTTATCAAATCTGAATATCCATGTCATCCTGATGCCTCCAATCAAGTTTCATTGTAACTGGACCTTTGGTTCGGGGGTAGATGTCGTTTGAAGAATTGGCAGCATGAATATCGGAACGCAAACGTTTTAGCAAGTCTGAATCTCCATGTCATTCCGATGCCTCCCATCAAATAGCAGCTCAATTCAACTTTATGTTTGGGAGGAGAGGTCGTTAGAAGAAATTCAATATGACCACCATGGAAGCCATCTTGAATATCTAAACTGAAGGATTTGAGCAAATCTGCATACCTATGTCATTCCAATGCATCCAATCAAGTTTCATCTTAATTCAGCCTTTGGTTCGGGAGGAGATGCCATTTAAATAATTTCAAGATGGAGGCCATGGAGACCATCTTGGATATCGGAGAGGAACGAATTTAGTACATCTGAAAGTCGCTGTCACCCGCTAATCAAGTTTCTGCTCAATTCGACCTTTGGTTCGGGAGATGTCGTTTGAAGAATTTCATCATGGCTGCCATGGGGCTTGAAGAAATATATGGGCTGCATGAAGCTTCCACGCAGACCTGAAACCGACCAGCACACGATTACTGGTAAACCGCTTAGAGGATCTAAATAAAAGTGGAGGCAATGATCAGGAATCGATACAATCAACCCACAGCTCCCATCAGAGACACCAAAGAGAAAGAAACACAAACATGAAACAATAGACCTAATGGAAACAGCAATAGCGGAAAGCCAAAAGGACAGTTACTTTCCCACTATATGGCAAATAGGCTATCCAAAACAAAATAATATAAGCGACACAAACACCAAAAGACAAACGATAACAAAAATAAACCGCGACAGAAGAACCACCTTGGAACGGTCAGCGTAAACGAAATAAATTTCGGTGGTGGTGGTGGTGGGGCGGGGGGCTTAAATCGATTTTACATGGCCACTTCCGTCGCGATTTAGACAAATAATTTGGCCAGTCCGCACGAAGGCCTCTTAACTCATCAGTGCAAGATCTCCATGAACACAAATATTCAAACAACCACAGAGATGAAACGACGATGAGGACTCGACAGCAAGAAACCACTGAAATGCTAGAGTAAACAAAAACCAACAGTTCGACTCCGATGGGCCCGACCAGAGATAGAGCATCAGGCCCCAACTTACATTACCTTTAATTAGATCTCTCTAATTCTCAATAAGCCTTTTACGCTGGAACCGTCATAGAATCTGGGACCTCACCCACCGGCGTGCAATTAAAGAGGGAAGCAAAGTTGTCAACCGTGACTGGGTTAACTACCATGCTTGCAGTCTGTCGTATAACATTTATGTAGTACCCAATCTTTTTATATCGAAGAATGCTTTTACGAAATTGGGTGCTGAAGTCATTGCGGTTATTTATTTATCTGAATTTATATACTCAGTCTGCATAAAATTCGGGTTCCGATAGACCTTGTTGCAGGAGAGTTTTAAGTCCAATATTGAATTTTGAAATTAAATCAGAATGACGTCAAAATAAAAAAAATGAAAAGGCTTTGCGTAGTTTATGGTTCCGATAACCCTGATTAAGAAATTTAGCCGTTAACAATTTATTACGAGTGTTGAAGTCAGTTACATGACTACACACTCTGGCAATCGAATTAATTGCGAAATACAAACGCCATATGATGGCGCACGAGGAACATCACCATCCAAAAAAGGAAAATGTACTATCTCAAAATCAAAATCAACGCGTTTATCATTAATTTTGCAAGAAAAAACCCATCTACAATAGATAGATGTAAATCCAAAATCGGGGCCTCGGTATCATAAGAATTTGCTTTATTTAACTGAAGTTCTGGGGGGGGGGTGTTAAATTTTACTGATCAAACCAGCGAACTAGTTATTTTCAATATTTAACAAATCATCCAAATATCTAGAAGTGGAGCTACAAGCTCCAATGATTTCAGACTCATTTTCAGCAGAAAGAGACATCATGAAGTCTCTCTCATAACAAAACAAAACCAAAGCCCAGTCAAAGCATTATAAATCCTATTGTTTTCACTGGGCGGCAGGGCTTGAGATGTCATTTCATCTCAGTGTCGGGTAAAAGTCACACAAAAATTGGAAGCAACGTTTCAAAAATAACGTTTGCAGTGTTGACGGGGACGTTAAACTTGAAATCAAAGAGATAAACAAACGAAACTATTTTAGCATTTCTGAATCTCCATGTCACTCCGATGACTCCCATCAAGTTTCAGCACCTTCGACATTTGGTTCGGTAGGAGATGTCATTCAAATAATTTCAGTTTGGCCTCAATGGTGGTCATCTTGGACAGCAGAACGAAACAATTTTAGCAAATCTGATTATCCATGTCACTCCGATGCCTCCCATCAGGTTTCAGCTCAATTCGACATTTGGTTCGGTAGGAGATGTCATTTAAATATTTTAAAATGGCCTCCATGGTGGTCATCTTTGACAGCGGAACGAAACAATTTTAGCAAATCTGATTCTCCATGCCATTCTGATGCCTCCTATCAGGTTTCCTCGGAGTCTAACTGTTGGTTTTCTTTTGCTCCAGCAATTCTGTTCCAATTTTTTACATGCTGTCGAGTCCTCAACCTTGTTTCATCTCTGTAGTTGTTTTATTTGTAAGTTCTCGGAGATTTTACACTGATGAGTTAGGAAACCTTCATGCGGACTAAACAAAATTAGTGTATACAGCGACAGAGGTAAGGTCGAGGATTATGGCCAAGTAAAATCGATTAAAGCCCCTCCCCTACCCCCCCCCCCCCCCCCAGTGGAATTCTTTCCACTGACCGTTCCAAGGCGGTTCTTCTGTGGCGGTTTATTTATGTTGTTGTTTGTTACTTACTGTGTGTATCACTTGTGTCTTTTTATTTGGGATGGCCATTTGGCTATTTTGTGGGAAATTGTGTGTGTGTGTGTGTGTGTGTGTGTGTGTGTGTGTGTGTGTGTGTGTGTGTGTGTGAATTCGGGTTGAACGTCGCTTTCAACAATTTTTCAGTCATATCACGACGGTGTCTGGTTGCGACAAGGAGCTCAATGCTCACATTTATAGTGCTGCCTCACTGAATTATCATGTCCCAGACACATTACATGATACCACACCCAGTCACATTATCCTGACACTGGGTCGACCAGTCCTAGCTCTGCCCCGTAAATCTGAGTGCCAAGCGAGGAGCAACTAGTACCATTTTTAACGACTTTGGTATGTCGCGGCCCGGGATCGAACCCGTGACCTCCCGTTCCCCGATGCGGACACTCTACCAACTGAGCTATCGGGGCCGGTTTGTGGGAAAGTAACTGTCCTTATGGCCTTCCTTTGTTTAGGTTTCCATTATGGTCTGGTCGCTTCATGTTTGTGTTGCTTTCCCTTTGGTGTCTTTGATGGGTGGAGTAAGTTAATTGTATCGATTCCTGGTCTTTGTTTTCCTTCTACTTTTCATCTCAATTCGACCTTTGGTTTGGTAGGAAATATCATTTAAAGAGTTTCGAGATTGCCGCATCTTGGACAGCGGAACGGAACAATTTTAACAAACCTGAATCTCCATGTCACTCCGATGCCTCTTTTCAAGTTTCGTCTCTGATTCAGGAGGAGATTTCGCTTGAAGAATTTCAATCTGGCCGCCATGGTGGTCATCATGCATATCCGAACGGAACGATATTTGCAAATCTGAACCTCCATGTCACTCGAATGCCTCCCATCAAGTTTCAAGTTTGCTGTGTGTGTTAACGAAGGCCAAGACAAGCTTCTTACGCTATACTGGTTACCAAACCTTCATAAAAGACCTTACAAAGCACGGTTTATTACAAATTCTAGCTCTTGCACTACCACTGAACTTTCTAAATTATTAACTTCCTGTCTTACTGGTATTAAAACGCATGTGATTAAATATTGTGATAAAGTCTTTGAAAGATCAGAAAGAAATCTGTTTTGTTCTATAAAAAATTCGAATGAGGTTTTAAATAAATTGAAATCCAGACATTTTCGTGCTTCAAGTCTGTCTACTTACGATTTTTCCACTCTTTACACTACACTTCCTCATAATCTTATAAAAGAAAAGCTTAATGATTTAATTGAATGGGCTTTTCACAGAGAAGATTCTATCTTGCATGTAATGTCAGAAATGCATTTTTCACTTCTAAAGAGCATAAGAATTATACAATTTGGTCATGTCAGAAAGTGTGTGATGCCCTCACCTTTCTATTTGACTATATTTATATTAGATTCGGTACTAAGTTATATAGACAAATTGTTGGTATTCCGATGGGTACGAATTGCGCACCTCTTGTGGCTGATCTGTTCTTGTATTGTTATGAAAGAGACTTCATGTTGTCGCTTTCCATTGATAACCAATCTGAAATTATTGAAGCTTTTAGCTCCACTTCTAGATATTTAGATGATTTATTAAATATTGATAATACCTATTTCAATGGTTTGATCAGTCAGATTTACCCCCCAGAACTTCAGTTAAATGAAGCAAATTCTTCTGATACCGAGGCCCCGTTTTTGGATTTACATCTATCTATTGTAGATGGATTTGTTACGTGCAAAATTTATGATAAACGCGATGACTTTGATTTTGAGATTGTAACTTTTTTTTTGGGGGATAGTGATGTTCCTCGTGCGCCATCCTATGGCGTTTATATTTCGCAATTAATTCGATTTGCTAGAGTGTGTAGTCATGTAACTGACTTCAACACTCGTAATAAATTATTAACGGCTAAACTCCTTAATCAGGGTTTTTTGCTCCAGCATTTCAGTGGTTTCTTGCTGTCGAGTCCTCACCGTTGTCTCACCTATGTGGTTCTTTGATTTTTGTGTTCACGGAGATGTTGCACTGATGAGTTAGGAGGCCTTCATGCGGACTGAACAAATTATTTGTCTAAATCGCGACGGAAGTAAGGGCGAGGATTGTGGCCACGTAAAATCGATTTAAGCCCCCCAGTGGAAATCTTCCACTGACCGTTCCAAGGCGGCTCTTCTGTGGCGATTTATTTATGTTGTTGTATGTTACTTACTGTGTGTATCACTTGTGTCTTTTGGTTTTGGATGGCCATATGGCCATTTTGTGGGAAAGTAACTGTCCTTATGGCCTTCCTTTGTTTAGGTTTCCATTATGGTCTGGTCGCTTAATGTTTGTATTTCTTTCCCTTTGGTGTATTTTATGGGTGGAGTAAGTTAATTGTATCAATTCCTGATCTTTGTTTTACTTCTACTTTTTCGGTACCATAAACTATGCAAAGCCTTTTCAAAATTTTATAGACGCCATTCTAATTTTATTTCAAAATTCAATATTGGACTTAAATCTCTTCTGTGTTGACGGGGACGTTAAACCTCAAACAAACAAAATCTCTTCTGCAACAAGGTCTATCGGAACCCGAATTTTATGGGGACTTAGTATATAAATTCAGAAAAAAATATATAACCGCAATGACTTCAGCACCCAATTTCGTAAAATCATTCTTCGATATAAAAAGATTGGGTTACAACGTGGATGTTATACGACAGACTGCATGCATGGTAGTTAACCCAATCACGGCTGGCAACTTTGCTTCCCTCTTTAATTGCAAGCCGGTGGGTCAGGCCTCAGATTATATGACGGCTCCAACGTAAAGGATTATTTAGAATTAGAGAGATCTAATTCAAGGTAATGTTGGTTGGTGCCTGATGCTCTGTCTCTGATCGGGCCTATCGGCGTCTAACTGTTGGTATTCTTTTGCTCCAGCATTTCAGTGGTTTCTTGCTGTCCAGTCCTCACCGTTGTCTCACCTCTGTGGTTCTTTGATTTTTTGTGTTCACGGAGATGTTGCACGGATGAGTTAGAAGGCCTTCATGCGGACTGAACAAATTATTTGTCTGAATCGCGACGGAAGTAAGGGCGAGGATTGTGGCCACGTGAATCGATTTAAGCCCCCCAGTGGAAATCATTCCACTGACCGTTCCAAGGCGGTTCTTCTGTGGCGGTTTATTTATGGTGTTGTTTGTTACTTACTGTGTGTATCACTTGTGTCTTTTTTTATTTTGGATGGCCATATGGCCATTTTGTGGGAAAGTAACTGTCCTTATGGCCTTCCTTTGTCTAGGTTTCCATTATGGTGTGGTCGCTTAATGTTTGTGTTTCTTTCCCTTTGGTGTCTTTGATGGTTGGAGTAAGTTAATTGTATCGATTCCTGATCTTTGTTTTACTTCTACTTTTCAGATTATTTTTGACCTTTCGTTTGGGAGTAGATGTCGTTTGAAGGATGGCCGGCAAATCGGAACAGAAAGATTTTAGCAAATCTGAATCTCCATGTTACCCCGATTATCGATTCGACATTTCGTTCAGGAGGAGATATCGTTTGAAAATTTCCATGGTGGCCATCTTGGAATTTCGAACGGAATCTTTTGAGCAAATCTGAATCTCCGTGTCACAAGGATGCCTCCCACCAGGTATCAGCTTAATCTGACTTACGGTTCGGAAGGAGATGTCGAAAATGCGAAAAGTTAACGACGGAATGAGGGACGGGCGACGGGTCGGATGACGGACAACAGGCCACGACATAAGCTTACCTGGAGCATGTTCCAGGTGAGCTAATAAGGCTTTGGAATTTATTACATTTAACTAGTAGCTTCCGGGACAGTTCGGTGATTTCCTCCATTCCTACTAATTTGCTATAAACACAATAATAGAAGTGAAGTCAACGATAAAATTAACCCGCAGCTCCCATCAGAGACACCAAAGGGACAAAAACACAAACATGAAATAACTACACCCTAAATGGAAACATCAATAGCGGAAATACAAAAGGACAGTTACTTATCTGATCGTCGATGCATATAAACCCTATAGATTTCTGTGGGCGGCAGGTATTGAGCTTATTTTCATCTCAATATCGGGTTAAAGTCCCACAAAATTGAAAGCGACGTCTCCAAAATGACCTAAATAGTATTTATTGAGACGTTATACCTCAAATCCCCCCCCCCCCCCCCCGCAAAAACAAATAAATAAACCGCATCAGAAGAAAGACGAATCGCCTTCGAACGGCCAGTGAAAACAATTTCACTCGTGGGCTTAAATCGGTTCCACGCGTTCACAATACAACTGTTAGATTTATCATTTTTTATTTCAATAAACTTGTTTCTGCTCTTGATACAAACACTCCTGTTACCTGCAATTGTACAAACTCATATAATTACTGGCAATTTAAAATTATTCCTGATACTAGGATACGAAATATAGTTTCTATTGGACCGAAATACCGGTTTCTGATGGGAGCTGTGGGTTAGTTGTATCGATTCCTGATCATTGCCTTCACTTCTATTTTTCATTCTAAAATTGATTTTAATAAATGTAGAGAAGAAATCGCTCTTGCCCTAAACGAATTTGGTAATCGATGGTGTGTTAACGAGAGCATGTTGAATATAAAGCGATTCTGAAATTAGTGATAAAACGCAGTTCTGGGCCTGTCTAAAACGCTGAGAAACCTGCTGAATTCAGCAGGTTGCTGATCAGCAGATAGTGACTAAAACGCTGATCTGCTAAAATGCTGAATTTTAGTATTTTTTGTTGTTTTGGGCCAGAAAATCGGCCGTGCATGTTAATATTATGTTTATTTATAATATTTATAAATTTAATTAATTTGTTTTACGCCACAGACATTAATATTGTTGCCATATCGAGCTGCATGTATGCAAATATAACAGAATATAAACAGTGAGATGTTGAAGGTTTTGAAAAGGTTTTCCTAGACATATTACTGGTGACACATCTTGAATCAATTTTATAGAAGAAATTATATTTGTTGTAGTTTCTGCTGCTGCTGTTTGTTCGCATGGTTTACGTACCGGACGGCGAAATATTTGTTATAAAAAGCGAGAACTTTGAGTCCTTGTTCTATACGTATAGAAATGAAATACAGCACTCCTAGGCTGATTTTGTTGAGATAATTGTGCCTTGACACAACACTTGCCGAATATCTATCTATCTATCTATCTATCTATCTATCTATCTATCTATCTATCTATCTATCTATCTATCTATCTATCTATCTATCTATCTATCTAGCTAGCTAGCTAGCTATCTATCTTGTGAATTTGTGCGTAATTTAAACCCCCTACACCCATTTTATAGAGTAAAATCATTGCGGTTATATTTTTTTTTAAATTTATATACTAAGTCACAATCAAATTCGGGTTCCGAAAAACCTTGTTGCAGAAGAGATTTAAGTCCAGTATTGAGTTTTGAAGCGTCTATAAAATTTTGAAAAAGATTTGCGTAGTTTATGGTACCGATAACCCTGATTAAGAAGTTAAGCCGTTAACAATTTATTACGAGTGTTCAAGTCAGATACATGACTATACACTCTGGCAAATCGAATTGTGAAATATAAACTCCATAAGATGGCGCATGTCGAACATTACCTCCAAAAAAGGAAAGTTTACAATCTCAAACTCAAAATCATCGCGTTTATCATACATTTTACAAGAAAAAAAAACATATACAACAGATAGATGTAAATAAAAAAACGGGGCATCTGTATCAGAAGAATATGCTCTATTTAACTGAAGTTCGGGGTGGGGGGGTGGAATTTGACTGATCAAACCATCGAAATAGGTATTATCAATATTTAATAAATCATCCAAATATCTAGAAGTAGAGTTAAAAGCTTCAATGATTTCAGACTTGTTATCAGCAGGAAGGGACATCAAGAAGTCTCTCTCATAAAAAACAAAAACAGATCAGCCACAAGTGGTGCGCAATTAGTACCCTTCAGGATTACCCACAACTTGTCTAAATAACTTAGTACCGAATCTTATGTAAATATTGTCAAGTAGAAAGGTGAGAGCTTCACATACCTTCTGACATCACCATAAAGTATAGTTTCTATGCTCTTCAGAAGTGAAAAATGCATTTCTTACATTACACGCAATAATAGAGGGAGTCCTCCCTATGAAATGTCCATTCCTTTAAATCAAAAAGGTTTTCTTTTATAAGATTATGAGGAAGTGTAGTGTAAAGGGTGGAAAAATCATAAGTAGACAGACTTGAAGCACGAAAACGCCTGGATTTCAATTTATTTAAAGTAGAAGTAAAACAAAGATCAGGAATTGATACAATTAACTTACTCCACCCATAAAAGACACCAAAGGGAAAGAAATACACACATTAAGCGACCAGACCATAATGGAAACCTAAACAAAGGAAGGCCATAAGGACAGTTACTTTCCCACAAAATGGCCATATGGCCATCCAAAACCAAAAGACACAAGTGATACACACAGTAAGTAACAAACAACAACACAAATAAATCGCCACAGAAGAGCCGCCTTGGAACGGTCAGTGGAAGATTTCCACTGGGGGACTTAAATCGATTTTACGTGGCCACAATCCTCGCCCTTACTTCCGTCGCGATTTAGACAAATAATTTGTTCAGTCCGCATGAAGGCCTCCTAACTCATCAGTGCAACATCTCCGTGAACACAAAAATCAAAGAACCACAGAGGTGAGACAACGGTGAGGACTCGACAGCAAGAAACCACTGAAATGCTGGAGCAAACTTCATTAGAATTTTTATAGACCAAAACAGATTTCGACCTGATCTTCCGAATACTTTTTCGTAATATTTATCACATGGTTATTGATGGCAGTAAAACATGAAGTTAATAGATTTAATACCCGTGGAAAAGATATATGTAATGATTCATTCCATTTTTATTTCAGTTGTATCTCTTATATTATTCTTATTCACTATGCAAATTTATATTGGGGATATTTTTTGCCACAGGTTGTATAGAAAGAAAAAAAACATTTAGTGAGTGACCTGCACGTTTAAAGTGGCGGTACAGGATTGTTTCATTTTTTGTTGGTTTTCGCATCCTACGATTGTGATCGTTAAATACAGAGAAATAGTTGCGCAGAAAACGTCACAAGCAACGATTGCAGCATACCAATGACACGAACAGGAAGGACAACTAACAAATATGAAACAAAAAAAGAATCACAACAGCACAGCAACAAGGCCACTCTTCCCCATATGAAGTGATCAAGGCACCATTAATGAAAATTAAATCAATAATAAGAATAGTAATAATAATACACGGGTATTTGATGACACTATTTTGCATGATGTTTATTTCTAAATTACCATATTTCGTCCACAGAGCTGCCATCCGGAGTCCATCGGTTCGTATATGTTTCACTTGTTCGTGCTGTACTTGTCCAAACCTCGGCGGAAGTAAAGGCGTGGATTTCAGCCGTGTAACAACGATTTAAGCTCTGCCCACCCCTCCCCGCCAGTGAATTGCAACTTATGGTTGGTATAGTTCGTCTCTGAATATGTGTAGCGCTTATATATTTTCGTCTGGACAGTCAATATGCCATTTTGTTGGAAAACATCCCTTTCTGGCTTTCCGTTTGTGATGTTTCCTTAGGTTTAGTTATTTCACGTTCCTGTTTCTTTCCCTTTGATGACTCTGATGGAAGGTCAGGGTTGATTGCATCGATTCCTGATAATTGCCTTAACTTCTGTTTTGATATTTGCTCTTCTTCGGAATGCCACACATGTAAAACTAGGTTCACGGCACCAGAAAAAAAACCGGCAACTATAAAAGTAAATTACGCGCATTGAAAAGAAATACTACTGATAATTAGGTTATTAACTGACTATTGCTGACTCACGAACGCCACTCGAAGCTTGCATTTCTATGTTCATATTCCATTTTAGTATCATAAATTCTGGTCACCGAAGATTATACAAATGATCAGGAATCGATACAATTAACTCACGGCTCCCATCAGAGACACCGAAGGAAAAAAAACATAAACATGAAACAATCAGATCCTAATGGAAACAAAATAACGGAAAGCCAAAAGGACGGTTACTTTCCCTGTATAAGCGATACACACACACACTCAGAGACAAACCATAACAAAACAATAAACCGCGACAGAAGGACGGCATTGGAACGTTCAAGGAATTAAATTCCCTTCGGGGCTTATCTCGATTTTACGCGGCCGCAATTCTCGCCCTTACTTCCGTCGCGATAATGACAAATAATCTGTTCAGTCCATATTAATGCCTTTTAACTCATTAGTGCGGCTCTTTTGTCGCGTTTGTTTTTGTAATTGCTTGTCTTTGTGTGTATGTGTGTGTGTGTGTGTGTGTGTGTGTGTGTCGCTGGTGTTGTTTTGTTTTTGGATGACCAGTTAGCCATTTTTTGGACAAGTAACTGGCTTTCCGCAATAAATGTATTCATTAGGGTCTGGGGTTTTTCATGTTTGTGTTTCTTTCCCTTTGATGTCTCTGATGGGAGCTGTCGGTTAATTGTATCGATTCATGATCACCGCCCTCACTTCTTAATTGTCAATATTTAATAAATCAACCTAATATGTAGAAATAGAGCTAAAGGCTTTAGTGATTTCAGATTGGTTTTTAACGGAAAGGGACATCATAGAGTATATTGCATAACAAAACAAGAACAAATCCGCCATAAGGGGTGCGCAATTCGTACCTATCGGAATATCAACAATTTATCTTAATAACATAGTATCAAATCTTATGTAAATGTTGTCAAGAAGAAAGGTGAAAACTTCACACACTTTCTGATATGTCCATAAAACAGAACATTTTTACATTATATGCAAGATATAGGGACGCGTCTGAATGAAATGTCCATACAATATACTCATAAGGTTTGTCGGGATTGATAGTCCCACACCCATCACTCAGATCTATAAAGTGGAGCGGCAGAACAACCTAGCCATCAATGTCTTTGGCTGGAACAAGGGCTTCACTGTCCTTCGTCTCAGCACACAACCACAAGAGATACCAAGTATCAATATGCTGCTGATCATTGCGAATGAAAATCGCTTCCACTACAACTGGATCAAGAACCTCAAACGCCTCTTATTTGACCAGAGCAAGCACCAAAAAGAAACACTTCTGTGAGCGCTGTCTTCATGGTTACACGAGAGAAGACCTGCTGGAGGCCCATAAGCTTGAGTGCGAAGAGGGTAAGAACAAGCTCACCTTCCAGAACCACAACAAGTAGCATCCAACCCCATTCGACATATATGCAGACTTCGAGGCTCTCACAACCAAAATCGAGGGCTCCCAACGGGATCCTACAAAAAGCAACACAAAACGAACACAACAACACGAGGCTTAAAGCTACTGCTATATCGTGGTGCGGTGTGATGGAACAACATCGAGTATCGCGGCCCAAATACAGAGAGCACTTCGTAAAATCACTCCAGGAGGAGGAGCGCGAGATTAAGAGCATGTTAGCCAACCCTAAAACATAAGGATGACACGAAATGACTGTCGGGCCCATAACAATTCCGCGAATTGCTATATATGCGAAAAACCGCTAGACGGTGACTCTGTCCGCGACCACTGTCATATCACAGGTAAATATCGAGGGGCAGCTCACAACGCCTGTAACCTTAAGCTGAGGCTTAGCCCAAAGACCACCGTCATTCCCGTGGTGTTTCACAACCTCAGGGGGTACAACTCCCACCTGCTCATGCAGGCTATCTCGAAAGTCTGAGGCAAAGTCTCCTGCATCCCCAACAACACAGAAAAATACATCCCATTCTCTCTCGGACAGCTCCGTTTCTTCGATAGCGCCTAGTTCCTGCTAGCTTCCCATGACAAGCTGGTGGCGGCAAACCAACCTGGAGCTTTCCAGACCACGCGTCACGAGCCAAACCAGCAGAGGCTCAAGCTCTTAACCCGGAAGGGTATCTACCCCTACAAGTATATGGACTCCTGGTATCGCTTCGCCGAGACCAAGCTTCCTCCGAAAGAGGTATTCTACATCAAGCTCACCGACGAGCACATCAGCGACGACGACGTGGACTACGCCCATGCGCATAGAGTATGGGAGGTCTGTAGGTGTAAGACCCTGGGCGACTACCACGACCTCTACAATCGCACAGATGTTCTTCTGCTGGCAGATGTCCTGATCTTTGTTTTACTTCTACTTTGAGAAATTTCCGAAAGACATGCTTGACGCAGTATGGTTTAGACCCAGCACACAACTACACCAGCCCGGGTGGAGCTCGAGCTACTCTCAGATTACGACCAACATCTATATATTGAGAAGGGGATGCGTGGAGGTATCTCATTGGTCTCAAAGCGCTATGCCAAGGCCAACAATCCTCAGGTCGAGGATGATGACACAGAAAAACCTAGTAGCCATATCTTATATCTCGATGCGAACAATCTCTATGGATGGGCTATAAGCCAGGCTCTTCCCATCAGAGACTTCCAGGGAGTCGATGGATCGGAATGCCAGCGACTCGCAAAACCATTGCAGAACAGCCCACAGACAGTGAAGAGGGCTATATCCTAGAGGTAGATATGGAATATCCAGCAGAGCTGCACAAGGCACACAAAACCTATCCGCTAGCACCAGAGCGCCTAGTGGTCAAGAAGGAGTGGATATCGTAGTACCAGCGCGAACTTCTCGATGGAGCTTTGTGGGAGCACCTACAGAGGTTGATAAATTGGTACCCAACCTTCGCAACAAAGACCGTTACGTGCTCCACTATCGGAATCTCCAGCTATACATGTCTCTGGATATGCATCTGACCGACATTCATCGTGCCCTCCTGTTCCAGCAGAGCCCCTTGATGGAGCCCAACATCCGGATGAATGCTGACTTCCGGAAGAAGGCCATCAGTGACTTTGAGAAGGATCTCTACAAGCTCATGAACAATTCGGTCTTCGGCAAGACGATGGAGAACCTCCACAGGCGTGTCGACGTCAAGCTGGTCCGCGCCAACGAGGAAGATAAACTCAGGCATCTCATCGCCAGCAAAGCCTTTGCCAGAGCCAACATCTTCGACGATGATCTTGCAGCAGTCCAGATGCATAAGAGCCGTCTAGTGCTCAATCGACCGATTTACGTAGGTATGAGCATTCTGGACCTTTCAAAGACCCTGATGTACGATTTCTATTACAACAGGCTCCAGAGGCAGTACGGAGAGCGCTGCCAGCATCTCTACACAGACACTGACAGCCTCCTCCTCGAAATCGAGACAGAGGATGTCTACGAGGACATGGTCAAGCACCAGGGCCTCTACGACACGTCCGACCTTCTGAAAGGCCACCCGCTGCACTGCACAGAGAACAAGAAGGTTCTCGGAAAGACGAAGGACGAGTGCGCCGGGCAGTCAATAGCCGAATATGTGGACATGCTGCCGAAGATGTACTCCATCCTCCAGGCATCTGGAAAGACCATCAAGAAAGACAAGGCTGTGAGAAAAGCAACTGTCAAGAAGCGCATCAGGCATGAGCAGTTCAAAGAGGCTCTCTTTGCGAAGCAAATCTTCATGGATGTTCTGAGGTCGGAGTGCCATCGCATCTACGGGCAGCATGTCAACAAGGTGTCGCTGTCGCCCTTCGATTCCAAGCGTTGGATCGCACAAAATGTGTCGGATACACTAGCTTATGGCACAGGAACAGCACCGGATATTACGCAAGAAGAGATGGACCCATTCTTAGAGGAGATGCTCAGCGCTTGAGAATACCCTCCGGAGGCAGCTGAGTGTCGGGAGGCACAACAAGAAGTTCCTTGCGCACAAAACTGCGCTGAGGTCCATCCTGCAAGTAATACACCACGGGCTCGTCGGGCCTGGTCAGAGTGTCCCGAGCCAGTGCACATCCAGGGACACTATGGGATCAGTCGCTCGCCGGCGCCAACCTTCAAGCTCGCCAGGCTGGTACAAAAAGCGGACGCCGACACCGAAGGGGATTTTTGTCTCCCAGAGACCAACAGGACGACCAGGAACTACAGAGGAGGGCTTTTGTGTCACTGATCGCACCCTCGCGGCCTCAGAGGGCTTTTTGCCGGTCAGTCGGGTGACCTCGCCATTCAAGGCTGCCACAACGGTAGGCAACCTTTTCACCCACTCTGTAGACCGCTGACTAGGCTGCACCATCTCCTGAGCGTAATGGTGCCCAAAGAGCCGCTCAGCCAATGTACGATTGAAGCGGTCAACCATGCCCTGGTCCCGATGGATGTCAACCCTACCGCACCGAACCTGGACAGAGTGCTTTCCCAACAGCTGGCTGACAGAGCCCAAGAGCTCACGGCCGCGGTCAACATGGACCAATTTGGGCCACCTCAACGGGCCTCGCCTGTAGATGCGAGACAAAGCTTCAGCAACCTCTTTGGCTTCTTTAGTGGCCAGAGGTTCAGCTTCTTTGTAGCGTGAGGCTACATCAACCACGGTAAGGGCGTATTTGTATGTACGCTTGTTCGCTGTGCGAACACGGTCGGGCGGCAGAAAGAGCAGGTCAGCTTGATGGAATTTTAGTTTGGTCTTGGAATGTGCAGCGGGGCGGCGAGGTAGATCTGCCAGATAGCCTGCTTCTTCAGCCAAGCTCGGGCTACATCTTCCGAGGTCTTAGCCGCAGAAGCTAGCTTCTTTATGGCCTCAAGACCCATCCAGTTACCCTAAGGGCTGTAATAAATATGCGCAAGGCGGATGGACAACTTCCGATCCATGTATTTATTGTTAGCACTGCTCGTTGCTTTGCAACAGGTAAGTCTCTAACGTGCTGCGATATTGTCTAGGCGTGTTTGTAAACCACAAGGCCGGTCGCTGCCATCTCCAGGATGATGAAGGCAATCTCGTGGTCTTTCTGGGTAGTAAAAGTCGGAGAGCAGGAGCTCCGGCCCCAGGGGGTCAAGGTTATGCCCGGCGACCTGCGCATACAGGCGCATCGCGTCATCGACGTCTTTGAAGGTTCGAGCGGCGTGCCCCTGGCGGCGGAGTTCCTCGGTGATGACATCAATACGCTCGGTCTGTTTTCGAGACCATTCTGCCTGTGCAGCCTGTAGCAGTTCGACTGCTTTATCGTGACGCTTGCGTTCTTCGTCGACGCCAGAGCTCTTCATAATGGAGAACAAGTAGCTCGATCCCGAAAACGCCAGGGCGTTCACAAGGGCACCGCCAACGAGCATAGTAATACAAGCCATGATTACTTATGATATCAGCAGGTATAATCCCCTGTTTAATTAGCATATCTTTGGTTGTCATGGCGAGAGCGACGTCAACTATGGCCATGCCCACATCACGGGTTGTGAAGTCTAGCTTCGGGTGGCTACCCCCATCGCCATCTTGCCAAGGCGGGCGGATCCCACAGCGCTGCCACAGATGACTGCGCTAGTGTAGAGCGCGTTGACAAGCATTTTATCATCAGTTGCCGGGGTTGTCATGTTTGTTGTTGCTTCGCATTGGGCTTCACTCCATATAGAATGGATCTGGTTTCACGCCCAGGGGTTTATCCTGTTGCTTCCTAATCGACTTATCATTGTTGCTTTGCAACATGTTGCCGTGGCTCTGCAACGAAGCGACTTGTCGCCGTGATAGGCTCACATACTGCAGAGCAACTACAGCAATGCCACCCGCAAGACAACCCCCGATAATCCATGGGGTCCAGTTTCTTTATCCTTCTGGTCCGTGATGTTCCTGTCGTAGTTGTTGCTTTGCAACAACATGTGAAACAACGGCGGCAACATCATTAACAGCGCCATCGTTATTCGTGACATGATGGTTTTCTTTGGTTTTCTGAAGCTCCTTGAGCAGTCGTTCATGCTTGACCTTTAAAGCGGCGGCGCCGGTACGTCCGGCTGTAAACTTTTTCGGGTCTTTAGGTTTCGTCAGTCTTTGCGTCACTGGCTCCACCAGTACAGGCTGCGCCACTGGCTGCGTTGCATCATACGGCTGTTGATCCATCATCGTATTCTCCGCCATCATTGTATGATAAATTGATGGGGCAGCAATGTTCAAATCTGGTATGCTTGAGCGTGATTAACGTTGCGGTGAGCGGAGCTAAACACGTGCCATAGCGGTGATATAGTTCGCTAGCAGCACCTTGAAGTAGAAACGGATTGCTTTCAAGATCGCGAACGAGCCCTTATTGGTCCAGGATCGGGACGAACATCCCGACCAGATCCGCATACAGTCCGAGAGCCGCGTTCAAAATTGTCTCTGACATGTCTTCCCCTAATCGGGCGGAGTAACGGGCGTACAGCCGCTCGACCTCAGAGTCACTCAGCTCAAAATTGCTATAAATCGAATATGCCGCGTCTCCACAAGGAGGCTGTGGACAAACTCCAAAAAGCAGAGAAAACCCTCCCAAAAACATTTAATCCGTCGAGATGACAGAGCCAGGCGTAGCCCACGACCTTATTCAAACGACAGGAGATGTCAAGACCGCATTGAAGACAATTGATGATCAGCCTATTGACACCGCGTGGGTCACCCCGGCCAAAACAGTGCTTGCTGGGCTTGAAAAGGCTATGACTCGAACCCGAGATGAGTTGACGAACAACCTGGCGAAGCTGTCAAAGGTCGACGAGGGAAAATCCCAAGTTGAAAAACACTTTGCCAGGGAGCGGCGGAAACCGACGGAAAAGGACGACAGCGAGATGCAGCAGAAGATTCGGGACCGGATCAGAAACCTCGAGATTGAGCTTTCTGACATCAAAATCGAAAGACAGTCGAGGCTCGAAGCCCTATCTGCGAACAGAGCGGTTCTCCGGTCCCAGATTAACAGAATCCGTGAGACATTCAGGTGGCTCCTTCATGAAGATACAACGCTGGCTGAGGGCATTCGCACCCTCTTTCGCGAGCAGGGAATTACCATCGTGAGCATCCTTACAGCGGTTGGGATGGCAATCTCGACCCCAGTGCTTGCGCTCACCGGCGACGGGAGTGTACCGGCTACGGCTCCCAAGCCACCCAGTAAGGACGGGGTTAAGGAGTGGGTAAAAAAGCACCTACAGCCCTGGCCAATTTTGCCGGTAAGGCTGCAGCTGCCCTGCCCGGAATCATCGGGTCCATCGTCTCTTGGCTATTGATTTTGTTTGTTTGATTTGAGGTTTAACGTCCCCGTCAACACTGTAAAGGTCATTTTGGAGACATTGCGTCCAATTTTGTGGGACTTTTACCCGACATTGAGGTGAAATGACATCTCAAGCCCGGTCGCCCAATGAAACCAATAGGGTTTATTGGCATGGACGGTCCGCCTCGCACCGCGGTTCCCGGACAGGCTTACATGTAGATCCTCTAAGCGATTTACCAGTACTAGTGTGCGGGCCGGATTCAGCTCTGCGTGGAAGCATCATGCAGCCCATATATTTCTTCAAGCCCCTATGGGCGGGGGCGATCTTGGCTATTGAGCACGCTAGGGAAGGCCGCTTCATGGCTCGCAGATAATTTGTGGGCCTTGGTCATCGGCGCGGGGGCCATCTTCACGCGGCTGCAAGGGACTGGCTAGCCAGGGACTGGCTTGCGAGACCGCGGAGTGATAAACCGAAGCGCTACTAAGCCAACCCCGATCCCTGCAACTAAGACAGCTGTTTTTAGCTCACCTGAGCACGAAGTGCTCAAGGTGAGCTATTGTGATCGGTCTTTGTCCGTCGTCCGTCCGTGCGTGCGTGCGTCCGTCAACTTTTGCTTAAAACGACTTCTTCTCCACAACTGCTGGACATATTTTGAAATAATTTCACAGGAATGTTCCTTGGGTGACCCTGTACCAAAAATTGCTCAAATTATTCCTCTTGGGTAAACATGATGGCTGCCAGAGTAAAAAATAGAAAAACCTTTAAATGACTTCTCCTCCTTAACCAGTGCATGAATTTTGTAATAATTTCACAGGAAGGTTCCTTTGGTGACTCTCTACTAAAATAGCTAAAACCGTTCCGCTCGGATGAATAAGGTGGCCGCCAGAGCTATAAATAGAAAAAAAAATTAAAAGACTTCTCCTCCTTAACCAGTGAATGGATTTCAAAATAATTTCACAGGAATATTCTTCGGGTGACCTTCTACCAAAATTGCTCAAATCGTATCGCCCGGGTGAACAAGCTGGTCGCCAGAGCTAAAAATAGAAAAAAAAACGTTAAACGACTTCTCCTCCTTAACCAGTGCAAGGCTTTTGAAATAATTTCACAGGAATGTTCCTTGGGTGATTCTCTACCAAAATTGCTCAAATCGTTCTGCTCGGGTGAACAAGATGGCCACTAGAGCTAAAATAGAAAAAACTTTAAATGACTTCTCCTCCTTAACCAGTGCATGAATTTTGTAATAATTTCACAGGAAGGTTCCTTTGGTGACTCTCTACTAAAATAGCTAAAACCGTTCCGCTCGGATGAATAAGGTGACCGCCAGAGCTATAAATAGAAAAAAAAATAAAAGACTTCTCCTCCTTAACCAGTGAATGGATTTCAAAATAATTTCACAGGAATATTCTTTGGGTGACCTTCTACCAAAATTGCTCAAATCGTTCCGCCCGGGTGAACAAGCTGGCCGCCAGAGCTAAAAATAGAAAAAAAAAAACGTTAAACGACTTCTCCTTCTTAACCAGTGCAAGGCTTTTGAAATAATTTCACAGGAATGTTCCTTGGGTGATTCTCTACCAAAATTGCTCAAATCGTTCTGTTCGGGTGAACAAGATGGCCACTAGAGCTAAAAATAGAAAAACCTTTAAATGACTTCTCCTCCTTAACCAGTGCATGAATTTTGTAATAATTTCACAGGAAGGTTCCTTTGGTGACTCTCTACTAAAATAGCTCAAACCGTTCCGCTCGGATGAATAAGGTGGCCGCCAGAGTTATAAATAGAAAAAACCTTTAAACGACTTCTCCTCCTTAACCAGTGAATGGATTTCAAGATAATTTCACAGGAATATTCTTTGGGTGACCTTCTACCAAAATTGCTCAAGTCGTTCCGCCCGGGTGAACAAGCTGGCCGCCAGAGCTAAAAATAGAAAAAAAAAACGTTAAACGACCTCCTCCTTAACCAGTGCATGGCTTTTGAAATAATTTCACAGGAATGTTCCTCGGGTGATCCTCTACGAAAATTACTCAAATCGTTCTGCTCAGGTGAACAAGATGGCCACCAGAGCTAAAAATAGAAAAACCTTTAAACGACTTCTCCTCCTTAACCAGTGCATGGATTTTGAAATAATTTCACAGAAAGGTTCCTTTGGTGACTCTCTACCAAAATAGCTCAAACCGTTCTGCTCGAATGAAGAAGATGGCCGCCAGAGCTAAAAATAGAAAAAAAAACCCTTTAAACGACTTCTTCTACTTAACCAGTGAATGGATTTCAAAGTAATTTCACAGGAATGTTCCTTGGGTGACCCTCTACCAAAATTGCTCAAATCGTTCCGCTCGGGTGAACAAGATGGCCGCCACTGCCCACCAGAGCTAAAAATAGAGAAAAAACCTTCAAACGACTTCTCCTCCTTAAACAGTGCATGAATTTTGAAATAATTTCACAGGAAGGTTCCTTGGGTGACGCTCTACGAAAAATGCTCAAACCGTTATGCTCGGATGAACAAAATGGCCGCCAGAGCTAAAACCTTTTAAACGACTGGTTCTCCTTAACCAGCGGATGGATTTCAAAATAATTTCACAGGAATGTTCCTTGGGTGACCCTCTACCAAAACTGCTAAAAGCGTTAATTATGCCGGATGAACAAGATGGCCACCAGAGCTAAAAAAAAAAAAAAAAAACTTTAAATGACTTCTTGTCCTTAACCAGTGGATGGGTTTCAAAATAATTTTACAGAAATGTTCCTTGGGTGACCCTCAACAAAAATTGCTCAAAATATCCCGCTGGGATGATCAAGATGGCCACCAGAGCTAAAAATAGAAAAAAAAACTTTAAAAGTCTCCTCTTCCTTAACTATTGGATGGATTTTGAAATATCTGCACAAAAATGATCCTTAATGGACTCTCTACCAAAATTGCTCAAACTGCTCTGCTCGGATGGAAAGATGGCAACCAGGGCTAAAACAGGAGAAAAATAAACTACTTCTGGCCCTTAACCAGTGGATTGATTTCGATATAATTTCAAAGGAATGCTTCATTGGTGACCGTTTATTAAAATTGTTCAAACAATTCTGCTGGGATGAAAAAGGTGTTCGCTAGAGCTAATAATAGAAAAACGTTTAATTAACTTCTGCTTAACCAGTGGATGGATTTCGAATTAATTTCATCATAACACCTGTGTGACAGAGTACATTTTTCATATCTCCAAAAATGGCAACTTTTCTGATGAAAATCCATGATATTTTTCTTATCAATGCTCAAAACATAGGTTGGTCTTTGTTAGAACTGCCTCATTGAGGCCATTCTAACGAGTACCTCCAGCCTACGTCTTGGAATAGAAATAAGAAAAATAATGTATATCCCCATAAACCCCAGTTTTCTCTATATGGAGTGGGGTTTCATTTCACAGACTTGTTCACGTGATGTCACAGGAATGTTACTTGGGTGACACTTTTCCAAAATTGCTCAACCTGTTGTGCTTGGATGAACAAGATGGCTAAAATTATAAAAACTTTCTTGGGTCAACCAAAATTGCTCAAACGCTCTACTCTACCTTATATTACCTACAATTTCATTTGTACAATATGGATCAGGTGAGCGATCCAGGTCCATCATGGCACTCTTGTTTCTTCTTCATGGTCGAGACCGGATTTCCTGTCTGCTGGCGGAGGAACCGCGGCAGACGTAGGCGACGCTTCTGGCGGTGGCCCTTCGAGTACTCGCGGATCGGTCCCGGCTGGTGAGACAGCTTTCCCCTGGAATGTCCTATCGACTTCAGAGGCAGAATTTGTCGGTGCTGCCTTGTTTGTTTCTGGATTGTGGCCGATCACAGCGTCTGACCCTGCTATTTGGATTTGGTTATTATAACCTTGGACATTACCGGGATGGAGTGCCATGTCGCTCGGCATCGAGTATAACCCTCCCCCGCAGACGTAAGCCAGTGGTGTGGATGCATATTGCAACGTCTTTTGATAGCGATCGATGCTGCTGGGGATGACGACAGGTGAGGCGATGGCGTCTTCGAGATTCGCCATAAACGGCTTTTGGGCGTCAAACCCCGTCCCGACTTTGAGAATGTTGGAACGGGTCTGAGCTTTCGCTCCCAAGATTGCCCACACATAAGTCCGAATCGAGTCGTTGAGGCGCTCGACACCCGCTTGCGTGAAACCTTCTGATTTATCGAGAATGAACATCGTCCACGCCTTAGAAATATCCCGTTTATGTCTGATTGAGTCCTTGGGGTGGACGTACATCCCCTGTGCTTGATGCTCCATCCTATATTTACCCGATGGCTCCATATAACTCCCATATGAGCCGAGCCCTTGACACACATGATCTAACTTCTGCCGCCAATTCGTATCGTGTGAAACGGCGAACTCCTCGCAAAGCCGCTTGTGGGCACTGGAGTCATACTGGTTATTGAACCATGAATTGGACTTGTCCCCAGGGAGGGCGACTTTAAGCTCCTCAAGCAAACGCCTCATCGTATAATAGACATGAAAGCAATACAGGCTTGCAAGAAGGGGCTCCTCTACTTGGAGATGGTCCTGGAATGAAACACCACATCCGGCGGTTGCGCACCAAACCGCAAAGTTCAGCTGGCGCTGCCACCAGCTGAAGAGGGTGTGCTGCCAGGTTTCCCACGGCTTGTTTGCCATATTGACGTCCCCGGTAAACGGAGGGTTTTGATAATGGTCGTAGACGTCCAGGTATTTAGAAAGGAAGTGACTTCCCTTATCGTCGACCATTATGACCAGGGTGGGCGCCCCTGCTGCACTTCTTATATTTAAAATGGCCGCCCGCCCGATATTTTGCGAGCTATTAAACGTAAACGCCTTTGTATCCATACCCATTTGTGTGTTATACGTGTTCAAGTCATTATGTACATGACACTCACTGACGTTCAAAATAATGTGTCAATCAATCTTGCCAGGACCCTGTCTACGGGTGAGCTATAGATTGCTCTGTGCGAGTTGACGTATTATCACTGGTTGTACAACATATGTATGGCGAAAAGGTACAATAAGGTCTCAAATAACGAGACTGCAAAAACAATACCTGACGGGTATTAAAACGTCTGTGAGTTGAACGAAAGGGTTTTTCAGCGGTTGGGCGCCGAACTCACCCTAGATGAGCCCTCTGGTCTGCTGCAATTAACGGTAAAACCCGGAAATGTCATTATAATGAATCCCGAACTAGCCAGGTTCTTAGGCCTTTCCAACGATGTTTTCAGAGTTAATAGGGCCCCGCCTAATGTAAAAATAAAACCCCAGACGTTCACTGCAGAGAAAACACACAAACTGGCCGTCCAACGTGAGGTCTACTTTCATCTTGCTGAGTTAAGTACTTTAGACAATCTGCAAAACGGTCGCCCCTCTACATTACTTAGATCCATCCCTGTCGAGAATGAAAAGTGTGGAGCTGGTAGGACTGAATCATTTCCTGTCTTACAGTACAAGAGGTTGTCGTCCGGGCCTATTTCACAGCTAACTCTCACTTAAAGATACCAACGGGGAGATGTTACCATTCGAGTATATGAGCACCACCCTACATATAAGGAATTGTTGACGCAAGCGGCCCCGGTGGGATCAGAAAAAGACCTGGGGTGGCTTTGTCTGATCTTGGTGACACCGTGGGATTCGATAAGGACTGGAAGGATGATCGCTTGTATGCCTACCAGCTCACTGATGAGGTGATCTCAGCGACATAGGTACCTCACATGCCGTTCCAAAGCGGGTTCATACGCTGGCCTTCACTGGGAGCAAGTGGGTTGCTTTTGCGGACCCGTCCAACAAACAAGGTGGCTTATTGACATTCAAATCTCGTCTCCGTACGTTGTGACTGGAAAGCAGCACAACGTTAGGAAGGTAGTTAATAGTGGCACTCAACTGTGCTCGTATGTCCCCGGGACGAAGAACATTGTCGTTTCTGAAGATAACGTGCTAAAGACAAACAACGACCGGCGGGGAATCCTGAAAATAGTCTTCGAATTCTCCCCAGCGTGAATCATTGGTATGGACTTGCCAACATCATCGATCCTCCTTGATCTAATTCCCGGAGATAGACCCGACGACTTTATTGATGTGTTACCCAGCTTCAAGCTCAAGTGGAGTCAAACAAATGCTAATAAAGAAGTTGGGATTCATATACAAGTACAAGAAACGCCTCGAGTGCAGTTCACTCTTGAAGGAATCCAACACAAAGTTGAATACCGTCATTTAGACCTACATAATATTTTTATAGGCCCATTGTCTCTCAAAAAGCTGCGATTTACGCCCGATGCGCTCCCAGCAGACCAAGCGATAGTCATTATTAGCCAGTAGTCTATTTAAACCCACCCAGCTCGAGGGGTAGTACACGATTGGCCTCTACCCAGAACTTGAAACCGGAGATAATCACCGACTTCAGAGATTTACACCATTTCAATAAGTTATATTCATTTAGAGCAAAAGGTTAGATCACATTATTACTATGACTCTCTATCCACCACTCGATACTGGAGACAAACACCGCCTTCAGCACGTGGCCGAGGTAAATTCCGTCTCGAAAAATAACGAGACTTCAGAGCTTCGCTGTACAAGAAATACAGACGTGGGGATAATGTTGTTGATGGGATTGATACCGCGCTTACTGCGACTAGCTTAGGGCTCGCTGCTTCTGGCGTCGGGCTCTTGTCAACTATCACCGCGGCACCTGTCGCGCTTGGCCTTCAAGCTGGAGCGATTGTGCGTGGGTTGCTGGGTGTTGGCGGGAAATTTATTTGCCGAAAACTCCAAAGAAAAGCCAAAAAACACGACGATATTCGTATCTTGGCTGAGTCAAAACTGAACTCAATCACGGACCGCATTTCTATCGCGCTGAACGACGATAATATATCTGATTCTGTGTGAAATCGTCGAGTTCAATCAGATGAAAGATGTGGTTCGCGGACGCCACAAACATAGTCTTAGTTTATCAGAAGACACAAAAGTGGTTTCAACGTGCGAAAGACGAGGCGATTATGACGGCCCGTACCAAGCTGTTGGAAGAGTTGGACAAAACCGCGCCGTGTGGCATCTGAGTATTTCTTGCTTGAGAGCTTAAATGAGCCAGGCTGGTCAGGACCGGCGAGTACATCGATTTAGCACATAAGATCCATGGGCACAACTGGCTGGTCAGTGTCTTTAGGATGAAAGAGGTATAACCGACTGATTATGATCGAATAGGCCTCACCCGCTTGTTAGCGATCAATTACTTTAGTCAAGATTACAATTTTAACACAAATCGTCTACTGTATTCGATCAAATATTGACAAAAATTTTCTACCTTGACTAAAATAAAATTATCTGTCAAGGTTTGTTTACATTGGCAGTCAAAATATACTGCTCTACAAAGTACATGTATTGATTTTTCCAATAATAATACAAACTTTTCTATATGATGTTTAATTGACGTTTACTGAGGCAAATTAAAATACCTCTTACGCACTGGGTGCGATGTGCAGTAAAAGTGCCTTAAGACACAACTTTTTGGGGTTATTATGATATGACCCCCGTGCCACGGGCCGGCGAGGGTATATGTTGCCGCGTTATACGAGGGTTATACGAGGCACTCGGCGAGTGCCCTTGGTATGTCGCAGCCAGTTAGGTGAAATTCTTTTATGGTTGGGAGGCTTAATTTGGAGGCGTAAAATCGATTTAAGCCCCCCAGTGGAAATCTTTCCACTGACCGTTCCAAGGCGGTTCTTTTGTGGCGATTTATTTACGTTGTGTTTGTTACTTACTGTGTGTATCACTTGTGTCTTTTAATTTTGGATGGCCATATGGCCATTTTGTGGGAAAGTAACTGTCCTTATGGCCTTCCTTTGTTTAGGTTTCCATTATGGTCTGGTCGCTTAATGTTTGTATTTCTTTCCCTTTGGTGTCTTTGAAGGGTGGAGTAAGTTAATTGTATCGATTCCTGATCTTTGTTTTACTTCTACTTTGTTTATCTATTGAAAAGATAGAACGCTGCTTTTAATGTATAAATCGATGATTGTTGTCAAACGGACTATTCCATCGGAAACCGTTATGTAGGGGTTAAAAACTTTTCCCTCGCTTAATTAACAAAATCTTTGCTGTTTATTATTCTGATATGACATCGTTGCAGGAATACGATGTGGCCGTATTGGTTAGATACATAAACTTTCACGACCTAATTAACCGATGGTCGTAGGTTCGAATCTCAATTTTTGAATAACATTTTTATTTTTCGTTCTTTTTTCCTTTAATACACAGTTTTATGCAGCCTGTGGCAACTTTGCAAACGAAATAAACCAGCTCCTCATCGCGCTGACCAGCTTTTGAAGAGACACGGGCACACATTTCTGCGGCTTTCACCATACAGTCCTGATCTGATTGCCACAAGGATGATATGGGGAAATTTGAAAGGTTATGTTGCCCAATGAAAGTTTCAGCTTCGCGTGGCAGATATAAAGGCTCTGATCGAAGAAGGCTTTGGAAGCATTGTTGAAAAAGAATGGTCTGCTTGCTTAACACATGTCGAAAAGGCGGAAGAGGACTATTGTTTTGTTTGATTTGAGGGTTAACGTCCCCGTCAATACAGTATTGGTCATTTTCGAGACGTTTCTTCCAATTTTGTGGGGCTTTTAACCCAACACTGAGATGAAATGATATCCAATGCCCTGTCGCCCAATGAATCCAATAGGGTTTATAAGCATGGACGGGCCGACTCCCACCGCTTTGTCTGGGCAGGCTTAGGAGGCCTTCGTGCGGACTAAACAAAGTATTTGTCTTAATCGCGACGGAAGTAAGGGCGGGGATTGTGGCCACGTAAAATCGATTGAAGCCCCCAAGTGGAATTCGTTTCCGCTGAACGTTCCAATGGGAGCTGTGGGTTAATTGTATCGATTCCTGATCATTGCCTCCCTTTCTTTTTTAGATCCTCTAAGCAGTTTACCAGTACTCGTGCGGTTGGTTTCAGCTCTGCGTGGAAGCATCGTACAGCCCATCTTCAAGCCAAAATGGACGGTGGTCTGAACAGGACAATTGTAAAAGTGACATCGCTGTTGAAATGGGACGAATCATTAACCTCATGGACGCTGCCAGTGACGTTAGATATTACAGAGTAGAAGTAAGATAAAGATCAGGAATCGGTATAATTAACCAACTACACCCATCAAAGACACCAAAGGGAAAGAAACACTAGCATTAAGCGACCAGACCATAATGGAAACCTAAACAAAGGAAGGCCATAAGGACAGTTACTTTCCCACAAAATGGCCATATGGCCGTCAAAAATAAAAAGACACAAGTGATACACACAGTAAGTAACAAACAACGACATAAATATACCGCCACAGAAGAACCGCCTTGGAACGGTCAGCGGAAAGACCTCAACTGGGGGGCTTAAATCGATTTTACCCGGCCACAATCAACGCCCTTACTTCCGTCGCGATTTAGACAAATAATTTGTTCATTTCGCATGAAGGCCTCCTTACTCATCAGTGCAACATCTCCGTGAACACAAAAAATCAAAGAACCACAGAGGTGAGACAACGGTGAGGACTCGACAGCGAGAAACCACTGAAATGCTGGAGCAAAAGAAAACCAACAGTTAGACTCCGATGGGCCTGACCAGAGACAGAGCATCAGGCACCAACCAACATTACCTTGAATTAGATCTCTCTAATTCTCAATAAGCCTTTACGTTGGAGCCGTCATAGAATCTGAGGCCTGACCCACCGGCGTGCAATTAAAGAGGGAAGCAAAGTTGCCAAGCGTGATTGGGTTAACTACCATGCATGCAGTCTGTCGTATAACATCCATGTTGTACCCAATCTTTTTATATCGAAGAATGATTTTACAAAATTGGGTGCTGAAGGTATTGTGGTTATATATTTTTCTGAATTTATATACTAAGTCACCATAAAATTCGGGTTCCGATAGACCTTGTTGCAGAAGAGATTTAAGTCCAATATTGAATTTTGAAATGAAATCAGAATGGCGTCTATAAAATTTTGAAAAGGCTTTGCGTAGTTTATGGTACCGATAACCCTGATTAAGGAGTTTAGACGTTAATAATTTATTACGAGTGTTGAAGTCGGTTACATGACTACACACTCTAGCAAATCGAATTAATTGCGAACTATAAACGACACAGGATGGCGCACGAGGAACATCACCATCCAAAAAAGGAAAATTTACAATCTCAAAATCAAAGTCATCGCGTTTATCATAAATTTTGCACGAAACAAACCCATCTACAGTAGATAGATTTAAACCCAAAAACGAGGCCTCGGTATCAGAAAAAATTGCTTTATTTAACTGAAGTTCTGTGGAGTGAATCTGACTGATCAAACAATCGAAATAGGTATTATCAATATTTAATAAATCATCTAAATATCTAGAAGTTGAGCTAAAAGCTTCAATAATTTCAGATTGGTTATCAATGGAAAGCGACATCATGAAGTCTATTTCATAACAATACAAGAACAGATCAGCCACAAGAGGTGCTGAGACTGCTTCTGAAGGATATGAATCTCCCGACACTGCCGAACAATCAAAACTGTTTTTGTGATGCAATTTCGAAATGTGAAATTCTAAAATTATGAAATTCAAGTTAATATGAATCGCTGAAATTTGAAAATAATGCATTACATACTAACATTAAAAACAAAAACAACAACAACAAAAAAAAAAACAGGAAAATATAATACAGAAAAAAGAAGAAAAAAAAAAACGTTTTAAAATAATTACATCGTCCGAGTGGCTCTTCCACCCCTTGTCCTCACCACACACAGAACTACAATAAGTCTGAGCTGTAACTGTAACCACTCGGCTATTTGTTATTCACGAGCATTTTTGCGCACAGTAAACCTACATTCAAAACGATGCCTACCATCAAATAATTGCGTAAGGTATTTGTGTTTAAGTTTTCAGTTCTTCTCGACATTTTGTCATATTTTTTTTTTATTTTCTATCTTTTATAATTCACACAATGTGTTCTATTGTTTCGTATGAGAATGAGTTCCAGCTTTTAATTAAGAAGTTTGCATTCACTGGTGACATTGTCATCTCTGGATTACGGTATTAGATGGAACGGCCCGTGTGACGTAATGTTCACTAAACATTCATCGACCTGTACGAACGAATAACAATAACAGCAAAAACGTAAGGGTCAAACATACAAGCAAAGAGGATTTTGATTGGCCCGTGTTCTCTCGCAATTTTACAATTTTACGTTAGATATGTTTTGTGTATTTTGCTCAACTGGTGCTTATGCATTGACCTCTTGTCCATCGTCTAGACTTCCGTCGGTAGTTAGCTTTTCACATGTTCGGCATCTTCTAAAATGCAAGTCGTATTGGGCAGTCATTTGTTGGGAGAAACTTGGAAGGGGTGGAGATTAAGAACAACTTAAACTGTTCCTTCCGACATCTAGGATGGCCTCAAGGCGGACATCTTCAAATTCTTTAAACCACATCTCCGAAAACAAAATATTGATTAGACTGAAACATGATGGGACGTATCGAGATGACATGGAGATTCAGAATTGCCAGAATCGTTTAGCTCCGACATCCTTAACAGCCGCTATGGTGACCGTTTGGAATAACTACTACCAAACGAAAAGTTGTAATTAGCTGAAACTTTATCGATACCATCAAGACTACATGGAGATTCAGAACTGCTAAACGCTTTTGATTCTGAAATCCAAGATGGCAGCTATGGTTGTCATCTTCAGCATCAGCTCCCCAATGAATCATATGTTCGATTGAGCTATTAAGAATCTTGCCAGAAGCATAAAGGCAACGAACAGATTCAGAATTTCTACAAACAATTTGATCTTATTGAGAAGATGGCCACGCAAGGCACAATGTAACATAGCAGGTGGACGATTTCTGGCCCATTTGAGCCAATGATTTAGGTTAGTTCCACGTCTAATTGTAAATTGCTGTCTCGCTAACAGATGAATTCTTATGCCAAAATTCTGTCTGTTAAATGTGTTGGTACTTTTGTAAGCTGCTTGGCATGAACTTGGCGTGAGCTTTGCTTTTGTAAGCAAAGGCTTACAAAGGCTAATGACTGTGGTTATATCTTTGCAAGTTAATTATGGTCGTATATTTTAACAAAGTTAAGTCAATATTTTAAACATAAAACTGGTGTCCTTCTAACAGATGAACGCATAGGCCGCAGTTTGGGCTATTGCAATTTATCAATTTTGTACTGCATTTTGACGTGAATTTTGCTTTAACTGTTTAAGCAAACACTTAATCAGGTAGAAGAAAGTCGTTTTATTTAACAACTGTCTTTAAATTTAAAGATTGTCTGTAAATTTAAAGACTTTTAATTCTGTAAATTTAAAGACTGACACAAATAAAATCATGAAAATGGTGTAAAACGGAAAAATCGCCATTTGCTGTTTATAGTAATTGGGCCGTTGTCTATGAAATATTTAATTATGTGTAACTGCAAATTATATAGTTGTCTCTATTTAATTAAATTCATTCCACCATAATTGAACAGTTATCAGAAAAAACAGTTTTGTAATAAGATTCATATGTAAAATGAGCTCAAGAATGAATATGTATAACGATTTTATCATTTTGTCAATATATGGACCACTCGCTTCGACAGACAGAGTTTCTTACAACTAAAATTGATGGATGTTTCAGAAGGACTGCAACAGTAAAATGTCCGAAAACGAAATGACGTCAGTACGAAACTTATCTTATGTTCGGCCTTTGACAGATATTTCCTCCCTTACTGCGGAGTTTGGCGGCATTTGTGGTCTAAGGGAAGGAACTGTGTTGTTTTATTTCTTAATTATTTCTATCATTAAAACGATAGTAGAAAACAATAAAATACATGCAGTCTTTAGCAACGCAAGTTTTATTAATGAGGTGAATACTGATGCTGAGTATGAGATTGCGATATTTTCGTGTTACATCGTTTTCATGATTTTCCGTTGTGTTACTCAGTGTTAGTCTTTAAATATACAGACTAAAATGTCTTCAAATTTACAGACAGTCTTTAAAAATTAAAGACAGTCTTTAAATAAAACAACTTTCTTCTACCTGTTAATACTGTGGGGTTGTCTTTTGCTATTTTTTCCACACAATGCTCCGCGTTTTTTTACTTTAGAGTGGCAACGTGATGACTTCAATTTTCCCATAGTTAACTTCCCCTTCCTGAGCAGTAATATCCCGTCAGCACCAGCATATGGAGTTTACGTTTCACAGTTGATCCGTTATGCTAGATAGAAGTAAAACAAAGATCAGGAATTGATACAATTAACTTACTCCATCCATAAAAGACACCAAAGAGCCTGTTCAAAGTATCAGGACTTTATGGAACGTGGGAAGGTGCTCACTACCAGGCTGTTATGCCAGGGGTATCAAAAAACCAAACTGGTATCAACACTAAAGAAGTTTTATGGGAGGCACCATGATCTTGTGGATCCGTACAATGTGGCCATTTCCAGAATTATTACTGATATGTTTGCCAATGGAAAGCCATAGGAAGACTTCCAAAATCTCGGACATACCCTTCCCGGCATTACACATTTTCTTCGTTCGAGTCGATGGGCATGGTGGGCGAAGCTTGCTTACCATGTAATGCTTAATATCAGCGGACGCCTGATTACACTCTTCTGGAGTCCATGTCTGTTGATCCGAACATTAATATTTGCCATTTTGTCTAAGGATTAACGATTTTGGATTAACGCTTTGGTACTACGACCTAAACTACTTACATCCTCTTCTAGATATGGACAATGTCGACTATAACTCGAAAACGTTCGAGGTCTTTTTTTGTTTTGTGTTGATAGGCATGTTTTTGTTGAAGGTTCGAGGTTTCTGTATGTTTTGGCATGTTTGGGGCTTTAAGTTGTTTTGTTTATGAGCTGATGCCACTCTAAAGTAAAGTTTCTTTAATTTTCTAGCTGGATATGGCTTAATACGATATGTCTTAGCTAATGAACCAAATATTGAAGACAACGGTTAATAACATACCTTTAGGTACATATCTCAAAATTCCAATGGCAGAAGCAGCAGAAGTTCTTTTAGGTCTTGTATGGACGAAAGTGGCTGAAATAAAATGAAGGTAAGTTAATCTATATCCCGATTGATATTTTCAGAAGTATGTTGTAAATACCTTTTGCACAAGTACAAAACCATTAGCTCTATCTATTACTGCAGTGTCTGATATCAGGGGTGCAGGCTTTTCGAAAAACAGCTTTACGTTAAAACGAAGACGGTACAGGTTCATCTTAAAGTGGAAGTGGACACAATGATCCGGAATCGATAAAATTAACCCACAGTTCCCATTAGAGACACGAAAGGCCTGACCCACCGGCGTGCAATTAAAGAGGGAAGTAAAGTTGTCAACCGTGGTTCGGTTAACTACCACACATGCAGTCTGTCGTATAACATTTATTTTCGACCTAATCTTTTTATATTCAAGAATGAACTTACGAATTGGGTCCAGAAGTTATTGCGGTTATATATTTTTCTGAATTTATATACTAAGTCACCATAAAATTAGGGTTCCGATAGACCTTGTTGCAGAAGAAATTTAAGTCCAATATTAAATTTTGAAATTTAAACAGAATGATGTCTATAAAATTTTGAAAAGGCTTTCCGTAGTTTATGGTATCGATACTGATTAAGAAGTTTAGCCGTTAAAAAATTATTACGAGTGTTGAAGTCAGTTACATGACAACACATTCTAGCAATTCATAATATAAACGACATAGGATGGCACACGATGAGCATCACCATCCAAGTTGGGAATATTTACAATCTCAAAATCAAAATCATCGCGTTTATCATAAATTTTACAAGAAACAAACCCTTCTACCATAGATAGATATAAATCCAAAAACACGGAAGCAATAAGTACCCATCGGAATACCCGCAACTTGTCTAAATAACCTAGTACTAAATCTTAAGTAAATATTGTCAAGTAGAATGGTGAGCGCTTCACACATTATCTGACATGACTATAAAGTATAATTGTTATGCTCTTCAGAAGCGATAAAGGCATTTTTTGCATTACATGCAAGATAGAGGGAGTCTTCCCTATGAAATGTCCATTCAATTAAATCATAAAGTCTTTCTTTTATAAGATTATAAGGAAGTGTAGTGTAAAGGGTGGAACAATCATAAGTAGTCAGACTTTAAGCACGAAAACGCCTTAATTTTAATTTATTTAAAACTTCATTAGAATTTGTATGGAACAAAACATATTTCTACCTGATCTGTCGAAGACTATATTTTATTCGCAATATTTTATCACGTTTTTTTTGATGGCAGTAAAACATGAAGTTATCAGTGGTGGTACAAGAGCTTGAATTTGCAATAAACCGTGCTTTTTGTGGACTTTTATGAAGTTAAGGTAACCAATATAACGCAGGAAGCTTGTCTTGACCTTCTGTCACACAGACAGCAAATTTGGTGGCTGAATGACAAGTATGGTCATCAACTAAAGCTCTCTCTACAGCTAAAGTAGAAGTAAAACAAAGATCAGGAATTGATACAATTAACTTACTCCATCCATAAAAGACACCAAAGGGAAAGAAATACAAACATTAAGCGACTAGACCATAATGGAAACCTAAACAAAGGAAGGCCATATGGACAGTTACTTTCCCACAAAATGGCCATATGGCCATCCAAAATTAAAAGACACAAGTGATACACACAGTAAGTAACATAAATAAATCGCCACAGAAGAGCCGCCTTGGAACGGTCAGTGGAAGATTTCCACTGGGGGGCTTAAATCGATTTTACGTGGCCACAATCCTCGCCCTTACTTCCGTCGCGATTTAGACAAATAATTTGTTTAGTCCGCATGAAGGCCTCCTAACTCATCAGTGCAACATCTCCGTGAACACAGAAATCAAAGAACCACAGAGGTGAGACAACGGTGAGGACTCGACAGCAAGAAACCACTGAAATGCTGGAGCAAAAGAAAACCAACAGTTAGACTCCGATGAGCCCGACCAGAGACAGAGCATCAGGCACCAACCAACATTATCTCTTTAATTTTCAATAAGCCTTTACGTTGGAGCCGTCATAGAATCTGAGGCCTGACCCACCGGCGTGCAATTAAAGAGGGAAGCAAAGTTGCCAACCGTGATTGGGTTAACTACCATGCATGCAGTCTGTCGTATAATATCCATGTTGTACCCAATCTTTTTATATCGAAGAATGATTTTACGAAATTGGGTGCTGAAGTCATTGCGGTTATATATTTTTCTGAATTTATATACTAAGTCACCATAAAATTCGGGTTCCGATAGACCTTGTTGCAGAAGAGATTTAAGTCCAATATTGAATTTTGAAATTAAATCAGAATGGCGTCTATAAAATTTTGAAAAGGCTTTGCGTAGTTTATGGTACCGATAACCCTGATTAAGAAGTTTAGCCGTTAATAATTTATTACGAGTGTTGAAGTCAGTTACATGACTACACACTCTAGCAAATCGAATTAATTGCGAAATATAAACGCCATAGGATGGCGCACAAGGAACATCACCATCCAAAAAAGGAAAATTTACAATAAAGGCTGAAGTACATAGGCCTAAGTACCACCAAGTTCTTGCTGAAGAGTGTTAACATAGAGAAGCCGTCCAACAACGACCACATTGTTAGCGGCATTATCAGCTGGAGCCCAAACAAACTTGGTGTCTTTGATGGGTGGATTAAGTTAATTGTATCGATTCCTGATCTTTGTTTTACTTCTACTTTCCTATGAAATTTTTGAATACCTAGTTTAAGGTGACGTAAAGACGTGTTAGGTTTAGGAGGTAATACGTTCGTATTTTGCGAATAAAAAGAAATGCATTTGTTCACTAATTTCAGAATGCTAAGTTTCCATTCCTTTAGAGCTTTATGCTCAACATACTCTCGTTTACACCTTTGATTACCAAATTCATTCACGGCAGCAGTGATTTCATCTCTACATTTATTGAAACGAAATTTAGAAGGAAATCGATATTTCGGTCCTTTAGAAATTATATTACGTATCCTAGAATCAGGAATATTTCTCTATAAATTGCCAGCAATAATATGACCAGCAGCAGGATAACAATATACTGTTTTTTTTTACAATCACGTGTATCAGGGGTGTTAGTGTCAATATCAAGATCAGAAACAATTTTATTGATATTACAAATGATAGATGTAACAGGTTTATTGTATTTATAGCAAATGATGGGTGTTTCAGTATTTTGAAAATAAGCAGGAATGGATGAAATAACCGAGCTGTCCCGGAAGATACTAGGTAATTCTATAAAATCGAAACCCTTATTAATGAAGGATAGTTTCATGTAATGACGTTTGTGATTAATATCAGAATCGATGGAAGGACGAAGAGCATGCTGAGTATAACCTCTAGTTAAAAGAGTATCGTCGTAATTACTGATTAGAACTATCGTAGAAGTTATTCGGCTCGGTATCCAGAATACGTAATACAGAAATGGGCAATGAACTTAGAAAAGCAAGCATTGAGTGGCGTCCATGATTCAGTAATATCATGGACAGTCACTTGTGTCTGGTATTGTTTCTTTTAAAAGCCCGTAATTTACGTGTATAATTTCAATTTTTTTCTGGTGCCGTGCGATCTATGTATACGCTTTCGACAGTCCAGAAGCGAGAAAATATCAAAGTCGGGCATTTTAGATATATTACCCTCATGGTGAATGTTATCATTAAGGCCCAATGTAAAATGTGTCTGTAATAATTTAATCCATTTTCATTCAGTTTCATGCCGTTTAATAATTTTTAAACATAGCTGTACACTCATTCTCAAATGAATTGGGATATTTTCTGAAATCAAGCCGTCATTTTTAACCAATGCATACGTTTATATGACAGAACAACAGGTCCCAAAGATATCATGATAAACCTCCTATAGAAAAGTACCTTTTCAGGGAAAATGAGCCACGGGAAAACCTGGTTTTGTAATGTTCGAGACTGTCGCTTTTCGAATTTTCTTTGTTTGTGCACTTACAAATTTGCAATTCCACAAGAAAGGAAAGGGTTAGGTGGTTCCCATAAATTTTACATATTCTGGGTAGGGAAATTACTACCAAAAGCAGAACCATATAACACTTGTGTCTTTTTATTTTTGGATGGCCATATGGCCATTTTGTGGGAAAGTAACTGTCCTTATGGCCTTCCTTTGTTTAGGTTTCCATTATGGTCTGGTCGCTTAATGTTTGTATTTCTTTCCCTTTTGTGTCTTTTATGGGTGGAGTAAGTTAATTGTATCAATTCCTGATCTGTGTTTTACTTCTACTTTACTAAGTATTTGCCCCCGATTATGGCTGTCGCCGAAATTTGATTAAGCATTGCAATGTACGAGACGACGTTTTTCTTCTTGATATTTCAAAACAACGTTTAGGTTTTTATACACAGAAACGTGACCAAATGGAGATTCTATATTATATTAAGTATATAAGGTCGTTTGATGTAACCTGTACAATACGAAATGAAAAATACATGCCATACAAAAATGTGCATGGATTTGTTGCAAAAATGCATGCAATGTTCGCGATCATTATACCAGGCTGATTACGTATGTATCGACAAAAAATGCTAGAATTGATCTGCCGCGATGTATGACTAACACAAATACATCGTCTGGAACGAAAATAATATTTTGATGTCGAAATTCCCTCATTTCCAGTGGTTTGTAATGTTCGAGCCGGTAATGTTCAATACCGAAAATTGTTAGTCTAACAGCTTGATCACATTGCTCTCACGTGGCACAGTTTTCCGTTACCAGATTACGCAGTTCAAAGTATCTGCAGACGACATGGTTGCCTTTCCGGTGTTTGATGGGTGAGGGAGTCGGCAGACAATACCACAGTTAAGGGAAATCAGAAGTCATATTTTGTTTTTAAATACCTACATAGAAACTTTTCATCTTTTTTCCAATATTATTTGTCACAATTAATATTGTTCAATTAAGAATATGCCACCAAAATCATTATTAATGAACAACATTTGCACGCTTGCAAGATCACTATTCTATTGTAATATGCAATGGATGTATGCGATGAAATGTCCGCTACATTTGGTATCGAACATGACAAGTTTGCTATGTTGACCGTCCAGGGATAAACACTGCAAATAAATGAACTATTTTGAATTGTGCAACCTAAGTTGTGTAAAATGAACACGTTTAGTGGTATACATGTTTGCTACATTTCTACCAATAGCTGCAAACGGTAACAATGTTGATTTCAAATTTATTACTTATTTTCGATTTTGGATTTGAGTCCCATAGCTTATTATCGTCACCCAAATTTTATTTGCCAGAATGAATATTTTCAATTTAAAATGTGCAATGTTAAGGCGGCACTTCAACTCTCCAATTTGTAATTCCAATTGCATATTTTGAATGTTCATAAACATTGCAAGTGCAGTTTATGTTACTAAAATTATTGTATCGAACTTTACAAATTGTATCGAACATCCCCACCTAAAATAAATATGTATATTTAAGGGTATGCTGGTTTACTCTTGATTATGTTAACTAGATACAACAAACACAATATCAGATTCATTTTCAATTTTACAGGTAGAAATGGTAAAGTGGCATAGCATGCCCTTTACCTTGTATGGTAATGTCCGAGACTATCATAGCTGCCGTATACAGACATGCATCTGTTTACATTTCTGAGAACTTATTTACAAACTTCACAAAACGTGTTACTTTCTTCCAGCAGGTTGACAAAATTGGTTACGCTTTGAAGACTTTTGTATAGAAAAATATTACTCTGGAATGCACTGTAATGTTCGATACTGTATTCTCGGGGTTGCATCATTAATTTTAGATATTTGATTGTTGAGAACATAAGGTCATGCAGTTGTTTTTAGTTTATATGTGATAGATATGTCTTTAAATGTTTCGGCTGCCTTTAGAAAGCAGTTTATTTGTCAGGAGAGCATTTTTATGCATAAAAGTATATACCGAGGCTTTTCTGCGTAATAGCGACACCATGTTTTAAAGTCATATGACTGAACATGCACTGTTACATTAGTTAGATCCACAATATGAATGAAAATGACACTAACAGCTATATTGTCAGTTATTCACGTTAGTAAACTACTTGACTTATATACTCACCGGAAATAGAAACTATACACTCATTTTTAAGTTGTCACTGGCGAAACATTTTAATGAAATTTGAATTCCAATTATATAAATTATCATCATTGGCGTGTCTTATTTATCGAATAAAATGTTTAACGATAGCTACGATTTAACGGGTAGAGCCAATGGCTCAAAGCAAGGGTCAAAATTATGCTGTTCAAGTTTCCATTGAGTCAAACTTTTTGTGTCGCGAATGTGATTCCCATTTTTACCAGTTATTACGCATCATCTAACGTTGTGAATATTGTTCACAAAATGAAAATTTCTACAATGGTTGAAATGTTATCGACGTTTAAATATTGGACCAAACCACCGGAAGTGAGCGAAAAGTATGGCATTTCTGATTGCGGTTTTTGTTTTTATCAATATTTAAGACAAAGCTGAGAATGCTAAAACGATTGAAGGCACTTTCGGGTCGATTTTTGGCTTGAAACATTATTTTGAAAATTTCGCTGAAAAAAGCAGTTTTTGAGATTTCAATACAATGTTTGTTTCTCGATAATTTCTAGATGCTATGTTATTTTTTTATTCCTTGCTTTGTACTTGTTACCTATACGCAAAAATGTTGACGTCAAAATTCGATTACAAACAGATTTTGTGAAAAATGCATTTTTTTACATTTTTCCCGAAAACTTTTATTTTGAACACCAGATTTTCTTGAAATTGTTACAGGATTCATGTCGATAGTTGGTAAAGTCCTTAATCAGTAATTTTTAACTGAATTATCCACTTGTTTTGTCAGGCGAGACAAATTAAAAGTGTATAGTTTCTATTATTGGTCAGTATAGAAACAAAATCACTGTAATGTCCGCGACTTTTTACATATAATTCAAATAAACTTATTGCTTATGTTGATCTTTTATCTAAAGTAATATTACTTGTGTTTCTTATTTACCACTCAATACCTGTTCAAATGCAATAGTCGTTAGTGATCTAGCTCTTATGTGCTTCTCTTAAAACAAAACGAAAGTTGTATGTTTTCAAAAAAAAACTTTTTCTTTTTCTGTATTCTCTAACCAATCCTGAATTTTATTCAAAGGTATATTCATTTCTTTACCATACATACGACCATATGTTAAATTTTGTCACCGCTTAATAACCCGGTCGTAGGTTTCTGTCATTGCGAGCTGCGGTCTCTTGATTTTTGTGATGTTATAGAAGGGGGTAACGAACACGTAGATTGTAGCGTACGTTTCTCCCAATCATAATTTATCAAAATACCGACATATTTCTAGCTGTTGGGGTGAAATTACTGTTCATTTCTTGATCAAGGAATTTTAACTGAGTATAGGTACATGTTAATACTTTATTTTGAACACATCGCTGACTGAATCTAAGTAACTTTATAATTTGACCTTTTAAACGGCTAAAATCCCAATTCATTTGAGAACGAGGGTGTAGAATTTACATCATAATATTTTTTTTCCAATAGCTGTATAGGAATATCTTTTATAGAATGACCTGCACGTCTGAAATGACGGTACAAGAAAGTGTCATTTTTAGGCTTACTAATTCTACGAACGTGTTCGTTAAATCGTGTTTTCAACATGCGATTGGTTTTCCCGACATACTGCAAACTAACAAGAAAACGTGTGCATGTTAGAATGAAAAATAACTGAAAATAAAACTTGTGCATGTTAGAATGAAAACTTACAATGAAGTAGCTGGTAAAATGCCATTAATTGGGTCGAGCCAAGGGGAAAGGGGTCTCGGAGCATGTGCGCCATGCGCAAACACAGATCAGCCTACTCTGTGTGCTCTGTGGAAGGCAATGGACATGGAACTTATTTTTGCAGTCAGGGATAGATATACCAAATTTGAGTAATGTCTTATTTGAGCCTGCTCTTCACACGCTCAAGGACCATTTGTTGCAGCTAGAGGCAAATATTTAGTGGTAAATCAAACCAAATACAGTGAAAATACTTACATGTTCTATTCATGTGACCCAATGCAAAAATAAGCATGAAAACGCCAACGCCATCATTATTTACGCACTACAATTAGGAGGCAAAATGGACAGAAAGTCCCGACCCCTCCAAAAAATGTCAAAACGGCTATCCAAAATATGAGACATTACCAGGACAAACGAGCAACAATGGTAAACAATTGCTATGAAATATAATTAAAGAGACACCACTTTGGAAAATACTGTAAACCTTTGGTGTGGCGAAGGCGGGGAAGCTTAAATCGGGTTTTGACTCATATTCTAGACAGATTTTTAATCATTTGGACCCCATTTCGATTTGTATCAGTCCTTGAATTGACTGCGTATTCGAAATTAGTAAAATTGCAGTATGTTTCCTCTGGCTTTCTTTGCCGGATCATTACAGGGTCACTGATGAGGCTTTATTAGCCGAAACTACGTAGTATGACCCAACTTCTTTCTTATGAATGTTTTCATTGCTCTTAAAGGAACTCATTTTTGATTTTTATTTACGCGGCAATAACAGCAGTAATCAAAGATCACAATGGGGATCACGGGGTAGAACAATCATTCATATACAGAAGTATGTCCCCAACTTATAACAAGTTGTTGGGACATATTGGTTTTTCGTCTGTTAGTCGTACCGTCCGTCCGTTCACCTCGCTTTTGATGCCTTACATATCTAAAACAATGCTTGACTCATACGACGACTGTTCAAATATGAATGCAACTAAGCACATAAAATGATTCCGTGATAGATTTCGATGATATATTTATTTTGTCCCCTCAAAGTATTCCCCTTTAACAGATATACAAACTTTCAGTCTTCTGATCCAATCATTGAATGCATTTTGGTTGTCTTTTCGAGGTATACTATGAAGGCACTGGAATATTGCAGAACCGAGGTGTTTGCGCTGTACAAATTTCCGACCAGAAAGTATTTTTTTCAGCCATGGGAACAAAAAAAAGTCACACGGGGCAAGGTGAGGGGAATACGGGGGATGAGGGAGTTCAACAACCTTTTCCTGCTTCAGATAGTCTTGCACAATGAACGCCTTGTGCGATGACGCATTGTCATGTAGCAATCTGACATTGGCCAAATCAGTTGCGGGTCTTCGTTCTTTGAAATATTTCTTCAATTTTCGAAGAACTTTATTCTTGTAAAACTTCGCATTTACACATTTGCCTTTAGGCACAGCAACCTGAATAGCAGGGCCCTGATTTGAAAATGGCATACAATACCTTCTTGACGCCCATGGTCCGCTTTACAATGCATGGTCTTTTGCAATACTTTGTTGCCCATATTTTGTTCTGAATCTTTCTTTTTGGCTAAAAAAAGTGAACCCATGTCTAGTCACCTGTGACGACATTAGCGAAAGACCGTACATTGTAATTTGGAAACTTTTTAAGCAACTTCTTGGCGCACTGAACGCGTGTCTTTTTCTGCTCATCTGTCAACAGATGAGGAATCCATTTAGTACAGATCTTTCTCTTTTTCAAATCCCGTTTCAGAATTGTATGAGCTGCTCCTAATGAGATGCCAACTATACTAGCTATTTGCCTAGTGGTGTATCGTGCATCGGTTGCAACTATTTCTTTCACTCAAGCAACCATCTTGGCAGATGTTGTTCTTTTCGTCCGACGATCATGTGGTGCATCTTCTGTTGAGCCTAGCCCACAGCCGAATTTCTTACACCAACGAAAAACTGTCGAAAAAGACATTTCATTATGCCCATCAACCGAACATATTTCATCAAAAATGTGTTTGCACCGTATACCAAGAATACAACGATTCTTAATATGGGACCGTATTTCAACTGCGTACTCTGACCTTCTTCCAACCATGTTTTGTATTAGTATACAATAGTAGACAGTGTTTATCGAACGATATACATGGCTAAAGTGGACGGATTTTAACAGGTTTGGTATCAATGTATTGGTAAAATGTTTTTCTACGCTGTGATATTTATTTCCAGGTGACTTTCGCATTAGTGCATAAGAAAACGTTCTACTTGCCTTCATACTTGAACAGTCCTCGTATTGATAGGGACTTTAAAAAAAATGATGTAGTCATGGACCTTTGCTGTTCTGGTTAATTTGACTTTGTTAGCCGGATATCTAAAAGTCTAGGATCTTGCAATTTCGCATGCTTGTTGAAAATGATGTCAACTTATCTGATAAGAGTTAAGCTCAGCAGAACCGAAGGCTTCATGAGAGCTTATAGTACATTTTGCGGTCCGTCGTCCTTTGTCCGTATGTCGTCTGCGTCGTCGTCAAAATTTTAAACACATCTCTGAAAACACTCGACCGATTAATACCAAATTACATGTGAAATTTCCATTTGGTGGGAAAATAAAAGTTTGTTCGTGGAATCTTGATCACATGACAAAGATGGCCGTCATGCTCATATATGGTAAACCGTTTTAGCTCCCCTGAGCAAAAGCCTCCAGGTGAGCTTATAGGATGGTAGGCCCGCGTCGTCCGTCCGTCGTCCACCGTTTTCAAATGTCTTCTTCTCCGAAATCCCTGGGCCAATTCCAATTAAATTTCGTATGCAGCCTCCTGGCAATAGGGGAACGAAAGTTTGCACTTATGGTTTAGGTCACATGATTGCCGTCATGCCCAAATATGGTAAAAATTAAAAAAATCTTTTCCAGAACCACTGGGCCGATCGTCTTGAAATTTGGTATGTAGCATAGGGTGACTGAGATAGCAGATATGATGTCCCTAGGTATACCGTGACCTTTTTGCTGCCAATTACAATCTTGGTTATTTAGGCTTTTCAATGGGTAGAAACAATGCATTTTTCGACAAATATTGTGGTCTATGACATAAGAATAGGTAAACACGTATATGAATGCTTACGGTCAAGGCTATTCAGTGACCTTGGCTCAATGTTACTTTAATTATAGGTCCATTGACATTTCAAAATAGATTTTCTCTGAAACCACTGGGCCAACTGCCATTAAATTTTAAATGCAGCCTAAGGACAGTGAGTGGACGAAAATTTGTGAGAATAGTTCAGTTCATTTGACCAATATGGTTGCCATTTCAAAATAGGTAAAAAACCTCAACAAATCTTTATCCTCAGAACCACTGGGCTGATTGCCCTGAAACTTAGTAAGTAGCAATAGGTGAGTGAGAACTACCAAAATTTCCAATATGATGACCCTAAGTTGACCTTGGCCTAGTTTACGCCAATATCAAATTTGAATTTTAAGCATTTCAATGGGAAAAGCGTAAACCAATGCATTTTATGAAAAACATTGTGGTCTATGACATGAGCATAGGTATAAAATGAATAGCTATGAAAGTTAAGGGTCAGTTGGATTACAGGTACACTGACATTTCAAAATACATTTTCTCTGACATTACTGCGCCAATTCCAATTAAAGTTCGTATGCAGTCTTAGGACAGTGAGGGAACAAAAATGTGTTTGAATGGTCCAGGTCACTTGAACAAGATGGTCGGCATGCCCAAATATGGTAAAAACCATAGCAAATATTCTCCAGAACTAATTGGCCGATTGTCTTGAAACATGGTATGTTGCATTTGGTGACTGATTTCTACGAAATTTGCAAATATGATAACCCTATCTTGACCTTAACCTTTTTAAATTTGGTTCCTTAGGCTTTTCAATTGGAAAAGGGTAAAACACTGTATTTTTCGGAAAATATTGTGGTCTATGACAAGAGAGTGGGTACAAAGTGAATGTCTATGAATGATAAAGGTCAAGGTTACGAGGACTGTTCAAATATGATTGCAAGTAGAACGTTTTCTCAAGCACTAATGCGAAAATCACTTGGAAATAATATCACAGCGTAGAAAAACACTTTACCTATACATTGATACCAAACCTGTTAAAATCCGTCCACTTTAGCCACGTATATCGTTCGCTAATCACTGTCTACTCTTGTATACTAATACAAAACATGGTTGGAAAAAGGTCAGAGTACGCCGTTGAAATACGGTTCTATACTAAGAATCGTTGTATTCTTGGTATACGGTGCAAACAAACATTTTTGATGAAATATGGTCGGTTTATGGGCATAATGAAATGTCTTTTCCGACAGTTTTTCGTTGGTGTAAGAAATTCAGCTGTGGGCTAGGCTCAACAGAAGATGCACCACATGATCGTCGGCCGAAAAGAGCAACATCTGCCAAGATGGTTGCAAGAGTGAACGGAATAGTTACTACCGATGCACGATACACCACTAGACAAATAGCTAGTATGGTTGGCATCTCATTAGGAGCAGCTCATACAATTCTGAAACGGGATTTGAAAATGAGAAACATCTGTGCTAGATGGATTTCCCATCTGTTGACAGATGAACAGAAAGAGACACGCGTTCAGTGCGCTAAGAAGTTGCTTAAAAAGTTTCCAAATTATAACGCACGGTCTTTCGCTAATGTCGTCACAGGTGACGAGACATGGATTCACTTTTTTGGACCAAAACGAAAGATTCAGAACAAAATATGGGCAACAAAGTATTGCAAAAGACCATGCATTGCAAAGCGGACCATGAGCGTTAAGAAGGTAATGTATGCCATATTCTTTTCAAATCAGGGCCCTGCTATTCAGGTTGCTGTGCCTAAAGGCAAATCTGTAAATGCGAAGTTTTACAAGAATAAAGTTCTTCGAAAATTGAAGAAATATTTCAAAGAACGAAGCCCCGCAACTGGTTTGGCCATTGTCAGATTGCTACATGACAATGCGTCATCGAACAAGGCGTTCATTTTGCAAAACTATCTGAAGCAGGAAAAGGTTGTTGAACTCCCTCGCCCCCCGTATTCCCCTGACCTTGCCCCGTGTGGCTTTTTTTTTTTGTTCCCGCGGCTGAAAAATACCTTTCTGGTCGAAAATTTGTACAGCGCAAACACTTCGGTTCTGCAATATTCCAGTGCCTTTTTGTATACCTCGAAAAGACTACCAAAATGCATTGAATGATCGGATCAGAATAGAAGTAAAACAAAGATCAGGAATTGATACAATTGACTTACTCCACCCATCAAAGACACCAAAGGGAAAGAAACACAAACATTAAGCGACCAGACCATAATGGAAACCTCAACAAAGGAAGGCCATAAGGACAGTTACTTTCCCACAAAATGGCCATATGGCCATCCAAAATAAAGAGACACAAGTGATATACACAGTAAGTAACAAACAACACAATAAATAAACCGCCACAGAAGAACCGCCTTGGAACGGTCAGTGGAATGATTTCCACTGGGGGGCTTGAATCGATTTTCCGTGGCCACAATCCTCGCCCTTACTTCTGTCGCGATTTAGACAAATAATTTGTTCAGTCCGCATGAAGGCCTCCTAACTCATCAGTGCAACATCTCCGTGAACACAAAAATCAAAGAACCACAGAGGTGAGACAACGGTGAGGACTCGACAGCAAGAAACAACTGAAATGCTGGAGTAAAAGAAAACCAACAGATAGACTCCGATGGGCCCGACCAGGGACAGAGCATCAGGCACCAACCAACATTACCTTGAATTAGATCTCTCTAATTCTCAATAAGCCTTTATGTTGGAGCCGTCATAGAATCTGAGGCCTGACCCAATTAAAGAGGGAAGCAAAGTTGCCAACCGTGATTTGGTTAACTACCATGCTTGCAGTCTGTCGTATAACATCCATGTTGTACCCAATCTTTTTATATCGAAGAATGATTTTACGAAATTGGGTGCTGAAGTCATTGCGGTTATATATTTTTCTGAATTTATATACTAAGTCACCATAAAATTCGGGTACTGATAGACCTTGTTGCAGAAGAGATTTCAGTCCAATATTGAATTTTGAAATTAAATCAGAATGGCGTCTATAAAATTTTGAAAATGCTTTGCGTAGTTTATGGTACCGATAACCCCGATTAAGGAGTTTAGCCGTTAATAATTTATTACGAGTGTTGAAGTCAGTTACATGACTACACACTCTAGCAAATCGAATTAATTGCGAAATATAAACGCCATAGGATGGCGCACGAGGAACATCACCATCCAAAAATGGAAAAGTTACAATCTCAAAATCAAATTCATCGCGTTTATCATAAATTTTGCCCGAAACAAATCCATCTACAATAGATAGATGTAAATCCAAAAACGGGGCCTCGGTATCAGAAGAATTTGCTTTATTTAGCTGAAGTTCTGGGGGGGTAAATCTGACTGATCAAAACCATCGAAGTAGGTATTATCAATATCTAATAAATCATCTAACTATCTAGAAGTGGCGCTTAAAGCTTCAATAATTTCAGATTTGTTATCAATGGAAAGCGAAAACATGAAGTCTCTTTCATAACAATACAAGAACAGATCAGCCACAAGAGGTGCTCAATTCGTACCCATCGGAATACCCACAATTTGTCTAAATAACTTAGTACCGAATCTTATATAAATATTGTCAAGTAGAAAGGTGAGGGCATCACACACTTTCTGACATGACCAAAGTGTATAATTTTTATGCTCTTTAGAAGTGAAAAATGCATTTCTGACATTACATGCAAGATAGAGAGAATCTTCTCTGTGAAAAGCCCATTCAATTAAATCATTAAGCTTTTCTTTTAACAGATTATGAGGAAGTGTAGTGTAAAGAGTGGAAAAATCGTAAGTAGACAGACTTGAAGCACGAAAATGTCTGCATTTCAATTTATTTAAAGTAGAAGTAAAACAAAGATCAGGAATTGATACAATTAACTTACTCCATCCATAAAAGACACCAAAGGGAAAGAAATACATACATTAAGCGACCAGACCATAATGGAAACCTAAACAAAGGAAGGCCATATGGACAGTTACTTTCCCACAAAATGGCCACATGGCCATCCAAAATTAAAAGACCCAAGTGATACACACAGTAAGTAACAAACAACAACATAAATAAATCGCCACAGAAGAGCAAACCTTACATTTATTTAAATGTCTGGATTTCAATTTATTTAAAGACTGAAAGTTTGTATATCTGTTAAAGGGGGCTACTTTGAGGGGACAAAATAAAGTTTTCATCGTAATTTATCACGGAATCATTTTTATGTGCTTAGTTGCATTCATATTTGAACAGTCCTCGTATTTAGTGACCTTGGTTCACGGTAACTTGTATTGCAGGTCCATCGACATTCAAAATATATTTTCTCTTAAGCCACTGGGCCATATTCATTTAAATTATATATGTAGCCTAAGGACAGTGAGCGAACAAAAATTTATTTGAATGGTTTAGGTCAGATGACCAGAATGGCCGTACTGCCCAAATATGGTAAAAACCTTAAAAAATCTTCTTCTTCAGAACCAGTGGGCCGATTTCGCCCCCGCCCATCGGGGCTTGAAGAAATAGATGTCTGCATGATACGAGGACTGTTCAAATATGAATGCAACTAAGCACATAAAAATGATTCCGTGATAGATTTCGATGAAAAATTTATTTTGTCCCCTCAAAGTATTCCCCTGTAACAGATATACAAACTTTCAGTCCTCTGATCCAATCATTCAATGTATTTTGGTAGTCTTTTCGAGGTATACTATGAAGACACTGGAATATTGCAGAACCGAAGTGTTTGCGCTGTACAAATTTTCGACCAGAAAGGTATTTTTTCAGCCGCGGGAACAAAAAAAGCCACACGGGGCAAGGTCAGGGGAATACAGTAGGTGAGGGAGTTGAACAACCTTTGCCTGCTTCAGATAGTCTTGCACAATGAACGCCTTGTGTGATGACGCATTGTCATGTAGCAATCTGACATTGGCCAAACCAGTTGCGGGTCTTCGGTCTTATAAATATTTCTTCAATTTTCGAAGAACTTTATTCTTGTAAAACTTCGCATTTACAGATTTGCCTTTAGGCACAGCAACCTGAATAGCTGGGCCCTGATTTGAAAAGAATATGGCATACATTACCTTCTTGACGCTAATGGTCCGCTTTGCAATGCATGGTCTTTTGCAATATTTTGTTGCCCATATTTTGTTCTGAATCTTTCGTTTTGGTTCAAAAAGTGAACCCATGTCTCGTCACCTGTCACGACATTAGCGAAAGACCGTGCGTTGTAATTTAGAAACTTTTAAGCAACTTCTTGGCGCATTGAACGCGTGTCTGTTTCTGCACATCTGTCAATAGATGGGGAATCCATCTAGCACAGATCTTTCTCATTTTCAAATCCCGTTTCAGAATTGTATGAACTGCTCCTAATGAGATGCCAACCATACTAGCTATTTGCCTAGTGGTGTATCGTGCATCGGTAGTAACTATTTCTGTCACTCTAGCAACCATCTTGGCAGATGTTGTTCTTTTCGGCCGACGATCATGTGGTGCATCTTCTGTTGAGCCTAGCCCACAGCTGAATTTCTTACACCAACGAAAAACCTACGGAAAAGACATTTCATTATGCCAATCAACCGAACATATTTCATCAAAAATGTCTTTGCACCGTATACCAAGAATACAACGACTCTTAATATAGGACCGTATTTCAACGGCGTACTCTGACATTCTTCCAACCAGGTTTTGTATTAGTATACAAGAGTAGACAGTGTTTATCGAACGATATACATGGCTAAAGTGGACGGATTTTAGCAGGTTTGGTATCAATGTATTGGTAAAATGTTTTTCTACGCTGTGATATTTATTTTCAGGTGATATTCGCATTAGTGCTTGAGATAACGTTCTACTTGCATTCATATTTGAACAGTCCTCGTACTTCCACGCAGAGCAGAAACCGACCACATACGAACACTGATAAACCGCTTGCAGGATCTAAGCCTGCCCACGCAAAGCGGTGCGAGTCGGACCGCCCATGCTTATCAGCCGTATTGGTTTCATTGGGTTACACGGCTTGAGAAGTCATTTCATCTCGTTGTCTGGTAAATGTCGCACATTTTTGTTTAATTGGAAGCAGCGTCTCCAAATTGACCTTGACACTTTTGACGGGGACGCTAAACATCAAATCAAATAAACAAAGCAAACAAACTAGTGGGCCGTTTGTCTTAACACTTGGTATGTAGCATCGGGTAACTACTTGCTACGAAATTTGGAAATATCATGCCACTAGTTTCACTTTTACCTGTTTTACGTCAAGGCCAAACTTGGTTCCTTAGGATTTCATTGGGAAAAAAGGGTAAAGTAATTCATTTTTCTGAAAATATTGTGGTCTCTGGCATGAAAATAGGTATAATATGAATGTCTATGAATGCTAAAGGTCAAAGTCATTCAGTGACCTTGGCTCAATTTCACTTGAATAAAAAGTGCGTTGATATTTCAATATACATTTCCTCCGAAACCACTGGGCCAGTTTGATTTAAATTTTATACGTGCCTTAGAGAATTGAGAGATTGAAAATTTGTTCCAACATGCCCAAATATTGTGCAAACTGTAAAAAAATTCTTCTCCTTCATAACCACTGGGCCGAATGACTTGAAACTTCATGTAGCATCGGTCGACTGAGCACTACCCGATTTTCAAATAGCATTACCCTAATTTGACATTAACCGATTTTACGCCAAAGTTAAATTTGGTTCTTTAGGCTTTTCAATGGATTTTTCGGAAAATTGTTTGGTCTTTGACATAAAAATAGGCACAAAATGAATGTCTAAGAATGGGCAAGGTTCTTCAGTGACTGTGGCCCAAGGTCACATGGATTGAAGGTCCATTGACATTTCAATATACATTTTCTCTAAAACTACTGGCCATATATGTCCGCCCACCGAAGGGGAGGGGGGCGGATATTGGTTTGGTGCGGATCACGTCGGCGTAGGCGTATGCGTCGGCGTGACACTTTCTTGTGTACAAGCTATCTCATGAACTGGCGGGTGAATTTTAATCAAATCTGCATAGATATAACATTGGGACCGGGTCATGAACTAATTAGGTTTTCGTTGACGTTTACCTTATTTTCAACATCACAACCGTGCTAAATAGATCAAATTTAGGCCAAATGTTGGTTTGTGTTGTATATCTCATTAACAACTGGGTAGATTTTAATTAAATTTGTACGGATATAACATTGGGACAGGATGAAGAACTGCGTAGTTTTTTGGTGACTTTGACATTAATTTCAAGGAAACAGTCATTCTAAATAGGTAAAATTTAGGCCAAATTTAGGTTGTGTGCAGTATATCTTATGAACTACTGTGTGAATTTTAATCAAATTTACAAGCATATAATATTGTGTCAGGATAAAGAACTGATTAGGTTTTGGTGGCCTGGACCTAACATGTATTTTCGAGGTCACAACCATGCTTAGTAGGTCAAATTTACGCCTAATCTAGGTTGTATGTGGTATTTCTCATGGACCACTGTGTGGATATAACATTGGGACAGAATGAAGAACTGATTAGGTTTTTTGGTGACATTGACCTGATTTTCAAGGTCACAGACATGCTAAAAATATCATATTTCGGCCAAAATTCAGCTTCTTTGAACTACTGGGTGGACTTTAACAATTTTGTAGGGATGTAACATTTGGTCAGGATGGAGGCATTATATGAACTTGATCTTATTTTCAAGGTCACAGTGGCTATGTGGTGTGGGGACATCTGTTTTCTCACAAAACAAGTCTAGTTTCATTTAAATTTTATGTTCAGCCTTAGAACAGTGAGGGAACGAAATTAGGTGCAACTTGCCCAAGTCACTTCACCAAGATGGTTGCCATGCCCAAATAGGGTAAAAACTTAAAACATCTTCTTCTCCAGAACCACTAGGCCGATTGTGTATGAAACTTGTTTTGAAGCATTGGGTGACTGAGTGCTACCAAGATTGCTGAAAAAAAAAACACTAGTTGACCTTGACGAATTTTACAGCCCGGTCAATTTGGTTCCTTAGACTTTTGATTTGTTAGTGTGATTTGAGGATTAACGTCCCCGTCAACACTGTATAAGTCATTTTGGAGACGTTGCTTTCAAGTTTGTGGGACTTTTAACCAACATTTAGATGAAACGACATCTCAAGCCCTGTCGCCCAATGAAATCAATAGGGGTTTTAAGCATGCACGTGCGCCGACTCGCACTGCTTTAACTGGGCAGGCTTAAATCCTCTAAGCGGTTTACCAGTACTCGTGTTCGGTCAGTTACAGCTCTGCGTGGAAGCATCATGCAGCCCATCTATTTTTTCAAACCCCGATGGGCGAGGGCGGTTTAGACTTTTGAATCAAAAAATGGTAAAACAATACATTTTTGAACACTTTTGTGCTTGATGTTATGAGAGTAGGTGCAATATGGCTGTCAGACATCAAGGTCATTCGATGCCTTTGCCATCGGTCACTTAAAATGATATTTTTTCTCTAAAATACAGAGCAAATTTCATTTTTGTATGCAACTTCCTGACAATCGCAATCGAAAGTTTATTCGAATGGTTCAGGTCACATGAAAAAGATGGCCGGCACGCTTAATAAGGTAAAACCCCTAAAACTCTTCTTTGCAAGAACCTCGTGGCCAACTGCCTTGAAATTTAGAATGAAGCTTTATGTAAACTGTTCCATTGATGACCCTAGATCGATCTTGGCCTATCTTTCGACATAGTCGAATTTGGACCCTCTGGCTGAGGTAAAAATGTACTTTTCGAAAATTGTTGTGATTATGTAAAGTGAGGTATTGTTTGAATGTCTGTGAAGGCTATTATATGTTAAGGTCATTAGACGCATCAACTTTTCTACTTAAATTTCATATACAGCTGTCTGGTGGAGGTCTTCCGCTGGCCGTTCCGGGGCGGCTCATCTGTGGCGATTTATTTGTGTTGTTGTTTGTTACTTACTGTGTGTATCACTTGTGTCTTTTAATTTTGGATGGCCATATGGCCATTTTGTGGGAAAGTAACTGTCCTTATGGCCTTCCTTTGTTTAGGTTTCCATTACGGTCTGGTCGCTTAATGTTTGTATTTCTTTCCCTGTGGTGTCTTTTATGGGTGGAGTAAGTTAATTGTATCAATTCCTGATCTTTGTTTTACTTCTACTTTTCAAAATTTTAAAGACGCCATTCTGATTTAATTTTATAGACGACATTTTATAGACGACATTCTGATTTAATTTCAAAATTCAATATTGGACTTAAATCTCTTCTGCAACAAGGTCTATCGGAACCCGAATTTGATGGTGACTTAGTATATAAATTCAGAAAAATATATAACTGCAATGACTTTAGCACCCAATTTCGTAAAATCATTTTTCGACGTCCAGCGGTGGGTCCATAATGGGGTCAGGGAGGTCGAAACTAGAATCAGGTCCGTGTCGAAACCATCCATTATCATTTGAAGCTGATGTACAAGTTTAAAACACAATGGCTTCAAGTAAATTCGGACGTAAGCTTGATCCATTTATGTGCCTGAGCTAGTCAGTAGGTGTCAAAGGTGTCCGTAAATCTGTGCCCATCATCATCAATCCGAGCCAATTGACCACAACCAACAGCTGCTAGTCCGGTTCCCATACCGTGGCAAATACGATGTGATTGTCCCCGGGAGCGTGAGATTGGCCTTCACGATGAAGCTGCACAGCGTTGATGCCAACAGGACTTCGTTCAGAACCAAAACTGCGTCATCGTGAAAACGACCACACATAAAGTTTCTGGCAACGAAGAGATGTCCATCGACTACAGTGATGTCTACCACTGTTCTAACGACCTCTGGAAGACGGCCCAAGAGAGAAAAAGTGACCAGTGCCAAGGCTTTGATACGTCTAAAAGCAGAAACACAACGAGGATCCAAATTGATGCTGGCCAAAAAAAAAGTGTCTGTTACAGCTACGAAAGCCTTTGCCGGTGCTTTCATCAATCGCCTTTACACCCAACCGGGCCTCGCGCAGCTCGAGAACTACATGCCAATCTACCAGAGCACACTGGGCGACCGGGTCGTTAATGAACTCACGTTTAACGACTGCAGCCGTCTGATCCAGGCCAGAGGCGATGCCGACGCCTCATACGACATTGGAAACATCAGTCTCGAGTATGGCATGGTCACTCAGCAAGATTTGACCCGAATGGTCGACTACCATCCGAAAACCGCTATGCGATCTTTTATCGAGCCTTGCCAAAAATAAAATATACCTTTTAGATCTATCAGTTTACTTGTTACTGATCTTGATATTGACACCAACACTCCTGATACCTGTGATTGTAAAATTATTAACTTAATGTTTTACTGCCATCAAAAACATGTGATAAATATTGCGACAAAGTCTTCGAAAGATTTGGTAGAATCTGTTTTGGTTTATAAAAAGTATAATGAAGTTTTGAATAAATGGAAATCCATGCGTGCTTCAAGTCTGTCTACTTATGATTTTCCTACCCTTTACACTACACTTCCTCATAATCTTATAACAAAAAAAAACTTTAGGATTTAACTGAATGGACATTTCATAGGGAAGACCCCCTCTATCTTGCATGTAATGCAAGAAATGCCTTTTTTCACTTCTGAAGAGCAAAAAAATGATACTTTATGGTCATATTAGAAAGTGTGTGAAGCCCTCACCTTTCTACTGGACAATATTTAAATAAGATTTTTGATTTTTATTTGCCTTCACTGCAGCTGGTGTTGTGCCGTGTGGCGGCCGTAAAACGTCTCCCCGTACATCAACCATAGTGCAGTTTATATTTTACTTTTGGTCCTTGAGATCAGCGTGAATATTCTGAGAAATCGGAAATAATTATTGGTTTGGACTCATATTCTAGACATGTTTTTATTATTTGGACCCCATTTTGATTTATATCAGTCTTTGAATCGACCGCCTATTCGAAATTCGCAAAATTGCAGTATGTTTCCTTTGGCTTTCTTTGCCGGATCATTACAGGGTCACTGATGAGGCTTTATTAGCCGAAACTACGTAGTATGACCCATCTTCTTTCTTATGAATGTTTCCATTGCTCTTAAAGGAACTCATTTTTGATTTTTATTAGTAATAAGTTATATAGACAAGCTGTGGGTATTCCGATGAGTAGTAATTGCGCACCCCTTGTGGCTGATCTGTAAATTTGGTTTGTTATGAGAGAGAATTCATGATGTCCCTTTCTGCTGAAAACCAGTCTGAAATCATTGAACCTTTTAGCTCGACTACTAGAAATTTGGATGATTTATTAAATACTGACAATACCTATTTCGATGGTTTGATCAGTCAAAGTTGCCTCCAAAACGTCAGTTAGATAAAGCAAATTCTTCTGATAACGAGGCCCCGTTTTTTATTTACATCTATATATTGTAGATAATATTAATAATAATACATTTAGTACTAGTACTAATCTTCCATGTGCTCGCTTTTCGTACTAAGCATTGTGGATAAAGTTTCTTGCTCAAGGAAACAACACCAGGTGCTTGCGAGGATCAAACCTCTCAATCTCAAATCGGATGCTTTACCACTGCACCACATCGCTCAACTGGATGGGTTTGTTTCTTTCAAAATTTATGGTAAACACGATGATTTTGATTTTGAGACTGTAAACGTTCCTTTTCTAGATGGTGATGGGCCTCGTTGGCCATCCTATGGCGTTTGTATTTCGCAATTATTTCGATTGCCACAGTGTGTAGTCTGACGTCAACACTCGTAGTAAATTGGTAACTGCTAAACTTCTTAATCAGCGTTAATCAGGTTGACAAGTACAATCAGATCAAAGCTGAAATTCGTGGGCGTCAGCAACAGGGCATTGGCTTATCAGAAGACGAAACAAGAAGCTATTTTAGCGTGCGAGAGACGAAGCAATGATGACAGCTCGTACGAAGCTGTTAAAAGAGCTCAATCAAACTGGGTCGAGTGGCACCTGAATATTTCTTGCTGGCGAGCTTAAACGACCTCTAAGGCTGGCCCTCAATGAGCTGGTCCAATTTCATACCCCTTAATTGTTTTCTAGGGTCTGCCCGAACAGGCTCTTCTTGGTCGTAACTTTACCACACGCCGTATTTTTCATATTCGCGAATCAACACTTCGCACCCACTGTGTAAGAGCTTTTTTCATTAGGCTCGGGCCTTCTGTGCTAATGAGATATTTTACGTCTATTATGCTCTTACTGTGAAGTAAATCAATATACCAGCGGACGACAATCGACAGCAGTCTAATTTTATAATTGCACACACATGCATCAGCCAAACGGTCCTATAAGTACGTTTGTCAAAGTAAACAACTCGAGAATGTCTACTCGATATATTTATCTCACCTGTATCGATCGTCTTGCATTTGAAAAACGAATTCGGACGCTCATAAAGGAACGTCAGTCAAGGGAAACACCTCGAGAATGTATGAATATATTTACTCAATGTATTTACCTCGCCTATATCGACAGCATTGTATATGAAAACCGATTTCGAACGTTCATACAAGAACATTTGTCAAGGGAAACTAATACTTGATTCGAGATCACAGGCCGGCGAGGGTGGTTGGCGGGCTTGAATAGCGAGTGTACCAATGGTCTGAAACGAGCTGGGAGCCCTGGTGGCCCAAATGAGGCTTCTGAGGTCGAAATAAAACGTCCATTCGCACCCCCACCTTACTGCTGAAGGTCTGCAGGCGTGGCCATTGTGGACTTTGCCAACCCGTCTATTTCCGCTGTTTATGCGTTTTCACCAGCAAGTCCCTTAGGATGATTGTTCTTTGAAGGGCCTCTTCCCGGTCTGCCGCATCGTGAACAGTTGTGCCACTTTAAGGAACTCTCTCCTGTTACACCTGGATTTTCTATCGCCGTCGGAGTGTAAGTCAACTTAAATGAAGTTGATAATTATGGTCAAGATGGCTATCATGCCCACGTATGGTAAGATCAGGAGTTGGAGTGCTGGATTTTTCAAGCCACAATGGTTTGTTGAAAATTTTTCACACTTGACCTCTTGTGAGCGTAGTGGTCCATGGGTTTCTCCATTCTATATTTGTGTCTGCGTTTATTTGTTTCGTTGGAGCAGAACGTTTTAGGTATTTATGAAGCAATTCATCCAGGCAACATGCCTATGAAGTTGACTTAAATTGGCCGTGGGTTATAGGAGGGTATGTCGTTAAAGGAATTAAAGGATAAAGTTTAGCTCTAGTAGCAACTTCTAGAACGTATTGTTAATTGGAGCGAAATGGTTTTAACTACTTTGTCAGGGAGTCATCTTAGCGACATTTCTATGACGTTTGAATGAAATCGGCGTATGAGGAACAGGTGTCATTTATGTACTCTGTTGACTTCTGATCACACACGGTGGACGATTATTGATCGATCCAAAATGACTCACTATGTGCACTTCGTGCACAGATGAGCTGGTAAGCCAAAGGAGTCGTTCGACGTTAGGGGGACACTGGGAATGTACTGTTGTCTTTTTGTTGAACTGTTTAAGTATTTTTAATGTTATGTTCATTCATTGAATGCGGATAAGGCTATAAATTTACAATTATTTGAATTCAATTAATTTTAAAGGCTGACTTTGATTAAATTTTACTCACCTCGTGTGTCGGGAAACGAGATATCACTATACCCGTCTGCGTGTCGTTGCATAGAGGATCGCCCTTGAACTTCAGCACTCTGATTGATTCTAGATGATATAATGACGCAAAAGCAAACAAGAACTGATACATACATCGTTGTCTCTGAAATTAAACAAAGTACTGTTAGCGTCGCAACACAATGGATCATCATGTTATGATAATAGGTTGTTTTTTTGTTGTTTTTGTCAAAATACACTGCTCACAAAAAACAGGGTATATTAGGGTTCCTTTGTGCCCATCAGAATTAGGAATAATAAAATAGCGGGTATATCATGTCAATTGACTATCATGTGTGTTTATTCTATCGTTGATCAGTATGATATTTATGTTCGAGTGGTGTAACAGGGGTGCATAAATTGTACATTGGGTAGCACGTGAATTTTAACATTAATGACTAACTGGTTTATTGATACGAGATTGCGATAAAAATTTCTGTATCGACTGTTGAAGGGTTGTATAAAACGATTTCATAAACATGTTTTTCATTAGAACCATGATTCGGCTAACCGCGGCTCAACGTAATAGAGCCGTAAGCATGCTCCAGACCGGAAGTACTTAGTTAAGGACGGCAAAAGCTATGGATAAGTCACAGTCAGTTGTCAGTCGACTATGGGCAAGCTATTGTAAAACAGGACCAGTAGCGGACTTGCAGAGAAGTGGACGCATGAAGAGTACTAACTGACGCGATGACCGCTTTTTTTGTCAATCAAGCGTTACGCAAACGGAAACAAGTGTCAGCAGATCTTCAGCAATACCTGCACCGAGTAAGAGGGGTTAATGTCTCTAGACAGACGATCCGAAATCGCCTTCACTCGAGTGGTTTTACTGCACGGCGTCCGCCAGTTTTACTGCCTTTGAAAGTAAGGCACCGTAGAGCAAGTTTTGCGTGGTGTACACAGCGCAGACGTTGGGATATTAATCATTGGTCTCACGTTATGTTCATTGACGAATCCCGGTTAAACTTGGACTTGCGTGATGGTCGTAGAAGGGTCTGGTGTCGTACTGGTGACCGTTATACAGACCCGGCTAGTGTTGCTCGTGACCGATATGGAGCATGGTCTGTTATGGTAAGGGTGGGACCGCAATGACTGAAAAACAGACTTAAATTGTTAACGGCTAAACTTCTTAATCAGGGTTATCGGTACCATAAACTACTCAAAGCCTTTTTAAAATTTTAAAGACGTCATTCTGATTTAATTTCAAAATTCAATATTGAACTTAAATCTCTTCTGCAACATGGTCAATCGGAACCCGAATTGTATGTTGACTTATAAATTCAGAAAAAAAGATATAACCGCAATGACTTCAGTACCCGATTTCGAAAAATCATTCTTCGATATAAAAAAGATTGGGTACAACATAAATGTTAAACGATAGACTGCATGCACAGTAGTTACCCAATCACGGTTGACAACTTTGCTCCCTCTTAAATTGCACGCCGGTGGGTCAGGCCTCAGATTCTATAACGGTTCCTGCGTTAAGTCTTATGCGAATTAGAGAGATCTGATTCAAGGAAATGTTGGTTGGTGCCTGATGCTCTGTCTCTCGTCGGGTCCATCGGAGTCTAACTGTTGGTTTTCTTTTGCTCCAGCATTTCAGTGTTTTCTTGCTGTCGAGTCCTTACCGTTGTTTCATCTCTGTGATTGTTTGATTATGTGTGTTCACGGAGATGTTGCACTGCTGAATTTGAAGCCCTTCATGCGTGACTGATCAGATTATTCGTCTAAACCGCAACGGAAGTAAGGGCGAGGAGTGTTGCCATGTAAAATCGATTTAAGCCCCCCCCGACCCCAAGCACCCCCAGTGGAATTCGTTTCCACTGACCGTTCCAATGCTCTTCTTTTGTCGCGGTTTTTTTGTTATGATTTGTCTTTGTGTGTTTGTGCCGTTTATATTATTTGATTTTGGATATTGTGTGAAAGTAACTGTCCTTTTGGCTTTCCGCTATTGATGTTTCAATTAAAGATGTGTTGTTTCGTGTTTCTGTTTCTTTCCCGTTGGTGTCTCTGATGGGAGCTGTTGGTTGGTTGTAACGATTCCTGATCATTGGCACCTCTTCTATATTAGATGAGGCATTATTGGTCGAAACTAGCTACTCTGGCCTAAACAAAACATTTACACCCCATATTTTCAAGTTATGTGGTGTATTCCTTGCTCCCAAAGGATAACTCTTTCTAGAACATATTTAACGTCACTACAGCTGGTGTCTGGGAATGTGTTGCGGCCGTCAAAAGTCGCCCTGGCCTACATTATAGCGTAGTTTATATATTCTTGTCCGTTGGGATTTGCATTGTTCAATTTTGAAAATATTTGGGGGTCACGGACGAGGCCTAAATAGCCGAAACTAGCTAGTCTGGCCCAGAAAACATGTACACGTCATATTTTCGAGTTATGTGGTGTATCTGTCTTTCTAGAACAGATATAGAAATTATATTTTCTTGTCCTTTTGGATAATTGATTCCATTGTGGAATTGTGAAAATATCATAGGGTCACTGATGAGGCCTTATTGGCCGAAACTAGCTAGTCTGGCCTAGAAACATGTACACTCCATATGTTTCAGTTCAGTGATGTATTCCTTGCTTCCAAAGGATAACCCTTTAATAAAACAATTTAGGTGTGTTACAAGACTGTGTTATCGTGATAACGTGTTCGCTCCTCATGTGATACCGTATGCGCGACGCCACGGTCGCGGATTAATCTTTCAGGACGGTAACGCTAGGGCTCATCGGGCACGCGCCGTCACTGTGTATATTCAACGGCAACATATTTGTTCAATACCATGGCCTGCGATGAGCCAAGGCTTATCTCCCCTCGAACACGTATGCTGCACCCTCGGGAAACGAGTGCCAAGCCGCGATCCGCCTCCAAGCATCCTGGGTGAGCTCGGTGCAGCATTTCAAGAAGAGTGGCGAAGGATCCTTCATTTAACGATTCTTAGTCCAATTGGAAGTATGCGACGACGATTCATAGCCTGCTGTGACAACCGAGGCGGCCCAACACGTTATTGGGGGCTTGTGAATAATGACGTTGACGCTTAGAAGATTGGTCACCGTGTCGCCATATAATGACGTGATCATTGGAATTAATATGTGGTTTATTGATATTTGATAGTCCTTTGAATTAAATGCATCTTGGCCAGGTAACGTTTTATTTATTCCCCAATATCTAAACTGAAAGTAAAACATCCCCTTCTTTTTGTGAACAATATACTTTTCGACTGAAACATAAAAACTCACATTTATATCATAAGATAATTTCTAAAGATTCTTAAGATTCCTTATGTTAATGAGATTACCTTAAAATATTTAGCGAACACTCTGTACCGACTTCAATACCAGCATACTTTAGAAATATTTATTCAATTGTTATTTGTTATAAGTACCATGCGCATATTAAAACATAGTAACTGTTTTAATTGCAAAGACCAACGAGGGTTGGTCAGAAAAAAAAACAACAACAACAACAACAAAAAACAAAAAACAAAAAAAAAAAAAAAACAACGCGGAAATGTTTTTTTTTTTTTTTTTTTTTTCAATATACAAGAGATATTGTTTTAATACAACCCCGAGCTATACTCTGGTAGTTCCAATATAGAAAACACTGTTTACGCTGTTTCTCTTGTGACTTCAAGGCAAGTACTTTTGAGGTAGGAAGCCACCATATGGACTGAACAAACGATATGTCTCAATCTCGCCGGAAGTAATGGCGAGATTTGCAGCCGCGTAAAATTGATTTAAACAACCCCACTCCAAGTGAAATACGTTTCACCGATTGTTCCAAGGCGGTTCTTCTGTCGCGGTTTATTTTTGATGTAGGTCGTCTTTGAACGCTTATGGCTTTTTGTTTTGTCTAGCCAATTGGCCATTTGTGGGGAAAGTAACTATTCTTTTGGATTTCTGCTATTGTTGTTTCCATTAGGGCCTAGTTATTTCATGTTTGTGTTTCTTTCCATTTGATGTCCGTGATGGGAGGTATGGGTAAACTGTATCGTAACCTGATCATTGCCTTTACTTCTAATTTTCATATTTTGATGAGGTCATAAACATGCATGAAGCTGAGAATGCCGCAAGATATCAAAAAGCAACACGTTATAATGGTTTTATGCACAATTCGATAAATCTTTTACCGACTTCAGGGTAGATTAATCAATGTTTACGTGGATTCTTCCCCGAGGAACAGTGAGCTAAAATAGTACTTTGTACAGGACAAGTTTGGACGGTGGTGAAAAAATTGCCAAAAATGATAGGCCAAGCATTGCTGAGTTTGATTGAAATTTGTCTGCTATTGAGCAATATGCGACAAATGAAATGAGTATTAATTTTCGCAAGAAAGCAGACAAATATGTTATTCCCACGGTAATATTTATGAAATTTTGGCAGATTCTTTAGGAACAACTTGTGTTTGTGTTAAATGGCACCTCGTATTCATACCGAAAGAGGGAAAAGGCGAGGTTGCAATGATTCCGAGAAAGGCTTGGTCACTTTTTTAGAATGCACTACTGTCTGTGAATAGTCATTTGTGATGTAACATGGATGAACATTGTTGAGCCTGAAGGTTAGTTGTGTAGGGCAGTACCCAACTTCTGTTCTACCTGTATGCGCGTTTATTTCTTAATATTTTAGCAATGTATAATGTTTCTTGTTTATGAGTCCATCATCCGTTTCGGTTTCAGAACTTTGGGGTTGAGACACACTGATCAATATTTAATATCAGAAAGGCCTCTGTGTCAGTTAATTTGGTATAGTTAGGCCTTAATTGCCACCACCGGGTCGGTATCTCTGCTGGTGGATGATTCTTTCGTCCCCGAGGGTATCATCAGCTCAGTATCAGTCCCTCAGTGCTGAGGTTGATACTGCGGTGTGGACGTCAGTACTCAGTTACTAATTTAAATAACTATATTATATCTTTAAATTTTGCAGTATAAAAAGTAGAAGTAAAACAAAGGTCAGGAATTGATACAATTAACTTACTCCACCCATTAAAGACACCAAAGGGAAAGAAATACAAACATTAAGCGACCAGACCACAATGGAAACCCAAACAAGGGAAGGCCATAAGGACAGTTAATTTCCCACAAAATGGCCATATGGCCATCCAAAACCAAAAGACACAAGCGACACACACAGCAAGTAACAAACAACAACATAAATAAATCGCCACAGAAGAACCGCCTTGGAACGGTCACTGGGGGGCTTAAATCGATTTTACGTGGCAACAATCCTCGCCCTTACTTCCGTCGCGATTTAGACAAATAATTTGTTCAGTCCGCATGAAGGCCTCCTACAATTCTTTTTTCTACTAAAAAAGACTGACTTTTCAGGTGAGACGTGTTTTAGCGGATTTGGTTGCAACTTTTTGTTATATTTTTAATTTTGCAAGTCTCGCTACTTTTGATATCTCCTTCCTGATGTCCGGGACTTCCGCGAGTGTGGGCCATGTTTGCTGATGTTGGCTCGGTGGGGGACGCCTATAATTCCGCAGGTGGGCGTCTCTTGCCTGATGCCTCCAGTTGAACTGTATCATGAGCTACGTCGGTCGGTGTGTTCGGAGGGGACGTGCTGGTATAGTTACGCCTTAATTGCAACCACTGGATCGATATCTCTGCTTGCGGATGATTCGTTCGTCCCCGATGGTATCATCAGCTCAGTATCAGTTCCTTAATGCTGAGGTTGATACTACGGTGTTGACATCAGTGCTGATTTAATTAGCTTTAATGTTTGCAGTATAAAATTCTATTTTTTTTCTAAACATACGACTCACTTGTCAGATGAGACATGTATCTTAGCGGATTTGGTTGCCACTTTTTGTTATATTTTAAAGGACGGGTCTCCCTAAGGGGTTTGTTGGCCTCCTAACGATTTTGTTTATTTCTGGCTTATTGTTAGCATATATATGCCTAATTATTTGGAACATATGTGGTTTTGGTATTTAAGCAGTTTTTTTCTGAGTTACAGGCTCTTTTAAAGTGGGTGGGTAACTCGATAAAGTTTTGACATGTATTTTGTGTCTCATTTAAAGGTAGAAAAATAGTACCATACATGACACTTTATTATATAAAATTACAGGGGAAGGTCTAATTCTATGTTTTGTCACAAGTTTATTCACCAGAATTCACTTTTTGGGGGAAAAATATGGTTTAAGGAACCTTGGGTCATTTTTGAGATTTTTTAACAGTAAAGTTCTTTTTTTTCCTTATATCTTCGGTATACATTAGCCTATAGTGGTGAAACTCCTACCATGCAAGCATACTTATTAGGTAATATAACTCAAATGATCATTTGAGATGTTGACCTATATTTCACGGTTGAATGAACATTCTTATTTCATGTTTATAGGTTAGATTATTGTTTCCATCAGTTCAGGAGTTTAGATATTTCTGGCATTTGGATAAACAGGCGATGGGTTTAAACATATTTAAATAAAACGAAAAAACAATATAAATGTGAAAAAAGTACCCAGATGCTCCCGATTTTTTGGCTTAGCTAATATGCCTGCATGACCCCTGGGGACACATTGTACATGTATGTGTCATTGAATATGTATTAGCATCAGATATATATGTTCGTGGTTGGGTATCTCAATATTTTGGATGTTGATGATATGGACTTGGCAGGGCAGGGGGCTGGGGCATGATTGTGTGGGTCTTAAGATATATGTCATTGAATGTGTCTAACCATAAACAGCAGCAAATAAAAAGGTTGGAATCTAAAAAATCTACATATTTAATTATTGAATCAAGTTAATCTATTGAAGAATCGCTTTCATAGTCACCTGAACTTGAGCTGTCCCAGTCTTTTTGTGCAGCATCTGTAAAACTGTTCATATACTGTGACTTGAATGACTGTTCTCGCTCTGACTTCTGCTGATTGCGGTAAAAGCCTAGATACCACAACACGGAAGCGATATGGGCACAGCAGCCAACTAACCTGGCACCATTCTTGCACTTGCAGTACCATCCTTTCATGGGTTCGAGACCAGGATCATACTCAATCCATACATAGTATGATCCAGACGAAGTCTGCCTTGTTTTTATTTGGGCTTTCATAATTTCATCCTCCTCCTTGTGAATCATTATCTCATACTGATCGGCTTCAGTAGTATGTTCGCCTATAAACGAATCGGCCTGTTTTAATTAGTATATGCCCACGGTCATGTCTCTCAGCTCTGCTTCCGTTAATCGTGGGAAGTCTTCGAGGTTGACATCATCAATAGCTTTCCATGGAGCCTTTGCACGACGACTGTCCCAACCCTTTTTCTCTACCTTGTCTTTAAGTTTGTTTGGTAACTTGGCAAATTGTAGCATACGTTTTGCAAGAACCTCATCAGATTCAGAATTCTTAAGAAGAACAGGCCTAAATGCATTCAACAAAGAACATACGATTCCGACGTAGTCACCAATGCAAGGTATGTGGTAGTTTGGCATTACATTTGAAAGTGCCTTCCATTTTTTTATTCGGCCATTGGCAGACTCAATCACCCACCTTACCTTGGTGACTAATCGAGTTTCGTTTGCCTCCTGTGAAGAAAATTGCTTTTGCGACTTAGCGAGAAAATGAGGCATGTGGCTCTTGATACCAACCTCTTCCAGTAAATCTGCAACATCCCTGAAACCTCTGTCTACAACAAGGACATGACCTTCATGAAACCATTCAAGCATGTCCTCTGAAGTTGAATTTGAGCTTTTTCCAATTTGGCTTGATTTTATTGTATGCATGGATCTATCATTACTTTGCAGGTGAATAATAATGCTATATTTATTTTAGGACTATAAATATGTCATATGTAAATAACAGTATGCTATACTGCTGTATGCAACACGTATTTTGATGCATGACAGTTAAGGAACAATGGTAACATACAGGATCAAAGTAGATCCCCTTGCAGAACACCTGGAGTACATTATAACTGTTAACAAAATGTTCTTCTTCTACTTATTGTCTTTTTATTATTATTATTATTATTATTATTATTATTATTATTATTATTCTAAAGAGAAAGAGAGAATGAGAGATAGTCACCAATGCAAGGTATGTGGTAGTTTGGCATTACATTTGAAAGTGCCTTCCATTTTTTTATTCGGCCATTGGCAGACTCAATCACCCACCTTACCTTGGTGACTAATCGAGTTATGTTTGCCTCCTGTGAAGAAAATTGCTTTTGCGACTTAGCAAGAAAATGAGGCATGTGGCTCTTGATACCAACCTCTTCCAGTAAATCTGCAACATCCCTGAAACCTCTGTCTACAACAAGGACATGACCTTCATGAAACCATTCAAGCATGTCCTCTGAATTTGAATTTGAGCTTTTTCCAATTTGGCTTGATTTTATTGTATGCATGGATCTATCATTACTTTGCAGGTGAATAATAATGCTATATTTATTTTAGGACTATAAATATGTCATATGTAAATAACAGTATGCTATACTGCTGTATGCAACACCTATTTTGATGCATGACAGTTAAGGAACAATGGTAACATACAGGATCAAAGTAGATCCCCTTGCAGAACACCTGGAGTACATTATAACTGTTAACAAAATGTTCTTCTTCTACTTATTGTCTTCTTTTTATTATTATAATTATTATTATTATTCTAAAGAGAAAGAGAGAATGAGAGAACTAAACATTACTCTCAATATTACTGTTCCTGTAAATAATCATAGATCAGTCAGTTTGTTAGTCAAGCTAACAATTCAATTGCCCAGAATGTTTTCCAATATTGCAGCATCATTCATTGTATCATATTAAGTACAACAGCAGCATTATCATTAGATGTATCTTCAAAGTAAGGTAACATCTTCAATGAATAGTGGAAACATATAAGCAGATAAAGGGTCTCCTTGTCTAATACCTGAAATACAGAGATAGAGAGGGGGACAGGGAATACAATCTAAGGATTAAGGAAGGCCCTTGACTATAGTCCATAATAGGATGGCAGTACAAATGAAAAAAATGGTGACGAGGTATATGATTGCTGTATCCATATCGCTTCTGTGTTAAAGAATCTCGGTTTTAAGGCCATCAGCCAAAGTCTGTAAAAATCGTTGAAGTCACAGTATATGAACAGTGTAACATATGCTGTTCAAAAAGAGGCAACAGCTCAAGTTCAGGTGACGATGAAAGCTATTCTTCTGTGGATTAATTTGATTCCATATGCGCAAAGCATGTCAGAATACAGTTGTGTACAACCATTTTCAAATGTATATTCCTGTGTCTTCACGTAGGTGTACCACATTCTTTTAAGATGTGCTCTTGAAGTGGGATTATTAAAGATATTCAAGCAGACATTTCTTATATCTCTGCATGCCAAAGGAAGGAGTGAGTGAGGCATAAATATTTTTTCGATGTGATGTTATGTTCGTATGTGCGTACTATGTCACATATTATTACGTTCATAACCAGGTTCACGTTTAGGTGCACATTTATGTCTGCATTTCTCCTGCAGCTCATAACTGTTTAGCATGTTTATGGGCACTGATTCTGTCTGGGGTGTGGCTATTTGATTGGACCAAAGAAAATGTAAAAAAAAAATATGTATCTCAGAAACTGGTGAGATTCCAACCTTTTTTATTTGATGTTGTTTATAGTCAGATGCATTCAATGACACACACAATAATGCCCCAGCCCCCTGCCCTGCCCATTTCATATCATCAAAATCCAAATATCTTAGAAAATATTGCCATACCCATCCTGAACATAAATATCTGATGCTAGTGTGTCTCCCAGGGGTCATGCAGCTATATTGGCAAAGCCAAACAGGCGGGAGCATCTGTGTACACATTTCTATTGTTGTTTTTTTCTTTTGATTTAAATATGTTTAAACTCATCGCATGTTTATCCAAATGCCAGAAATATCTAAACTCTTGAACGGATGGAAACAATAATCTAACCTATTAACATGAAATAAGAATCTTCATTCAACCGTGAAATATAGGTCAACATCTCAAATGATCATTTGAGTTATATTGCCTCATCAGTATGCTTGCATGGTAGGAGTTTCACCACAATAGGTTAATTTATACCGAAGATATAAGAAAAAAAGAACTTTACTGTTAAAAAATCTCAAAAATGGCCCAAGGTTCCTTAAACCTTATTTTCCCCCAAAAAAGTGAATTTCGGTGAATAAACTTGTGACAAAACATAGAGTTAGACCTTCCCCTGTAATTTTATATAATAACGTCATGTATGGTACTATTTTTCTACCTTTAAATGAGACACAAAATACATATCAGAACTGTGTGGAGTTACCCCACCCACTTTAAAGAGCCTGTAACTCAGAAAAATCTGCTTAAATACCAAAACCACATATGTTCCGAATAATTAGGCATATGTATGCTAACAATAAGCCAGAAATAAAAAAAAAATCGTTAGGAGGCCAAAAAAAACCTTAGGGAGACCCGTCTTTGCAAGTCTCGCTACTTTGGATATCTCCTTCCTGATGCCCTGGACTTCCGCGGAGCGTGGGCCATGTTTGCTGATGTTGGTTCTGTAGGGGACGCCTATAAGTGCGCGGTTGGGCGTCTCGTGCCTGATGCCTCCAGCTGACCTGTCTCGTGAGCTACGTCGGTCGGGATTGTGCTCGGAGGGGGATGTGCTGTGTTTGCCGGCTCTTACCAATCGTCCGTTTCGGTTTCATAATAATGAATACGCCTTAATTGCAACCACTAGTTCGATATCTGCTGATGGATGATTCGTCGTCCCCGAGGGTATCATCAGCTCAGTATCAGTTCCTAAGTGCTGAGTTTGCTACTGCGGTGTTGACGTCAGTACTCAAGTACTGATTTAAATAGCTATATTATATCTTTAATTTTTGCAGTATAACATTCTATTTTTCTAAAACTAAGACTAACTTGTCTGGTGAGTCGTGTATCCTAGCACTATTTGTTATAATTTAAATTTTGCAAGTCTCGCCATGTTTGCTGATGTTGGCTCGGATGTGGACGCCTGTAAGTCCGCGGGTGGGCGTCTCGTTCCCGATGCCTCCAGCTGACATGTCTCGTGAGCTACGTCGGTCGGTGTGCGCTCGGAGGGGGTTGTGCTGTGTTTGCCGGGCCTTGCCAATCATCCGTTTCGGTTTCGTTACTGTGGTGTTGAGTAACACTGATGAAGATTAAACACCCGAAAAGCATCTGTGTCACTAAATTTGGTATAGTTACGCCTTAATTACTATATTTAGCCTCACTCAAGGTTTGGCCTTCATTTGGTTATTATTTTAGAAACAAACGTCATTTACTATAAATAGACTCATTGATCCTGTTTTAACGTGCACGCACGACATGGGTCTGAGGCACCAACTCTGACAAACGCCACAAACATATGCGTTAAGAGCCGCCTCACTAAGGCGGGTTCAACGATCCTCAAAGTATCCTCACTGTATCCTCACTGTATCCCATCTGTATCCCCACTGTATCTCCGGAGTATCCCTTCTGTATCCTCACTGTATCGTCACTGTATCCCAACTGTATCCTCACTGTATCATTCATCGTTGTATCCCTACTGTATCCTCTGTATAGTCCTACTGTATCCCCAATGCATCCCCACTGTATCCCCACTGTAGCCTCACTGTATCCACAATGTACCCTAACTGTACCCCTACTGTATCCTTATTGAATCCTAACTGTATCCCCACTGTATCCTTACTGTATAATCAATGAATTCCTACTGTAGCCTCACTATCCTCAGCGTATCCTTACCGTATCCTCACTGTATTCTTACTGTATCCTCAATGTATTATGTATCCTCACTGTATCCCAACTGTATCCCTATCTTGTCCTCACTGTATCCTCACTGTATTATCGTTGTATCTCTACTGTATCCTCAGTATATCCCTACTATATCCTCAATGTATCCACACTGTATCCCCACTGTATCCTCACTGTATATACACTTTACCCTTAATGCATCCTTACTGAATCTTAACCGTATCCCCACTGTATCCTTACTTTATCCTCAATGAATTCCTTCTGTAGCCTCACTATCCTCAGTGTATCCTTACTGTATCCTCACTGTATTCTCAGTGTATCCCCACTGTATCCTAACTGCAGTCTCACTGTTTCCCCACTCTATCCTTACTGTATCATCAGCGGCCCCCGCCCATAGGGGCTTGAAGAAATATATGGTCTGCATGGTGCATCCACGCAGAACTGAATCCGCCCCGCACACTAGTATTGGTATACCGCTGAGAGGATCTAAGCCTGCCCGGGAACCGCGGCGCGAGGCGGACCGTCCATGCTAATAAACCCTATTGGTTTCATTGGGCGACAGTGCTTGAGATGTCATTTCATCTCAATGTCGGGTAAAAGTCCCACAAAATTGGAAGCAGCGTCTCCAAAATGACATTACAGTGTTGACCGGGACGTTACACCTCAAAACAAACAAACAAACAATACTGTATTCTCACTGTATCCCTACTGTATCCTCATCCTCACTGTAACCTACTGTATCTTCACTGTATCCCTACTGTTTCTGTATTGTATTCCCACTGAATCCCTACCGTATCCTCCCTGTATCCCTACTGAAACTCATTGTATCCCCACTGTATCCCCTACTGTATCCCCATTGTATCCCTTCTATATATTCACTGTATCTCTATCGGCCGCCGCTCATCGGGGCTTGAAGAAATGTATGGGCTGAATGATGTGTCCACGCTGAGCTGAAACCGACCAGCACACGAGTACTGGTAAACCGCTTACAGGATCTTAGCCTGCCCAGGCAAAGCGGTGCGAGTCGGCTCGTCCATACTTTTAAACCCTATAGGTTTCTTTGGGCGGCAGGACTGTATCCCCCACTGTATCCCTACTGTATCCTCACTGTATCCTACCTGAATCCTCACTGAATTCTCACTATATCCCCACCATATTCTCACTGTATCCTCACTGTATCTATATTCTGTCTGTATCTTCGCTATATCTTGGTCGTATCATATTTGTTTGTATGCTTGTTGAATGTTCAGAGACTAAGGGGGTAGCAATTGGAAGGCTGTGTTTGTGTAATATGTCTTAAATTTGGAGTTAAGGTACTGTTTGTACTTAGATGTTTTTTTTGTTTCTCAATATTTGAGGGATCACCTCATACTAACAAACGCCCAGTACTTATGCGTTATGTGCCGCCTCACCGTGGCGGGATCCCGAAACCAGTATTTTATGATCCGTTTGTGTTTTTGTGTGTATGTATGCATGTACTACTCAATTAATGTTTGCTTGTTCGATTTGAGGTATAACGTCCCCGTCAACACACGTCCCCCAAACACTATTTTGGAGTTTTTACCTATATAAAGGAGCGTGATAGCTCAGTGGTTAGTGCACTTGCAACTGGTGTCGGTGATTATGTCGGTGCTCAATTGGCATCATCAGCAGGGATGAAAGTCTAAAAATGCACCGTCCTTCGGATCGGGACGTTAACTGTAGGCCCCGACCCCCTGTGCAGGAAGAGTCAATAACATGATTACTGTGTAGGCTTTCAACCCTGCAACCTTGAGTGTATGTTAAGGACACTGTTACGAGATGGAATAGGAAACCTCTCTGGTGCTTATGCACATCTAAATTATTTTAGTAGATATATGGTAGGGCGGTGCGAGTGAAATATTTTAGGTGAAATATGGTACGCAAACTGTGCTGCTCCATGAACAAGTCATGCACATATCATACTATGTATGCATGAGTGGTTTATAGAGAGCTGTTTCTACAATACAGGGGGCCGCTAAAAGGCCGAGTCCTATAGAATTTGCCTAAAAATCGCCAACCGCCAAATTGTGCCATATATGATTTTTATTCCCGTCACGTGTTGTGTGGGTGTTCGTTTTGACAGGAGTCATGTCATTGATTTATAGGGTCGTTTCATCAATTTTTCCTATGGGAAATATACTATTTGAACGCAAATCCATTATCTACTCGATTTTTGCTATCTAGCTTTATTTGTGGCCGGTATCTCCACCTCGCCACGAATTGAGCAAGGTAATATGAGTAGGCATGATTTTCTGGTAGTATTCATAGATATATAAACCCTGAGAAAAACGAACACTTTAGCAGCATGTCAAGTTGTAACGTATACCTACAACATCGTGTCGGGAAATAGAAAGTATATTGAAAGGTATGTTAAATCTATGTTTAGTATTATTTTTGTATGAACATGCTTGTAGGTTTTGGAGGGGTTTACTTCTAGTATACCCCAACTTTCTGAAGCCTATTCTGAATTCACTGTTGTGGCCTGTAGTGATTAGGCTACTAGCTTTGCCAGCTAGACGTCGCAGGATTGATCCCAGGCTTCTCCTGTAGTAGAATGAGTCTTTCTAAGTGAGGTCCTGTCTCATGCTGACCCTAGATGTTGGTGAGACGTAAAGTTTGGACACCCGCTCATTCTAGATTCATTTAGGCTTTTAGACCCCTTTTGTAGAATGTAATTAATAAACGCCGGGTCACTTGTTTGATCCATGACTTTTGACTAGCTGTGGTTAGAAAACCGTGGTTCCCTCCCAATATGATATTAGGTGTAGAGGGGACGTAAACTTAAGACGGGTTTAACCATATCTTCATCATCAGGGCAAACTCTTACAAGAGCCTGTTGGGTTATCCGTGATGATGAACCGTAATGAATTTTATTTTACAAGCATGTTCACGTTGATTAGAAATAATTTTGTTCAAGAAGAATTACGAGTTCATTTTGTAATGATGCCGTTTTTGTCTGATAACTCAGTTTGTGCATGTGTGTACATATAAAGAACGTGATGATGATAAGTGGGAGTATTTGGTCGCCACACGTCATAACGGCCTGAGCGGCGGGGATGACGTCAGCTGCGTCATCGGCGTCGCGAGGACGGTTGTGACGGGGTGCCTACCAAATACAGAGAGAATTTACGGCATACAGTGTTGGCCCTTATGAGACACTAACAAATGTTGTGGATTATAGATGAAAATCTTCTGTTGTAGTTTCTATCTGTTATTAATGTATTGGATTTGTGAATAGCTATATTTGTGAGCCGTGTCGCGGAGAAGGATATGAAATAGAGATGATGATGATGATGATTTCGTGTTTAACGACGCGTCAACCCTCTTGGTGGGTCATAAGCGTCAGTCGGTTAATGGTTAAACGGCATGAATAATTATGACGATATTAAAAGTAAGAAGTCAGAATGATAATGTATAAAAATCTGAAACAGTTAAATCTTATGAAAAAGACCAATTTCTTTTAAGAATAAAATAATGTTATCAACAGGTACATCTCGAAATAGTTGTTGCAAAGTGTCAGCTTTGAAATATAAAATACGTGAGGGTGAAAAGTCAACACAGTCAATTAAGATATGTTTCAAAGTGAATGGCTGATCACAACCTACACAAGAAGGTTGATCATCACCATTAAAAATATAAGAATGAGTAACTCTAGTATGGCCGATGCGCAGTCGTGTCAATACTACGTCCTCTTTTCTGGAAAACTGTGGAGGAGAGCATTTTGTACTAACGACAGGTTTAATGGCATGGAGTTTGTTATTTATTGCACGGTCCCATTCGCCTTGCCATTCCGACAAGATGTATCGGTTGATAAATGGTTTAAAATTATTAAAAGGAATTTTAAAAACAGATGGATCAAGATTGAGCGATTCCTTTGCTTTCTTGTCAGCATATTCATTGCCGACAATGCCAATATGGCTCGGAAGCCAACAAAACAAGATTTGGTGTGTTTTAGAAATTTCATGATGTTTTTCGATCAATTTTTGAATTTGAGGATTTTTAGATGATGAATGGTCTAAAGCCTTAAGCACAGAAAGTGAATCAGAAAATATAATTGCTTTTTGAATTGTTGAAGAACTGATAAAATCTAAAGCTAGGTCTATTGCTTTGGCTTCAGCTGTAAAAATAGATGAACCATCTGGAAGGCGCATGGTTTTGTGCGTATCTTTAGAAACATATGCACAGCCAACTTTATCTCCTTCTTTGGAACCATCAGTATAGACTTGCTGGTAATCATTGTAACGTGACTGCAGTACCTGAAAGTTTTGTTTGAGAAGTATTGGATTTGATTCGGATTTTTTTCCATCATGTAAGTCGAACAGAATAGAAGGTTGTTTAATACACCAAGATGGAACTTCGGCGGTTTCATGTTTTTGAATATTTTTAAGGTCGATACCTGAATTTTCCAGCAGTGATAAAATACGTAATCCAAAAAGTTTGATTGCTGTGGGTTTTGTTTCATACTTATCTACAAATTGAGGTGGAAATGAAATTTTAGATGCCGGGTTAGATGGATTTGCAGCAAGTCTGATAGCATACTGAAGAGAAAGTTTCTCTCTGCGCGAGGTTAAAGATGGTTCACCTGCTTCTACATAAAGGCTTAATACGGGAGAAGTACGGAAGGCTCCCATGGCCAGACGAAGGCCTTGGTGATGGATAGTATCCAAGGATTTTAAATAGGACTTTCTGGCAGAACCATAAACAACAGACCCATAATCTAATTTAGATCTTATTAAAGACCGGTAAAGTTGTAATAAAGTATACCGATCTGCTCCCCAACTTGTATGAGCTAAAACTTTCAAAAGATTCAAAGCTTTTAAGCATTTCGCTTTAAGATATTTAATATGTGGAATAAAAGATAACTTTTGATCAAATATGACCCCAAGAAATTTGGCTTCTTCAACAACAGGAATTTGTGATCCGTATAAAAACAGGGAAGGATGTTCGTGTTTCTTCCGTAGTTTACAAAAATGAACACACTGCGTTTTCGACTTGGAGAACTTGAAACCATTTTTATCAGTCCATTCTTCTATTCTTTTTAAATTTTGTTGTAACTTTCGTTCAATTGTTTTCATATTTTTTGAACGGTAACATATACAAAAATCATCAACATACAATGAACAATCAGTTTTGTCGTCCAAACATTGTACAATATTGTTTATTTTGATGTTAAATAGCGTAGTTGAAAGAATACTACCCTGTGGGACACCCTGTTCTTGATCATAGAAATCTGACAGGGTAGACCCCACACGCACCTGAAACATGCGCTCCCCTAAAAAGCTTTCAATAAAATTGGGAAGTTTTCCTCTTAAGCCAATGTTATGTAGATCTTTCAATATTCCATAACGCCATGTTGTATCATATGCTTTCTCCAAGTCGAAAAAGACAGCTACTACGTGTTCTTTGTTAATAAAAGCATCTCGTATAAATGTTTCTAGTCTTATTAAATTGTCATTGGTACTACGTTCCGAACGAAAACCCGATTGATATTCTGAAATGAGGTTGTTGGACTCTAAGTACCAGACTAATCTCTTGTTTATCATTCTCTCCAATGTTTTACACAAACAACTTGTCAAAGCTATCGGACGATAATTTGTAGGTTCTGCATGATCTTTCCCTGGTTTCGGAATTGGTACAACTGTAGCTACACGCCAACTCTCAGGACAGACCCCCGTTTCCCAAATATTATTAAAGATATCTAAAAGTGTTGTAAGAGAACTTTTTGGCAGATGCTTAAGCATCTGATAATGAATTTCATCGGGGCCGGTTGCCGTATCATGTGATTTTTCAATGGCTTCAACGAGTTCGGATAAGTTAAAAGGTGTGTTGTATTCTTCGTGATTAAGGGATTTGAAGTTAAGATTTCTTTTCTCTTGGTCCTTTTTGAAATTTCTAAAAGTGTCAGAATAATTACGCGATGATGAATTTCTCAAGAATGTGTGACCAAGAGTATCTGAAATATCTTTTTTTGTTGAAGCTATTGTGTCAAATTCAGTATTTAAATGTGTAAAACTAGAGGACTTTGTTTTTCCTGAAATTTTTCGTACCATATCCCAAACCTTTTTAATGGGGGTTTTATAGTTCAATTTTGACACATATTCCCTCCATGACTTTCGTTTGGAAGCTCGGATTGTTCGCCGAGCTTTAGCTCTAAAAACTTTTACGTCGTTTAGCTTTTCAGAAGTGGGACTTTTGCAGAACTTATTTAGAGCCTGTTTACGCTTTTGAATAGCTTCTTTACAGTCATTATTAAACCAAGGCTTGCTTTTCTTAGTATTTGTGGAGGTCTTTGGAATGCATTGTTCTGATATATTAATAAGTGCATGTGTGAAATCAGAAACAATGTCGGACGATTCATTAAAGTGATCAACAGATAACTCTTCTTCACATAAATTATGGAATAATTCCCATTCGGCTCTATTCATTTTCCATTTCTGGTTACAGTCCTCCTCTGATTCGTTTACGCTCTCAATTATAACAGGGAAGTGATCACTTCCGCACTGATCATCATGAACAAACCAATCATAGTCCAAAAAAGAGATGGATGACACAAAGAGAGATCCAAAGAAGACAAATGACCCGTCGCAGGGTGAAGGTAAGTATAAGATTTATCATTCATTAAGCAAAGATCGTTATTTGCAATAAAATCTTCAATACGTGCTCCTCTGTTGTTGTTATCTTTACAACCCCATAGAGTGTTATGACCATTGAAGTCGCCAACCAAAATATATGGCGATGGAAGTTGATCCAGCAATGATTCAAGATGTTCGGGCTCTAAAGAAAATGAAGGTGGTATATATAAAGAACAAATTGTAGTTTCTTTATCTAGAGAAACCGATACTGCTACAGCTTGTAGGTCTGTTTTTAATTTGATCTCTCTTTGTGGTAAGCATGATTTAACAAAAATCGAACTGCCACCAGATGGTTTGTTACCATCAGAAAAGATATAGTTATATGTATTGAAACCCCTGACATCAATGTTGTCATCAGTTTTTATAAAGGTTTCTTGCAAACAAAAAACCGATGGGTTTAATAACGAAATAAGTAATAAGAGTTCATTATAATTTGATTTAAGACCTCGACAATTCCACTGTATTATTTTGTGTTTCAAATCCATTTTGGAGAGATATTTATACGACTAGAAACTATATTGGAGCTGCAATTGGTGATATAGATCTGCTACCACCACCTTTTGGTGTTGTTGACCTCGATCTGTTATTGTCACTTCGAGGTGATGGAGTTTCAGTGAACTCCATATCATTGTCACTCAAACATCCAAATCTGTTCTGATATTTAATATGGTCTCGTTCCATTTTACGTTGTCTTTCTGTTTGTTTTTGAGATGTTTGTTGTTTTTGTTGTTGTTTTTTCAAATCGTTTTTCGTAATGTGTTTATTCGGATCTTCCGATCCACCACTGGCTTGACCTGTGTCTAATTTAGACTTTGCATGCGGCATGAAATAGAGATTGTTATGTTTCCTGTAATTGGCAGCTGACCAGGTAGCGCAAAGGCGTGGTCTGTTCAATTGCCTCTTACTTGTGATAATGTAGTGAGCACAATTTTGATGAGTATTATGCTCAGTAGTAGTGAGCATTAATTGATTTCTGTAGTGCTCAGTAAGGAAACATGAACTTTGAGTATTATTGTGTCAGGCGCTGGGTGCTGATAATTTGATGCACAGTCAAGTTGAGTTCTGCTGTACGGTTATTTGTCGCATGCACTAATCAGCCTGTATGTCTGGTCGGCGCATGCGCAATAACGGTATATGCATGAACATATTCTTACTTCTCCGGGAGGGGGATCATGATATAGCATGTATGTTTTGTGACTCGTGTCTTAGTCCAGTTATCGTAATTTGCAGGCACGACAATGTGTGACCTGCTGCTCCCTGCTTCATAGCAGCAGGTACTGGTACGATGCTAGGCGTTAGGGTCCACCGTTTTCGACTTGGAGAACTTGAAACCATTTTTATCAGTCCATTCTTCTATTCTTTTTAAATTTTGTTGTAACTTTCGTTCAATTGTTTTCATATTTTTTGAACGGTAACATATACAAAAATCATCAACATACAATGAACAATCAGTTTTGTCGTCCAAACATTGTACAATATTGTTTATTTTGATGTTAAATAGCGTAGTTGAAAGAATACTACCCTGTGGGACACCCTGTTCTTGATCATAGAAATCTGACAGGGTAGACCCCACACGCACCTGAAACATGCGCTCCCCTAAAAAGCTTTCAATAAAATTGGGAAGTTTTCCTCTTAAGCCAATGTTATGTAGATCTTTCAATATTCCATAACGCCATGTTGTATCATATGCTTTCTCCAAGTCGAAAAAGACAGCTACTACGTGTTCTTTGTTAATAAAAGCATCTCGTATAAATGTTTCTAGTCTTATTAAATTGTCATTGGTACTACGTTCCGAACGAAAACCCGATTGATATTCTGAAATGAGGTTGTTGGACTCTAAGTACCAGACTAATCTCTTGTTTATCATTCTCTCCAATGTTTTACACAAACAACTTGTCAAAGCTATCGGACGATAATTTGTAGGTTCTGCATGATCTTTCCCTGGTTTCGGAATTGGTACAACTGTAGCTACACGCCAACTCTCAGGACAGACCCCCGTTTCCCAAATATTATTAAAGATATCTAAAAGTGTTGTAAGAGAACTTTTTGGCAGATGCTTAAGCATCTGATAATGAATTTCATCGGGGCCGGTTGCCGTATCATGTGATTTTTCAATGGCTTCAACGAGTTCGGATAAGTTAAAAGGTGTGTTGTATTCTTCGTGATTAAGGGATTTGAAGTTAAGATTTCTTTTCTCTTGGTCCTTTTTGAAATTTCTAAAAGTGTCAGAATAATTACGCGATGATGAATTTCTCAAGAATGTGTGACCAAGAGTATCTGAAATATCTTTTTTTGTTGAAGCTATTGTGTCAAATTCAGTATTTAAATGTGTAAAACTAGAGGACTTTGTTTTTCCTGAAATTTTTCGTACCATATCCCAAACCTTTTTAATGGGGGTTTTATAGTTCAATTTTGACACATATTCCCTCCATGACTTTCGTTTGGAAGCTCGGATTGTTCGCCGAGCTTTAGCTCTAAAAACTTTTACGTCGTTTAGCTTTTCAGAAGTGGGACTTTTGCAGAACTTATTTAGAGCCTGTTTACGCTTTTGAATAGCTTCTTTACAGTCATTATTAAACCAAGGCTTGCTTTTCTTAGTATTTGTGGAGGTCTTTGGAATGCATTGTTCTGATATATTAATAAGTGCATGTGTGAAATCAGAAACAATGTCGGACGATTCATTAAAGTGATCAACAGATAACTCTTCTTCACATAAATTATGGAATAATTCCCATTCGGCTCTATTCATTTTCCATTTCTGGTTACAGTCCTCCTCTGATTCGTTTACGCTCTCAATTATAACAGGGAAGTGATCACTTCCGCACTGATCATCATGAACAAACCAATCATAGTCCAAAAAAAGAGATGGATGACACAAAGAGAGATCCAAAGAAGACAAATGACCCGTCGCAGGGTGAAGGTAAGTATAAGATTTATCATTCATTAAGCAAAGATCGTTATTTGCAATAAAATCTTCAATACGTGCTCCTCTGTTGTTGTTATCTTTACAACCCCATAGAGTGTTATGACCATTGAAGTCGCCAACCAAAATATATGGCGATGGAAGTTGATCCAGCAATGATTCAAGATGTTCGGGCTCTAAAGAAAATGAAGGTGGTATATATAAAGAACAAATTGTAGTTTCTTTATCTAGAGAAACCGATACTGCTACAGCTTGTAGGTCTGTTTTTAATTTGATCTCTCTTTGTGGTAAGCATGATTTAACAAAAATCGAACTGCCACCAGATGGTTTGTTACCATCAGAAAAGATATAGTTATATGTATTGAAACCCCTGACATCAATGTTGTCATCAGTTTTTATAAAGGTTTCTTGCAAACAAAAAACCGATGGGTTTAATAACGAAATAAGTAATAAGAGTTCATTATAATTTGATTTAAGACCTCGACAATTCCACTGTATTATTTTGTGTTTCAAATCCATTTTGGAGAGATATTTATACGACTAGAAACTATATTGGAGCTGCAATTGGTGATATAGATCTGCTACCACCACCTTTTGGTGTTGTTGACCTCGATCTGTTATTGTCACTTCGAGGTGATGGAGTTTCAGTGAACTCCATATCATTGTCACTCAAACATCCAAATCTGTTCTGATATTTAATATGGTCTCGTTCCATTTTACGTTGTCTTTCTGTTTGTTTTTGAGATGTTTGTTGTTTTTGTTGTTGTTTTTTCAAATCGTTTTTCGTAATGTGTTTATTCGGATCTTCCGATCCACCACTGGCTTGACCTGTGTCTAATTTAGACTTTGCATGCGGCATGAAATAGAGATTGTTATGTTTCCTGTAATTGGCAGCTGACCAGGTAGCGCAAAGGCGTGGTCTGTTCAATTGCCTCTTACTTGTGATAATGTAGTGAGCACAATTTTGATGAGTATTATGCTCAGTAGTAGTGAGCATTAATTGATTTCTGTAGTGCTCAGTAAGGAAACATGAACTTTGAGTATTATTGTGTCAGGCGCTGGGTGCTGATAATTTGATGCACAGTCAAGTTGAGTTCTGCTGTACGGTTATTTGTCGCATGCACTAATCAGCCTGTATGTCTGGTCGGCGCATGCGCAATAACGGTATATGCATGAACATATTCTTACTTCTCCGGGAGGGGGATCATGATATAGCATGTATGTTTTGTGACTCGTGTCTTAGTCCAGTTATCGTAATTTGCAGGCACGACAATGCGTGACCTGCTGCTCCCTGCTTCATAGCAGCAGGTACTGGTACGACGCTAGGCGTTAGGGTCCAGCAAGGGCGGACAGACCGCCGTAATCCGCGTAGACCAGAATCAGAATCATTGTTCATTGTCAACAAATGTGAGACCATAAAAGAGGTCAACTAACCTGCAGGATATTCGGACGATCGCTAAACCTGTGATTGGCAACCTGTGATCGGCAACTATGTCGATAGACTAGTGTGCAGTTTGCACAACTTCGCGAGAGGAAGTTTCACGCGAGAGGTGGATTCACCCTAAGTTATAAACTGGCCAGTCGCGTCTTGTGTTGTTTCTTTTTTTTGTTTTTGTTGTTGTTTTTGTTGTTTGCTTCTGTAGGTATTCACGTCACCCGTTCCGAGCACAGAACATTGTTTTGCCTTCGGAGCGGACGTCGTGAGTTGGCTACAGAAGCAACAAATTGTGATGTTTTGTGTTAGTAAGTGTTGTATGTAGATACTGTAAATAATTCATGTCATTCATCTAACATCTTTCTTGTGCCTTACCCCACAGCTGCCCGTACACCTGTCAGAGATCACGCTCGGTTGTCTTGTCAGCATGGGGGTTTGCGGGACGCCGTAAACCCACATGTAACAGACACCAGCGAGTAATAGTCAAATGTGACCGATCGCAGTGTAAGTAGAAAGAAAGAAAGGAAGAAAGAAACAAATAAATAAAGATATACGGGGATGAAATGACATCACAAGCCCTGCCGCGAAACCAGATTTCCATGGTGGAATTTTGAAAATATTTTAGGATTACTGTCTGTGGTGTATTCCTTGCTTCCAAAGGATAACCATTTTATAGAACATATTAAACGTCACTACAGCTGGTGTCTGGGAATGTGTGGCGGCCTTAAAAAGTCTTCCTGTCCTACATCAAAGTGTAGTTTATATTTACTTGTCCTTTGGGATCATTGATTGCATGTTGGAGTTGTGAAAACATCTGAGGGTCACTGCTGAGGCCAAATTGGCCGAAACTAGCTCGTCTGGCCCAGAAAACATGCACATTCTATATTTGACAGTTTTGTGGTGTATTCCTTGCTTCCAAAGGATAAAACTGTTTTTATACATATTTATAACCGTTGACGGTCCGCCTCGCACCGCTTTGCCTGGACAGCCTCAGAAACTTACCAGTACTCGTGTACGGTCGGTTTCAGCTCTGCGCAGAAGCATCGCGCAGCCCCATCTATTTCTTCAAGAACCGATGAGCGGGAGCGGCTAAAGTTTAAAATAGAAATGATGGTGACCATCGAAATTCATAAAATACAATTGAGCGTGCAATTACCCGACAAGTCTTGAAAAACAATTAATGCGCGATAATTTTAACGAGGCGCTACATTCTCAACACGATAAAACTGACCTAAGCTTATTTGAGCCGAATGTGTTTTTCATCTTAGACGAGTGCAGACAATTCAGAGTGTGAAATGGGCGAGTGTCTTTTTTCTAGCGTTAACTTATTCTATATATTCTTTTTCTATATTCTTATTAGATCAACGCATATTCTAAGCGCTATACTTGTATTGATGAAAAAATTTGGTTTATTCCGAAAGGGGGGTCAGGCTTAGACGCAAAATGAGTTAGTTATGGATAAATATATTTATGCGATAAAAATGGTATAATTGTCGATACGTAATTATCTGGAATACAGTTATAGAGAAAAAAAAAATCTGAGATGTATATGGATTTATGTGTTTTAGTATTGATTTTAGCAGATAAAAGTCTTGACTCCCCATAGATTAAAATGATCCAGGCCCGGGAAGGCTCAGTGTATTTATAGTTTTAACTTCTTTTTTTTTTCTTTAAAATGTTATATTGTCAATGTTGTTTTTTTTCTATGAATATATATGAGTATTTTAGAAAGTATTTATTTATGCCTGGATTATGATGGTTAAATAAATCAATGTGTTTGAATGTGTACTCGAATCGAAGAACTCCCGTCGTGAGCCTGAAAATATGGCTATCGCTGAAGTTGGTTGAGTGGTTTTTTTGTTCATCAAATTGGCAAGATGATGTTGTTTTGAAATTATTTACAGGTAAGTTGTTTTTATTTTAACTATTTTTGTGAGATTATTGGAGTAAACTCACAGGAGCTGTCAAATGAGGTGGAGTCATGATTTTTTGTATGTAAAAAATAGTGGGTGGGGTAAGTGAAATGCTCCTGCTGTCAGCCTGTGCAAACAGAGAAGTGTTCCTTTGGTATTCTGTTTTGATTTCATGCATGTGTGGAGCAATTTAAAACCAAAACAGAAGTTATCGCTTTCTCCAGGAGTTGTCGATAACGATTCAAAAACTTGGTGTGACGCGGACAAAAAAGTGCTGCAATTAACTGTCCCCTGATGCCTTAAGGGAAAATGCCAAAAATTCAAGTCATCTTTTTGGTTCTTATTCACTGCAATTTGAAAAGCTTATTATTTGTCGACTGAGTACCCGCAATGTTTTTTTGCATCGCGCAGTCCATATTTACGCAGGAAATGATACGCTGTAGGTACCGTATGATTGTCCGATTTAAAGCCGACAAACAGTTTTCTTACATCAGACTGCAGCCTGTGCCCTTAAACATTTTATTCACATACTTGGGATGGAAATATTGTTTATTTTCAAGGATTTGAATATTTTTACATCTAAATATGGCCTTAAAGAGTATAATTTAAGCTAGTTTGGCTTTGTTTTTGGTCATTTTTCCCAATTTTGAATGAATTTTCCATTGGGGAAATGGGCAAAATTTTACTGAAGTCAAAAATTTGGCTCTAGTCCACTCCACAGTGGCACAGGCATTCTATCAAGCATTAAAATCTACCAGAAAAAGCAATTAACAGCATTCCAAGACAGTTCAACAGGAATATTTTAAACAAAAACAGTTGTCGAGTTTGGCAAGGGCGCACAGATGATATCGGTTTTGGTGAAAAGCTTGTACGGCATCGCAATGTGTGCGCTTGTCTGAAATTACACCGCATTGATTTTGCATGAGACCATTTAAATATTTTTCACAGGAGTACTTGATATGATATTTTGCCCATTTTTGCCCTAACCACCTCTGTGTAAATGTTATGACCTGTCTCATGAGCCACATTCTGTGAAAAAATTATAGGTATTTCAGTAAAAATGATGAACAGTGCCATGACCACTATAGATGCAAAGGTTGCCTCATAAACAGATCTCAAATTTGTGCTGTGCAAATGTTCCAAAAGCCTATCCAGGTCCTTAATATTAACAACAATGTCTTTTTCAGCACTGTAAGACCGTCTGTGTTTCCAAGAATGTACTTTGGACACATTATTCTGATAGGATTTTTTCTCTTTTCCAGTCTGTAGATAGTAACCTCAGAATACTCACCAGGTCTAGCTGCTAGTTGCTGATGACAGCACATGTGCAAGTTAAGAAGTTCTTCTTATCCAAGTAAGTGTAGTTTCTTGCAGCCAGAAAGTGTTTTCTTGTGCTGACTCCATTTTATATAGTGGAGAATGACAAGGCTAGTGCAATGTTACACTCCTCCCTGATTCTTTTATGGAGATTTTTTAGTCTGGGGCTCAGTTCTTACCTTGTAGTATGCCCCAGACTCAGAAAATAGTGCTTTGACTAACTGGACTTAGTTTTTGTCGAAAAATTTAAGAAATGTAAAAAGTCCATCTGATTAGAGCAAAAAGTATAACAATCAGGATGCTGAGTCCTTAACAAGATGTTGGCGGAGCTTCTGCTCCACAACTTTCGCGCTGAATGTATTGGTCAAAAATCAAAAATAAAAAAGTTATCGCCGAAAAACGCGGCAAAAAAGATAAAAAAAATCGACTTTAGTCTGTTTAAACTCTTTCAAAATGGCGCCCCCCTTATACGGATTTTGTGCAATTTTCGGAAGGTCATATCCTTAACAGCTCAGCAGACGTTGATAAAATTTGTAAAAAAATAATCAAATCTCCAACATCTTTCTTTTTTTACTTAAAGGTAATTTTTTTTTTGGGTGCTTCCGTTTAAACAGTAACTAAGTATTTACAGACATTACAAAGTGCATGGAGACGTTCCCATAATACCAAAACATCACCAATTCTAAAATTATGTGATTCAGTATACATTAATTGAGCCTCATCATGAGAAATCTGTCTTCGGAAAACTGAAAATAATGCTGAAAACTCATTATAAAGCGCAAAATGACTCAAAAAAGAAAAATAACAGAAGTCATACTTTGTTAATAATAAAACAAAGACTTTTAATTCATCACAATTTCAAATGTTGACAATTATTGGCTTATGAACTTATCTACTTTAAGCGTTACTACTATACACCCATTAACATTCAATTTTTTACCATACCAAATAAAACATGTTTTTAACCATAAATGAAATTAAAAATGACAGTAACAATACCTGCAATCAGTTCAAGCAATGTTGTTCCCACTAAAATATTGAATCTACTATTTTTTTCACCAAGGACAGGTTTTCTCATGACACGGCCCAATTAAAAATGAAAAAAAAAAAATAATAATAATTATTTGAGAACAATAATTTCTTTGCAAAATAACTTATTCTTCTTTCTGAAAAGCGAATGATTGTGGTTCTACCATTTCCTGAAATAAAATGTTTTATTAGACCATGTCATATACTGCATGTTGACCAAAGTATGTGTTAAACAAACAACATACTGCATGTCCTTGCAAATATATTACTAGTATTTGGTTACCATAGTAATAATTAGTATTATTAACATTTGTATCAAAGTGACATAAACAAAATGTCATCCTCTCAGATGCATTATTTCATTACCGGCAAACTATGGTAACATAAATCTAGCATTACAACGGTTCCAATGTCATGAAGTGCACATTCTTTTTCAATAAAATAATAACGGAATGCTGAAACATAATTTTCCATTCCAAAATAAAACATTCCCATGAAAATAATTGTTCTCAAATAATTAAAATGGAATATATATACATTTGAAAACTTCTGAACTTAAAAAAAAAAACTTAACATCATAATTTGTTTAGCTCACCTGTCACGTAGTGACAAGGTAAGCTTTTGTGATCACTTTTTGTCCGTCGTGCGTGCGTGCTTATAAACAATTTCTTCAAACGACATCTGCTCCTAAACCACTGAACAGATTCTTACCAAACTTGGCAGCAATGATCTATGGGTGGTCCATCTCGAAAATGTTCAAAGAGTTCCATTCCATGCAGAACTCTGGTTGCCATGGCAACGAAAAGGGAAAATAAGAGAAAAGCTTTAAAAATCTTCTTCTCTGAAACCAGAAGGCTCAGATGTTTCAAATTTGGTATGAAGCTTCATCTAGGGGACCTTTACCAAGATTGTTCAAATTATGGCCTTGGGGTCAAAAATGGCCCCGCCCCGGGGCCCACATGTTTTACATAGATGTATATAGGAAAAACCCTTAAAAATCTTCTTCTCTGAAACCACAAGTCCGATGTCTTTCATATTTGGTAAGAAGCTTCATCTAGGGGATCTCTACCAAGATTGTTCAAATTATGGCCCTGGGGCCAAAAAAATGGCCCTGCCCGGGGGCCCACATGTTTAACATAGGCTTATATAGGGGAAATATTAAAAAATCTTCTCTGAAACCACAAGGCCCAGATCTTTTATATTTGGTATGAAGCTTCATCTAGGGGACCTCTACCAAGATTGTTCAAATCAAGCCCTGGGGCCAAAAATGACCCAGCCCCAGGGCCCACATGTTTTACTTAGCCTTATATAGGAAAAACCTTTAAAAAATCTTCTCAGAAACCACAAGGCCGAGGTCTTTAATATTTGGTATGAAGCTTCATCTAGGGGACCTCTACCAAGATTGTTCAAATTATGGCTCTCGGACCAAAAATGGCCCCACCCGGGGCCCACATGTTTTACATACGCTTATATAGGGAAAATGTTTAAAAGTCGTCTCTGAAACCACAAGACCCAGGTCTTTCATATTTGGTATGAAGCTTCATCTAGGGGACCTCTGCCAAGATTGTTCAAATTATGGCCCTAAGGTCAAAAATGGCCCCGTCCCAGGGCCTACATGTTTTACATAGACTCCTATAGGAAAACCCTTCAAAACTCTTCTCTGAAACCACAAGGCCCAGGTCTTTCATATTTGATATGAAGTTTCATCTAGGGGACCTCTACCAAGATTGTTCAAATTATGGCCCTGGGGCCAAAAATGGCCCCGCCCAGGGGCCCACCTGTTTTACATAGACTTATATGGGGGAAAAGCTTTAAAAATCTTTTTTCTCTGAAACCATGAGGACTAAGTCCTTCATATTTGGTTTGAAGCTTCATCTAGTGGACCGCTACTAAGATTGTTTGAATTATAGCCATGGGACCAAAAATGACCCTGCCCTGGCCCACGGGCCCACTTGTTAATCTTTGGATCAGGTGAGCGACCTATGGCCCTCTGTGTACTCGTTTCATATGTTTACCTTTGGTCATTACACTTCTTAAATAAAAAAAAAAACAAATCACATAAGTTGTTGTCATTCTAATCTTCCTTTCAGACTTCCCGTATATTCTAAGAATGCATCATAACCGTTTATTGTTGCACCTGCTTTTAGCAAAGTGCGATATAGGGATCAAAATTTCCGTCTGTTTGTTTGTTCGTTAGTTCATCCACTTTTGCATACCCCCAACCTCGACCCTATATACGAGTTCATTTCTCAAGAACTACTAAACCTAGACGAATACCCACATGTGGTCATCCCTTTTTGACCTTGACCTATATTTCATAGTTTACCAACATTGCAATATTTGTGACAACCCTAACTTCGACCCTAATGTACAAGTCCATTTCTCAAGAACTACTAATGCTAAAGTGTTAATACTTTGTACATATTTTCACTTAGGCATGACTGTCCACACGTGGGTATCATATTTTGACCTTGACCTATATTTCATGGTTGACCGAATTTGCATCAGTTCTAATTGCATTTCTTAAGAAATTCTAGTCTAGTGATTCCTGTCCCAGCAGGCGCAACACCGCTTTCTGCAGAATTTCTTGTGTATTATAGAGGATATGGAAAGAATCAATATTACCCATTTTTGTCAGCATTTTATTAAAATACTTGTACGTACTCCAAATGACATAAAAATTAGTCACTTAGGCTCTCAACGTCACATAACTCACAATAGGGTGGTTGCCTTAGCCGAGTGGGCTAGACCGACTATAAATCCGCTGGTCGTAAAACTCTGTCCGTGCAGGCTCGAATCCAGCTCAAGCCAAAATATTTATAAACTGCGCGTGGTTATGTTTGTTAAATAGGTTTGGCTGTACCTAGGCGACAATGGTGCTTTCACAGAGCATGTGTCTGTTTAGAGAACAGACAGAAGTCCTGGCTTTCCTCCACCACTACAGCCCGTACACTGCTGCATCTTTGGGTAGCATGATGCAGCTATGGCATGTAGCAAGTGTTAGGTTAAGGGGAGGGAGAATACTCAAATAAATCTTATGGTTAAAATTGTATGGTGGTGGGCATTTTAAAAATCCTGTTACTTACCATGGTGGTGGTATACTCTACTCGTGGGTCAAACGAACTGTGCCAATAATGGCAGAATATAGTAGAATACAGATGCTATAAAAAAGTAACATCGTTTAACCAGACAAAGTGCCCAAATGCAATACGTATACCCCCGACTAGTGTTATCATCTCTTTTTTCAGAAGGTACTACTGCTATATGATACACTACAAAGAAATCATTTAACAAAGCCTAGGACATTGCCATCAAGGGTCAAAAAGCCAGTGGCACCTGCATACAACGAAAGATAGCTGGAGTATAAAAAATACAGATACAAACCAAGGTTGGGCGGTCGAAACCACCCCCCGGTTTTAACAAGTGGTTTTAACCGGTCTGGTCAATACTCCCAAAAGTGGTCAATACTGGTCAATACTGGTTAGAGTGGTCGATTGGAATTTTTAAGTACTTTTTTGTGTTTTTGTGATGCATTTGGTAAGAATTTGTTATGTTTGTTTGCTTAAATGGACAAAAAAAGCTGTTTCGTCCATGCTAAGGGTACTCATCAGGTGGCTTATGGCACTGATTTCTGCATTACAGCCCTGACACCTTACAGTTATCTTTTTTTTTTCATCAAGATCAGCATAGAAGTTCCATATAAGGTCTTTTGGCTTCATTTTGACTCAATAACTATCAAGAAACTTTTAGCAGATCATTATCTTCACTGATAACAGAGTGAGTGAGTGAGTTTTGGTTTAACGTCCCACCAACAGCTAAGGTCATACGGAGACGGGACCTCGGTTTAAAGACTCATTCGAAAGTCTGGAGAAGCCCGGGATCGAACCTGCGATCCCTGGTTTACAAGGCGAGTAGCATTACCACTGCACCACAGGGACTTCTGCAGATAACAGAATAGCCACACTTTCACATATCTAGATAAACACAGGTGTCACTAAATAATCTTGTTCCTTTTAAGCCCTGTGATTGGATAGATCTCTTAAACTAGCCACACCTTATTCAGACTTAGAGGCATGCCCAACATTTTCACAGTTTGGCTTGCTCTGCGTCAATTAAAGTTACGATTGCTTCTTTGACACTTTATTGTTTTCATAACAAGTTTCACACTTCAGCCTTTTCAGGTGAGATACCTGTCCAAAACTAACAGAGCATCACTAATTTGAACATCCCTTTGAAGTTTTATGTTTTGATTTTTATATTATCTTTCAGTTGCCTGTTAAATGTCTGTTTGTTATTCTTTAATGAATATGAGAATAACTATATTTAAATATATATTTAAAATAACTTTTTCATTTGTCTGGCAATTGATTTATTGCTGCTTTACTAGTTGTTTAGTATTTAAGTATTTGGTAAGGTAGGTTAGGGGTCTCTAAAAATTGTAAGTTAAAGCTGAAAATTTGTGATTTTGTATTTCATGGCCTCTTCAATACAATTCCGACTAACAGAAACTCAAGAAACTCATTTTTTTTCAGTTAGGACTATCACCTTATACTAAGACTATTTTGAGTCTGCTATATAGGGTCCAATAAAAAGGGGGTGAAATATGTTAAATATCTATGAACTGACCATGGTTATTTCAATCGACCAATTGACCACCAATCGACCACTAAAAACCGGTTAAAACCAGTATTGACCGCCGGTCTGGTCAATATGAGTATTGACCGGTCATTTGCCAACCTTGATACAAACCACTTACTAAAGGTGCATGATCAGTGAACATGTTCAGAAGCAAAAAAAAAACAAAAAAAAAAAAAAAAACTTTAGCTTTTCAAGTGTCCATAAGTACTTCGCTTTAGTTTTAAGCAACGCTTTGTATAACATGTTATTACATGTTATACTTTTTCTTGTTTCTCATTAATTTTCAATAATCTATACCATCTACGACAGAGGGAATCATCCGTCTTCCGGGAGTATTTCATAACCAGTTGTAACAATGTAAGGTTTAGCTTCTTTTAAAGGATTTCAGTGCACAAATGACAGAGATGTGCCGTGTACATACCGTGTGTTTTTCACTTAGGGAAATGCACAAGTGACTTACTTAAATACCAGGAGATCATAGGCAGTGATAAAATCCCTTGTAGATATACAGCAACAACAACAACGTTAGTATTGGTGAGAGGAACTTCAGGAAGTAACGAAATGAAATGAACGACAACAAAAGTCTTGCTGCCGCGAATAAAGTAGGTACATTTTTCTTGAAACATCTTGCTGAAAAATGGTGTTTCAGTTCAATGTACCTGTTGTTAAAACAATACGGCCAACAATGCCAGTGAGGATTTTCCACTGCAGTCGAAGAAAATCGGGGCCGGACCCTAGCTCTTGTCGAAAATAAGCATGCAGCAACCAGGCTACTGGCTCCAGATAGTACATGAAAGAAGAAAACTCTACACAGTAATGGCAAGGATCACAGCAATAGGTGAATTAGGATGCAAACATCTTGTTAAAACTTCGATGTTTCATATCAAAGTACCTCTTGTTTAACCAAAGCAGCATTGGAGGTCACAGGAGTGTATTGTCTTGGAATCCAGAAGACACTACCAGGTATCCAAGATGTAAATATGAATGCGTTGTGATATGTGAGTGTTTCAAGAACTTTACAAAGGTGTTCTCGAATTTGATCCCTAGCCCCAACCCAGGGGGTGAACCCAGAGGTCTGTTCTCTTTGAACATCAGAAGACCCTCCCAGTAGGACTGGCTAATCGGAGCTGAAAAGAAAATTGATTATTATTCCTGTCATTGCGATCGATAATCAATTAGTAACTACTGAAGATTTGGTCATAATTTTACCTGTCTGGCTTTCTGTCTGAGCGGGACACCTACCATATGCTGTACTTCGCCACATGTATTTGAACCGACAGACCTGAGCAAACAGTGTAGACCCAGGTAAGACGCCACAGAATGCGGTGTCTCATCTGGGTCTGCACTGTTTGTCACTCATACAGCTACTTGTCAAATAATCGATTGCAAGCAAATCAGTAATGATATTCATTTGTGGGGAATTTATTGATCGATAACAATCAATTATCCAATTGATCGTGCCAGCCTTACCTCCCAGGTACTGGAGTTCCAAATATGAGTGCTCTGTGATGAGTGACTGTTGAGATATAAGCATTTAAAAAACTTTACCGCAGTGTGGCGGGAACGCACACGCGACCACGCACATCCGAGGTGACAACAGTAGCTCCCCATGTACTTCATACAGGCAAGCTAAAAATCACTTGCATACCAGTAGCCTAAATTTGGACTTGCCCTCATGGCAGCTGGGCATTGGATTTGTCAGGCCCTGCTTATTAGAAGTTCTCCTTTAGAACTGCATTAAAGTATTTGCCTGAGCTAGACTTTAGACTTTGTCTACCACTTTAAGCATTTCATTTTTTCTGGCTAATAAAAGATCTTTGATAGATAACAACAATGCATGCATCTATCAAGAAGTATATACAAATGATTGTTTCAAACCCTGCCATCCAATGAAATTAGTAGGGTTTATATGTATGGACAGACAGGCTTACATCACTCTGTCTGGGCAGGCTTAGACCCTCTAAGCAGTTTACCAGTAGTTCCACCACAAAAACAAGCATATATAATTCTTAGCCCCTTGAACCTTAATAGTTAAACTGGGGTTTAGAGTGGGAAAACTATGTTTCGATTTTCTTCTCTAAAATATAGATTTGTGGGAACTCGTTAGAACCAACTCAGTGAGGCAGTTATAACTTGTACCCACAATCTATATTTTTAGTCGAAATAAGAAAAACATCACAATGTTCCATCTTGAAATTTTCAGGGTTTTCTTCGGCGTTTAAGTTTACATTGTATTTTTATAGGCATGGTTTCGTAATTTAAAGGTGCTGTTCATATCGCTTTACACGGAAACACCATGCAGCCAAATATATTTCTCCTGGGGTAAAAATAACGTTGGATCAAATAATAGTTAATCTGGTCCAACTGTCTGTCTTTATTCTTATCTTTTGCCGAGGGATGACCCAAAATGACTGCCGCTTTATTGCTTGGACAGCACAAAAAAATCTATCAATTCCGCAGAATCTCCCATAAAACACCTATCTTCCTATCTATATTTCTATCTTGGCACCTTGAATTGAATTAAAAGCTTGTGGAATGTGTAAAAAGCAAAAATATGAGTGAAAAAATATAGTGGAGTGCGGTAGCTCAGTGGTTAGTGCACTTGCCTCTGATGCTAGGGCCCCAGTTCGATTCCCGGCAGCGGTAATAAAATTGCGGTGTCCGAACATGCTCCATTGGCATCATTTGCAGGTATGAATGCCACAAGTGCACAGTCCTTTGGATCGGGACGTTTACTGGATGCCTTCTGTGCAGGGAGAACGATCCCCAATGCAGGTTAAAGATCCCTACCATAATTACATCAACAACAACAGAGTGATTACTGTGAAGGCAGCTCCATCCTGCGAAACCTGGAGTGTATATACATCTATATGTAATGTCTCCAGGAGTGTTTTGTTTGTTTGATTTGAGGTTTAACGTCCCCATCAACACTATCAGGGTTCGACATTAATTCAAGACTGACGGATTTTGTCTGGTGAAAAGCTGGTCAGGTCTAGTGAGGTCAGTGGCTGGCTGGTCCGAATGGTCTAGTTGAAAATCTGCCACCAAAGTCATAAAAATCCGTGTTTTTAGCTCATTGATTATAAAATGGGTTTCTGTTTTCAGTATGTTGCAGTAGCTTTACTATGTAAATAATTAATATAAATATTTGTTTGATTTTAGATTTAACGTCCCCATCATCGCTGCAAAGGTCATTTTGGAGACGTTGCTTACAATTTTCTGGGACTTTTACCTTACATTGGGATGAAATGACATCTGAAGCCCTGCTGGCCAATGAAACCAATAGGGTTTATAAGCATGGACGGTCCGACACTCGCACCGCTTTGCCTGGACAGACTTAGATTCACATTTTCAGTAACTGTATCCCTCATTGTCAGTTTCACTATTATCATGCATTAGCATTAAGTTGTGTAAAGCCTTGAAAACATGAGCTTGCACTTGCAGATGTGCCAGTTTCGTGGAACTTTACAATTTTTCTCAAAATAAGAAAAATCCGAAGATTTCCACAGTCAATACTGAATTTGAACTAGCCAAATGCACAAATATTTTAAATCTAAACTCACTGCATCTAACAACATTGCAGAATAACTAATCAACAACTTGTTCAAGTCAAGCCCAACGTTCAAGAAGCTCAGAACTTTTTTTTAGTGTGTAGAGTTGGGCGACAAAAAAGGTAGTTCCATTTCAAGGGGGTATCCCTTTTCATAGAATTCTTTGTCCTGATTGTTAAAAATTCCGAAACCAATTTTCATTGCAGATAGTTGGTAGGGAAAGTGTTGCAATGTTTGTGGTGGTTGCTTTGACAAAGTCACACATAAGAGCTACCAAAACTTAATGCACGCAATGTTACTGGACTGCATCTTGAATAGATAAATATTTTGACCCATATTTTTACTTTTTACACATTCGGTAAGTTAACTGGGCAAATCAACGGGCCAACTACAAACTCTGTGATAATGAATTAATTAGTCCTATCTATATTCTAATGAAGAATTTCCTGTGCTTGTGCAGGTTATAGATGCCGTAATTACAGAATTACTGTGTAGGCTTTCGGTGTGTATGTAATAATGTACACCTAATGTGACGTACTTGTATTTGTTTGTTTGATTTGAGGTTTAACGTCCCCGTCAACACTGTAAAGGTCATTTTGGAGACGTTGCTTCCAATTTTGTGGGACTTTTACCCGACATTAAGATGAAATGACTTCTCAAGCCCTGTCGCCCAATGCAATCAATATGGTTTATTAGCATGGACGGTCCGCCTCGCACCGCGGTTCCTGGACAGGCTTAGATCCTCTAAGCGGTTTACCAGTACTAGTGTGCGGACCGGATTCAGCTCTGCGTAGTATCATGCAGCCCATATATTTCTTCAAGCTCCTATGGGCGGGGCCGATTGTAACTTGTGTATAGAAGAATCATGATTCCTGAAGGATCTTCTTCTAGACCCGTCTTCCGTGCCCATTGGGAGTTTTGTTTGTTTGATTTGATGCTTAACATCCCAATCAACACTGTATAGATCATTTTGATGACGTTGCTTCCAATTTTGTGCTACTTTTACCAGACATTAAGATAAAATGACATCTCAAGAATTGCATCCCAATAAAAACAATACCGTTTATAAGCATGGACTGACTCGCATCGCATTCCCTGGGCAGGCATAGATTCTCTAAGCGGTTAACTAGGCAGTACTCCTGTGCTGTCGGTTTCAGCTCTGCATGGAAGCATCATGCAGCCCATCTATTTCTTCAAGCCCCAATGGGGGGGGGGGTGCGCCTCGGGGAGATAGATTGATTTTGATTTGAGGTTTAACGTTCCTGTCAACAATGTAAAGGTCATTTTGGAGACTCTGCTTCCAATTTTGTGGGACTTTAACCCGACATTGAAATGAAATGACATCTCAAGCCCTGCCGCCAAATGAAACCAATAGGGTTTATAAGCATGGACGGTCCGACTCGCACCGCTTTGCCTGGGCAGGTTTAAATCCTCCAAGCAGTTAACCAGTACTTGTGTGCCGGTCGGTTTCAGCTCTGCGTGGAAGCATCATGCAGCTCATCTATTCCTTCAAGCCTCAACGGGCGGGTGCGGATAGATTCACCTTATTTGCATTATCTGCTGGTTCCTAGTCTGACGGTTATCAAAGATGGAAAAAACAGGTAACCAGACCACCCTGACCTTCAAGGTCAGAGGGGGTCTGGTTATCTGTTTTTCAATATTGACAATGTGCAAGCTGGGAGCCAGCAGAGGGACAGGTGTTGGTTGACATTATGAATGATCATGGCTTGGAACAGTTTGTTGACTTACCTACGCGAGATAGAAACACTTTGGATTTGATTCTTACAACTTTGCCAGGACAGTTTGGGGATATTCAATCCCCGGACAAACTAAGCGATCATGATATTGTCTCTGGATTTTTGAAAATCACCATACCACCTATAAAGAAACCTCGTAGAAAGATGTACTTATATCAAAAGGGTGACTATGAAACTATGAGGAAGGATGCCCTAAAATTTGCAAGAGAGAAATGCTTTAATGGTCATTCAGACGCTCGATCTGTCCAGTAGAACTTTGATTTGATAAATATGTTCTATAAAAGGGTTATCCTTTGGAAGCAAGGAATACACCACAGAACTGAAAAATATGTAGTGTATATGTTTTCTGGGCCAGACTAGCTAGTTTCGGCCAATTAGGTCTCATCAGTGACCCTCAGATATTTTCAAAACTCCAAAATGGAATCAATGATCCCAAAGGACAAGAAAATATAATCTACACTATGATGTAGGGCAGGGAGACAAGTCTTTCATTCAAGCTTCGTCCGAAAATCACATCCCCTCCAAAACTAGCAGGTCTGTATCTTCAATTCCTTGGATCAACCAGAAATAAGAAGAAAAATTCGGTGGAGAAATAAGATTCATGCTGAGGAAAAAAAGTTGTGAAGTGGTAAACTCAGAGCAAAATTTGAAAACTTGAGACGAGAAATCAAAAATGACATAAACAAAAAACAGCATGATCTGTATTTAAATAACTTGGTAGGTGATGTAAAGGCAAATCCAAGAGACTTCTACAGATATATCAATAGCCAGAAGAAAGATAGGCAAGGTATCCCACCACTTAATAAAAGAGGAGGAAAAGGGGTCGCTGAATCAGGCTCTGAAAGGGCAGAGTCGTTGGTCAATTCAATGATGCATTTAATAAAACTGAGTTCAACGAGGTTCCATTGACTGAAAGGAGTCCTGAAGGAACTAGCAAACGAGTTAGGTCGAGTTTTTGCCCATCTTTTCCAACAATCTCTCGATACGGGTGAAATTCCCAAAGAATGGCTCCTAGCGAATGTCTGTCCACTTTTCAAAAAAGGGGACAGGGCTCTTGCTCGTAATTATCGCCCGGTGTCACTGACCTGTGTTCTATGTAAATTGCTCGAACACATAGTTTGCTCAAACATCACGGCCCACTTGGATGAACATAAACTTTTGTCAGACAGACTTGATGCATTTAGGAAAAGGCATAGCTGCAAAACTCAGTTGAGCACGGTTATTAATGATCGGGCAAAAATCCTGGACAAAGGGGGGCAGTTGGACACATCTATTCTGGACTTCTAGAAAGCTTTTGACACCCCTCCGTGACACATGAACTACTTATATCCAAATTATTTGGGTTATGGAATGGAGGGAAGACTCTAAAGTGGATAGATTCCTTCCTTTGCTACAGAAAACAGCGGGCTGTTGTTAATGGTGAATCTTCAGTATGGGAGCCAGTTTTGTCTGGAGTCCCGCAATGGACTGTTCTTGGTCCTCTATTGTTATCCCTGTACATCAATGCTATTTCCGCTGACATTGACTCAGAAATAAGACTGTTCGCAGACGACTGTGTTTGTTACCGGGATATACGTGATACAGATGACTCACTGAAACTTCAGGCTGACATAGATAGGTTAGGATGTTGGGCCCGAAAATGGGACATGAGATTTCAGCCAGTTAAATGCAATATTATTCAGATAACTAGGAAGAGATATAATAAAGTTGAGGCTTCTTACACTTTAGAGGGAACGGTCCTCGAAAATATGAATTCCATTAAGTACCTTGGTGTGACAGTCTCTCACGATTGGAGATGGAATACATACATTAGCAACATGTGTACAAAGGCGAATAGAATATTTGGTTTCCTGAGGCAAAATCTTCATCAGTGTCCTCAGGATGTGAAAGAGACAGCATACAGGGGAGTTGGAATATGGTAGTTGCATCTGGGACCCAAGCGGTGTTGTCCTCAATGAAGAAATTAAAAAAGTTCAGGATAGAGCTGCTAGATTTGTAACTGGAAAGTACTTCTTTGAAACTGGGACCATGACTGGAATTCTAGGAAAATTAAGATGGAAGTCTCTCAAGAAAAGGAGAAGAGGCAGTGGGCTCATACTCTTATACAAAGGTCAAAAGGGTGATGCCAGCATCCAACAGATGACCTTGTTCCCCCAGCTAGGCACTGTAGAAAGCACCATTCAATGAAGTTTCAGACCCTTACTGCAAGTACGGACAGTTATAAAGAATCGTTCTTCCCCCGAACCATTAGAAATTGGAATGCCCTTCCCGATTCGATTATTTCGATGGCTGAAGGTGCTGGGGATTGTGTAGCTAAGTTTACCGCTTTGGTTAGAGCTAGGGACTAACTTCCCACATCACAGGTCCTGATGTATTACTGTCATTTGACGCGTCACCAGTAACAATTCTGATTCTGATTCTGAAAAATGCAAATATGCTGAAAAGATAGATAGAATTCTGATAGATAGAACAACGTACTTTCTACTAGCGTCCCAGCAGTTATCGGCAGGTAGTAGTTTTCGGCAGTTCCCGTAAACGCTTGCTTTTTCGGCCTTTTTTATCCAAGGTAAATATCTTTCCAGACGCTTGTTTCTTGTTGATATCCGCAGAAAAATCCGCCACGAAAGGTAATGTCATCGGATTTTATACTCCGTTTTCCAAATACACCTGTTTACTTTGTACACATGACCTACGGGGAATTGCGCATGCGCAACTATCGCGCGCATTTTGGCGCTGAAAATGTGACTTACAATTTGCAAAAACACCAACCGGTCCGTCCTTTGAAAGCAGAGTATGGGATAATAGCATGAACAGCCTCGAAATCTGTTTCATCTATAACCCTATATTATCATAAAAATCAATAATTTGGTTTACAGTCCTGACACCATTCAGCCACCAAGTTTGCTGTGTGTGTAACAGAATGCCAAGACAGGCTCCCTACGCTATACTGGTTACCAAAACTTCATAAAAGACCTTACAAAGCACGGTTTATTGCAAATTCTAGCTCTTGCACTACCACTGAACTTTCTAAATTATTAACTTCCTGTCTTACTGCTGTTAAAACGCATGTGGTTAAATATTGTGTTTAAGTCTTTGAAAGATCAGGAAGAAATCTGTTTTGGTCTATAAAAAATTCGAATGAGGTTTTAAATAAATTGAATTCCAGACGTTTTCGTGCTTCAAGTCTGTCTACTTACGATTTTTCCACTCTTTACACTACACTTCCTTATAATCTTATAAAAGAAAAGCTCAATGGTTTAATTGAATGGGCTTTTCACAGAGAAGATTCTCTCTATCTTGCATGTAATGTCAGAAATGCATTTTGCACTTCTAAAGAGCATAAGGATTATTCACTTTTGTCATGTCAGAAAGTGTGTGATGCCCTCACCTTTCTACTTGACAATATTTATATTAGATTCGGTACTAAGTTATTTAGACAAATTGTGGGTATTCCGATGGTTACGAATTGCGCACCTCTTGTGGCTGATCTGTTCTTGTATTGTTATGAAAGAGACTTTATGCTGTCGCTTTACATGGATAACCAATCTGAAATTATTGAAACTTTTAGCTCTACTTCTAGATATTTAGATGATTTATTAAATATTGATAGTACTTACTTTGATGGTTTGATCAGTCGGATTTATCCCCTAGAAGTTCAGTTAAACAAGGCAAATTCCTCTGATACCGAGGCCCCCTTTTTGGATTTACATTTATCTATTGTAAATGGATTTGTTTCTTGCAAAATTTATGATAAACGTGATGATTTTGATTTTGAGATTGTAAATTTTCCTTTTTTGGACGGTGATGATCCTCGTGCGACATCGTACGGGGTTTATATTTTGCAGTTAATTCGATTCGCTAGAGTGTCTTGTCATGCATCCGACTTCAACACTCGTAATAAATTATTAACCGTTTAACTTCTTTATCAGGGTATCGGTATCATAAACTACGTAAAGCCTTTTATGTTTCATAGACGTCATTCTGATATGATTTCAAAATTAAATGTTGGACTTAAAACACTTCTGCAACAAGGCCTATCGGGACCCGAATTCTATGGTGATAAAGTATATAAATTTAGAAAAATACATGCCTGTAATGACTTTAGTACCCAATTTCGTAAAATCGTTCGTCAATATATAAAGATTGGGTACAACATAAATGTTATAAAACAGACTGCATGCATGGTGGGTAACCCAATCACGGTTGACAACTTTGCTTCCCTCTTTGATTGCACACCGGTGGGTCGGGCCTAAGATTATATGACGGTTCCAGCGTAAAAACATAAATGGAATTTTATTTTAGTATTCTTTATGTTGGTTGGCGCCTGATGCTCCGTCTTTGGTCGGGCCCCTCGGAGTCCAACTGTTGGTTTTCGTTTGCTCCAGCAATTCTGTTGTTGTATGCTGTCGAGTCCTCAACCTTGTTTCATCTCTGTAGTTTTTTGATTTGTATGTTCTCGGAGATGTTACACTGATGAGTTAGGAAGCCTTAATGCGGACTAAACAAAATTAGTGTATACCGCGTCAGAGGTAAGGGCGAAGATTATGGCCATGTTAAATCGATTTCAGCCCCCAGTGGATTTCTTTCCACTGACCGTTCCAAAGCGGTTCTTCTGTGGCGGTTTATTTATGTTGTTGTTTGTTACTTACCGTGTGTGTCACTTGTGTCTTTTTATTTTGGATGGACATTTGGCCATACTGTGGGAAAGTAACTGTCCTTAAGGCCTTCCTCTGTTTAGGTTTCCATTATGGTCGGGTCGTTTCATGTTTGTGTTTCTTTGCCTTTGGTGTCTTTGATGGGTGGACTTAGTTAATTGTATCGATTACTGATATGTGATTTACTTCTACTTAACTCTTAGGAACTGTCCGCTATGTATTCAGGTCAATTAGGTCTGTTTAGCTGAGGCACCCCACAGGGACTAATGTAGATGATTTTTATCGTCTTGTTTTATTATTATTTTCGTTCACAACAATTCAATTTTGTGGTGTGTTATCTCATGTTAAGAGGTTGTTCAATCATTCATTGAGAAAATATCAGAACCAAACAAAAAGAAAAAAAAAAACAAGAAAGAAAACCACATCTCTCTGTCTTTCTCTCTCTGTCTCTCTCTCTCTCTCTCTCTCTCTGTTACGAGATAAATCTGTCGGATAAAAAAGGCATAAACTATCATGTGCGATATCATTACTATCTTACTAGTATCCGCATGCACAATTTTGCATGTGTGAACTAATCCTCAGTTTCAATGTGTGTATACATACACCCATGCGCTACGCAAGCGCGTCTTCAGGATTTGGGACAGTGGGATTGGGGTGGGGGTAATCTCCGTATAACAAGATGTGCGGGGATGATGTGCAACATGTTCTGGTGTGTGCTCGGCTCCTATGGTATTTCTTCGGTGATAAACTCAGACTTTTAGGTACTGTTTTTGGTCCTATGCCCAGTACTTTTTTTCGGGCGCGTACGCAGGTTTTCTGAAAGGAGGTGGGAATTTCCGGTATTTTTCCTGAGAAAGGTGCGAATCTTCAGAACATCTTTATTTCGGGACCAAAGTTAGGAGTGGAAAATTATGCAAACTAGTTTCTGATGAAAAATTGTCTGTGTTAAAATCTGCCTGCTACATAAATGATGAGTAGCAGTACCGTGAGCAAAACAGTATCTGGACATGATATTCATCTTATTCACAATATCTCCGACCCGGACCAGTCAATATGCGCAGTATTTTCAGATGTCGAACACGGAAAGTGTAGAGGAGGCAATCTACAGGCTCTAGTAAGTTTTGTATGCCTACCAACATGAAGAATGGACATATTGCTAGTACTCATCGATAACAGGCAGATGCTTCATTTCATGACCTTATGGTATATTAGATTTTTTTCTTACTACTGGTCAAAACATAGTGTGTGCTCTACAGAATTGAGTTATTACGAGTACTAACACTTTATTTTGAGCTCAAATACGAGAAACATTGTGTAGCCCTGTAAAACACTTTAACTTAAAAAGGTGGGGGTTTGCCACGGGCTTCTAAATGTGACGGGCAGCCGTTTCTTTTAACTGGAAACTATCTGGATCGGGTGAGGATGGAGGCGGTAACATTGAGACTGGGCTAACTCCCCGGGAATCACAAGCTGTGACTAGATTCAGAATACATTTTTGTCTAGTTTCAGCAATTTCTCTTATTCAAGTTTAAAAGACTAAATGTACGCCACAAAACATAGTAATTCCTTTTATACAGCACATAAATGCGAATGCCCAAAATCTCACAGGGCTGAGATCAATAAGGATTTTTTTATGATTTTTTTTGTAACGACTCATTCATTTTTCATAGTACGGCGAAGACTCGCCACAAACTTATAAAGTTGCCCCTAACACAAACGCTAGAGAACGTTTATGTACGATGCCGTTTTAATAATAAAATAGGTAATTACTTTTTTATTCATACGTTTGCATTTATTTCTAACATTGTCGACTGCAGTATGACATGTTTTGCCATATAACATTGTGAGTAGTATGAATGGGGACATATAGGCCGTGACCACAGACAGACTCACCTGTTTGTCAGGGCCTCCACCAGGGCCTTCGGCCGGGGTAACTCACGGAAGGCTTTCGTATTAATCGGAACACTGTGGGATAAGGGGATCCGCACTCGAACGGATTAGCTCATGGCTCTCTTGGCGCTGACAACAAATTGCATTTGATGGCCCGCCGTCCCATCAGGTCCTTGTTTTCTCTTGTGTCTCCCAGGGTTCGGTACTTGAACCGATGCTTATTAATGCTCTGCCTGATACTATCAGGCTATCTGTTTGTTGTTTGTTTTTGTTTTTTGCTGGTTAACTGGAATGTCCATCCCTGGAGGCCCGTCGTGAGCAGTCCTCTTAAACCTTATTTTATTAGCTGCACCCCGATAAAGTGTCTCTTAATAAAGACACCAGATGCTTGATCCCGGTGAGCAGTTCCACTTAAAACAGGGCATCAAAATTAAACAGCACACAACACCGTAGGTGCCAGGTTTCTAGTGGTGATTCGGAGAATGAAGGTCCTTCTTCCCTTGTCTGTTCCTCGATGGAGCAGTCCTCCCTCCACTGTGGTGGGTGCCGGCGCTGCAGAAGAGTTCAGGCATCGTGTGGTATGGATTGGGACCCGAAGGTATGCTATCTATATCTATCTTCGGTTTCGCCTTAACCCCAGGAGGCGATGCAGACGGTGTATATTACATTAACTCTAGTTTTTGCAGGATGAAAGCCTACATAGTAATCATGTTATGACCGTAGGGTCGGACACCTCGGAGTCTTTCTATTGGTTTTCTTTTGCTCCAGCAATTCTGCTGTAGTATGCTGTCGAGTCCTCAACCTTGTTTCATCTCTGTAGTTTTTTTATTTGTATGTTCTCGGAGATGTTACACTGATGAGTTAGGAAGCCTTCATGCGGACTAAACAAAATTAGTGTATACGGCGACGGAGGTAAGGGCGAGGATTATGGCCATGTAAAATCGATTTAAGCCCCCCCCCCCCCCGTGGAATTCTTTCCACTGACCGTTCCAAGGCGGTTCTTCTGTGGCGGTTTGTTTATGTTGTTGTTTGTTACTTATTGTGTGTATCACTTGTGTCTTCTTTATTTTGGATGGCCATTTGGCCATTTTGTGGGAAAGTAACCGTCATTATGGCCTTCCTTTGTTTAGGTTTCCATTATGGTTTGGTCGCTTCATGTGTGTGTTTTTTCCCTTTGGTGTCTTTGATAGGTGGAGAAAGTTGTTTCGATTCCTGATCTTTGTTTCACTTCTACTTTTCTTTACACTGCACAGGGGATGGTTCCGTCTGCACAGGGGGCCTCCAGTTAAAGTCCCGATCCGAAGGACCGTGCTCTTAATGACATTCATTCCTGCAAATGATGCCAATGGAGCGTGTTTGGACATCGAAATTTTATCACTACAGCAGGGGTTTGAACCAGAGACCTCTAGCACCAGAGGCAAGTTCACTTTCCAATGAGCTATTACGATTACCTCTGTAGGCAGATTGTTAATAGTTGTAACAACTAACGCAGTTATTCTTTAAAGCGAAATTCTAAAAGCGACACACCTAAATTTTGACCCTCGTAAGAATAGCCATAATCTCATCATAGCGCTATGTGAAGAGGTGCATTTCCTCCCTTACTCTTTTAATTAGTGTTATTATTGTTTACCGTTATGTAGAAATTTTAGCTTGCGAGGAAGGCCGCACAGGCTGCATCAGTAATTTTGCTGTAGTTAGCCAACCCTTGGAATTAATAAATTTCCTCGAGTATAGTATTATTTTAAAAACATGTGTTGAAATGTCACTATAAAATAAAGAAATTTCCCTTTTCTCTGTGAAAATGCCTGCGAATCATTTACCGGTTTTACTGAAAATCTTCTGCCGATAAAAAAACAACAAAAACAGAAACTACAATGAAAATGATAAAATGTGAAATGATAGCATAAAACATACCTAGATTGCGTCCCTTTCTATATTTGTTAATTGCCAATTTGCTGACGTTACATTAGTCAGTTATGACGTCATAAATTAGCAATGTAATGGACGAGACTTTCGACTGTTAACTCTTGCTTTATTTCCATAAATCGCTCCGAAATTGAATTAAACTATTACCTGGCAAGCAACATAATCGAAAATTGTTGACTTTTGCGATAAAATGCGTTTTTCTGTACCTGTCGAAAATTACTAAAAACCGCGATCTAAATGGAGCCTCTTTTGGCTATTTTTAAACAGTGGCGCGTGACTTATGCAGTACATCTACAAGTACGAACTTTGGTACAAAATTATCTTATCTTATCTTCCTACACTAAGTCGGTCATACGGAGGATTTGGTAAGTAACATATGAAATCAACATTTAATTTGTATGGAGAGTTTCTTTGAACATAATTTGAAATGTGTTGCTTATGTGGGGCCGAGGTGGTTTTGGGGCCAAGGTGTCTAGGGGCCGAAGTGCCTAGGGGACGAGGTGGTTTTGGGACCGAAGTGTCGTGGTATCTTCAAAATGACCAAGACATCATCAAGTTAAATATCCTGTCTGGCCTTCAGATGGTCTGCAAAGGTAAGTAACTAAATGTTGACGATTGACGACACATGACGGACGTACGACGGACAGAGGGTGATGGCACTAGCTCATCTTGAGTACGACTTTGTGCTTATATGAGATAAAAGGTGGGCTTACAATTTATGTCTCTGTTTAAGCCCATTGGAGTCTAAATGTTGGTTTTCTTTTACTCCAGCATTTCAGTGGTTTGTTGTTGTCGAGTTGCTTCGAGTCCGCACCTTATTTTATATCTGCGGTTGTTTGAGTTCTGTGTTCTCCAAGATGTTGTACTGATGAGTGAGGAAGCCTTCATGCGGACTGAACAAATTATTTGTCTTAATCGCGACGGAATTATGGGCGAGGATTTTTTATTAAGCCCCCATCCCCTCCTACCCACACCCTCAGTTGAAATCTTTTCACTGACCGTTCCAATGCGGTTCTTTTTCTGTGGCGGTTTACGTTTATTATGATTTGTCTTTGAGTGTATGTATTGCTTATATATTTTTGTGTTGTTTTTTTTTATAGCCAATTAGCTATTGTGTTGGAAAGTCCCTGTCCTTTTGACTTTCTGCAATTGATCTAGTTATTTAATGCGTGTGTTTCTCTCCCTTTCAAGACTCGGTTAATTGGTTAATTGTATCGATTTCTGATCATTGCCATCACTTCTATTATATGGCTATACAACATGTTTCTGTTTGCCTGGCCAACCTACTAATTATTGTGGACTTAAATAACGAGGTCCTCGCGAGCAACTCATAATGTTTCACAACAATGTCTAACAATAAAAATAAATACATGTCTGTTGTAGATGTTCATTTGTCAAATTTCGGTAACAAGACACTTCGGCCCCAAAACCATCTCGGCCCCTAGACACTTCGGCCCTAGACACCTCGGCCCCAAAACCACCTCGGCCCCACATACAATTGAAACCCTAGACGGGTCGGCCCCTGGACACCTCGGCCCCTAGGCACGTCGGCCCCATATACCTAGACACTTCGGCCCCACTTTGCTTCTCACGGGGCTTCCACTTAAATAGGAGATCGGGTTGGATGGCCGATGAGGTTTTTGTTTTATTGATAGGGAGCCACGTATATTGGAACCTATATTGTAAATTTATTATATATTTAGGTAGAAGAAAGTTGTTTTATTTAAAGACTGTCTTTAAATTTAAAGACTGTCTTTAAATTTAAAGACTGTCTTTAAATTTAAAGACTTTTGAGTGTGTAAATTTAAAGAGTAACACAACGGAAAATCATGAAAATGATGTAACACGAAAAAATCGTATTCTCATACGCAGCCTCAGTGTTCATCTCATTAATAAAAGGTGCGTTGCTATAGACTGCATGTATTTTATTGTCTTTTAATATCGTTTTAATGATAGAAATAATTAAGAAATAAAACAACACAGTTCCTTCCCTTAGACCACAAATGCCGTGAAAGTTCGCAGTAATGGAGGAAATGTCTGTCAAAGGTCGAACATAAGATGAGTTTCGTTCTGACGTCATTTCGTTTTCGGACATTTTACTGTTGTAGTCCGTCTGAAACGTTCATCAATTTTAGTTGTCAGAAAAACTTTCTGTCGAAGCGAGTGGTAGGTATATTGACAAAATGATAAAGTCGTTATACACATTCATTCCTGAGTTCATTTTACCAGTGAATCTTATAACAAAACCTGTTTTTCTGAGAACTCTTCAATTATGGTGGAAGGAATTCAATTAAATAGAGACAACTATATAATTTGCAGTTACACATAATTAAATATTCCATAGATAACGGTCAAATTACTATAAACAGCAAAGTGCGATTTTTCCGTTTTACACCATTTTCATTATTTTATTTATGTCAGTCTTTAAATTTACAGACTAAAAAGTCTTAAATTTAATGACAGTCTTTAAATAAAACAATTTTCTTCTACCTGATATTATAACGTTACTAAATAAAAAATCTATATGCCCATTTAAGAAGAATGGAAGATACATTTGAAAATTCCCCTCTTTTATTTCAATATATAATTCTAATTACATTGCGGCATTCTTTAAAGATTAATATAATGACAGGCTCTTTTGTTTACTTTTCTGCTCTTTTGATCATATTTCACACACCTAAAGTACTTTTTAAATACATTTCAATAAGAGTATGAAACCTAATTATCCTTATTAATTGGATGGAAATCTGGATGGATCGGTGGATGGATGGATTGATGGATAGACGTACGGACGTATTTTCGGTCATTCTTAAGAGACGTACATTCTTGGGTTCCCCATGTTAACTATAACCCCACAATGTAGATTTGTATGGCCTTCCTTTGTTTAGGTTTCCATTATGGTCTGGTCGCTTAATGTTTGTATTTCTTTCCCTTTGGTGTCTTTTATGGATGGAGTAAGTTAATTGTATCAATTCCTGATCTTTGTTTTACTTCTACTTTGCACAGCCACTAACCCCATAATACCACATTTTTAACCCCACAGCACAAAAATTTGCGGAATAAACCTCATAGGTATCAACTGTACACGTTTTAAACCCCACTATGTATCTTGCGTCTGTATGAGCATGACTCAGGTCATATGTGAGTCGCCAAGTTCTTCAACGATAGGCCAGATGGTTTTTCTCCGGGTACTCCGGTTTTCGCCCCCTCTGCCTCTGATTAACGATCGGCTCGATATGAGATATTAATTTTGATAGGGCCGTAAAACTAAAAAAAAAAACATTCTTCGGTTACGTCAATCATGGTGATGATGTGGGATAATCTTATTTTTGTTAACTTATTTATTTTAAATTATTTATTTATTAAATTATTTATTTATTTATCCGGCCTCGGTAGCTAAGTCGGATGCGCGCCTCACTGGTGATCAGGAGGACGCGGGTTCGATACCTACCGGGGTCGACAACATTCTTTCGTGGAGATTGATTATGAACTATTTTCTACGGTCATTCTCTACCTTCCGCTGATTCAAGAAGGGCAGTTGTCACTTTCTGGCGAAACAAATGTACACTGTACTGGTTAACCGCTTACGTATAAGCCTGCCCAGGAAATGTGTGGATAGGTAAACTGACCGGCTCAAAAATGACCTAAAATAGTGTTGACTGGGCGGTTAAACTCCAATACAAACAAACAATTTATTTATTAGGTAATTATCAGTGTTCAGGTTCACTGAACTAGAACTATCCTCGTAACTAAACCAATTACGATGTATTAGAATGTATGCATGCAATTCAAACACTGCATACAAAACGGTGCGGATCCGTTTCCGAGGGCAGAAGCAAATTATTGACTTAAACCAGTGCTTCAGCTGAAGTGCACGACCCGCCGGATGCTTTTAGCTTTATGAGTGTTACCATATATGGGTATGGCGGCCATTTTGGTCATGTGACCTGGTCCTAAAACGGTTCCCCCAATAAATGCGCCTTATCGTAAGTGCCAAAAATATATCTGATACTTTAGTACTGTATTCTGAATCGTTTGCAGGATAAAATGCATTCTCACTTTTCCAAAACAAAAGCATATGTGTCAAACTTTGACCTAGGCACAAAGAAGGTCACGGTCAACCCAGGGTCCCCATTTTAGCAATTTATGATGGGCCTACGTCCCAGATGCTATTTATCAAGTTTCGTGGAAATCTGTCCAGTGGTTCTGGAGAAGACTATTTTTGAAGGGTTTTTGCCATATATGGCTTGGCGGCCATTTTGGTCATGCGACCTGGACCCCATGAGCAAATTTTGGTTTCCCCATCCGATAGAGGCTCAATATGAAATTTGACTTCAATCGGCCCAACGGTTTCCGAGGAGAAGCAGTTCGAAAATTTTCACATTTTTCGCCTCGGCGAGGCTATACTAAATGGAATGTAATATTTCGCAAGTTCATTGGTAAGGTCACATTGATATCTATCAGTATGCCAAAAATTGTTTAAATATTCCAAGCGGTTAAGTCACTATCACCAATTTTCACAAACGGGTTGCGGACGGACAAACAGACATACCATATATGGCTTGGCGGCCGTTTTGGTCATGTGACCTGGACCCCATAAGCAAATTTTGGTTTCCCCCATCCCATAGAGGCTTCATATGAAATTTTGATTTCAATCGGCCCAGCGGTTTCCGAGAAGCAGTTCGAAAATTTTCACATTTTTGTCGCCTCGGCGAGGCTATACTTAATGGAATGTAGTATTTTAAGTTCATTGGTTAGATCTCATTGATATCTATCAGTATGCCAAAAATTGTTTAAATATTCCAAGCGGTTAAGTCACTATCACCAATTTTTACAAACGGGTTACGGACGGACCCAAAGAAGGTCATGGTCAACCCAGGGTCACCATTTTAGCAAATTTATGATGGGCCTATGTCCCATATGCTATTTATCAAGTTCCGTGGAAATCTGCCCAGTGGCTCTGGAGAAGACTATTTTTGAAGGGTTTTTACCATATATGGCTTGACGGCCATATTGGTCATGTGACCTGGACCCCATGAGCAAATTTTGGTTTTCCTATCCCATAGAGGCTCCATATGAAATTTGACTTCAATCGGCCCAACGGTTTCCGAGGAGAAGCAGTTCGAAAATTTTGACATTTTTCGCCTCGGCGAGGCTATACTAAATGGAATGTAATATTTCTCAAGTTCATTGGTTAGATCTCATTGATATCTATCGGAATGCCAAAAATTGTTAAAATATTCCAAGCGGTTAAGTCACTATCACCAATTTTCACAAACGGGTTACGGGCGGACAGACAGACAGACCTTATATGGCTTGGCGGCCATTTTGGTCATGTGACCTGGACCCCATATGCAAATTTTGGTTTCCCCCATCCCATAGAGGCGCCATATGAAATTTGACTTCAATCGGCCCAACGGTTTTTGAGGAGTGGCAGTTCGAAAATTTTCAGATTTTTCGCCTCGGCGAGGCTATTCTAAATGGAATGTAATATTTCGCAAGTTCATTGGTTTGATCTTATTGATATCTATCAGTATGCCAAAAATTGTATAAATATTCTAAGCGGTTAAGTCACTATCACCAATTTTCACAAACGGGTTACGGACGGACGGACAGACTGACAGAATGACCGAATGACAGAATGACACGGTGATTTTAGGGCACTCTTCAGACTGTCGGTTGCTTTTTCTGCGGGTCGTGCAATTAGTAAAGTGTGAAGCTCAATAAATAACCAGGCGTTACTAATCCTTATTCCCCAATAAACAGATCTTTGTTATCAATTTTCACACATTTGCTAGTCATTTTAGCTCATATTTAAAGACGGACAGTAACGAGTATATTGCATACTTTATTTGTTTATCTATTTGTTTACTTATTTATTTATTTATTAGTCACATTTCTGCCACTCAAATTACTTGATACATGTATACTATATGTATATACTAGTGACAAACAGTGTAGATCTGGATGTGCACTGTATACAACGTCTTCACTGCTCGTATTTTTGTAAAAAATGCTCAGTATGTTTCCATTGTTATCACTTTTCACACATTTAGAAATTCCTATTTGATTGCCATTTCAGCCCATATTTAAAGACGGACAGTAACAAGTATACTTATACTTTATTTATTTATTTATAAGTCACATTTCTGACTATCAGCCCCTCAAATTACTTGATACCTGTATATTGTATTCATTTAAAATTCGCAAACTGAATGACAGTGTGGATCCAGATCAGATGGATCTGGATGTACATTGAGTGCAAAGTCTTCATGGCCCGTATTTTTGTAGAAAAGGCTAATTGACTATCAGTACCAAAAATATTCACAATTAGAACAACCTGCCAAACCCCACTTTTAATGATGCTGACTCAAGCTTAACCTCACGGTTGAATGGGGATTAGCTGTCCTTCAGAGTGTCGTCTTGTTGTAATAGTCTAAGTTAACATAAAACTGTCGTGTATTCGTTGTTATATTTATTATAAACGTCCCATTGGTTATTTTGTTTATGAAATAAAAATGGCAATTAAATAATTTGATCTTATTTCCTAACAACCTAATAGAAGATTCCGTGAAAGCAAAATTATGTAACGAAAAATTGATAAAATTTATATTTCTTACTTCTGCTCGAAAAAATTTATCTTTGATACTGGTTCAATCGTTCTCAAGCAGATGGTTTATCGCATAGACCTGTTAACTCTAAGAAATGACTAGTTTGCATAAACATATATTAATATTAAACTAATTGTGATTAAAGGTTGTCACAGACGCATTCTGATCCGTCCTGCTCATTGAGACGGTTCTAACCAGTACACAGAACCTGTATCTTGAGGCAGAAATAAGAATTACGAAAACACGCCTATATAAATGCATTGTAAACTTTACCGCAGAAAAAAACGAACATTATAAGAGAACAAAATGTGATATTTTGTATTATTTCTGCTCAAAATATAGATCGTGGTACTCGTTAGAACCGCCTCATCGAGGCGTTTCTAACGAATACCCATAATTCATATTTAAGAGCAGAAATAAGAAAAATAAGATTTACCCAGTAAACCCCAGTTTTACTATATAAAAGTTGGGTTCAAGGGGGTCAAAATTATAAAGGCGTGTCTTCGTCATGTAAATAATGTATGCCCCTATGAGCCTCAGTTACCCTCCTATAAACTTGAGTTTAGAGGGGCGTTCATTACATGGGCTTGTTAACATGTTTTGTTTGTTAGATTTGACGTTTAACACTGTCTCGGACATTTTGGATGCGTTGCTTCCAATTATGTGGGATTTTTACCCGACATTGTGATGAAATGACAGCTCACGCCCTGCAGCCCAATGAAACCAATATGATTTACACGTATGAAAGGTCCGACTCAACAACACTTTAGAACCGCTAAGCGATTTACCAGTACTCATGCCACAGATTGTTGGTTTCTTGAAGTCCCGATGGGCGGGGTCGATTTAATATGATATTAATACCCTTACCCTAACAGATTTCAAAAGTGGGGCCGAGGTGACTTTGGGGCCGAGATGTATAGGGGCCGAGGTGACAGTGGGGCCGAGGTGTCTAGGGACGAGGTGACTAGGGCCGAGGTGTCTAGGGACGATTTGGTTTTTGGCCGACCTGTCTAGGGGCCGAGGTGGTAGTGGGGCCGAAGTGTCTGGAAATCCAAATTTCGACGGGCTCTCGGTTTAAAAACACATCCAAACAAAAGTCTTCAGGGACCAAGAATAGAGCCAATTATCCTTGGTTGATGAGGAGAGTAGCTCAACTACTACACCACGGAGGCCCGCAAGTTTTGATGCTCAGTCAACTGATAGATAAAGGAGATTTTGTTTGAATGATTTAATTCGAAGGTTCCTTGAAATATATGAATGTTTGAATATCTCGCCCGTAGCTGTCAGTCTCTTCGACAGAAAATGGCCTTTGTAGTCTTTGCATGAGAAAATGTAAATTTGTCAACCAATTGTTATTAGGAGCGAAAGCACAGGACATACTCTCTATTTAACGGCTGAATATACAGAGCTCGAATCGGCGAGCCAAGCTTATCCTATGGGTGTTTTATTTGGGTTAATGTCTTGGCTAAGGGATGGCCATGGCATTACATAGAAAACGCAGAGATAACCATCGCAGTTTAGGCCTGGCGTCATAATGTTTGAATTTATCGGTCAGCATGGTTTGACATAAACCGTACAGCGACTGAATGCAAAATGGTGACATGATTCAACCGCCCTTGACCAATTTGTCACGCTGTTTTGTAACGAGCACCAATTCAAGCCCAATCCACCACCACCCTATCGCTAAATCCAGACCCAATTGGGCGAGTCCGGTACAACTTTTCATGGAGTCAGCATGCTTTCCATTGAATTTGCCTTCGTCACATAAAGGCCCCGTTTCTAAAACCGGTTACCTCGCTCCTGTCGCACAGTCCAATTCAGGGAGGCGGGGCGAGGGTGAGTATTATACATGGCCGTCTATCGGCGTCTAACCCCAATTATGCACTTTGAATGGTGCGTAAACACATTGGGCGGTTTTGCATATCGAGTGCGGATCTTCTGCCCGTCTTACCAGCTTTCCATTTCCCTGGTAACGTATGCAAAGTTTGTCAGAAGTACCTCTAATACACTGCGTTGACCTTGATACAAACTGCTTCGAGCGGCCATTCTACAACATCCCAATGACACGATTTCTATTTTCCACCATGTAAAATAAAATACTACGTTGTGGTCAGTTTTGCCAAACAACAAAGAATCCAAAATGCGAAGGTCATCTTATTTGAACCATGCAGAATGGCACACAAGCAAAAAAAAAAAAAAGAAGAAAAAAGGAAAAACGACCACCATATTGTTAATATAGTGCTTGTTAAATCATATCATCAGGCACATTTGCTCATCACTGTTAATGTACACTCAGTAAATTATTGTTGCTTAGAATGTCGAGCTGCTTATGTGACAAATAACACAAATACGACCCTAAAGCTGTATAATCTGAATATATATATTTAATACAAACTTGGACTACCGGAGTAAAATGTACTAAAGCCAGCAAATTATTGTTCTCAATACACATGAGCTCTGCTTCTGCGTTTGAAAGGTATACAAAGTGTGTTAAAGATTTATATACTTGATGACCACAACCAGTAAACAGTAAAAAAATAATGCTCACCACGTTCAGAATTATCGCTGTTAACAACCCAAACCTTTAAGCATCACGGTTTATACCAACATGGCATATTTCGATTATTTTATCCATTGTTATTGTGACACCAACTTTGACCTGATGCAGATAGAAGACACGGGTTATTTTCATATTCATCTAAGTGTCAAAATATTTTACTCCATCTGAAACCTAACCCTTGTCATAAACGATATGGCACATAGCTAATATGCAGCGGCATGCAATGTTATGACGTTGCATCGACGTTGATGCGTCGATACTCAGTTCGCATGCGCGAAGTCTGTGTGTGTCTTGTGTACATCCCACTAACCTCTTAGGGCATATGGAGACGAGACTTCGATTTAAAGACACAACTGAAAGTCTGAAGAGGACCGGGATCGAACCTATGACCCCAGCTTTATGAGGCGTATAGATTAACCACTTCACCAGGCTGTCCTTATGGCCTTCCTTTGTTTAGGTTTCCATTATGGTCTGGTCGCTTCATATTTGTGTTTCTTTCCCTTTGGTGTCTTTGATGGGTGGAGTAAGTTAATTGTATCTAGCATATATATCTATTTTTTTCGTTTTTCATTTTTAAATGATTGTACAGAATATGGCTTGTACAAATTACTACTGTTGTAGTTTTTATGTTTGAAGTATTAACGAGAACGATGGGAAGTCCATTTGTTAAGTCACGACTCAGACTTGCCCCAATATCTTAAGAGGGTACAAGGTCTCCCCTTTTCAGTTTGATCGTTTTCCGTATCACTATTGTCACACATTTTGTGTTAATGATAATATTCTTTTGTATTTATAAGTGACAATATTATCTGCAGAGATAATCAATCGGAGATGGAGCGACGTTTGGACCCTTATCTATTTGAAGCGAATTTTTTGTACTGGCGGTAGACTACAATATATCCAGATATTGTGTTAAATGTACATGTACTATTTTCTGCGTTTTTATTTATTACCGCGAATACCTTACTCGGAGACAGGATTCAACTTAAAAGGTGACAGGAAATAATTCATTTTGCATCTGCACTGATTTAAACTCTAAGGGCTGCATCCCCTGTCCCAATTCCCATGTTTTTACTCCACAGGTTATTAATAGATTTCTCTACCTTTACGAAAACTTCCGATGGTAAAGAATATGAGGTTGTCTAGTGCAGTGACGTCAATGTTGTCTGCTGCTATTCATACAGTACATGTATATATAATCAATTTATATATATATATATATATATATATATATATATTTCAACAGTTTAAACATGTAACATCTCTCTCTCTCTCTCTCCCAGCCAGGCAGACAACGAGATTTAAGGCTACAAAAATGAATATTAACAAAACAAAAGAATGACCATACAGATGATGACATTTGCATAGCTGTCTGTAGGGGGCGGAATCCTCTTTTATACTTGGTGAAAACATACCTATACTTTCAAGTATCAGACAGAAAACAGTATTAAAGTGGGCAAAAAACTGGAGTACTCGGGGAAACCACCTGACCTTTCAATGAAGAACCTCAAATGTATCCAGACTCGAATCCCCAGCGACGTAACATTGATGTATTGTTTTGGGTTTTACGTCATGTCAACCCCTGTGGGCCATTTTGTATCTTCCATAGGCGTAACGACCATTACGCATATAACGTATATGCGTAATGTTAAGTATTTGCAATAAAGAGAAAGTACCCATATAATTGTGTTCTCCATTATATATTATATATAAGGAAAGGGTTTACTCCCCTCGGGAAAAAAATATTTCCTATTAGACCAGCCCTCATCTCGGAGAAAGATATACATAGATTTTTCCTAGTTATGCGTAGAAATATTTTAGTTCTGGCTGTGCTCCTGCCGTCTCCAAGAGAATGGGTGAAAAATAGACAGGCGATATAGTAATGGAGATGGAAGTGAGGAACAGAGGAGAAAAATGAATGGAAGTGTGGAAACAGAAAAAACAACACTCTCCCTTTACATTTATCTGCTGCAAGGACAGCCGACCTTGCCAAATGTAAACCAATGACGCAAGGTACATATCACCTTTGCATCAACTAAACCTAACCCCAGAGATATAAGATTAAGAGTCAGCCCCCTCATCCACAAGGCCATGGATGTCCGTAACAGCTTTTAAGAATAATAGGAAACACTCCAATGTACGGACACTGGATATAACTTTAATATGTTCTTAGCTGTTGACTGGGCCGTACATCAGCACACACACACACACACACACACACACACACACACACACACACACACACACACACACACACACATAACAAAAAACACGAAACATTATGTATCTATACGGAACCCGGGGCCGCCCCCGCCCATAGGGGCTTGAAGAAAGATATGGGCTGCACGATGCTTCCACGCAGAGCTGAATCCTGCCCGCACACTAGTACTGGTTAACCGCTAGGAGGATCCAAGCCTGTCCAGGAACCGCGGTGCGAGGCGGACCGTCCATTCTAATAAACCCTATTGGTTTCATTGGGCGACAGGGCTTGAGATGTCATTTCATCTTGATGTCGGGTAAAAGTCCCACAAAATCGGAAGCAACGTCTCCAAAATGACCTTTACAGTGTTGGCGGGGACGTTAAACCCCAAATCAAACAAAACAAACAAACGGAACCCGGGAAGGGACATGATCTGTTCTCTTTATTAGTTGTGCGCACAAGAGACTGGCCCCGATAGCTCAGTTGGTAGAGTGTCCGCTCCGGGGAACGGGAGGTCACGGGTTCGATCCCGGGCCGCGACATACCAAAGTCGTTAAGAATGGTACTAGCTGCTCCTCGCTAGGCACTCAGATTTACGGGGTAGAGCTAGGATTGATCGACCCAGTGTCAGGATAATGTGACTGGGTGTGGTATCATGTAATGTGTCTGGGACATGATACTTCAGTGAGGCAGCACTATAAAAGTGAGCAGTGAGCTCCCTGTCGCAACCAGACACAGTCGAGATATGACGGAAAAAAATTTGAAAGCGACGTTAAACCCGAATTCACACACACATTGTGCGCACAAGATATTCTTGTGCGCACAAGATAATATGTTGTGCGCACAAGATATTATCTTGTTCGAACAATTTAATATCTTGTGCGCACCTTAATATTTTGTGCGCACAAGATATTATCTTGTCCGCACAAGACAATATCTTGTGCGCACAAGATAATATCTTGTTCCCAAGATCTATGTTGTGCAAACAAGATAATATGTTGTGCGAACAAGATAATATGTTGTCCTCACAACATAAATTATGTTGATCGCACACGATAATATCTTGTGCGCACATTTATTATTTGACGACACAAGATAATATCTTGTTCGCACAACTTAATATCTTGTTGGCACAACATATTAAAAAAATCATGTCCCTTCCCGGGTTCCGTATATCTGACTTATTTGCATATTTAATCCACTAGCGGATTTTTTAATTTATCAGATGGTGTTATTTCCTTCTCAGACGTGACATCATATGATAAATTCAGTAATCCGCTAGTGGATTAGATGTGCTAATTAGTTAGATTACACGTACGACGTCCTTAAAGACGTCGCTGTTTATAATGGTGGAATATTGGCATTTTTGTGAACGAATTAATTTCATATGGTAAACAGAATCTTGCATTCGTGATCATGTATTGTCAAATTTATTTAACTCGTTGAGGAAAAATCATAAAAAGGCCTTTTTAGCTCACCAGTCACGTAGTGACAAGGTGAGTTTTTGTGATCACATTTTGTCCGTCGTGCTTGCGTCCGTGCAGGCATGCATCCATGCGTGCGTGCGTATAGGCGTGCGTCCGTAAACAATTTCAAATAAGTATATCTCTAATACCCCATGGCAAATCTGGATCAAATTTCATGAGAAGTATCATTAGGTAGGGGAAAGGCTTCATAAGGTTTTTGGGCTGAACAAATTGGAATTATGGCTGCCATGGAAACAAAACGACGTTTCCACTTTTTCTCTGCCTTTTCTGGTCCGGTCTTCATCAAACTTGCATATAACCCGGAGGGGCCTACAGTCTACGTGAGTTCGACTTCGGGCTCCACGGGACAAACAACTTTAGAGTAACCTGCCCTTGAGCATACATATAAGTGAAAAATGGTGTCTCCAGCTTTTCTCAGCCTTTTATGATCTGATTTTTTTGTAATTTTTCACAAACGAGGACAAGTATAAAATCTCGGACAAGTTCGAATTTGGTTTGAATCTGACCAGCGGTTTTGCAGTTACATTCCCTTGAGCGTGAAAACTTTTCCCATAGACTTATAATGGGGAAAACGAGGTCTCCACTTTATTTGAGCCATTTCTGATCCGATCGTCATCAAACTTTTTTTTTTATTATTAATTTTTATAGTAACATGTTACATGAAATAAACATACAATACAAACTACGACATATTTAAAGACTAACAAAATCGTCCTAAATATACAAAACTGCAGTTGACCTACATATGATTAAAAAAGAACTATTTTCCATAACATGAAACAACATTATATAGTTGATAAGGAAAAAAGAGGAGTACCAGATAGGTATAAATAAGTAAATAAATAAATACAAAAATAGGTTATAAGATAACGAGATGAGAACTTTAGATGGGCACCAGAGAGAGAGAGAGAGAGAGAGAGAGAGAGAGAGAGAGAGAGAGAGAGAGAGAGAGAGAGAGAGAGAGAGAGAGAGAGAGTGAGAGAGAGAGGATGCTGCCTTAAACTAGTTCAAATACGTTCATAACATTTCCCCATTGTCTTTCAAATTCAAAAAGTTTGTCTTTCATAAGAGCTATTTCTTTTTCAATTTGCAATCTCTTTTTTCATATGAATTTTAAAAGTTTGTAAATTTGGAATTGATCGATGGGAGTTATTTAGAAATATATAATATTTAGCAATTAAAATTATGAAATTTTTAATATTCTTCATCAAACTTGTAGATAACCAGAAAGGGCTTAAAGTCTACGTCAAGTTCCTATTTGGGATGCAAGGGAAAAACAGCTTTGGAGTTACTTGCCCTTGAGCATAAATATAAGTGAAAAATGGTGTCTCCAGCTTTTCTCAGCCGGTTCTGATCTCATCTTTTTAGCTCACCTGAGGTGATATTGCACTGATGAGTTAGGAGGCCTTAATGCGGACTGAACACATTATTTGGCGACGGAAGTAATGGGCGAGGATTGTGGCCAAGTAAAATCGATTAAAGCCCCCAGTGGAATTCGTTTCCACTGACCGTACCAAGGCGGTTCTTCCGTCGCGGTTAATTTTTAGAATGGTTTGTCTTTGGGTGTTTGTGTCACTTATATTATTTTATTTTGGATAGCCTTTAGGCCATTTTGTGGGAAAGTAACTGTCCTTTTGGCTTTCCGCTGACGGTGTTTCCGTTGGGGTCTGTTGCTCCATGTTTGTGTTTATTTCCTTTTGGTGTCTATGATGGGAGCTGTGGGTTAATTGCATCAATTCCTGATCATTGCCTCTACTTTTATTCCTCAAGGTGAGCTTAAAGTATAGGTAGGCCTCCGGCGTCCGTCCTTCGTTCACCCGTTTGAACTTGAATATCTAAATGAATAGGTGGCCAATCACAATCATATTTTGTGTGCAGCATCACTGGGTTGGGGATTTACTGCATTAGGTTTTGGACCAGTTTTGGTCAGAACTGTGTTTGCCATGGAAACAAAAATGTCCTATAGACTTAAATGGAGAAAACGATGTCTCCACTTTTATTCGGCCATTTCTGATCCGATCTTCATCAAACGTGCAGATAACCGGGAGGGGCTTACTAACTACGCTAAATTCGAATTTGGGCTGCACGGAACAAACAGCTTTGGAGTTACCTGCCCTTTAGCATAAATTAAAGTGAAAAATGGTGTCTCCAGCTTTTCTCAGCCGTTTATAATCTGATCTTTTTGTAACTTTCCATAAACGAGGACAACCATAAAATCTCGGACGAGTTCGAATTTGGTTTGAATCTGACCAGCGGTTTTCCAGTTACATTCCCTTGAGCTTGAAAAAAATTCCAATAGACTTATAATGGAGAAATACGAGGTCTCCACTTTATTTCAGCCATTTCTGTTCCGATCTTCATCAAACTTGTAGATAACCAGGACGAGCATACAGTCTACGTCAAGTTCATATTTGGGCTGCATGGGAAAATCAGCATTGGAGTTACCTGCCCTTGAGCATAAATATAAGTGAAAAATGGTGTCTCCAGCTTTTCTCAGCCGTTTATGATCTGATCGTTTTGTAACTTTTTATAAATGAGAACAAGCATAAAATCTTGGACGAAGTCGAATTTGGCTTGAAGCTGACGAGCGTTGTTTTTCAGTTACATCCTCTTGAGCGTGAAAATAAAACATAGACTTATAATGTGGAAAACAACGTCTCCACTATTACTCCACCATTTCTGATCCGATCTTCATTTCTCAGCCATTTTTGATTGGATCATTTTGTAACTTTTGGTAAAGAGGACAAGCATAAAATCTCGTGCGAGTTCGAAGTTGACTTGAATCTGACCAGGGGTTTTGCATTTACTTCTCCTTGAGTGTGAAAGATTTTCCCATAGACTTACAATGAGAAAACGACGTCTGCAGCTTTTCTCGACCATTTCAAATCAGATCTTTATCAAACTTGCAGATAACCAGGAGGGGTATACAGTCTATGTTGATTTTGAATTTGGGCCACGCAGGCCAAATGACTTCTGAGTTACCTGCCCTTGAGCATAAATATTAGCGAAAAATGGTGTATCCAGCTTTCCGCATTCGTTTCTGATCTGATCTTTTTGTTACTTTTGGTAAACGAGGGTAAGCATAAAATACCTAATGAGTTCGATTTTGGCTTGAATCTGACCACCGGATTTCCAGTTATATCCAACTTTGCTTGGCTATTTCTAATCTGACCTTCGAGATAACCAGAAGGAGCTAACAGTCTGTGTTTAGTTCGAATTTGGGCCGCATGAGTCAAAAGGCGTTCGAATTACATGCCCTTGAGCATAAACATTAGTGAAAAATAGTGTCTCGACCTTTTCTCAGCCGTTTCTAATCTGATCGTTTTAAAACTTTCAGTAAACGAGAACAAGCATAAAACCTCAGACAAGTTTGAATTTGGCTTGAATCTGACATTTGATTTGCAGTTATAGCCCTTAGAGCGCGAACAATTTTCCCATTGACTTACAATGGAAAAAAACGACGTTACCAACTTTTCTCCGCCATTTCTGATCTGATCTTCATCAAACTTGCAGATACATATGTACATATTTAACCATTTTTCTACCAAATGGAATATTCCACCTTATGCCTATATATAGCTCAAGTCCATTCCAAAATTCAAGGGTATCAGGTTATGTTGTCTTCAAAATGTATGGTGGAAAATGGCTGGAAATTTTGCAAGCAGTGCAGGCTCTTGTTTGTTACTTACTGTGTGTATCACTTGTGTCTTTTGGTTTTGGATGACCATATGGCCAATTTGTGGGAAAGTAACTGTCCTTATGGCCTTCCTTTGTTTAGGTTTCCATTATGGTCTGGTCGCTTAATGTGTGTATTTCTTTCCCGTTGGTGTCTTTTATGGGTGGAGTAAGTTAATTGTATCAATTCCTGATCTTTGTTTTACTTCTACTCTGATCAGATGCTACGTTCTGCGGCAGCTGATCTGGGCATGCACTGTTTTGAAGTTACCCATTCCGGGGTTTCTGGTACAAAATTGGTCAACTTATATATGTATTTGTCGTATTATTTAATCAAAAGTCAAGAGCACCGCATGCGGATGCCAACGCTCGGCTGCAGGCCCCTTTCATAATGAACAACTAGTCCGATTTTCAAGTAAATATGTTCAGTAATGACAGAGATATTACAAAATGTCCACGTTTCTGCACGACGATGATGATGACGCAGACGAAAATGTCAAAGTTTTTGCACGAACACGACGCAAGAGCTATGACAATACCACGTTGTTTTCTTCGTTGAGCTAAAAATCGAAATTCTAAGTTAGGTAGTTACTTATCCTAAAATAGTTGTTTGTTTTGTTTGAATTGAGGTTCAACGTTCCCGTCAACACTGTATAGATCATTTTGGAAATGTTGCTTCCAATTTTATGTGGGTTTAACTCAACATTGAGACGAAATGACATCTCAAGCCCTGTCGGTCAATGAAACCAATAGGATTTATATAAAGCATTGACTTTCCGACTCGCACAGCTTTGCCTGGAGAGGCTTAGATCCTCTAAGCGGTTTACCAGTACTCCTGTGCGGTCAATTTCAGCTCTGCGTCGAAGCATCATGCAGCCCAACTGTTTCGTCAAGTCCCGATGGGCGGGGACCGCTCCTAAGAAATTACTCATGAGACAAATCTCAAGAAGAAGAAGAAGAAGAAAGAGAAGAAGAAGAAGAAGAAGAAGAAGAAGAAGAAGAAGAAGAAGAAGAAGAAGAAGAAGAAGGGCCACAGTAAGCCCTAAAAAAAACCTTGTTTCCGCTAACCCGACCGACCCTGCTTCAGACCCCATGACTCTACTATTTTGATCAACAAAAGAAAAAAAAGAAAAAAAAAAACAAAAAAAAAAACACCGACCTTACCATTTTTAATTTCCGACCCTACCCAGTGTCGTCTTTTCATTTTCCCATAGTACATGAAATGTCGTGTTTTAAGTACATGTGTTGTAGTTTTTGGCATTTAGTAACTTCCAAAATACAGAGCTGACATTTTAGAGCACCTAAAATGAATAATGATACAGTGCAAGTCTCAACATGACAATTTTATTAACAGAAAACATTTACAAAAACAAAATCACATAAAAATTATAGGCCCGACCCTACGGAACCCAGGAAGGGACATGATTTTTTATTTTATTATGTTGTGCGAACAATATAATATCTTGAGCGGACAAGATATTATCTTGTTCGGACAGCATATTATATTGTGTAGACAAGATATTATCTTGTGTGGACAAGATATTATCTTGTGCGGACAACATAATATCTTGTTCGCACAACATATTATCTTGTGCGCACAAGATATTAAGTTGTGCGAACAAGATGTTATCTTGTCGGCACAACATAAATATTGTGCGGGCAAGATAATATCTTGTGCGCACAAGATCATATTTTGTCCGGACAAGATATTATCTTGATCGCACAACTTAACATCTTGTCCGCACAAGATAATATGTTGTGCGAACAAGATAATATCTTGTCCGCAAAAGATAATATCTTGTTCGCACAACTTTCCAAACTCTATGTTGCGCAAACAAGATAATATGTTGTGCGAACAAGATAATATCTTGTCAGCACAAGATTTTAAGTTGTGCCAACAAGATATCTTGTCCGCACAAGATAAAATGTTGTCTGCACAACATAAATTATGTCGTCCGCACAAGATGATATATTGTCTGCACAATATATTATCTTGTTCGCACAACTTAATATCTTGTTCGCACAACATATTAAAAAAATATGATGTCCCTTGCCGGGTTCCGTACGAACCTGTTTCTTTTTTCGGGAAAAAAATAAAATTTTAAAAAAAGTTTTTCCTACCTACCGACCAAATTTTTTTTCAGCATGTTAGCGGAAACACAACTATTTTTTACGCCTAAATTATATAATTTGACTATTGTTTTCTATTCGTTAAATATGTGTAATCGCGTTTGAACAGACATTTTATCTGCTTCGCAAAGAATGTGTCTGAGAGTGTGCCAGCAGTACGGTTGTGTTTATGCCGCTTTATACAATTTTATGATTGAAGACAGTTTTAGTGATTTTTCGAAGGAGTTTAGGATGGGATTTAATTTATGATGTGAGTGGACATATTCTATCTTAATCCAATTGTGACTTTGACTGTTTCTTGAACTGTCATTAGATTTCGTGAGTTATTGAAAATCAATAGCGGAGCGAGGTCACGCAAAACAATTTTCAAACTATACTACACAAAATTATAAATGCGACATACAGATATGAAGTAGTAATCGTGGTGCCTACGAAGTATTATGCTCCCTTATCATTCCCTTTTTGGACGAAAATATAATTGAACAATGGACAAGCACAAGAACCAATGAATAATTAAAATCAGTTATCTAAATAATTGGACAGATATTTAAACAACAAATATATACAGTGCCATAATACAAGGGTTAATGAAAACAGAATCTTAACCACATATGTATAAAAAGCAAAACTATGAGTGAGGACAGTAAAAAGAGAATTCGTAGTGAGACAAGCACAAGTGAAGCAGACGCAAGCTTATTAGACGTGAGCATAGACAGCAAGAATGATAAGAGTAAACTGGATATACCTACCGATAGCGAGGCAAAAAAAAAGGAGAAAACGTTGGCAGTGGAATGAAGGAAGATGCTCTTAAGCAGAACTCAAAAGCAAAAAGTCAGTCTCGGGTGAGAAAGAAGGCGAAGAAAACGAAGTTTGAGAAAGAGAAGCCAGAGAAAGAATCGGAAGGAGAATGGGAAGACCTAAGTTTTCAGGAGTCAATCCAACTCCAGTTGAAAGATATAAGTGAGAGTTTAAAGAATCTGGTAAACAAGACAGAGATCAAAACTTTGTTTTCGAACTTGTTTGATGCTAAGTTAGAAGAGCTGAATACGAATATAACAGACGAGATAATGAAAAAAGTAGACCATAAAATTGGTGTGTTGGAAGGAGAGTTGTATGACTATAAACTGGACAACGATAGGTATAAATCAGAAAACGAAAGCTTACTTAAGAAGATTCAAACGTTAGAAGGTGAAGTGAAAGAAAAATCTGCGCAATCCGAAAATCAGAAACAAGAAATAATAAAACAGAATGATAAAATTAAAAGACAGAAAGGTGAAACAGAAAAACTACAAAATGCGCTTGAAGATACAGATAGAGCATTTTATGGTCGCACAAACGAGCTTGAACAATATAGCCGGCGCAACAATATAAGGATATGGGGAATACCTGAAGTTAAAGACGAAGATGTATACACTACAATGAGCACAGTTGTCCACGTGTTAAATGAGAAAATGGGTGTTGATATAACACGACAAGATATAGACATAGCACATCGGTTAGGAAACAAAAGAAATGACCGTAAGACTGGAAGATGTATTATAGTCAAATTCACTTCAAGAGTCACAAAAATAAAATGTCTCAAGGATAGAAAGAGCAAACTGAAAGGATCTAAGATTTACATACAGGAAGATTTAACAAATCTAAACTACTCGATTCTCATGGCTACAAGAGGTAACGATGAAGTTGAAAAGTCCTGGACAGTAGATGGAGCTGTATATGTAAAATGGAGGGGTAGCGATAAAACTAAACGAATAGAGTTTCAGGACTATCAAGAGTGGTTCGACTTTGCAGATGAAAATGAAACGGAGGGTGTCAATAGACAGACAAGGGTTAAAGAGATATAAAACTGTTCGCTTGATGTTATATCATCATATTATCTCAAAATAAAATACATTGGACAGAATAAAATTCCTGATTGCACATGCACCTGCCTTACGGTGATATTGTTCGGCTGTGGCTGATTGCTGATATTTACAACTTGTTAAAGTTTATCATACGGTTTCAGTATTTCCAACAGTAAAATCAACCGCAGCCGTCCTTGCAGTGTGATGCGGGGTCATCTGCAATCTTGTACTGTTTAATGGCGCTTAGAAATATTTAACCATTTTCCTGCTGTTCACAACAACCCCTATCTTTGCAAACAGTGCAGATCCAGATCAGTTGGCTTCTGAAGTAGCCATCTGATCGGGATCTACACTGTTTGACATTCAGTTTAAGAATTTGTAGCAATAAATTAAATCAAGTAATCTGATTGGTTGAAAATCAAAAATGGACATGGCTACTTTGAATATTCAGCAGGATAAGGGTTAAAACAAGTGCGTAAACCGGAGTCTCCTTATTAATTTCAACCAGTATATTATAGTGTCGTCTATAATATACTTTCAAAGTCAAGTGACACATCACAGGAAGATGTACCTTATTACACAAGCGGCCAGCATAGGTTCAAGCTTGCCCGTGCAATCACGCGGTCTCGCCGGGACCTATAGAGTTTGCTCACATGAGATGTGGGATTGGGGAACCAAGAAGCCTAGATAATATGTGAGATTAAGAGTGCTCAGACAAATGCCCCTTTTTCTAGGTCGTGGCTCATATAACCATGTCAATCGATATTTACCTGTATAGGATTTGTAATGTACATCTAGGTTTTTTGATCAATTTATGTTGCGCATCACGAAAACACGCCTATACAATTCTGACCCTTTTTAGTCCCTTTTTTTAATAGTGTAAAACTGGGGTTGGCAAGAATAAACTTTTTTTTCTCTCTTATTTCTGCTCGGGAGCATGGATTGTGGGTACTCGATGGAGCCGCCTAGTTGAGGCGGTTCTATCGAGTGCCCACAGTCTGTGTTGGGCGGTAATCAACAACATCCTAATCAACACTATAGGTCCTTTTGGAGATGTCGCTTCCAATTTTTATGGGACTGTTGCCCGTCACTGAGATGAAATGACGTCTCTTGCCCTGTTGGCATTGCACAACTTTGCCAAGGCTTTCTTCTATCTGCTAAGCATTTTGCCGGTACTCGTATGTGATCAGTTTCGGTTCTGCATGAAGGCTTGATGCGACCCTGTCTGTTTCTCAAGGCCCCGGCGGGGGCAGTGGATATCATATTAAAAACTGTTGAGTTGAGCAGATATAACTCGACCCTTTTAATTCTATTTGCGCTGACACGTGGGACTTTGATAACTGTTATTTGTGCAGCAGCGAGGGCTCGGGTGTGGTATCGCCAGTGCATTCACTGCTTGCACATGTGGTTATTGAATGTTGTGCAGGAAATCGGAAATATATATCCCAACCCCTTTATAACACTATTGTTGGGATCCAGAGGGGAGGTCATGTTAGTTGGGCGGCCGTATTGTGTCCAAACAAGTGTTTAGATTGAAAGTGGAAAAATGACCATTCATGGTCGTTTTTTCTATGTAATCTGTGCGCTTTTGGGATCCAGGGCCGCGTTGTAATGAATCGTGTTATAGCGGGGTTGTGGTGTAACTCCGAATTATAGAACTTGTGTATTTGAAGACAGTAATGTGCGAGGGCAGGGAGTGTCAGGTTCCCATGTGGTGACTGTGTTTTGGACCACAGCTAAATATGTTATGGAAAAGTCACCATTTTTTTTTTTTTTTTTTTTTGAAAAATGTTGTTGAGAATCGCAGATTGCAGGACATCTCGAAATATTTATATTTACAGTGTAAAGTTGAATGCAAACTCATTGAAAAACAATCTAGATCTGCGTGTAATTGTTCTTCAGTTTTAATATTTTGAACTATAAGCACTTGTTCGCCCATTGATGAGGAGCAAAGATACATCTTTATACGTTTCACATCTGTGACTGGTGTTTGAAAGCTACAACAGTATCGCATATGCACCACATCCCCCCCGCCCCCGCCCAAGCCCCCCCCCCCAAAAAAAAAAAAATAAAATAATAATAAAAAATAATATATCACGAAAACATACCTATGAAATTCTGACTCCCTTGAACCCACTCCTTTTATGTGATAAAACTGGGGTTAACCGAGGAAAACATTCTCTTTGTCTCTGTTCCGGAATGTGAGTGGTGAGTGCTCGTTTGAGCCGCCTTACCGAGGTGGTTCTAGCGTGTACCTGTGGTTTGCATTTCGGCAGGAAATCGCAAAATTATCACAAATTGACGACTGAAAACTGTCATTTTATAGGCAGTGAATTTTAAAATGTATTTAAATCGGCGTATTTTCGTGATGTTTAGTACATTTATGATTAGGTATTTTACATTATATAACTGATGAATGCAAAGTTACTATGTTAAAATCACACGGCAGTGTTAAAATATTGTCGAGTTGCCACGACGTCGAAATGATACTGATTCGATGTTATTTCAGCGTTAGATACCATATAAATTTACTCCGACAGCAAAGTACGTGTATAAACATATCAGTACCGGATGTCAGGAACACGGGGTAAAGAGTGTGTCAAGTACCTTTATAAACAGACGTTGAGGCAACGTCGTCGCGCTAGGTTGACTCGGCGTTGTTTTGCTTGCAAGTTCTAAAGTTCGTTGATTCCACTGACTTCGGGTGCTGTTAAGTTTGTAAACCGGTTCATCTTTCGCAAAATATGTGTATATATATTCCTGTATATACAGTAGAACGTCGATGGATCGAGCTCCGATGGCTCGAGCTCCGATGTCTCGAATACAATGGTTGCGTCGAACTTTTGCTTTTGTCCCCATGGGGTTCCTTTGCATATGAAATAATGAGGGGAAAAATAAAGGAGATTATTATTTTTTTTTTTTTTTTGGTCATGCAGGTGTATTCTGTGTGTACTCATCAGGGTCGCCTCGAAATCCGATTCTGATGAATACACACATGATACATTTATACTAAAAAAATACTTAAAAAATACCCCAAATATTCAACATACCTTCTGGTGTGACACTGACAGTAACCGTCTCCTTGGCTCGGGCTGCCGCCGGCTTGGGCGGGTTTTTCATGGTCCTAGGGTCCTAGGTTCGAGCCATTGTAGTTCGACTGTATTCTGGATGTTATGCTGTTTGTTTTTGTTGTTGTTTAATTTCTTTTGGTTTATTTTATATTATCATTGTTTTACTATTATCACATGGCACCGTTGGTATGCACTGAATAACGTCAGGTTAAAAATATCGAATGACCACACATGTAACAACACTTTGGCGGGAGCAAGTAACGTCAAGGCGGCGTCCGTGTCGGCCGTGCGCTTTCTGTTGAATAATTGCCGACTTCGAAGGCGACAAAATCTCATTTGAAATGGTTGTGTGGCGGGCAGAATCTTACACTTATGGTCATTACATATGTAACCTACGATACTCGCCGAAGGCTCGTTTCATGGATTCCATATGGGGTGACCACTCGTGTAAGATCATCTGCTATTTTTTATCTTTACAATAATGTAAAACGATTCAAGGAAAATGACATTTGGTTTGCGTTGTTGTTAAACATCGGTTTTCGACTGGATAAACAGCGTGGACCCAGATGGGATGCCGCAAAATGCGGTTTCTTATCTGGATTCTCGCTGTTTTCCATTGGTCAAATGACGGGTTGGTTGTATTATATTGGTTTGTATATGTATAGGGGTGCGTTATGCTTCGGGCATCAAGGTTGTCGATGCACATGTTGGGATATTCTCAGCAGTTTACTTTTCTTTTCTTTATATTTAAGGCAGGAATCGACGACTTACTGACAGTACCGACGAAAGATGAAACTTTCAGTTTGTTCTTTTAATGTCAGGGGTCTGGGCCAGAAATTTAAAAGGAAAAGAATTTTTGAATTTTTAGAGAAAAAGGATTTTAATGTATGTTTTTTGCAAGAAACACACTCGAAACCAGAAATTGAAAAGATATGGAGACTGGACAGCACGTTTCATATTTATTTTAGTGGAAGAAGTAGTAATAGTGGTGGTATATGTATTCTATTAAATGCCTCTTTAGACTTCAGATTCATTTATCATAAAGAAATAATTCCAGGTAAGATTCAAGCTCTGAAACTAAACATATGTGACAATGATATATTATTTATAAATTTATACGGCCCAAATAATGATGATGCCTCGCTTTTTTGAAACCCTTCAGGAGTTTTTGGAACAAAACGACGAAAACGAATTCCTTATTGGGGGTGACTTTAATACAGTCTTAGATCCAGTTTTGGATAAATATGGTGGATTACCGGGAACACATAAAAATTGTCGGAATAAAATTACGACAATAACTGACGCTTTCGATCTCGTTGACACTTGGCGCGTGTTCCATCCAACCGAACGTCAATATACTTGGCACTCAAATACTAGGCCTGTCATATTTTCAAGACTCGGTTATTTCTTGACTTCTAGTTCAATTATTAACAAAATCAACCACTGTAAAATCCAACCTGGTTTCATGTCCGACCATTCTATAATCTCACTTGATATCTTCAATAACAATACTATTAGGGGTAAAGGCTATTTTAAAATGAATAACAGCTTGCTTCTTCAAAACGATTATCAAGAAAAGATTAAAAATGTTATTAAAGATACGGCAGAAATCAACAAAGCAGCAAATCCAAATACTCTTTGGGAAATTATTAAAGGTTCTATTCGGAATGAAACGATAAAGTATGCTGCCCACAAAAAGAAAGAAAACAATAAAAAAGAAAAAGAACTATCAGAAGAAATAATTAGGATTAAAAATGACATAATTGAAAACAATAATAAGGATGAAGCATTAAAAAATTGACCGAAAAAGAAGAAGAGCTTAAAAATTTGTATGAAATAGAAATCAACGGATATATAATACGATCTAAAGCAGAATATATAGAAGGAGGGGAAAAAACACAAGTATTTTGCTAATTTAGAGAAAAAACGGTCTGAGGCAAAAACGGTACATAACCTAGAAAAACAAGGACTTTTGATTTCTGATCAATCAGCTATATTAAAAGAGCTCAAAGCATTTTATGAAAATATGTACACAGAAACGGAAGTAAACGAAACCAAGATGGAAAATATGAATAACAATATAAATGTTAAATTAAATGATCTAGACAAACATAGCATCGAAGGTTGTTTAACTCAGTATGAATGCTTTCTTGCACTAAAAGAAATGAAAAATAACAAGAGTCCAGGTTCGGATGGTATCACGACAGAGTTTTCTAAACTTTTTTGGAACGAAATCAAAACTTTTTATGTCTCTTCTTTGAACTCTTCTTTCCATTATGAAAATTTGACGACCTTACAAAAGCAAGGAATCATCTCCCTATTGCCGAAAAAAGATAAAGATTTAAACAATTTAAATAATTGGCGCCCACTTACTCTTTTGAATACCGACTATAAAATTGCAACAAAAGCAATTGCTAATAGAATTAAGAAATTCTTACCTAAAATAATTGATAGCGCACAAACAGGGTTCATTAAAGGTCGATATATTGGTGAGAATATTCGTTTAATTCAGGAAACTATAGAAGCATTAGAAAATGAAAATGCACCGGGACTATTGTTTTTTGCAGATTTTGAAAAGGCTTTCGATAGTGTTAGTCATAAATTTATTTTTAATTGTTTGGAATGTTTTAATTTCGGTTCAGACATAATCAAATGGGTCAAATGTTTCTATAATGGAGCAAATAGTTGTGTATTAAATGCAGGACAAATGACAGAATTTTTCCAAATAAATCGTGGTGTCAGACAAGGTTGTCCACTGTCTCCATATCTTTTTATATTATGTATTGAGTTGTCATCTGCTATGATATTAAATGATCGCGAAAGCAAAGGAATAAAAATAAAAGATAAAGAATTCAAGAGTACTATGTTTGCGGACGATGCAACATTTGCAATGGATGGATCATTGAAAACATTTAAAAAACTTATACATATTTTAAATGAGTTTAAACATATTTCTGGTTTAAAACTCAATGTCAACAAAACCGTTATTTTACGAGTAGGAGCTTTGAAAAACAGTAATATTCATTATTTAAAGCATTTAGAATTTATTTGGTCCTCAGAATCGGCAAAAACGTTAGGAATAGTGTTCTCAAATGATAGGTCAAAACTATTAAAAAATAATTTAACACCTAAGCTAACAGAATTTATAAATTGCCTAAAACGCTGGAGTCACAGAAAACTTACTTTGATGGGTAAAGTCAAAGTCGTAAAAACATTTGCTCTACCAAAGCTTATATATCCGCTAACAGTTCTTCCGAATCCACCACTGGACATTGTGAATAATATTCAATCGGAAATATTTAAATTTATATGGGATGGAAAACCCGACAAAATAAAAAGATCGGTGATGTATCAGGATTACAAAAATGGGGGTTTGAGACTTACTAATTTACTTTGGTTTATAACAGCTCTTAAGGCTGGTTGGTTAAGACGCATATTTGATGAAAATAATACAGGATTATGGAAAGAATATTATTTAGCAAAGCTTAACACTTTTGGTGGGAAGTTGATTTTAGAATCTAACCTACATATTAATGATTGTAGCCAAATATCTATAGGAAATCCTTTTCTACATGATGTGTTGACAGCCTGGTGTACACTTAACGTATCGAATGCAACTGTTACAGTTTCAAAGGAAATTATATGGAACAATTCAGAATTAAGACAGGCTGGCAAATTAATATTTTATAAGCACTGGTACGACAGAGGAATAAAGCTACTTGAACATCTATACAATTTTAGACTTAAACGTTTTTATGACTTCGAAGAAATGAAAGATATGTATGACATTCCTAGAGGTGATTTTTTGAAATATTACAATATTGTTTCTAATATTAAAACAGATTGGAAAAGGGGCTTGAAAGAAGAAACTTTAGATTATATGCGTCAGAAAGAAAATACAGCAGTGCAAATTATTAATCAACAACAACATTCTATCAGCAAACATTTGTATAACATACTTTTAAGAACTGATAGTAGGCAAAACATTAAATCAGAAGAAAAATGGGTAAACGATTTCCCCGATCATTAATTTATTTGGACACAATTTTACACTATGGCCATGAAGTGCACAATAGATATTAAGTACCGAGCTTTCCAATATAAATATCTCTTAAGAATTCTCCCAAATAACAAATTTGTTTTCAGGTGTAAAATCGCACCTTCTGTTCTATGCGATTTTTTTTAATGCACGAGGAAACGAATTCCCATTTGTTCTGGGAATGTTGGTACGTACAAGACTTTTGGTCAAAAATACAAAATTTTCTGCTAACTATTGATTTTGATATTCATCTCAGCTATTTTAAAGTAAGTTTCGGCGTGAGACCTTAAGAAAACATGACAAAATATTGTTGTAAACTTTGTGATTCTTTTAGCCAAACAGTATATATTTTCATCGAAATACCAGCAATACATTCCTGATATGAATGGGTTCCTGCTAAAGCTGAAAAGGACCAGGGACTATGAAAAATATATAGCTTTGTCAAAAGATAAATTAGAACTTCATAATCGAAAATGGCAAATGCTTAGAATTTAGTAAGACCTTGTTAAGCTTATTGAGAAAAGACACTGTCATTCTGAACGACATTACGAGAACGCCCCTATTCAAATATATATATAATTTTTTATTTATTTTTTTTTTTAAGAAGGAATTTTTCCCTTGGAAATGTCTTTTACTTTTCTTGATTCTGCTGGGAGCATGGATTGCGGGTGCTCGATAGAAGTGTCGGATAACCGCAGTCGGTGTTTTCTGGGCGGAACTAGGAAGATAAAGTTTACCCCCTGTAAACTTCAGTTTTTTTTTGTTTTTTTTTTAATATATAAAATTTGGGTTTCGAGGGGTCAAAACCATATTGGCTCGTTTGCGTGATGAGATTGAAATATTTTAAAAAGACGTATCTTTTATTATATACGTTGATGTCTTGGATTCCTGCCTTAAATCATCTCTCTCTCTCTCTCTCTGTCTCTCTCTCTCGCTCTGTTTTTTTACAGTATTAAGCCTCTTATTCATATGATATTTATGCTGAAAATTTAAATGTACAAACGTTACGAGGATACGCCTATGCGAGTAATTTGTCGGTTTTTCGGTCAGAGCAATTACTTTTGGGTTGAAAAATGTGATATTCATAATATTCCTGCTCGGGTCATGGATTGCGGAGACTCGGTGGGGCCGCCTCGTTGAGGTGGCTCTATCGAGAACCCGCAATCTGTGTTATGGAGCGGATATAAGTAAAAATGTTTACCCCAACAAGCCCCAGTTATATTATGTAAAAATGGGGTTTGGAGGGAAGGCCAATGTTGCATAGGCGTTTTTTTTTTGTTTTTTTTTTGTGGTGGTCGACGTATTTCTTATTGTTACATGATAGAGAATAGCAACTATAATACTGTAAATGTCTTAGTGTGCATGCGGTGTTATATGAATACGAGATTTAATAAAGAAATAAATTACAAAAAAAAGAATGTGTCTGAAGTGATATCAAACATATCACATTTTGTTTCTGAATTAGCGAAAACCTTTTTCAAAATATAAGATAACTGTTTTATCGCTATAGAAGAACTTATTGTAATTTGAGGAAATATAGAGGGTCTTACTTTTCTTCAGGGCACATAAAAATGTCGGTTATATATACGCCACGTTTTTCGGCGATGAGTTTTTCATTTTAGGTTTTTGATCAACACGTCCAGCGAGACAGTTGTAGAGATGAAGCTCTGGCAACTTTTCGTAAAGGAGTTAGCCTCCAAAACTGTATAAATGTTCCTCTAATCAGATGATTTTTTCCAATTTTTGAATTTTTCGAAAAAGGCAAAGCCCTTTTCTGTCACTCAAACTATCGAAATGTAAACAAATAACTAGCCTTTTTACAATAATGCCAATATATGGATAACTCTTGTGCAGCCAACGAGCCGCCCAAAGGAAGGGACGTTGTACAAAGCATAGAGTGTAGACAATCAAAAACATAAAATGCGATGTTTTAATCAGTAAACCTTTATTTCCAAAATACCTTTGATCTAATATTGATAAAACGTTTAAAAAACTACCCCATTCAATGCGACGTCTTGTTTGTCTACCGATTGTGCACATTGTAGGCATGCATGGTATTTGAATGACCCACATAATTTCCCTTCAGACAAACACTGAACAGAGGACAAATCGACAGACCGCACCATCAAGGCGGGACATGTGGAAACTGAATTCGCACAAACTTTAAATTATATAAATCTCCAACTGATTACGGCTCTGCTCGATTTTTTTTTTTTTTTTTTTTTTTGAGTTGTCGGAGCGTCTCCTCTGCAACATTCTTTCTGGATGTGTGGATCAAAAATCTAAAATTAAAACGTTATATCCGAAAAACGCGGCAAAAAAGATAGTTTTTTAATAGACTATAAAAACCTTATATGGGAATGAGGTGTGGATAGAAAAATCCGTCCCGAAGGTGACTGTCCGGTATCACGAGGCTTGCCCCTCACACCGGATTCATTTTCTTGCATACGTTCCATTTCTTAGCGCGGATTTTTAATGCTGCAGCCACTTCGGTTACCGACGTCCGCCATTATGGGATGACACTACAGGAATGTTTAGTGACGTCACGTTACGTGATGTGACGTCAACCTTAATGTCGGCGCATACGATGTCGTATTCAACTGTTCAACCAGTGCATTTATCAAACACGCGAAAATATTCGATTTTTGGAAAGAACACCAGGTTTGGAACATAATTTCTACCCGAAGCTAAACATACGGATTTCCTTATCTGGTGTGTAAGAAAATAAACAAGAGGCCCATGGGCTACTACGCTCACCAGAGGTCATGTAGTTTACACTATATTCAGGCAAGGTGCCCATCTTGGTAATTTGACAACAATACCACGAATAATGTTCAATTGCCTCATCCCCATAGAGGCTTTTAATTTAATTTGGTTTTAATCATCACAGCTCTTTCACTGGAGAAGAAGATAAAAATACTGAATCTGAGCTATCCAAAACAAACGTCAGTAATGACCTTGACCTTTGGAATTGATTAACTTCCATTCATCTGATTTTAAATAATATTTATGATTGATCCGGCTGCCATGCAATCAGTAAAATCCACTGTCTTGCTCTTTTTCGATACAAATGTCTAAGTGACCAAATTTGACCTTGACGAAAAACAGGTCAAGGTCAGCTAAAGGTCATCAATTGAATACATTTGGTAGGGCATGAGTCCCCAATGCTACATACCAAATTTCAAGGTCATCAGCAATTTGGTTCCTGAGAAGAAAATTCTTAATCTTTTTAACATATATGAGCATGGCGGCCACACTGGTCAGGTGACCCAGTCCTTACAAACAAATTTCATCCCCCTTACCCATAGAGGCTCCAAATGTAATTTGGTTTCAATCATCCCACCAGTTTAAGTGGAGAAGAAAATAAAAAATAACTGAATTCGAGGCATCCAGGATAAAGGTCAGTAAATGAAAGGTCAGTAAATGACCTTGACCCTTGAAATTGATAAACTTCCATTCAGATAACTGCAAATATCATTTTTTATGTCAGAGCCTACCAGGCAATCAGAAATATCCACTGTTTTGCCTTTTTTTCCATGCAAATGTCTAAGTGACCAAATTTGACCTTGACATAAAATAGGTCAAGGTCAGCCAAAGGTCATAATTTGAATAAACTTGGCAGGGCCAGAGTCCCCGATGCTGCAGGAATGGAATTGAGCTATATATAGGCATAAGGTGGAAGATTCCATTTGGTAGAAAAGGGGTTAAATAGGTGAAGGTCAAACAAAAGTCATCATTTGAACCAATTTGTTTGGGCCGATGCTGCATACCAAGTTTTAAGCTCATCAAGCATTCAGTTTTTGAGAAGAAGATATTCAAAGGTTTTTACCATATACAGGCATGGCGGCCATATTGGTAATGTGACCAAGTCCTCACAAACAAACTTTCGTTCCCCCATTCCATAGAGGCTCCACATGTAATTTGGTTTAAATTGGCCAAGTAGTTTAAGTGAAGAAGAAGATGAAAATACTGAATCTGAGCCGTCATGGACAGAGGTCGGGAAATGACCTTGATCTTTGGAACTTACAAACTTCCATTCAGCCGATTGCAAATACCATTTCAGAAAAAATCGACTCATTTGCCTTCTTTCCATACAAATGTCTAAGTGACCAAATTTGACCTTAAGTAAAACAGGTCAAGGTCAGCCAAAGGTCATAATTTGAATAAACTTGGCAGGGCCAGAGTCCCCGATGCTGCATACCAAGTTTCAAGATCATCGGCCATTCGGTTCTTGAGAAGAAGATTTTTAAAGGTTTTTACCATATATGGGCACGGCGGCCATATTGGTCATGTGACCCCATCCTCATGAACAAACTTTCGTTCCCCGATTCCATAGAGGCTCCATATGTAATTTGGTATCAATTGGCAGAGTAGTTTAAGTGAAGAAGAAGATGATAATACTGAACCTGAGCCGTCCTGGACAAAGATCGGTAAATAACCTTGACCTTTAGAACTTATAAAAAACTTCCATTCAGCTGATTGCAAATACCATTTCTGATGCCACTAGCTACCATGCAATAAGTAAAATCCACTGTTTTGCCTTTTTTCATACAAATGTCTAAGTGACCAAATTTGACCTTGACGTAAAACAGGTCAAGGTCAACTAAAGGTCATAATTTGAACGAACTTGGTAGGGCCCGAGTCCGCGATGCTGCATCCCAAGTTTCAAGATCATCGGCCATTCGGTTCTTGAGAAGAAGATTTTTAAAGTTTTAACCATGTATGGGCATGGCGGCCATCTTGGTCATGTGACCCAGTCTTCACGAACAAACTTTCGTTCCTCCTTCCAACAGAGCCTCCACATGTAATTTGGTTTCAATTGGCCAAGTAGTTGCAGAGGAGAAGTCGTTTGAAAATGTTGACGCAGACGCGGACGCGGACGACGGACGGCGGATCACTGCCTATACTATAAGCTCCCCCGGAGCCTTCGGCTCTGGTGAGCTAAAAACAAAGCACTGGCAGCACTCGATTGTTCCTGGATGCAGAAATATAGTCCTTAACACACACACACACACACACACACACACACGCACGCACGCACGCACGCACGCACACACACACACACACATACACACGCATGCACACACACATACACACAAGCACGCACGCACACACACACACACACACATGCACGCACATGCCTGCCTGCGCGCGCAAACGCAATACTTCAATGTTATATTGTAAACACTGTTTTGCAGCTTACTTCTTGTCTTCAGCATGTTCATTTTTAGCATAGCGGGTCTTATGTCTGTCTATCAGGTCCTGTTTTAGCATGAACTCGCAACATGGTCTGGTACATGTACTTCTCCTAATACTATTTCAGCATCGGCGTTTGCTGTCTTGTAATTTGGATGATACAGCCGTGTTTTCACTACAATTTCTAATAGCTGCTGACTGTATAAATATGTTGGTTCGTTCTCCTTTCTGTGGTTTTACAACTGCTTCGTTTCCTTTCTTAGCTGTCGGATAGCTGCCTTTGTTGTTGTCTGTTGTGTCTCACTGTTTTCATTAAACTGTAGAGCTGTCAGGTAAACTCTTACTAATATTGACTAAAAACGAAAAGAGTGCTCCTTGAAGCAAAGCTTTCCAATTTCCCGACGTAAATATGAACTCTTGATGACGGAAATCCCTCCGTCGTCTGGTGTCCGTCCGTCCACACTTTTGACCAGCTATATCTCTGCAGCCTGTATGTTGATCTCAATCATTTCTTATCTATAGCATGCTTCTGGTGGGGCATTGATGACATACGCTTTTTATCGAAATCGAATCAATACTTTGGTAGCTATGGGAAAATGCTTGCCATCACTGTAGCACCTTCAGTTTTGATTGGAACTTTCTTTAAAAACAAGTTGGCTGCTTTCAAAAAGCATCCAATAAGTTTGGTCTTGTCAGTCTACATTCTGATTTGAGCCAGCTGATATCATTGTCCCACTTAATGCATTTTTTTAATAAAAATAATAAACTTTAAACGTTCCAAGGCGGTTCTTCTGTCGCGGTATATTTTTGTTATGGTTTGTCTGAAGTCTGGAGGCCTTCATGCGGACTGAGCAAATTATTTGTCTAAATCGCGACAGAAGTAACGGCGAGGATTGTGGCCACGTAAAATCGATTGAAGCCCCCCAGTGGAATTCGTTTCCGCTGACCGTTCCAATGCGGTTCTTCTGTCGTGGTTTGTTTTTATTATGGTTGTTTGTGTCGTTTATATTATTTTATTTTGGATAGCCTATTGGCCATTTTATGGGAAAGTAACTGTCCTTTTGGCTTTCCGCTGTTGGTGTTTCCATTAGGGTCTGTTGTTTCATGTTTGTGTGTCTTTCCCTTTGGTAAAAAAAGTTTACGAACGGACGGATGGACACCAACCAAAGCATAACTTAATACGACCGTTTTTGTTGTTGTTGTTGTTGTTGTTGTTTTTCAAACGGGTATATAGAAAGATTTTTCCTAAGTCATCATGCCTTCTATAGGGCCTTGGTTATCTATTTCATTTGTTGTAATGTCCCTGTTAACACTGTATGAGTTTTTTTTTGAGACATTGCTTCCAATCTGTCGCCCAATGAAACTAAATGGTTGAAATGCATGAACGGTCCGACTCGAGCCACTTTTCCTGGACAGGCTTAGAACTTCTTGGCGATTTAACACTACTCATGTGCGGCCGGTATCAGCTCTGCGTGGAAGCATCATGCAACCCAATCTATTTCTTCAGTTCCCGATGGACTGGGGCCGATCAGACCTTGGGGCAATATATTTGACTGCATGAGCTGAAACCGACCGAACTTTGAAGTATTGCTGAACCGCCTAGGAAGATCTAAGCCTGCCCAGACAAAGTGCTGTGAATCAGACTGTATCTTAAATCTCGACAGTTTCTTTAAGCGGTACCTCCGCAAAAACCTGAAATTTGCAATCCTTTTGTATATCTTTCTGGATCACAACTTAATTGTAAAAGAAACTGATCAGTAAAACGTCAAGTATTGAGGGGTTATCTGATACAATAGCTCCCATCGAATGCGCCAAAAAAGCTTTTAACAACTCGGTCTGTAACTGGTGGCAGGTCACTTAGTAGTCATGAAGTTTTTGAACAGAAACCCATCAACGTTATGACTGTTTCGCTCCCTAAATGTTTTATATATTTGGAAGAGTTAGAAGGTTCGACCTTGGCACTGACGTTAATTCTAGTAGCAAAAACATGAACATGTTTTTACATACCCAGCGATCTTTTTTATGTTTCGTTTAACTCACAAGATTATTTCACTCACATCAAGCCGATCGTTAATCAGAGGTGAGCGAAAACTGGAGTGCCCGATGAAAAACCTCCTGACCTTCCGTTGCAGAACTTCTCATTATGTGACCTGAGCCATGCTAAAACCTACAGCGTTGAGAGACCTAATGATTAAGAGTCAGCACTCTTATCCACTAGGCCACGGAGGCCCGTTATACCCAGCGATCTTTATAAATGAGGAAAAATAACGTTCTCTGTCTTTCCAACATTTACATGTACGTATTATTAGAGCTATTCGCGTACCGAAAGCTGTTCAGAATATATAAATCTGTTCCTATCTGTGTGAAGTAAACTTTGCAAGTTTTTTTTATTTAACGGCCCAGTCAATACTGATTTGGGTCATGTTTGTGCCTGTCAGTGTACCTATCCACGCTTTTCTTGAGCAGGCTCATCCGTAAGCGGTTTACCAGTTCAGTGCACATTCTGTCGCCCAAATCTGACCCCTGCCCTTCCTGAATCAGCGGAAGGGAGATAATGACCATAGAAAAGATTTCATAATCAATCTCCAAGAAAGAATGTTGCCGACCCCGGTAGGTATCGAACCCGAGTCTTCCTTATCACCAGTCAGACTGCATCAGACTCAGCTACCGCAGCCAGCCACACTTTGTGAGTAGTAGGATAGTTATAATCTGTTGTTTTTCGTTTCCATGGCCCCATGGACTTACTCCATAATGGCATTGCAAGACGTAAAATTTGCGAAAATGACTGCGGCTGTTATAAGTTCCCCATAAGGGAAATAGGTAATAGATATATCCATTGTTTTTGTGAAATATTGGTAAATATTTGTACTGATTGATATCTGTACAGGATAATTTGACGAGCCCGCCAGGGCGAGTCTAATTATCCTGTACATATGTCAATCAGTACAAATATTTACCAATATTTCTCAAAAACAATTGGATATATCTGTTTTAATCCACAGCTTATTGTAACTTCCACTTAAAGGTAAAAGATAAAACCTATTAAAGCATATTTGTTTTATTTACTGTGAATTTCAATTTCTTTTATTTGACCTGATTTACCCCGTCTGGAAAATGGATTGTCCTGTCTGAAAGGACACTGTCAGCTTCTCTGCTTCATTAATATTCAATTGGATTTGATTGGTCTAAATCCAACTGACCACAAGTTATTTGACCATGCTTTTTTAACCTGATGTTTATCACTGGGGCATTTTAATGCTGAACCTTCAAGTGAAAGGACTTACTTTGAACTCAGATGTGTGCTTTTGCTGCATGCAAATGTTTTATAAAATGTTGAGCACCAGTAAATGGGAGTGTATTTTGTGATAATTCAGGGATATTTTTTCTCCATAAGAAGGTATGTCGTGGGTACTCATTTGAACTGCCTCATCCCACAAAAACATGTGGGTACTCGTTGGACTTGCCTAGATTAGGCGGTTCTAGCGAGTACCTACAATTTGATTTCATGGAGAATTGGAGAAACTTAATCAGAAGGAGCAGTCTGATCAGGGTCTGCACTGATTCGACAAAAGCTATTTTAAATGTGAGTACTCATTCAAATAACCTCGGCGAGGCAATTTTAATGAATACCCACAATGTTAACTTTGTCATGCAGAGGTAGAAGCCCCTTCCCATTTTAAGATCAGAAGGAGCAGTCTGATCAGGGTCTGCACTGTTTGCCATTAAGTAAAAGTTATTTTAAATGTGGGTACTCATTCAAATAACCTTGGCGAGGCTTTTTGAATGAATACCCACAATGTTAATTTTGTCATGCAGAGCTAGAAGCCCCTTCCCATTTTAAAATCAGAAGGAGCAGTCTGATCAGTGTCTGCACTGTTTGCCATTAAGTTAAAACTATTTTAAATGTGAATACTTATTCAAATAACCTTGGCGACCCAATTTCTAGAATACCCACAATGTTAATTTTGTCATGCAGAGCTAGAAGCCCCTTCTCATTTTAAGATTAGAAGGAGCAGTCTGATCAGGGTCTGCACTGTTTGCCATTAAGTAAAAGCTATTTTAAATGTGGGTACTCATTCAAATAACCTCGGCGAGGCTATTTTAAGGAATACCCACAATGTTAATTTTGTCATACAGAGCTAGAAGCCCCTTCCCATTTTAATTGTAGCTCAGCTGATTGGTCAATTCAAAACTGTACATGATATCAGTACATGATATCAGTACATGATAACAATACATTTATCGAAAATTATTAGTGCTGCCAACATCAAAGGAAAGTACTGGGAGCTGTGGATTAAATACGCCTTAAAGGGGTGGGGCTTCTCCTGCAAAAGTAGTTTCTCTTTGGATATGTCTAAGGGATATACTCTTAAAGGAAAGAATTTGCTTCTTAGGAGCAAATTCTTCCCTTTTAGAGTAGACCCCTTGAGCAGCAAATTCTTCCCCTTTTAGAGTAGACCCCTTTTTCAGTTGGACAGAGCCAACAGAGTAGCAACCATAAGGTCCTTAAAGTTGTATTTCCATCACGAAATCGTGCCTATAGAATTGTGACCCTTTTAATATGTTCTATAAAAAGGGTTATCCTTTGGAAGCAAGGAATACACCACAGAACTGAAAAATATGGTGTGCACATGTTTTCTGGGCCAGGCTAGCTAGTTTCGGCCAATTAGGCCTCATCAGTGACCCTAAGATATTATCAAAATTCCACAATGGAATCAATGATCCCAAAGGGCAAGAAAATATAATCTACACTATGATGTAGGGCAGGGAGACGTTTTACCGCCGCCACACATTCCCATACACCAGTTGAAGTGAAGTTTAATATGTTCTATAAAAGGGCTATCCTTTGGAAGCAAGGAATACACCACAGAACTGAAAAATAAGGAGTGTACATATTTTCTGGGCCAGACCAGCTAGTTTCGGACAATTAGGCCTCATCAGTGACCCTCAGATATTTTCAAAATTCCACAATGGAATCAATGATCCCAAAGGACAAGAAAATATAATCTTCACTTTCATATAGTAAAGCACAGGTTTGCAGGGGTATACATTAATTTCCGTATTCATGCTCTGAGACACTAGATTGTGAGTACTCGATAGAATCGCGTCGTCGAGGCGTTTCTGTCGACTCCCCGCAATCTATGTTTTGAGCAAAAAAGGCAAATATTCCAATGTTTCTTTTTATTTTTTTTTCTTTGGCCAAAAAATGACAATGCATTTGTATAGGTGTGTTTCGAAATACGGTAATAGAGTTTCCTTTTAAAAAGAAGGCTAACTGTAGGTTTTCTTTTGCTCCAGCATTTCAGTGTTTTTTTGTTTTTTTTTTTTTTTTTTGCTGTCGAGTCCTCACCGTTGTCTTACCTCTGTGGTTCTTTGATTATTTGTGTTCACGGAGATGTTGCACTGATGAGTTAGGAGGCCTTCATGCGGACTGAACAAATTATTTGTCTAAATCGCGACGGAAGTAAGGGCGAGGATTGTGGCCACGTAAAATCGATTTAAGCTCCGCAGTGGAATTCTTTCCACTGACCGTTCCAAGGCGGTTCTTCTGTGGCGGTTTATTTATGTTGTTGTTTGTTACTACTCGCTGTGTGTATCACTTGTGTCTTTTTATTTTGGATGGCCATTTGGCCATTTTGTGGGAAAGTAACTGTCCTTATGGCCATCCTTTGTTTAGGTTTCCATTATGGTCTGGTCGCTTCATGTTTGTGTTTCTTTCCCTTTGGTGTCTTTGATGGGTGGAGTAAGTTAATTACTTGATTCCTGATCTTTGTTTTACTTCTACTGTCCCTAGTTTGTAAAGTTGAAAATCTGCTCGCCTTTCGAAAGTAAGGGGGAGCTATTGCCATACCCCCGGCGTCCGGCGTCGGCGTTAGCATCGGTGTCCGCATTTGTTGAAGTTTACCTGCAAGCAATCATTTGTGCTGGTTTACAAATTTATTTTCAAGTAAAGTTATCAACTGGTATAAAAAAAAACAACAATATTTTTCACATTCTTTTTCACTCGATTTCCCAGGTTTTGGGGCTGAAAAAGTTAATCATTTCTTCTGTATTACCTCCCTTATAAGCATATATTTTGTCAAATGCATGTGCGCAGCCAACTGAAACGCAACTTCTCTTCTACATATCCGAGAGCAGCAAAGGCTGTGGTAAGGCTGCACGTACTCGCAGGCTCGTTTAAGCCAGTGCTGGTCGCCTTTGTGAAAAAGACCCGTGTCATGCCCATGAAGCCGATGCCACGTCTTGACGTTGCATCGATGTTGTCGCTCTAAATAAGCACGATATTTCTGGTAAGGCTTTTACGGAAACTGTTTCATTGTTAGCTGTCCGTCTTAAACCATTGAAAGGAGGACAATCTACGTAGAAACATATTCACGGACCCGGCGAGGAGCAAAACCGCAACGTCGGTGCGCATCTAACTGTATTGGTTAAAAAATCGGCATTTATGAACAGAGAAGGCTGAATGTTGGGAGCTGCTCACTCGCACAGGTTTTATGCTGGTGGAAAATTTGTCCATGTACATGTTAAGCTTTTAAATTGCTCGTTTGACATGCGACGAACAATGGCATGTTTGTAAAATTGACCATGTTGGTAGGATATGAGGTCTCTTTCCGCCTGCGTTCGAGGCACGATCGAGACAAGTTCTGCAATCATGGTTTAAAACTGTTTTTTTTTTTTCTTCACCCACCGCTTATAAAAGAACGGTTAATAATGTTGCTATAGAAATAAAGAAAAAATGACATATCACTTTCATAGAGATCACCCTACAACAAGCACACTTGATTGATTTACTTCGTGAAATACAACTCGGAATTTTTTTACGCAGTAAGTTATCGGCTAGTTAGACTATCTGCATGTACATGTAACTGGACTCTGCAAAACTATTTTTACTGATTTCAACTGTCAAATTCTCTTCGTATACTCGTCCTAGAAATTCTGAGTGACCATGAAAAGTTTGAGACTCCGAGAGAAGTGTGACTCGAGTGACAGAATTAACTTTTGTAATCTGTAGGCGTTTTTTTTTTTTTTTTTTGGTTCTTTTACAAATCCTTAAGAAAAGAAAAGCATTACATCAACAAGTCCGTGCACTGAACAACGAAGGTATCCAGGCACTAGAAGCACTATGAGGCTACCGCATAAGTACTGAACAACCCTATAAACCCAACTTTATATAGAGAAAGTTGAGTGTACAGGGGCACATTATTTTCCTTTATAGGGGGTTCAGAACACCGTGCACCGACAATCTATATTTGGACTAGAAAAAAAAAAGAATATTTTCTCACATCTACAAAACACGCCTACCTAATCTTGACCCCTAGACAATGGGTAGTCGTTAGAACCTCGTCATCGAGGCAGTTCTAAGCAGTACCCACAATCTATATTTAGAGCAGAAATATGAACAAATCTGAATTTTTTTATCGGGCAATTTTCATTTGGGTGGCAAAATTCTGAATATATTTGAATAGGCGTGTTTTCGTAATGAACTGAAAATGCTAGTTCATGAGATTTTAGCACATACATGTTGATGTTTTATAATGATCCCAATGCAGAAGACGGGTTATACAGACCATAGGGTTAGTTTCGAGTCAAAACAGTCGAATACGGCAGTTAAGATAATTTCATCCTGCACGGGGTAGGCCAACTGGAATCAAGTACATTGACGAATTAACCCATATATGCCTAAAGACCCTTTTTCAGACATTGGCAAACAGTGTAGACCCAGATCAGACGCCGCATCTGATCAAGATCTAAACTGTTTGCTCAACGTACATGCATTTTTGTAAAACTTACCTAAAAAATGGCATCCCTATGCTTAGAAAATGACCACTCCAGGCTCATAAAAGTGGAAATTTTTTGGCACCTATGGGTTAATTATGAGGTTACATCAAAAGGACGAAACTGAAAGTAGGACCTGTTTCTACTGTAACTTTTTTTCTTTGGTTTGACTTCTTGGAAACGCTTTATAAATAGATATCTGGAAACGCTTTATAAATAGACATCGACGGGCGCTGCATTCCTGTTTATTCTGAACCCGTTTTCACTGCGTAAATATCTGTAAGGCTTTCCTAGTTACGCCATAAGACGGTTAGAAATAAACTGGGGTATCACCAATCCAATCTAAAGGGCTTCCAATCGAAATCGGAAGCCAAAAATGGTAGACTAACTGCCACACCTGCCAGGTGTATCCATTTCCCTTAAGATATTTATTGTTGGAGTTAAAACGCTTGCTTTTCAGTCTGTTTCGCTATTCAGACAGGCTGTTTCCTGTAATTGCAGTATAGTATTGCATCATCGTTAAAGCTGATTGGTTGATCGCGTCACGTGCCCCTCCATGGAACAGTTACAATCTGGTCATTATACCCGGTTTGCCCGCCTCATGGCGACCAAACCAATAAGTAGACTTGGGATGAAAGCTCGGATGAGTTCGAAAACTGGCAAGGTCGGCCCATTAATTATCGAGTAACGTCCCCTTGATTGCTAAAAATGCCTATTTTTGACATTTGACATTACCGTAGCCCCTTCAATTTTATCGGATCTTCCTGAAACTTAAATACAAGTTTTTAGGGTTAAAAGCTAGGATGAGTCCGAAAACTAGCGATGCTGGTCAATTACCGACGGAGTTATATCCCGTACTTTGCTTATTTTGATCTTGTGACACTGTAGCTGCTTCAGTTTTGAATCGATCTTCAAACTTACAAACAAGAAAGGCAGGGAGAAAAGCTCGGATGGGTTCGAAAACTGGCGAGGTCGGCCTATCTGTCATAAAGTTACTTCCCCTTCATTACTGAAAATGCCTATTTCAGTTTTCAGAGGAACTTTTTAAAACTTTCTTGTAAGTAAGTAAGGGATAAAAACTCGGCTGAGTTAAAAAAAATTGGTGAGGTCGGCCTATGTTTCAGGGAGTTATGTCCCCCTTGATTACATGAAATTTCGATCTTCGACCTTGTCATCACCTTACGTACGTTTGACATCGCTCTAGCGCCTACATTTATTGACAGATTCCAATATAACTTCAAACAAATGTTGCTTATGACAATATCACGAGTAAGTTGGCCTTTTAAAGGATGTTGCCTCAAGGTCAATGTCACTGTGGCTATTTTTAGAAAAAAATATTGTCAATGCTCTAGCGCCTACATTTCTCGGCCCCTTTCAATATAATAACTTCAGACAAATGTCCCTTTTGACAATATCTCAAGCAAAGTAGAAGTAAAACAAAGATCAGGAATTGATACAATTAACTTACTCCACCCATAAAAGACACCAAAGGGAAAGAAATACAAACATCAAGCGACCAGACCAAGTTTACCTTTAAGGTCGGGGCCTCAAGATAAAGGTCACTGCGGCCATTAAAAAAAAAACAAAAAAAACATTGTCATCGCTCTCGGCAAATTTCAATATAACTTCGAATTAATGGTCCTGATGACAATATCTAGAGCAAGTTCGTCTTTCAAGGCCGTGGCCTCAAGGTCAAGGTCACTGTGGCTATTTTAGATAAACATTGTCATTGCTCTGGCGCCTACATTTTTTGACCGATGTCAGTATAACGTTACATAAATATTCCGTATAAAAAATATCTCGAGTGAGTTAGACTTTCAAGGTCTTGGCCTAAAGTTAATGTGGCTATTTTTAGAAAAAAAACTTTGTCATCGCTCTAGCGCCTACATATCTTGACCGATCTCAAAATAACTTTACACAAATGCGAGTTCGCTTTCAAGGTCGTGGTTTGTGACACGCGTGTTTGTGTGTGTGCTTGCATGCATGCTTGTGTGATGCACACACACATATATATATATATATAGCTGGAGATCCTAAGGAAAGGCTCCACAATGCAGGTCGAAATATAAAAAGAAAAATCGGAAACACCAAAACACGTTACAGTTTGTTTTATTCCTCAAGCGCTTTCAGTAGTGAAACATTACCAAAAGGTTTTCAGACAATATCACGACGTTGTCAAGGGAAACAACGTAAAGTCATTATAAGTACTAATTAACGGTACGTCATTATAAGTACTAATTAACGGTACGTTCTGCGTTGAGTTCTGGTCTTAGAGTCCTTATATAAAAAGACTCCCTTTGTTTTCTACTTACAATACTGTCTGTTTGCATCTGAATGAAAGAAAAAATATGATATTTTGGAGTCTTCGCCTGGGCACAGTTGTCTATATGCGTGCTAACTTGTAACATCCTTGTGGTAATGTCTCTTATCTGTTGATTATGGATTGTCACTCTTTTTCGCAGGTCCCCGGTTTTGCCTATATATTCTTTACCACACCCCGCGCTGGCAATCACGTAAATAACATTTTTAACATCGCATGAAATATTAATTATTACTTTAATAGTTCTACAACATTTAAATTAGAATTCCTCACCTTCAATTAAATGAATGCAAAGTCCGCAATTTGACTTATGACAACGTGATACTTTTGGAATATCTTGATTTTCTGTAAATTTAGCCCTTGGCAACAACTTCTTTAAGTTCTTTGGTTGACGTTTGATTTTTTTTAATTGTATATGGTTCCAAAACTTCTTTCATATGTTGATCTCTCGTTAGACTATGTAAATCATTCCGAATATCGCAAAAGATTTCTCTTTGTTTGGGATTGTGCGTACTAACATAAGTAATTAAATCTTGTTCGTTTTTAGTGTTTACCGTTCGAACAGTTTTTAGATCTAAAGCTTTTGCTTTTTCAATGCCAGCTGTAATCATTTTTTCCGGGTACTTTTGCCTGGTCAAAAACGATTTCAGTTCAAAAATCGCTCATTTAAAACTCTTTCGTTGGACACAATGCAGCGTAAACGCCTTGTCAAAGAGAAATGTTTGCTTGATTTATGTATTTAGGATGACAAGAATTAAATAAAAGGTATGACTTGCTGTCAGTAGGTTTATAAAATATCTCCGTTTCAACTCGTCCATCCATAGACTTTAGCAACACATCTTAAACTGGTACTTCTGTTTTACTAGTTTCTATTGTAAAGTTAATATCTTCATGTAAGTTATTCAACATCAAATACAGTTTTTCGAGGTCCTCTTCAGACCTTGACCATAGAATAAAACAGTCATCTAAAAATCGTTTCAATGTATTTTCAAATTCTTCCCTAAATGTCGATCCAAACTCTGAAGCTAATTGATTATAAAGCTGTTGTTCAAGGTAACCACTTGTTAAAGTGGCGTAAGTTGGTGCAATTTTCGTGCCCATCGCTGTGCCTTTCTTTTGTCTGAAAAATTCATCGTTAAATTGAAATGTATTATTTTCTAGGATGCAACGCAATGATTCAATAACAAATTCGTTTGAAAATCCTTCAGGCAGCTCATCTGGGAACTGCTCTATCCAAAACACAATAGCTTCTATTCCTAGGTTATGAAGTATATTAGAGTATAATGATTCCACGTAAAATGTTGCTAAACGTGTTTCTTTGGGTAGATTGTTTGGTAAACTATTCAAAAAGTCAGTTGTATCTCTCAAAAAAAACTCGGAACATGCTTAATAAAAGGTTTAAGCAATATGTCCAAAAGATTGCTTATTCTATGTGTCTGACAAGCTTAACCTGCGACTATAGGCCTTAGTTTCAAATTATCTACATTCTTTATTTCAACATAGGATGACTCAGTAGTTTTACACTTTTCAGAAATTTGCTTGCTTTTGTGGACTTTCGGTAGTCCGTAGAATTGACTTTCTTTCTTATCAACATGCGTTAGGTAATCTATTTTTATTATTAATTTTTTTTGTTAAACAATTGCTATATTGTTTAACAAGTCTGTTATATTTTATACGTGTTCCTTTTTTGGGGACACCACTTAATCGTTCATAATTAGATTCGTCCATTAACATATTATTAACCATATTTTTATAATGTTCGGTGTGCATTATGATAACCGACCCACCCTTATCCGCTTCCTTTATGACAATGTTGATATAAAATGGTACTTAGCAATCATCCAGCCCCCGGCGCTGAGTGACCTCGAAGCGCATTGGTAGGCTGCAGAACGGTAAGTGGCGATAGTAGCGTGGTCAGCCCTCCGTGAACCTCGTGCCCAAATTGGTCAGCTGATTATCTTCCGTTAGTCTTCGTAAATTTCCGTATTGGTGTTGTAGTGGATCTTGTCGTTGTTGTATGTGCATATAGCTACAGCCTACCGGCACATCACTCGCCTCCCTTTATGTTAAACCTAGAGGTGGCTAAAGAAAGCTATATGCACATGAGATTATTGTTAAAATTTTAAAGGAGTTGAAATGGTGTTTACTACGCCACCTTTTATGTAAAAGGAGGTTAATTGAGAACGTAAGAATTAAGAAATTAGCAAGGGTAAAAACAAGATCTGTTGATAAAATTTCTGATAAGCTTGAGGTTGCTTTACTTTTAATATAAATGGTTAGTGAATTTATTAAAGGTTTTAGAGTAGCTGACCACCATAAATAGCTTGAATAAAGGTAATAAACATTTATGAAATGGATTTCTGTAAATGGCCTGAATAACTTAAAGATGGTGAATGATTTACTGAATAAGCAGTGTGAGACAATCAAGTTATATAAATGCATAGCGAAACCAATTTTGAGCTGATAGTAATTTACAGAAATGTACATAGGCAATGCACACAAGTTGTCAATAACAAGGGACTACAAAGTGCTGCACCCTGAAGGGACAACATAAAGCAATGTAAGCACTGGAGTCTCGGTTGATTTTAGATATACAACTAGCAATTACAAATAAAGAATTTTAACAGTATACGGACAAAATATCACTGCCAATTGGAAATAACACAAAACTATAATTAAAACTAATATTAGAATAATATCCAAGAATCACCGCAATGTGTATGCTTTACAAAAACAGAGAACAAGCATCTGAATTATAATCTGTATGTGTTATTTGGAATTATTGAATTTTTAGTTTTAGCTTGCTTGTTCCATATAATAAATATTGATGCCAAGTGTATAGTGTTCAAACAACAATATAAAACACGAACAGAACAGAATCTACCACAATTAACTATTTCATATATGGTAAAAATTGCACATTCGCTACCCATGCAGATGCATGAATAAAAATCAAACTGGCATTACAAATATCACACATGCACCTTATGCACATGCATGACAAAATATCACACTGGCATTATATAAGCATCACACATGTACTACATGCACATGCATGACAAAAACATCACACTGGTATTATAAATATCACACATATACTTCGTGCACATGCATGACAAAACATCACTCTGACGCGATATGTACGCCAGCATTACAAAGCACTTGCCATCTCGCAGTCTGACTCGCCGAGCAAAGCGTCGCGGCGTTCTGTCAGACTAAGATGGCAAGAAATAAAATAAAATTCACACATGTACGCTTCCAGCACATGCATGATAAAATATCACTCTGGTGTACCATATACACCAGCCTGACAAAAGTGGATATACAAGATAATTTTAGCATTTTGAGTAAAGGCTGGAATAATTTAGAATTAATAACAACAATACTAATCATTCTTACGGCCGTTAGATTCTGCTGGAAATAATTTGTTACTTTATGAATCTTTTTGAAAATGGAAACAGGACCCTTACCACAAAACATACCAGCACGCCAAGTTAGTTTTTGTCAAACGGAAGTAACTAGGAAAGGTGATGAGATTGGAAGTATTTTTGAAAATAAGGTTGGTGATCCTTTGATTTCGGATAGGGAGGAGTGTAGTAAGGAAGCTAGGGAAGGTGTCTGTTACTTCTTAAAGGCAAGGTTACCGACGGTACAAGGATTGGTTAATAATAAAAAGGTGGTTATATTAAGAGATACTGGGTGTACAGGCTGTGTCGTTCGGAGAAGTTTGGTTTCGGATAGTCAGTTAATAGGAAAGGAATCAAATGTTACGTTGATTGATGAATCCACACAAAGGTATCCTTTGGCCATGATTGACATTGATTGTCCTTTTTTCACTGGGAAAACTGAAGCTTTGTGTATGGATGATACGTTGTACGATTTGGTTATCGGTAACGTTGATGGATCAAAACTTCCTGATATGTCTCATTTCTCAGCTGCGGCTGTAACTAGGTCTCAAACTAGGCAGGATGAGAAGCCTTACAGAAAACTTAAGGTTCCCGATCAGATCATTAACGAAGACAAGGAGGCTTTTAAGCAAGCTCAGGTTGATGATCCAACTTTGGAAAACATCAGGAAAAGGGTTGTATATGGGAACAAGACTGCGAGTCGTGGTTTAAACCGAGGTGAAACTAGGTTTATTGTGAAAAAAGGTTTGGCATATAGGGTGTTCACCAAGGGTAACAAAGTCTCTTTCCAACTTGTGGTCCCTCAAAGTTTCCGAGGAAAGGTGTTGAAACTGGCTCATGAAACGCTTATGTCTGGACATATGGGTATTAGGAAGACATTGGTTAGAGTTGTAACTGAGTTTTACTGGCCCGGTATTTGCGGTGATGTCGCTAGATTTTGTAAATCTTGTGATATTTGTCAGAGAACCATTCAGAAAGGTCGGGTCACTAAAGTACCTCTAGGAAAAACGCCATTGACTGATACGCCATTTAAGAGGGTGGCAGTGGACATAGTTGGTCCAATTGAGCCTCGATCTGATAGGAAATCTCGGTATATTTTAACCATGATAGATTATGCGACAAGGTATCCAGAGGCGATAGCTTTACCGAGTATTGAGACGGAACATGTCGCGGAAGCGCTTATTGAAATGTTTAGTAGGGTTGGCATTCCTGATGAAATGTTGACTGATTGTGGATCACAGTTTACTGCTGAGGTAATGAAAGAAGTCAGCAGACTTCATTCTCTTCAACAGTTAACGTGTAGTCCGAGACACCCAATTTGCAACGGCTTGATTGAGCGTTTCCACGCTACGTTAAAGCAGATGTTACGTCGCATGTGTGCTGAACGTCAAAGAGATTGGGATAAATATTTTCCAGCTTTATTATTTGCGGTTAGGGAAGTCCCACAAGAGTCTTTAGGATACTCCCCTTTTGAGTTGTTATATGCACATAACGTCAGAGGTCCAATGGCAGTATTAAGAGAATTAGTGGCTGAAGAGGTACGCGATGAGCAAGTTCTTTCGACGTATCAGTACGTTATTGAGCTAAGGGAACGGTTATGGCAGACATAGCGCTTGATAATTTAAAGAAGGTTCAGATTAAGCAGAAAGCTTAGCATGATAAAGGCGCGAGGTCGCGTAAATTTGACGTCGGCGATAAAGTGCTGTTGTTACTACCGACAGACAGTAATAAATTATTGCTTCAATGGAATGGTCCTTATGAAGTGGTTGAGGTAGTGAACAGAATGGATTATAAGATTGACGTCAATGGAAATGTTAACACATATCACGCTAATATACTGAAGCAATATGTGGAACGTCAAAATGTGACGTCACATTGCTTGCTTTCTGTAGAGACCATTCCGTCAACTGAAAATGATGACGTTGACGAATTCTGATTGGAAAATTGCGCTTTTCCTACTGCAAAGCAACCAGAGACGTTTAAGGACGTCAATATTTAGGGCCCCGCACTGAAAGTGTGGTTGCCCTATAGTAATCACTCTGTCCGTCCGTCTGTCTGTCCGTCTGTCTGTCCGTCTGTCCGTCCACAAATTTCTGATAGCGCTGCCGGGGCCCTAGTCAGTTTCACTGACAGCTCTAGTTCAGAAATGTTAACGCAGGATCAACGTAAAGAAATAGAGACGTTGATAAAAGAATACCCGGACGTACTGTCCAGTGTACCAGGACGAACTGACCAAATAGAACACGACATAAAGTTGCTGACGTCGGAACCAGTGAGGTCCAAAGGTTATGCCATACCATATAAAGTACGGGATGTAATGGAAAAAGAAATTCAAGATATGTTAGATTTAGGAGTTATTGAGCCATCAATATCTCCATACTCATCCCCTGTAGTACTTGTCCCTAAAAAAGATGGTTCGGTGCGGTTCTGCATTGACTTCCGTAAACTTATTAAAATTGACGGAGTTCGATGCAGAACCAATGCCAAATATGGAGGAGGTGATAAACAGAATGTCGGGGCACAAATACTTTAGCAATTTAGATTTGTCAAAAGGTTATTGGCAGGTAAAAATGACGTCCAAGGCAAAACCCCTAACTGCGTTCGAAACCCCCAAAGGCTTTATTCAAAACTATGCCCTTCGGTTTGGTAAACTCAGGAGCAACATTTTGCAGGTTGATGAGCATGATTCTGTTCGAACTTTCTAACGTTGATAGCTTCGTCGATGATATGTGGATCTTTACCGAAACTTGGAAAGACCACTTGACGTCATTACGTAAAGTTTTGGATAGACTTAGGACAGCCAAGTTGACGGCAAAACCTTCCAAGTGTATGATTGGGTATAGCAGTATCGAATGTCTTGGTCACAGTGTAGCTGCTCAGTCAGTTAGAGCGCAAGAAGACAATATACAAGCTATAAAGGATGCTCCTCGACCTTCCACTAAGAGACAACTAAAGTCATTTCTTGGGTTGGCTGGTTTCTACCGCCGTTTCATTCCAAATTGCTCATCTTTTGCTTCCCCTTTGACAGATTTAACTAAGAAAAGTAGACCAAACAAGATCACAGACTGGCAGGACCATCATGAAAAGGCTTTCAAGACCCTGAAGAATAGACTCACGTCTAGTCCTATTCTTCGTCTTCCTATCTTTCATGATGGGAATCCGTTCATACTCCGGACGGACGCTTCTGATGTTGGTATAGGAGCCGTTTTGCTCCAAGAATTTGAAGGGGAAGGACGACGACGTCTCCCCGTACATCAACCATAGTGCAGTTTATATTTTACTTTTGGTCCTTTGAGATCAGTGTGTATATTCTGAGAAATCAGAAATAAATTAGTGGTTTAGACTAATATTCCAGACAGGTTTTTAATTATTTGGACCCCATTTTGATTTATATCAGTCTTTGAATCGACTGCCTATTCGAAATTCGCAAATTTGCAGTATGTTTCCTCTGGCTTTCTTTGCCGGATCATTACAGGGTCACTGATGAGGCTTTATTAGCCGAAACTACGTAGTATGACTCATCTTCTTTCTTATGAATGTTTTCATTGCTCTTAAAGGAACTCATATTTGATTTTTATTTGCCTTCAATGCAGCTCTAGTTGTGCCGTGTGGCGGCCGTAAAACGTCTCCCCGTACATCAACCATAGTGCAGTTTATATTTTACTTTTGGTCCTTTGAGATCAGTGTGTATATTCTGAGAAATCAGAAATAAATTAGTGGTTTAGACTAATATTCTAGACAGGTTTTTAATTATTTGGACCCCGTTTTGATTTATATCAGTCTTTGAATCGACTGCCTATTCGAAATTCGCAAAATTGCAGTATGTTTCCTCTGACTTTCTTTGCCGGATCATTACAGGGTCACTGATGAGGCTTTGTTAGCCGAAACTACGTAGTATGACTCATCTTCTTTCTTATGAATGTTTTCATTGCTCTTAAAGGAACTCATATTTGATTTTTATTTGCCTTCACTGCAGCTGGTGTTGTGCCGTGTGGCGGCCGTAAAACGTCTCCCCGTACATCAACCATAGTGCAGTTTATATTTTACTTTTGGTCCTTTGAGATCAGTGTGTATATTCTGAGAAATCAGAAATAAATTAGTGGTTTAGACTAATATTCTAGACAGGTTTTTAATTATTTGGACCCCATTTTGATTTATATCAGTCTTTGAATCGACTGCCTATTCGAAATTCGCAAAATTGCAGTATGTTTCCTCTGGCTTTCTTTGCCGGATCATTACAGGGTCACTGATGAGGCTTTATAAGCCGAAAATACGTAGTATGACTCATCTTCTTTCTTATGATTGTTTTCATTGCTCTTAAAGGAACTCATATTTTATTTTTATTTCCCATTGCTTATGCCAGCAAGAAACTTTTGCCTCGTGAGAAAAACTATTCTGTGATAGAGAAGGAACGTTTGGCTATTATCTGGGGTGTTGAGAAATTTCGCAAGTATCTTTACGGAGTAGAATTCTTGCTTGAGACAGACCACAAGCCTTTGTCTTATATGCAAACAGCAAAAGTTCTCAATCCTCGAATTATGCGCTGGGCAATGAAACTACAGCCGTATAGATTTCGGATTATTGCAATTCGGGGCCAAGAAAATTTGGGGGCAGACTACCTTAGTAGGTAATTTTTGCACGGTTGTTGTGTAAATAACTAGCTGTCTTGTTTAGATAGGTTCATCCTATTCCATCTCTGTACACAAAGAAAAAAAATTTCTGATTACTTTTTCTCCAAAAGGGGAAACCTTTGTTACGAGATGGAATAGGAAACCTCTCTGGTGCTTATGCACATCTAAATTATTTTAGTAGATATATGGTAGGGCGGTGCAAGTGAAATATTCTAGGTGAAATATGGTGGACAAAATGTGCTGCTCCAATCACAAGTCATGCACATATCATACGATGTATGCATGAGTGGTTTGTGGAGATCTGTTTTTACAATACAGGGGGCCGCTATAAGGCTGAGTTCTATAAAATTTGCCTAAAAATCGCCAACCGCCAAATTGTGCCATTTATGATTTTCATTCCCGTCACGTGTTGTGTGGGTGTTCGTTTTGACTGGAGTCATGACATTGATTTATAGGGTCGTTTCATCATTTTTCCTATGGGAAATATACTATTTGAACGCAAATCCATTATCTACTCGATTTTTGCTATCTAGCTTCAATTGTGGACGGTATCTCCACCTCGCCACGATTTTAGCAAGCTAATATGAGTATGCAGGATTTTCCGGTAGTACTCATAGATATAAAAACCCTGAGAAAAACGAACACTTTAGCAGCAGGTCAAGTTGTAACGAATACCCACAACATTGAGACGGGAAAGTGAAAGTATATTGAAAGGTATGTTAAATCTATGTTTAGTATTATGAACATGCTTGTAGGTTTTGGAGGGGTTTACTTCTAGTATACCCCAACTTTCTGAAGCCTATTCTGAATTCACCGTTGAAGCCTGTAGTGATTAGGCTACTAGCTCTGCCAGCTAGAGGCCGCAGGATCGATCCCAGGCTTCTCCAGAAGTAGAATGAGTCTTTCTAAGTGAGGTCCTGTCTCATTCTGACCCTAGATGTTGGTGAGACGTAAAGTTTGGACACCCGCTCATTCTAGATTCATTTAGGCTTTTAGACCCCTTTTGTAGACTGTTATTAATAAACGCTGGGTCACTTGTTTGATCCATCACTTTTGACTAGCTGTGGTTAGAAAACCGTGGTCCCGTCTCTATATGATATTAGGTGTAGGGGGGACGTAAAATTAAGACAGGTTTAACCATATCTTCATCATCAGGGCAAACTCTTACAAGAGCCTGTTGGGTTTTCCGTGATGATGAACCGTAATGAATTTTATTTTACAAGCGTGTTCATGTTGATTAGGAATAATTTTGTTCAAGAAGAATTATAAGTTCATTTTGTAATGATGCCGTTTTTGTCTGATAACTCAGTTTGTGCATGTATGTACATAAAAAGAACGTGATGATGATAAGTGGGACTATTTGGTCGCCACACGTCATAACGGCCTGAGTGGCGGTGATGACGTCAGCTGCGTCATCGGCGTCGCGAGGACGGTTGTGACGGGGTGCCTACCAAATACAGAGAGAATTTACGGCAAACAGTGTTGGCCCTTATGAGACACTAACAAATGTTGTGGATTATAGATGAAAATCTTTCTGTTTGTAGTTTCTATATGTTTTTAATGTAATGAATTTGTGAATAGCTATATTTGTGAGCCGTGTCGCGGAGAAGGATATGAAATAGAGATTGTTATGTTTCCTGTAATTGGCGGCTGACCAGGTAGCGCAAAGGCGTGGTCTGTTCAATTGCCTCTTACTTGTGATAATGTAGTGAGCACACATTTGATGAGTATTATGCCCAGTAGCGGTGAGCATTAATTGATTTCTGTAGTGCTCAGTAGGGAAACATGAACTTTGAGTATTATTGTGTCAAGCGCTGGGTGCTGATAATTTGATGCACTGTCAAGTTGAGTTCTGCTGTACTGTTATTTGTCACATGCACTAATCAGCCTGTGTGTCTGGTCGGCGCATGCGCAATGACGGTATATGCATGAACATATTCTTACTTCTCCGGGAGGGGGATCATGAAATAGCATGTATGTTTTGTGAACTGTATCTTAGTCCAATTATCGTAATTTGCAGGCACAACAATGTGTGGTGACTTGCTGCTCCCTGCCATATAGCAGCAGGTACTGGTACGACGCTGTGGGTTAGGGTCCAGCAAAGGCGGACGAACCAATATAAACAGCTCGTAACATTATGAAACGAATGTGAGACCATTCAAATGGAAGAGATCCAATAAATAACCTGCAGGCGATTCAGACGAATCAAGCTAGTGCGCGACCGCCAAATAGTAAATATCAACCTGTGGTCGGCAACAATGTCGACAGACTAGTTTACACTAGTTCGCGAGAGGGAGATTCACGCGAGAGGGGGATTCACCCTAAGTTATAAACTGGCCAGTCGCGTCTTGTGTTGTTTCTTTTTTGTTTTTGTTATTGTTTTGTTGTTTGCTTCTGTAGGCATTCACGTCACCCGTTCCGAGCACAGAACATTGTTTTGCCTTCGGGGCGGACGTCGTGGGTTGGCTACCGAAGCAACAAATTGTGATGTTTTGTGTTAGTAAGTGTTGTATATAGATACTGTAAATAATTCATGTCATTAATTTGATATCTTTCTTGTACCTTACCCTACAGCTGCCGGTACACCTGTCAGAGATCACGCTCGGTTGTCTTGTCAGCATGGGGGTTTGCGGGACGCCGTAAATCCACATGTAACATTTAGTGTCAAAAGTGGGATTTGCCTTGCCTTCCTGCTCAGAAATTATAAACTTGTCAGTACCCATTTAGTTGAATGCATGGGTTTCGCACTTCATCAACGCAGGAAGGAAGATTCAAGTTAATTTCTAAATGTGGCTGTCAATGCATTTTTTTTTTTTTTTTTTTTTTTTAATTGATGTTTCAGAGCATCAATGTCCTGTTCCACAGCCGGGAACACCAGTCAGAGATCAAATCCTAACTTCAATGACATGTTGATATGTACTATTTGGCGGTCGCGTAAAAAGTAATATAGCGCAGAGGTAGGAGCAACTGGAGTTGGGGATAGCGGTGTTAAAAAAAAATTTAACACGCGCGTAGAGACTCAAGGTTCTCAGGTTAAGAATGAGAATACGCAGAACGTAGGTCGTGGTTATACACGTGGTCGTGGTAATTTTAGAGGGTCTTTTCGCGGACGCGGTAAAAATAATAGCACACCACGTGGCGCAGCACACCAAGTTTGTTTTTGTCAAACGGAAGTAACTAGGAAAGGTGATGAGATTGGAAGTATTTTTGAAAATAAGGTTGGTGATCCTTTCATTTCGGATAGGGAGGAGTGTAGTAAGGAAGCTAGGGAAGGTGTCTGTTACTTCTTAAAGGCAAGGTTACCGACGGCACAAGGATTGGTTAATAATAAAAAGGTGGTTGTATTAAGAGATACTGGGTGTACAGGCTGTGTCGTTCGGAGAAGTTTGGTTTCGGATAGTCAGTTAATAGGAAAGGAATCAAATGTTAAGTTGATTGATGAATCCATACAAAGGTATCCTTTGGCAATGATTGACATTGATTGTCCTTTTTTCACTGGGAAAACTGAAGCTTTGTGTATGGATGGTACGTTGTACGATTTGGTTATCGGTAACATTGCGGCTGTAACTAGGTCTCAAACTAGGCAGGATGAGAAGCCTTACAGAAAACTTAAGGTTCCCGATCAGATCATTAACGATGACAAGGAGGCTTTTAAGCAAGCTCAGGTTGATGATCCAACTTTGGAAAACATCAGGAAAAGGGTTGTATCTGGGAACAAGACTGTGAGTCGTGGTTTAAACCGAGGTGAAACTAGGTTTATTGAGAAATAAGGTTTGGCATATAGGGTGTTCATCAAGGGTAACAAAGTCTCTTTCCAACTTGTGGTCCCTCAAAGTTTCCGAGGAAATGGTCCTTATGAAGTGGTTGACGTAGTGAACAGAATGGATTATAAGATTGACGTCAATGGAAATGTTAACACATATCACGCTAATATCATGAAGCAATATGTGGATCGTCAAAATGTGACGTCACATTGCTTGCTTTCTGTAGAGTCCATTCCGTCAACTGAAAATAATGACGTTGACGAATTCTCCTTGGAAGATTGCGCTTTTCCTACTGCAAAGCAACCAGAGACGTTTAAGGACGTCAATATTTCAGAAATGTTAACGCAGGATAAGCGTAAAGAAATAGAGACGTTGATAAAAGAATACCCGGACGTACTGTCCAGTGTACCAGGACGAACTGACCAAATAGAACACGACATAAAGTTGCTGACGTCGGAACCAGTGAGGTCCAAAGGTTATGCCATACCATATAAAGTACGGGATGTAATGGAAAAAGAAATTCAAGATATGTTAGATTTAGGAGTTATTGAGCCATCAATATCTCTATACTCATCCCTTGTAGTACTTGTCCCTAAAAAAGATGGTTCGGTATCTAGCTTCAATTGTGAACGGTATCTCCACCTCGCCACGATTTTAGCAAGCTAATATGAGTATGCAGGATTTTCCGGTAGTACTCATAGATATAAAAACCCTGAGAAAAACGAACACTTTAGCAGCAGGTCAAGTTGTAACGAATACCCACAACATTGAGACGGGAAAGTGAAAGTATATTGAAAGGTATGTTAAATCTATGTTTAGTATTATGAACATGCTTGTAGGTTTTGGAGGGGTTTACTTCTAGTATACCCCAACTTTCTGAAGCCTATTCTGAATTCACCGTTGAAGCCTGTAGTGATTAGGCTACTAGCTCTGCCAGCTAGAGGTCGCAGGATCAATCCCAGGCTTCCCCAGAAGTAGAATGAGTCTTTCTAAGTGAGGTCCTGTCTCATTCTGACCCTAGGCGTTGGTGAGACGTAAAGTTTGGAAACCCGCTCATTCTAGATTCATTTAGGCTTTTAGACCCCTTTTGTAGAATGTAATTAATAAACGCTGGGTCACATGTTTGATCCATCACTTTTGACTAGCTGTGGTTAGAAAACCGTGGTCCCGTCTCTATATGATATAAGGTGTAGGGGGACGTAAAATTAAGACGGGTTTAACCATATCTTCATCATCAGGGCAAACTCTTACAAGAGCCTGTCGGGTTATCCGTGATGATGAACCGTAATGAATTTTATTATACAAGCGTGTTAATGTTGAGTAGGAATAATTTTGTTAAAGAAGAATTATAAGTTCATTTTGTAATGATGCCGTTTTTGTCTGATAACTCAGTTTGTGCATGTATGTACATATAAAGAACGTGATGATTATAAGTGGGAGTATTTGGTCGCCTCACGTCATAACGGCCTGAGCGGCGGGGATGACGTCAGCTGCGTCACCGGCGTCGAACGGACGGTTGTGACGGGTTGCCTACCAAATACAGAGAGAATTTACGCCAAACAGTGTTGGCCCTTATGAGACACTAACAAATGTTGTGGATTATAGGTGAAAATCTTTCTTTTTGTAGTTTCTATCTGTTGTTAATATAATGCATTTGTGAATAGCTATATTTGTGAGCCGTGTCGCGGAGAAGGATATGAAATAGAGATTGTTATGTTTCCTGTAATTGGCGGCTGACCAGGTTGCTCAAAGGCGTGGTCTGTTCAAATGACTCTTACTGGTGATAATGTAGTGAGCACAAATTTGATGAGTATTATGCTCAGTAGTGGTGAGCATTAATTGATTTCTGAAGTGCTCAGTAGGGAAACATGAACTTTGAGTATTATTGTGTCAAGCGCTGGGTGCTGATAATTTGATGCACTGTCAAGTTGAGTTCTGCTGTACGGTTATTTGTCACATGCACTAATCAGCCTGTGTGTCTGGTCGGCGCATGCGCAATGACGGTATATGCATGAACATGTTCTTACTTCTCCGGGAGGGGGATCATGATATAGCATGTATGTTTTAAGAACTGTATCTTAGTCCAATTATCGTAATTTGCAGGCACAACAATGTGTGGTGACCTGCTGCTCCCTGCCATATAGCAGCAGGTAGTGGTACGACGCTGTGGGTTAGGGTCCAGCAAGGGCGGACGAACCAATATAAACAGCTCGTAACATTATGAAATGAATGTGAGACCATTCAAATGGAAGAGGTCCAATAAATAACCTGCAGGCGATTCAGACGAATCAAGCTAGTGTGCGACCGCCAAATAGTACATATCAACCTGTGGTCGGCAACAATGTCGACAGACTAGTTTACACTAGTTCGCGAGAGGGAGATTTACGCGAGAGGGGGATTCACCCTACGTTATAAACTGGCCAGTCGCGTCTTGTGTTGTTTCTTTTTTTGTTTTTGTTATTGTTTTGTTGTTTGCTTCTGTAGGCATTCACGTCACCCGTTCCCAGCACAGAACATTGTTTTGCCTTCGGGGCGGACGTCGTGGTTTGGCTACAGAAGCAACAAATTGTGATGTTTTGTGTGAGTAAGTGTTGTATATAGATACTGTAAATAATTCATGTCATTCATTTGATATCTTTCTTGTGCCTTACCCCACAGCTGCCCGTACACCTGTCAGAGATCACGCTCGGTTGTCTTGTCAGCATGGGGGTTTGCGGGACGCCGTAAACCCAAATGTAACAGCCTTGCCTCCAATTGTTTGGGACTATAACCCGACACTTAGCTGAAGTGACATCTTAAACGGAGAAATTAACCGCTTTGAAACGCGAAATTTCTTTCTTCTCGGAGAAATTTCTCACTTGTTCTCCGAGAAAAAAAGCCTATTACCGGTAGCTGGTCTGTATATTAAAAGATTTAACACCAGACAAAATGACAATTTTTAGATACACTAGTAAGAAAAGGTCACCCAGGAAAGGCCACAATCCCGTCTCAAGTGACATATAGAAAGCGACACGGAGGCCACACAAAAAACAGACAAAACATGATCCCCCGGCACAAAGCCAAATAAAAAATAAGACACTGCAAAAGAAGACCGCATTGGGGCGGTCAGTAGTAAAACTGCTAGGGGGCTTCAACTCCTGATATACAAATTCTGATACGTTTCACATTTCTGCTCAAAACATGGATGTATCGGATCCATCGACTACCCACAATCTATGTTTTGAGCAGAAATAAGAAACACAATACACTGGACAAAACAAAAAATTTAGGGATCAAAATTTAAAGTTCATGTTTTTGTATCTTAAATTATTTTTTGTTTCCTGACAATGTCACAGTAGTTCCTTTAGTACGTCTACTCCAAAGCAACGTTACAATGTTGCACGTTGACCTTCATGTTAGAGCATAGCATGAGGATTTGCACATAACGTGTCTGAAAGAAAGTGAATTCAATAGTTGGTGTTTGCGAAAATTTGGGCTTTATGTCGATAATTCATACGGATGGTCGTTTGGTTTGCTTTTCGTTTGCGATTTTGACCTTTCTGTGCGTGATGAGCAAAATGAGACATCATTTAACCGCCGAGGAAGATATGTGCGCAGTTGGCATGTGGGAGGCCGGACATTCGCAGAGACAAGTGGCTGGGCAGGTCAATGTGACCCAACTTGTGAACTCTAGACTCCGAAACCGGAATTGTTCAAGAACGGCAATGATCTGTTCGGCAGCGATGTACAACTGCACGTCAATATCGGTATCTAGGTCTCATTGCAAGACGCCAAAGGTTCCAGAGCAAGGTTAGCCTTAATGCTGTCTTCGGAGTCTAAATGTTGGTTTTCTTTTGCTCCAGCATTTTGGTGGTTGTTTGTTGTCGAGTCCACACCTTTTTGTGTGTGTTCACGGAGATGTTGCACTGATAAGTTAGGAGCCTTTCATTCGGACTGAACACATTATTTTTCTGAATCGCGACGGAAGTAAAGACGAGGATTGTGGCGACGTAAAGTCGATGTATGCCCCTCAGTCTTTTATTATTGTGTTTGGATAGACAATTGGCCATTTTGTGGAAAGTAATTGTCGTGTTGGCTTTCCGCTGTTGAAGTTTCCATTAGGGTCTTTTGTTTCATGTTTCTTTCCCTTTGGTGTCTCTGATGGCAGCTGTGGGTTAATTGTATAGATTCCTGATCATTACCTAACTTCCATTTTAAACAAGCAACCGGACGACCAGTTTCTACACAAACATTTAAAAAACATATTCCACGCATCAAATTTACGTGCTTAGAGACCTGCAGTGAGGCCAATTTTGACGCGGCAGCAGAAATTGCAAGGCAACACTGGGCAACTGATCATGCAAAGTGGCAACTCCGTCGCTGGACCCCAGTTCTCTTCACAGATGACTCCAGGTTTTACGTGAATTTGCACGATGGCCGGAGACGAGTATGGCGAGAGCCGGATGGCAGCTAATTTGCCTGTTGTATTGCAGAACATGACCGGTTTGGAGGTACGTCGGTGATGGAAGGGGCCGGCATTCAGCATTGGTGGCCGCACGGACTAATACTTGATAGACGGAGGTACCATGACTGGTGTTAGATACAGGGATGAAATTCTTTATGCGATTGTAAGACCATTTGCCAGTTCTACAGGTGATGACTTCATTTCAATGGACGATAATGCGCGCCCTCATATGGCTTTTGTTGTCAGTCACTATCTGGAGATGGAAACAATTGTTCGTATGGACTTGCCAAGTCAATCGCATGACTTGAACCCAGCGGAACAGGCTTCGGACTTGTTGCAATGCGTTATTTCTAGTCGCCCAAGGCTTCCAAATACGTACGCGTAATAAAATCGTTCAGGTTTTAAATGTAGAATGACAGAGAATCCCCCAACTGTTTTCTGGGCCAGACTAGCTAGTTTCGGCCAATTAAAGTAGAAGTAAAACAAAGATCAGGAATCGATACAATTAACTTACTCCACCCATCAAAGACACCAAAGGGAAAGAAACACAAACATTATGCGACCAGACCATAATGGAAACCTAAACAAAGGAAGTAAATAAAAATAAAAAATGAGGCCATAAGGACAGTTACTTTCCCACAAAATGGCCATATGGCCATCCAAAATAAAAAGAAACAAGTGATACACACAGTAAGTAACAAACAACACCATAAATAAACCGCCACAGAAGAACCGCCTTGGAACGGTCAGTGGAAAGATTTCCACAGGGGAGGGGGGGGGTTTAAATCGATTTTACGTGGCCACAATCCTCGCCCTTACTTCCGTCACGATTTAGACAAATAATTTGTTTAGTCCGCATGAAGGCCTCCTAACTCATCAGTGCAACATCTCCGTGAACACAAAAAAAATCAAAGAACCACAGAGGTGAGACAACGCTGAGGACTCGACAGCAAGAAACCACTGAAATACATGAGCAAAAGAAAACCAACAGTTAGACTCCGATGGGCCCGACCAGAGACAGAGCATCAGGCACCAATCAACAATACCTTAAATTAGATCTCTCTAATTCTCAATAAGCCTTTACGTTGGAGCCTGCAAAGAGTTTGAGGCCTGACCCACCGGCGTGCAATTAAAGAGGGAAGCAAAGTTGCCAACCGTGATTGGGTTAACTACCATGCATGCAGTCTGTCGTATAACATCCATGTTGTACCCAATCTTTTTATATCGAAGAATGATTTTACGAAGCCTGATCAGTGACCCGCAAATATTTTCAAAATTCAACTATGGAATCACTTGTCCCAAAGGACAAGAAAATATAAACTACACTATGATGTAGGGCAGGGAGACTTTTTCAAGGCCGCAACACATTCCCGGACTCCAGCTGTAGTGATGTTAAATATGTTCTAGAAAGGGTTATCCTTTGGAAACAGAGAATACACCACAGAACTGTAGAGTTTATATGTTTTCTGGGCCAGACTAGCTAGTTTTGGCCAGTTACGCCTAATTTTAGTATATAAATTTGGGTTTTATAGGGTCCAAAATTAAATGGACGTGATTTCGTAATTGAGTAGTGTTCTCTCGCATTTGATCCGTGCGAGGCTCAAATCCGTAGCTGTTCAAGAGCCAGCAAAGATATCGATTGATGCCACAGGTTTTCATGCTATATGATAGCATTATTTTAAAAAAAAAATGAGTCCCTTAGACGCATGATATATACACAAGAGAACTGAAACTGTAGTATTTACCTAGCCAGACAGGTGCGTTTCGGGCAATTAGCACTCGTCAGTGACCCTCAAACTCTTCCGAAATCGCAAAGGAATCAATGATCCAAAACACCTGGAAAATATAGTCTTAACTATGATGAAGGGCAGGGAGACATTCTCTTCAGACAAGGTGCACCGAAGTATAACAATGTTCCAAAACGGTCGCACTGGAAGTGTGGGATACATAACAGAATAGAAGTGAAGAACCAACAGCTCCCAGCAGTGACACCAAAGGGACAGAAACACAAACGTGAAATAACTAGACCCTAATGGATAGGCCAAAAGGACATGTTACTTTCCCACAAAATGGCTAACTGGCTATCCAAAACAAACTAAAATAAGCTAAGCACACACTCAAAGACAAGCCATAACAAAAAACAAACCGCGACAGAAAAACCGCCTTGGAACTGTAGGTGAAACGAATTCCACTGGGGGTGCTAAAATCAATTTTAGGCACCTTACTTCGGTCGCGATTTAGACAAATGGTTTGTTCAGTTCGCACGAATGCCTCCTAACTCATCAGTGCAATATCCCCGAGGGGCAGAGCAAAATTAAAGATTTTACCAGACTAACTAACCCTTAATTCTAGTGTCAGTGCATATGTATCGTGGCGACCGACTCGATAACATAAACGATTGCGACATTATACTTTCGGAAGCTCGACGTCTTCAGGTAAGATCGCTTTACGTCGGCTGATTTTGTTTGTTTGTTTGAGGATTAACGTCCCCATCAATACTGTAAAGGTCATTTTGGAGACGTTGCTTCCAATTTTGCGGGACTTTTACTCGACATTGTAATGAAATGACATCTCAAGCCCTGTCGCCCAATGAAACTAATAGGGTTTATTAGCATGGACGGACTGACTCACACCGCTTTGCTTGGCAGGCTTAGATCCTCTAAGCGGTTTACCAGTACTCGTATGCGGGTCGGTTTCAGCTCTGCGTGGAAGCATCATGTAGCCAATCTATTTGTTCAAGCATCGATGGGCGGGGGCTAATGTTTGCGCAGCTCCCACCGCAGTCGCGTTCTGTAATAAAACAACCGAATTAGTGCATTTAAATGGCGATAACTGTCGTGGGGAGGTAAATCGTCGGCTTTCTGATCGCAAATTGCGTTTTATGGCGCCGCTGGCGCGTCGGCGTAAAACGGAATTTCCGACCGTAAAGCCGCCAATAAACCTATGTTCTTGATGACAATTTTGAAGAAAGTTATCTTTAAAGGGGATTGAGTACACCTTCAGGAGAGGCGACTCAAGCAACAGTATTTTGTCTCCCTTGTCAAAAGGGTCAACTCTTAAAGGAAAGAATTTGTTCCTAATTCATTCCTTCAAGAGTAGACCCCTTTTCAGGGGAACAAGGCTTATAGAAAAGCGCATAGGAAGTTACGGAAGTTGTTTCCTTTTTTTAAAAAAGGCGGACAAATCTGCCAGGTGTTCCCATTCCTCATAAAAAATGAAAATTCCCGTGCAAAACGGGCTTTTGCGAACACTTCTTCATATACATGTATATACACGTACACATCACGAAAACACGCATATATGTTATTTAGACCCCCTCCGACCCGATTTTATACAGTAAAACTGGGGTTTGAATGGGAGTTTATTATTTTTCTTTTATGGTCTCATAGATCAGAATCAGAATCAGAAGTGTTACTGGTGACACGTCAAATGACATTCATACACCAGGACCTGTGATGTGGGAAGTTAGCCACTAGCTCTAACCAAAGAGGTAAATTTAGCTACACAAATATCAGCAGATTGTGGGTACTTGTTAGAACTGTCTTGTCAAGACTAGTCTAACAAGTACCTGCATTCTATATTTTGGACAGAAATCTGAAAAATGTCAGATTTTTTTAGCAGATAATGTGCAGTTTTGGTGGTAAAATTATCAATTTATTTGAATGGGCGTGTGTGAAGTGACTAAATGAGAAATAGCACTTAGTGGGGGGGGGGGGAATCTTACGACTATCTGAGAAAACGTTTATCAGGCGCTTAAGTGGGAAAAAACGACTATATGAGAAAATACGTCTATGTTCGAAAACCGCATCAAGGTCTTAATAGGATTGGCGTTAATTTCTGTATGTCAGTTTGTTTGGATTCATTATCAATAAAGTATGCCCTAGATTAAGCGTGTTTGAAATGCCTTAGTTTAAGACGGTTTTAAATGAGGCAAAGGCATACGCATTTACAAGGGTATACATTTTCATGATTACTTTACTTCATCACTAAGCGACATGTAACCAGGATGAATATAACAAATTCTATACACCACAACTGGACAGTGATTGATTTTTAACGGCAGTTTCGATATGATTTTACTCTTGTCACTTGAGAAAAAGGGACCATACAGGTGGCTACCAATGACACTATAGCGAGGAACGGACTATATATGGCCTAGCAATGACACAACAGAGAAGAATGAGACTATATGTGGCTGGCAATGAAACTACAGAGAGGATCATGACTATAGTAGGTCAGGCAATGGCACTACAGATGGCAACGTGGCTATAGGTGACCTATCAATGCGGTTACAGAGAAGAACTGAACTGAGGGTGGACTGGTAATGGCAATAAACAGAGGAAACGGACTATAGTTGTACTGGCAATGACACTACAGAGGGGAACAGGAGAATACGTGACCTGCCAATCAAACTACAGAGAGGAACCGGACTGTATATGGCATAGTAATGTAACAACCGACAGGAAGTGTACTATAGGTGGCTAGCAATGGAACTACCGATAGTCTCGGGACTTACACCTGTGGACACAAATCTGTTCAAAGTTTGATGGGATTCGTTTCATTTTGATCTGATGTTTCATTCAATATCTCGTTACATTCTGTCAGTCAACTACAAGACAGGAATAAATTAAAAACACAAAGTGTTGTACAATTCATTGTAGACCATGTACTGTCCAATCAGAATACATCTCGAACGTCGATCCGATCTAAGAATGGAAACAAATGGACCCTAAGGGGGAACGTTACTAAGGCTGGTCTGGCAATGACACTTCAGAGAGGAACGGGATTGCAGGTGGTCTAGCAATGACACTACAGAGAAGAACGGACTAAAGATGGCTAGCAATGAAAATACAGAGAGGATCATGACAATAGCTGGTCTGACAATGACACTTCAGAGAGGAACGGGATCACAGGTGGTCTAGCAATGAATCTACAGAGAGGAAAGGACTATAGATGTCTGGCAATGAAACTACAGAGGCGATCATGACAATAGCTGGTCTGGCAATGACACATAAGATGGGAACGTGATTATAGGTGACCTATCAACGAGACTACAGAGAAGGAAAGAACTATAGGTTGCCTGGAAATGGAAATAAAGAGCGGAACAGGACTATAGGTGTCCTGGCGATGACACTTTAGAGAGGAACGGGACTTTACGTGATCTGGCCATGACACTACAGAGATGAACCGGACTATTGGTGCTCTACCAATGGCACTATAGAGAGAAACAGGGCTATATGTGGACTGGTATTGCTACTATAGAGAGGAGCGGGACTATAAGTGGTCTGGCAATGACACTTCAGAGAGGAAAGGGCAAAGTTGGTTTGGCATTAATACTACATCGAGGGACCTGGCAATGGCACGACAGAGGCGAGGGGCGAAAGGTGGCCTAGTAGCATTGACCCTTCAGAGAGGCGCGGGACTGTAATTGCCCTAGCAAGGACACTGCAGAAAGGAACGAGACTATACGATCATGGCAATAACTCTACAGAGAGGATCGGGACTATAAGTGGCCTGGCAATGACATTACAGAGATGGTTGGGTTAGTATGCTGTCTTGAATTGACACTACAGAGATAAACGGGGCTTTAAGTGGTCTATCATTGACACTACATAGAGGTTCGAGACTGCATCTTGCCTAGCAATGACACTACCAAGAGGGAAGGGACTATAAAATGGTTTGGATATTACACTACAGAGTGGAACATGTGTTTTGATGGTCAGGCAATGACACTTCAGAGACGAACGGGACCATTTGTGGCCATGTAATGACACTATTTTTCCGATTCACTCTGTAGTGTCATTTCCAGGCCACCTTTATTCCCATTCCTTTTGTAGTATCATTGCCAGCCCGCCTATAGTCCCATATCTTACTGTAGTGTAATTGCAAGACCACCTATAATCCCGGTAATCTCTGTAGTGTCATTGCCAGGCCACCTTTAGTCCCGTTCATGAATCTCTGTATTGTCATTGCCAGTCCACCTATAGTCCCAGTTCTCTCCGTAGTGTCAATGCCAGCCCACATAGAGTCCCGTTCCTCTCTGTTGTGTCATTGGCAGCCCGCCTTTAGTCGCGTTCCTATTAGTAGTGTCAATGACGAACAACCTTTAGCCCCGAAACTCACTCTAGCGCCATTGCCAGACCACCTATTGTCCCTTTCCTATCAGTAGAGCCGTTGCCAGACCACCTATAGTCTCTTTCCTATCTGTAGTGCCATTACTTGACCACCAACAGTCCGGTTCCTCTGTAGTGACAATTACAGACCACATATAGTCAAGATTATTTCTGTTGTGTCATTGCTATACCACCAATAATCCCGTTCCCCACTTTAATGCCATTGCAAGACCACCTATAGTACCGCTCTTAACTGTAGTGTCACTGTTAGGCCACCTATAATCTCATTCCTTTCTGTAGTGCCTTTGCCAGACCACCTTTTGTCCCGTTCCTGCCTGTATTGTCGTTGTCAGACCACCTACAGTCCCGTTCCTATTAGTAGTTCAATTGACGGAACACCTTTAGTCCCGAACCGCTCTTTAGTACCATTGCCAGACCACATAGTGTCCCGTTTCTGTCAGTAGTGTCGTTGCCAGACCACCTATAGTCTCTTTCCTCTGTGTAGTGTCATTACTAGACCACCGATAGTCATCTGTTTCTCTCTGTAGAGCCTTTGACAGACCACCTATAGTTCAGTTCCTCTCTGTAGTGTCATTGCCATTTCATCTTACGTTCCGTTCCTGTCTGCAGTGTCATTGCCAGGCTATCTATATTCCCGTTCCTATCTGCATTGCCATTTCCAGGAATCCTATATTCCAGTCCCTCTCTGAAGTGTCATTACTGGGCCCCCTGTAAACCAATTCCTCTCTGAAGTGTCAATGCCAGGCCACCTATTGTCCCGATGATCTTTGTAGTGTCATTTATTGCAAAGTCACATATAGTCCCGTTTCTCTCTGTAGTGTCATTGTCAGACCATTCTGTAGTCCCGTTCCTCTCTGTACTGTCATTGCCAGGCCACCTATGGTCCAGTTCCTCACTGCAGTTTCATAGTTAGTCCATTCTATAGTCCCATGCCTCTATATCGTGTCATTACCAGGCCACCTATGTTATAATTCCTGTCTGTAGTATCATTGACAGGAACCTATAGCTCTTTCCTCTCTGAAGTGTCATTGCTAGCCCACCTAGTCACGTACGTCTCTGTAGTGTCATAGCCAGGCATACTATAGACCCATTCCTCTTTGTAGTGTCATTGCAAGATCATTCTACAGCCCCATCCCTCTCTGCAGTGGCATTGTCAGGGCACCTATGGTCTACTTCCTCTCTGTAGTGTCACTTGCAGGAGTTATAGTTTCGTTTCTCTCTGAAGTTTGATTGCCAGACCACCTATAGACACGTTCTTCTCTGTAGTGTCATTGCCAGGCATACTATAAACCCCCTTTCTCTGTAGTGTCATTACTAGACTACCATTAGTCTTGCTCCTCTTTGTAGTGCCATTGAAAGACCACCTATAGTCCAGTTCCTCTCTATAATGTCATTGCCATACCACATATAGTCCCGTACCTGTCTGAAGTGACATTGCCAGGCCACTTATAGTCACGTTCTTATCGGAGTGTCACTGTTAGGCCGCCTATAGTCCCGTTCCTCTCTGTAGTGTCATTGTCAGTGGTTAAACACTACAATGCACATCCTGTTGCCAGAAACTGACACCTGCTCTTTTGCATCAGCAGAAGGGACACAATGACCGTATAAAAAATTTCATGATCAATCTCCACGAAAGAATATTGCTGAACCTGGCAGGTATCGAGCCGGCATCCTCATGTTCACCAGTCAGACGCGCGCCCGACTGAGCTAGTGAGGCCGGCCATTTTACAATGAGGATCACCTGTTAGATAGCCGCTCGTGCCAAGTATGGTTTTCTCTGGAAATAAGTTAATATTGTTAATAATATTATTATTATTAAATATATAGGTATTACCTATAAACGTCCGTTCCAAAATTTGCGTCTCACATATACAAATTCTTTATTTACTTGCCAGCAGCCATGTACAACGCTTAGTGTCAACACAACCCCTAGTATACATTTTAATGATAAAAAATAATAATTTTGATAATAATAGTCGACCTTATTTGTAGTAAACTTATTAGGTAGAAAATAGTACCAAGCAATATGGATAAAGTCTCTTGCTTAAGAAAACACAACTTGTAGCTTGCTGGGATCGAACCGACCAGTACTAAGGAATGTGAATAAGTACATGTATCTTTCTCAAGAAAACAACACTTGGGGCTTGCGGGGATCGAATCGACTACCTCTCGATCTCAGATCCGATGCTTTACTACTGTCACCACAGCGCTGCCTGTTGGACAATAAGGGTTACAAGCTCAATGCTTATTTTCCAAAGTGAGCACTAAACGTTGGCAGCGTCCAACAATGTACCTGTCTGCGTCGGTGTCTGTCCGAGATTTGCACAAAAATTGATAATTGACCAATTTTCTTCATATGCCGTAGACGCCATATTTAACAAGTGTCAACGGCCCCCGCCCATTTTGGCTTGAAGAAATATATGGCCTGCATGATGCTTCCATGCAGAGCTGAAACCGGCCCGCACACGAGTACTGGTAAACCGCTTAGATGATCTAAAAAGTAGAAGTAAAACAAAGATCAGGAATTGATACAATTAACTTACTCCATCCATAAAAGACACCAAAGGGAAAGAAATACAAACATTAAGCGACCAGACCATAATGGAAACCTAAACAAAGGAAGGCCATATGGACAGTTACTTTCCCACAAAATGGCCATATGGCCATCCAAAATTAAAAGACACAAGTGATACACACAGTAAGTAACAAACAACAACATAAATAAATCGCCACAGAAGAGCCGCCTTGGAACGGTCAGTGGAAGATTTCCACTGGGGGGCTTAAATCGATTTTATGTGGCCACAATCCTCGCCCTTACTTCCGTCGCGATTTAGACAAATAATTTGTTCAGTCCGCATGAAGGCCTCCTAACTCATCAGTGCAACATCTCCGTGAACACAGAAATCAAAGAACCACAGAGGTGAGACAACGGTGAGGACTCGACAGCAAGAAACCACTGAAATGCTGGAGCAAAAGAAAACCAACAGTTAGACTCCGATGAGCCCGACCAGAGACAGAGCATCAGGCACCAACCAACATTATCTCTTTAATTTTCAATAAGCCTTTACGTTGGAGCCGTCATAGAATCTGAGGCCTGACCCACCGGCGTGCAATTAAAGAGGGAAGCAAAGTTGCCAACCGTGATTGGGTTAACTACCATGCATGCAGTCTGTCGTATAATATCCATGTTGTACCCAATCTTTTTATATCGAAGAATGATTTTACCAAATTGGGTGCTGAAGTCATTGCGGTTATATATTTTTTCTGAATTTATATACTAAGTCACCATAAAATTCGGGTTCCGATAGACCTTGTTGCAGAAGAGATTTAAGTCCAATATTGAATTTTGAAATTAAATCAGAATGGCGTCTATAAAATTTTGAAAAGGCTTTGCGTAGTTTATGGTACCGATAACCCTGATTAAGGAGTTTAGCCGTTAATAATTTATTACGAGTGTTGAAGTCAGTTACATGACTACACACTCTAGCAAATCGAATTAATTGCGAAATATAAACACCATAGGATGGCGCACGAGGAACATCACCATCCAAAAAAGGAAAATTTACAATCTCAAAATCAAAGTCATCGCGTTTATCATAAATTTTGCACGAAACAAATCCATCTACAATAGATAGATGTAAATCCAAAAACGGGGCCTCGGTATCAGAAGAATTTGCTTTATTTAACTGAAGTTCTAGGGGGTAAATCTGACTGATCAAACCATCAAAATAGGTATTATCAATATTTAATAAATCATCTAAATATCTAGAAGTAGAGCTAAAAGCTTCAATAATTTCAGATTGGTTATCAATGGAAAGCGACAAAATGAAGTCTCTTTCATAACAATACAAGAACAGATCAGCCACAAGAGGTGCGCAATTAGTACCCATCGGAATACCCACAATTTGTCTAAATAACTTAGTACCGAATCTAATATAAATATTGTCAAGTAGAAAGGTGAGGGCATCACACACTTTCTGACATGACCAAAGTGTATAATTCTTATGCTCTTTAGAAGTGCCTGCCCAGGCAAAGCGGTGCGAGTCGGCCCGTCCATGCTTATAAACCCTGTTGGTTTCATGGCGCGGCAGGGCTTGAGATGTCATTCATCTCAATGTCGGGTAAAAGTCCAACAAAATTGGAAGCAACGTCTCCAAAATGACCTGTACAATGTTGACGGGGACGTTAAATCTCAAATCAAACAAACAAACAAAAACAAGTGGCAAACCGCAGCGGCTTATTGCTTTGAATACTCGTAATAAAGCAGCAACGTCAATCGTTTTGACGCTGAAAATTACCTTGCTCGGGTAATCTTCACACAAAGTCGGATTAAAACTGGTACATGTTTTGTTTGAGGGCTTTTTGTCAGTACTTTGTAACGTGTTTTCGTAATGAGAATAACGGGTTACATCAGAGATGCATTATGTTAACATTACCATCTCAAATTTTTACCCTAAAAAAAATATTTATTAGAGCAAACGCATGCCGCATGATCTGACATAGGCATGGTATCCTAATGATTTATACAGGAAAAATTCCTATATTAAGTCCACCTTTGGGACTGATCAAAGTGGTCTTAAGACCACTTTTGAATTCCAAAGACAGTCTCTGACCAGAGGACACTTTATGCGAAAAACAAAAAGGAAGAATAGCTGTACCGTAATAAATAAACTTTTTATAGCAGAATTGGTCTTAATTTTAGGTAGTCTTAATAGCGGAATTTTTTTAGCCTCCGTGGTGTAGTGGTAACGCTACTCGCCTTGTAAACCAGGGTTCGCAGGATCGATCCCGGGCTTCTCCAGACTTTCGAATGAATCTTTAAACCGAGGTCCCGTCTCTATATGACCTTAGCTGCTGGTGGGACGTAAAACTCAAACACACACATCCGATGACACACCCGTGCGACACACTGTAATTTCTCACATCTCCAAAATGGCTACTTTGCTGATGGAAATCTGTGATATTCTTTTCAATTTTAATGCAAACATGGTTGTGGCGGTTCTAACCAGTACCCACAATATGTGTCTTGGAGCAGAAATAAGTAAAATAATGAATATTCCCTAAACCCCAGTTTTCTCCATTTAAAGTGGGGTAAAGTGAGGTGTTCATTTCTGGAACTTGTTCGCGTAATGACCGTCTCCGCAAATTCCTTTGACAAACACGATGGTACATGTAAAGTTAATGCTTTCTTAACATTATTTTCTGGGAGGGGGTCTTAAAATGATTTCACATGTTCTGTATGGCCATAACCCTCACACTTGGTCCTTCATGGTTGAGACAAATAATTTATACACTCCGTACGAATGATTTCTAACTCAACAGTGCAGCATTTTCGAGAATATAAAAGTCAAACAACTATAGCACGGCTGGTAGACTTGTAAGGGGTAACCGTCGGTTATGCACTCACAATCCTTACGAGAACTTCCGGTTATGCCTTCCGAGCCACAAATATGTCAATAAACAGGTGAGTGTTCCCGAACGAAGGATATTTAGTCTCTGATTCATAAAAGTCTGACTGGTACTCTTTGAATGAAGCAGCGGGAGTCCTCATGGACCCTGAGAGTTGATACATAGACACTTTTATAACTGAAACAAAACTATATGCAGTTCCATAAAACAACAGAGTCAAAAAAGTTCAGACAAAATGACAAACAGTGTCGACCATGATCAGACTGCTCCTTCAGTCTGATATAGGTCTTCACTGTTTGCTTAGGTATGTCAGTTCCAAAAATAGCACGTATGCTCATGACGGTAAGTTTAATTTTAGTCAATACTGATGATGTACAAACTTAATCGGAGCAGTTTTGTACATGTCAGACGGTATAAACAGCTTTTCCTATTTGAAATTTAGGATTTCTGAATTGAGGATGGGACCCTTGAGGCTGAAAAGACTCGTAGAATTTTTAAATGAGGGAAAACCCTGTAAAACACTTCGTTAATTCAATATCTAGAGCCTTCAATTATTACATATATAGCTAAGTTTACACAATCGTGTCATTTCAGAGACGTTGCTTAATTTTTTGTGGGACTTTTACCCGACGTTGGGATGAAATTGCATCTCAAGCCTTACCGCTCAGTGTAAGGAGCGTTCCCACTCACAGCCGTTTTCCTGGGCAGGCTTAGACGTAAACGGTTTACCAGTACTCAAGTTCGGTCGGTTTCAGCTCTGCGCAGAAGCACTATTTCTCCAAGACCCGATGGATGGGTCGTATGTTAAAAAAATGTATCTAATATGAAGTTTATTCTACTGAACGAGCATATCAGATAAATGCCTTGAAAATGTAACAATATCACGTTTTCAGCAATTCGTTTGCGTACATCAATTTGGGTACATTCGTAGGAGCAATTCATATCAGCGCACGAATTTCGATTTTAAGTTATCGTTCTGAATAAAGTTAACAGTATTATTAGTCGTATCGAGCAACTGCAGTGTCTTTAGGGCTGTGATAGACCGTTTGTGTGAATTATTAAATGAAGAAACGCATTTCAATCAGACACCCATGTGTTTGCCTTTTCTGTCCCCGTAAGGGGTGATGCTCCCGTAAGGGGTATTCTGTCTTTGTAAGCCATAATCGACAAAAATATTAAAGCTCCTGCAACAAATTCTGCGGAAAGTTTTATAACTTATGTATTTCAACATGAATGTGGTTTGAACTACGTGTAATTTGGCATGTTGGATTAGTTTCACATCGTCCGGGTAGCTGAAAATGCCTTCATTCGGCACTAGAAAACAGGCCAAAAATGAAATATCAGACTACCTTCCTCAGGGAGAAATTAATTTAAAAAGTGACCGCTTGCCATTTCATGTCCAGACCCCTCTTTTCTAATGCAGAATTGAAAGTTGTTGAGAATAGCATCGCCCGATTTCTCAAGGTATGTTTACAAAAATGACTAAAATCATATATCGGGAACACTCACCTGTTTGTTGACATATTTTGGTCGCGGAAGCATAACCGGAAGTTCTCATAAGGATTTTGAGTGCATAACCGCGGTTACCCCTTACCAGCCGTGTATAGGGATGAAACAATAGCTCGTCTGTCATTACTGGCATTGACCAATCTTAATCACATTTGAAAAATGCATGAAACGACAGCATGAAATAACTGAAATGCTGGAGCAAATGAAAACCAACAGTTAGACTCTGGTGGGCCAGGCTCAGAGACAGAGCAGCAAGAACTAGAAACGAAACAGATCTGAAAATCGTACTGTGCACAATTTTTTTTTTTTTTTTTTTTTGGTTGGGGGGGGGGGGGGTGGGGGCGGGGAGGAGGAGACGTGCGAGTACTAACTAAACTAGCTAATGTAGGTCAGTTTTGTCCTCTGTGTGATCATCTGCCCAGTGAATGACGCCTAAATCTGGCGGACTCAAAATAGTTTATCCGTTAACGGTTAACTGATGTATAAGACAAACAGTAATACATGTACATTTTCATCGATAATTACAGATTTGAGTTCATGTTTTTTTTCTTTTGGTTTTCTTCTTTTTTGTTGTTTTATATTGCCAACAGGTATCATGATATTATCTGTTTAAGCGTAGTAATAGCTATCTGACGGAGGAGTCGATTGCCTCTCATCAGTGACCCTAAACAAATTTCAAAATCCCAAGTAAAATAAAACCTGCACTTTGTTGAAGTGTGGGGATACATATTACGACCGCCACACATTACTTTGACACCAGGTATGTTGAAGTTAAATATGACCGTTCTATAAAAGCGTAGTTTCACTAGTTTCAGCCAACTAGGCCTCATCAGTGACTCTAAACTATTTTCCAGATCCGCAGCAAAGTCAATTATGCCCAAGGACTTTGATACGCCTGCTCACAGAAAGCGTGGTTGGGTTGGAAATGACCATAATAATGTAATAATGTTGCATGGGCCGTTTACCTCCAATAAAACCAAAACCTCATCACGAAAACACGCCTATGTAAATTGACCCCCTTGAACCCCAATTTTATATAGCAAATCTCTGGTTTACAGGGGTAAATCTTATTTTTCTTAGAACAGAAATACGAAAAATATTTCAAATTTTCATCGAAACATTTTCGTTTTATCCGCGGTAAAATTTACACTTTATTTGCATAGGCCTGTAATCGTAATCTTTTCTCACCGTATATTTGTCATACATCTCGTCCTCCTTGCATTGACTGACAGGGGCCACCACTTCTGAAAATTCTATCAAAGTACTGAACACCTGTTTTTTTTTTGGATTTTTTTCCATCGTCCTTTTTGGACATGTGAACATAGGCTGCCTCTTCCCTTCATTGCAGATAAAGCAAAACACATTTTTGTAAACTCTTCGTGCCAAACCATGTTGTTGAACGAACGGTAAATTATAAAACTCACAGGCTTCGGCAAGGTCTCTTTCGTAACGCGTCCATAAACCTGTTTGGTAACAAACAGCAACATCTGGAGTATCGCATCTAAACTTGTTAGACATCGCTTTGTTAACTGTTGGCGCTTTCAGATCGATTATGCAGTGCGCAGAAAAGATAGCCTTTGATACATTAGACACACTTGCACGTAGTACCCCTACACATGGAGTCAAAATACTCCATGGTTCCCAACTCTTCACACCATGGCAGACCGCACAGTGACGATTCCGAAATATTATGCCAGTTATTGGGTCTGACACCATAAAACATCCTCAAGAGCTGTAGGATAATGAATGGAACATTTGTCTCGACGGACTACTTTGTTTTCCTTTATTGAACAATCTTTAGTTAGTAAGTATATCGTTTTACTAAAATCATTAATAAACCACGAAGCGGTTTTAATCCGAATACTTTCACATGCCAAGTTAGAAATTGGATGATGTTGAATTTGTTTATCGGGACAACACGTCTTGGTTTCCCAACAACCAGCTGCACAGGAGCAGCTACTGCAGCACGGCTCGTTTATAGAAGAATCTACGCTCCCTCTCACCGCCTTCATGTGAGAGAAATGTGTAAACGGGCAATGCTTTAAGAATAAGTCGCGTGTTAAGTTATTCCCATCTGGTAACGCTGATGCGAGTGTCACCGTCCATATTATAAGTAACATACTGATATACATTGAGGCCATTCTGTTATCCTTTTCCCAGGTGCCTATAACAAAAGCAAAGTCATATATACAAGCATATGTATGTTGTGCGTGCTCATTGAATCGCCTGTACGAGGCTATTCTAATGAATGCACAAAACATTACTTTATTTTGGAGATCGTCGGAATAATATTCCTTACAACAACCCCTGTATCCGTCATACAAACGAATTTCCGACCATTGCCTTTATTTCTGTTTCGGAGATCAGAGGCAACATGACACGTCGCGTGCAATTACGGCGACAGAGAAATTAACGACTTTTGTCACTGTATATCTGTTTGGAAGAAGCCAAGCATACTCCAAAGCAATTTTCGCAGTCCTCATTGTTTTAAATAGCATTTCGAAATGAACGAAAAGATACGTGCACCCAAGAAAAATCACAGGAGTAATATATAACCCGTCTACAATCGCGTATGTTCTGTAATCTAAAATCATACTGTGTTTTATGTTGAAATCTCCTTGTCAAATTACAGCAAATCAAAGGGGCTTTCACAGAATCTTCAAGCCCCAAACACGCCAGGGTCGCATTGTATGGATGTAACCTACTTCGGCGTGTAATATTGATGGATGCACCCGGATTCGGCGATTTTTCACCGAAAATGACGCAACCGACTGAAATGGATGCAACCACCTTTTAAAACTTAGGAGACATTGCAAAATATTGAATTGACATCTGATCAACTTTGTTAAACCAAATTCGAAGTTTTTGCCACGTTGTACATCCACAGGATGAATGCAACTTAAATGATGACTAATCGTTGCAGGCAAATATTAAGTTAACCGAGGAATCCCCCAAACCATTCCAATAACCGCACTTACATGTACTTTCACTTGGATCTTACCGTCACAGATTCGGCAAAAAAGGAGAGTAAGACAGTTTTCTGACTAAACTGTAGGCTTTTCACCACCATTTCTATTTCTAGTCCGTGACATTTTTCCCTAGTTAATTATGGTTTGCCACCAAAGGTAAGGAGGGATGCATATTGTTCCAGCCACTGGGTCATTACTTCTGGACGAGCATGGTTGTCACGTTGGTGATGTTTAGATTATGTTACCTGCCTTCACCTGGAAGTTTCCTAGTAGTTTCAGAGAAGATGTCTTTCGTAGTTGTTAAACTACGATGGTCGCCTGACCTTATCATTCTTAAAACTCCACCGGAGCCTTAGGCTTAGGAATGCTAAACAGGTACTTGTCACATATTCAAAATGTAAAGGGTCATGCGAGCCTGCACATGACCACAGTCTCATAAAAACATTCACTATATACAGACATGCAGCCTGGGTCAAAAGCAAACTTCAATAAAAATAAACAAAGAGACAGGTGTCTGTCATTTGCCAAAAAAGATAACTCAAAGGCCTTTACTTTTGTGATGGCTAACACTTGGTTCTGACTCCTAGAAAAACAACGGCTGCTTTGTTTTGCCGAAATTGGCAGGTTTTAACACAAATGAGCCCCAACGTAGCGTTTCTTAAAATTTCCTGTGTTCTGCCAGTTAAGTTTTTCCGCACTGTGCACGACGAACTCTCTCAAGTTTTCAAATTTTGATAATATCCGACAAGAAACAATACGTTTGAAAACTTGAGAGTTTTTGTCCATTAAGCGCCAAGCAATGACTCTAACCAGCGTTTGCGCATGCTGATTTGAAGCTTTGCTTGATGAACAACTGATTTCGTAGAAAACGCTAAGCACTGGCTTAATATACCTTATCTTATATCCACCAAGAGCTAAGAAAAGCATCAACTGTCCATCCGCTTTCCTATTTTAATTTTCAAGTTTCAATGTCATTGTTCTACTTCAGATTCTAACAGGTTTTACAAATGTTATTGTTGGGCGAATAACGAACACATAAATTGACACTCACTGATTACTGCGGAATATGAGATACTTTGACTTGGACTGGGGAACCAGCACTGGCTAAAACGTTGTTCAAATCGCTCTGACAATAAACTGAAATATTCTGGGTTTATGGAAATCAATTAATTTGGAATTTTCAGGACAAAGTGTTTATCATACGGACTATCGCTGTGGCAAATATCTTGAGTGAGTGTACTGTTCTTTTGCTGTAATTTTGAAGTGAAGATGAACACTAACATGACACTATATCAATAGTTTGGCCAAACTAATATGCCCTAAGGCCATATACATTATACTGTAAAAGAATCTCACTCGTAAACGGGCTACGCTCGTTCATTATCGGAACAAGGGAAGCAACTCTTCCTTTCCCCTCTGAATACAAGTGAAACTGCACTGCGCAATACAACAAGATCGCAACTGACCCTGAACTGCTTAGGGTGGAAGACTCTCTTAAGGAGAAACATCTCTGCATTATAACTGAGCTATCACATGCAGAGCTAAAAAAATTTAAGAAAACTGAATACAAAAAGGCTGTCATGAGTGAAATCGGAGATCTGCTGCCAGAATATCAGAAGAAGCAGTATGATCAGACTGCACAATGTATAGTAAACTTTCTCCAGAGTGAAGTGCAATCCCTTCTCCGGAAACCTGAAGCCCAGGGAGTCCTGTCGAATCTGTTGTCAGAGACTGTGGTGCATGACTTGGATTCAACCATGCAACCTGATGCTGGGACTACTGAACTCCTGAATGACACGGATATTGATGAGCAGATAGAGACTGAAGTAACTCTATCTGAGATTTCCAGTGAAAACACATCCAATCTCAATGATAGCATCACTAAATTGAAAGAGGTTGTTTCTGCTGAAACACATTATCCAAAGCAAGCCAAAGACAAATCGGAGTCTATGGATGTAAGCAACAAAACAAAATGCTGCCAAGCTTGCAAAATAAAACCAACAAGCAAGAAACAATATGCTTAGATCCGATGCTCCTTCTGTATGGAATGGTATCATGAGACTTGTGTTGGAATTAAAACTGGTGACCCCATTGGGATATGGGTCTGTGTGATCTGCAGAAACGTTCCGACTGATCTTAAAAATGTTGTCAAAAATCTAAAACATGAAGTTGATGAAATCAAAAAGTGTACCCTATTAGCCGTCAAAGCAATCGAAGGACTGCCAACAAAATTTGAAAACAATATTAGCGGCTTAAAAGATCAGTTAACGGCTATGTCAAGACAGATCAATAGCAAAGAACTCTGTATGTCAGAATCGCTAGATAACCTACAAACAACAACGGACAATCTGAAAACATCACTGGATCTGAAAGCCTGTCAGATAATGAATAAAACAACAGCAGTGTTTGATAAGGTAAAAACCCATTCTGAAAACTTAAAAACATTTACCAGCACCACTTCAAATTCTCGAACTATAGACTGCAGTAAAACAGTAAAACATATAACTGATTCTAATGATAAATCCAACAAAAGCTATGTCAATACTGAAACAACAAATCCTGGTAAAATACGAAAACCATTTGGTAAACCACGTGTATCTAAAGGTAGATCAAATGCCGAAGTTACACATAGACATCAACAAGGTTCAAATTCAACTGAAATTTCTAACGAAAAGGACGATCCCATAGATCTGACCGAGAGAAAACATATAAAACAATCGACACTGTTAGTAGGAAGTTCCATTTTGAAAGGAGTCAAGACAAATGATCTTAAACCCGGTATGACAGTTAGATCATTCTCAGGGGCGACCGCAGTGTCTCTTAAAGATAAACTTAGTGGCTACAATCTAGAAAAATGTAGAACTATTATTCTGCATATCGGCGGAAATGATGCCGATGATGGTAAAGACATGGAGACATTTTGCGACGACTATATCTCTCTGTTAGAAAGTTTAGCTGAAAATGGCCGTCGTATCATTGTATCCGGTCTCTTGCCTAGAAAAGGCACCAACCTTGAGCCGTACAATGAACGGCTCAAAGCGATATGTGCAGAAAATACCATCGAATTTGTAAACAATTTTGACATGTTTTTATTTGCATCAGGCGAATTGCCGGCAAATTTATACAATCAAGACAAAATTCATCTAAATGCTAATGGGACAAGAAAACTTCTTTCAAATGTGAACACTATATGCAAAATAATGAAATACGAGTCTCGAAGACAAGTGCTACAAACACTGCCGCCCAAGAGAATGTCCCAACTGTCAGGGAATAGCTCAAGTCCTCAAACAGGGAATAGACCACGCTCATTTCCCAAATACTGTCACATCTGATCCATTCGAGGTCACAGCACACAGGATTGTTGGTTTAATGGAAGGACCGCCGGGGCAACGGACTTCTACTCTCACTAGGAAGACATAGGGCGTATGAAACATAATAAATCAATCGAGATTTCTGAATCCGATAGCTTGAGCCTGAATTGCCAAGTATCAATAGATGAACTTAAATGTTTGCAAAACGATTGTCAATCACAATGCAATACGAACCTCTGTTCTTATCAGCTAGAATCGCGATGCCCCGGCGATCTTCCTGATCACCATGAATCCCAATGTAAATCTGGACCCGACCCCTCAAATAAAACTACGGATATATTAGCCAACAATCTGACCGATCGGTCTTCTTCAAACCACAGAGTTATGAATACAGAGCTATCATTCTCTTCAAAAGGCTTACATTTCGGTAACCTTAATATTCAGCACATTCTGCCTAAACTCGATGAGCTTCGAATCATAATGGCAAATAATGGCAGTCCAGATATACTGGGGTTTTGTGAAGCTTTCTTAACTCCTACTACTGATAACACTCAATTACGTATTGATGGCTATGATTGTGTCCGTAAGGATAGGATGGAAACTCGGAACAAGACAGGAGGTGGCTTGATTCTCTACTTCAGAAATTCTCTAAAAGTTGAGCGAAAACCTGAATATGAAATTTCTAAACTCGAAACTATTTGGGTAGAAATCAAGGTACCGAATACAAAGCCATTTCTTGTCTGTTCCGTTTATCGTCCACCAAATGCTCACAGTGATTGGATAGATCTATTTGAGGCAGAGCTCTCCATAGCACAGGCGACAGGTCTGGAATGCATTCTGATGGGGGATTTCAACATCGATCTAACCCATGTACAAATAACAAATGGTCAAATGTAGTACAACGTTTCGACCTATCACAACTTGTTCAAGAGCCAACTCGCGTTACTCAATCTAGCGCTACAATAATAGATCATGTATACACGACCCATCCTGAAAATATATCAAGCAGCTTTGTATCCAGTCTCTCAGTCAGCGACCACTTTCCTGTTTGTTTTTCCCGAAAAATAAATAACAGAATATCGAAAGACAAACATATAACGAATACCTATCGATGCTTTAAAACATTTAATGAGAGTAACTTCCTTGCTGAACTCGCAACGGAGTTAGAAATGTTTGTACTCAATGCAGAATCAGTTGACGATGATCTGATGAAGTGGTCCCTTCTAATCGTAAAACATTTGAATAAACACGCTCCTATGAAAAGTAAGCGTGTCAAAACTAAACGATTGCCAGAATGGTTTAACAATGACATAGTTCAAATGGCAAAAAACCGAGACAATTGTAAAAGGCTAAAGCAATGGGCCGACTATAAGATTTTCCGAAATAAAACTCGGCAGTTAATCAGAGCTGCGAAACGCAAATATTTCTCGGATACTATTGCTAACTCTAAAGACACAAAACATATTTGGGCACACTTAAGAACTGTAAACGGAGACCCTAAGACCTCATGTAAACTATTACCTGAAGAATTAATTATTGATAATGAACGTGTTACAAACTCTGAAGATGTAGCTCGAAAATTAAATACATATTTCACATCAATAGCGGACATCCTAAATACCAATGATATCCATACGACCACTTTAAACACCGACAAACTAAACAACTTTGCAGGTAGTAAGATCCCCAGTGATACGTTCTTTAATATCCCTCTCATCACACCGGAACGAGTGACAAATTATATAAATAAGCTGGACTCTTCAAAAGCAACAGGCCTAGATGGTCTAGGACCCAGGATAATAAAAATGGCAGCCCCTATAATTTCTCCCTCTATTTCAATGATCATCAATAAAAGCATAAAAACTGGAATATTTCCCTTTCAGCTGAAACAAGCTAAAGTGCTGCCGATTTACAAAGGCGGAACAAAATCAGATCCGTCAAATTATAGACCAATTTCCATCTTACCTACGGTGTCAAAAATATTTGAAAAACACATTAATAAGCACCTAATGGGATATCTAAACAAATACAAATTGCTTCACCAGAGCCAGTCTGGCTTCCGTCATAAGCACAGCTGCCAAACTGCGTTAATCAAGTTAATTGACAGTTGGGCTGAAAGTATTGACAGAGGAGATATGACTGGTTCTTTGTTCCTTGACTTCCGTAAAGCTTTTGATCTGGTCGATCACTCTATTTTGCTCAAGAAACTTTCCATATATAAATTTAAATCTTCCACTCTCCAGTGGTTTAATTCCTACCTTAGTAATCGTCAGCAAGCCATTAAATTTGACAATGGACTGACAGACTTTTGTCGTGTACACTCAGGTGTCCCACAAGGGTCCATTCTTGGCCCTACATTATTTCTTTTTTTTTATAAATGATTTACCACTTTGTTTTGAACATTGCTCTGCCGATCTTTATGCTGATGATACTACTGTCCACACTAGTGGAAGTACCGTAGACAACATCGAAAATAATTTAGTATGTGACTTAATAAATGCGGTTGAATGGAGCAAACCAAACAAAATGCAATTACACTTCGGCAAAACCACCTGCATGTTAACGGGAACAAGGCAAAGACTTAATTTGTCTCGTACATTAAACATCCAGATTGATAATATTCACATTCAGAGTGTAGCTAAGCAAAAACTCCTTGGCATCTATATTGATGAAAATTTGGCATGGTCATCTCACATTGACCATATATGTTCGCACATTGCCTCGAAGATATCGCTTCTAAGACATCTATCTGAATATGTTTCTGTGGAGGTTCAGAAGATTTTCTATCAAGGCTACACCCTACCCTTCATTGATTATGGCTCTGTGACCTGGGGTTCAGCATCATCATGGAATATTGAACGACTGACAAAACTGCAAAAGCGTGCAGCTCGGATAATATTACGTGCAGATTTTAATACACCTTCTGTACAGATGTTCAAGGAACTCGGTTGGTCATCGGTACCAGACAGAATTAAATACAATACAGTGGTACTTACATACAGGGCACTAAATAATCTCACTCCGGAATACATATCTACGCTACTTAAACCAGTGTCAGAAGTACACTCTCTTAATCTACGCTCTTCGGACAACGGTTCCTTGTATGTACCAAAATCACGCACATCTATATACAATGGCTCATTTTCTTGTTCGGCTCCTAGGCTATGGAATGCTCTTCCTCGGTCTGTTAGAGACGCTGGTTTCCTAAATAGCTTTAAAAAAATCTTAAAACCACGTAATAGGTTTTAAATGATTTTACTGACATATAAAGTATTGCAATTCTTTTATCTAGGACTGGCATTTTAGAGGTCTTTTTAGCAGACAGGCCTTCTGCTGCTGTGCCTGGCATAACTCGTGCGTGATGTGATTGTGTGAGCAGGGGCCTTGCTGTTTGGACATTGGTTTCCGCCACTCGATCCCTGCTCCGCCGTGCATCCAAATTAGCATGTTTTGTGCACGGAACAGCTGCTGGGATGTCTGTTATTATAAGCCTGAAGCAGGACTTTTATATGTTCAGTGTTTATTTTGTAACTCTCTGAAATTGTTCCACGTGGTTTCGTGTCATTTTATATTCTTATGTTTACAGCATGCATTTTAATTAATTTTGCGACATGCATTTTAATTAACTTTGCTTTCGTTTTTACCATAGACGTTACATACGCTCGCATAACATATATTAAGTGCAGAATTTTTAATTAGGATGGATGATCATTTTTAACACGAGTATTCATGTTCAATCCTATTTATATTGTGCACTTTGATTTGTCTTATGATGTTTTATAGTGCATCTTATTTATTTTTAGACTATGTAAGTTTGTAAATAATTGTTTTATAGAGGGCCGCAAGGTAGAATAGCTTTACAGCTAATTGTGTCACCCTCTCAAAACATTGTGTAAATAAATAAATAAATAAATATAATATAAAGCAGCTGTCTCCGGATGCTTAACAACAATATATTAAGATGTTTTCTCTGCAAAGAATCTTATTTCTGATCCGACACCAGGCACAGTACCATCAATAAATAAAAGAAAAGGACGAGAACTCGAAATAGAATCATAGGGAAACACCAACCGTTATAAGCTTAAAGTCGGACATGACAACAGAAAAAAACAACAAAAAACAAAAACAAAAAAAAAAAAAAAAAAAAACGTCTTTAAGACCCTATATCAGGCCCAGTTTCATTAAAAAAAAATCAATGTGCTTAACAACAATATACAATTTCACCTGCAAAGAATCTTATTGCTGACCCTATAACCGGCACAGTACCATCAATAAATAAAAAGAAAAAAGGCAGGGGCTTCAAATACAACCTTTGCGGAGCATAAACCTTTATAAGCTTCCAGTCTGATATGAAAGGCTTACGCACACACAAAACAACAACAACGAAAACCGACAAAAAATAGCAACCCCCAGCCTACCAAAAAAAAAAACAGAACGTTGTCTTCAAGACAATCTTCAAACCAGCACAGAAGAATGGCTGCTATACCAGTTGCTATTTATTTACATAATATTATAAGTTAGTTGTGTTACAAACGATCCACCGCTGTGCTGACATCATTATACAAAACTACCCCGATTTCTATACCAAAACAGAAGGTTAAATACTGGAGGGTGACAGTTGAGGCTTAATTAGCTGAAACTAGCTAGTCAGGCCCAGAAATAATTGTCAAGATCCATATTTTTTTCAGTTCGACGTTGTAGTCTTCGTTTCGAAAGGATAACCATTTTATAAACCATATTTGATTTTATTTGTTGCAAAGGTTTGCCAACCGATTGATAGCAGAATCACCTGATGAAAAGTTCTACTGGTGCGGGCGCAGTATATTTAGGGGCTAACTGTATTGAAAATTGTCATTTGGGAAGGTAAATTGGCGGTATTACGGTCGTAAATTTCGTTTACGGCGACGCGTAAGCGGAGCCTTAAACGGAATTTGCGACCGTAAAACCGACGATATTTAATACAGTTATCCCCATTCTGATGCATTTATTCTGTTGTTTTCTTTATAAAAAAATGTGCTATTTTGCTCAAAGCGGCAAGCACTGTGACAATGGAAAGCGACGTAACATGATGACATCGGGTTTCCGACAGTATATCACAGAATATACTGTCGCAAATATTTGAACGTTATCAAATCAGACGTCGCGTTACATACGCAAATGCATAATAATGTTATTTCATAAGTTAATGTATATGTACTTGAAGATTGATAATGTAAACATTTTGTCGATTTTACACAATAAACAATTGGTCTTTTGGTGGCAGAAGGTGGGAAATTGTTCCAAGCTCTTACAGCAGATGGAAAAAATGAGTTTAAGAAACGCTTGGTGCGAGTACGGATCGATTGAATATTGTTCAAGTTCCGTAGCTTGTACGCCAGTGCAAAATGAAAGCAAACACTATTCGGTCAATTCCGTTCCTATGAATTCGAAATTTGTTCACGAAGAAGGTTAAGTCCAGCCAAATCTGTCTCAGAAATCCTTCTGATATGTTCAGTACAAACGCAAGGGGGTGAAGGGGTGTTGTTTATGACAGGTGGATTTCGAGAGAACGGTATTGTTAATTTTGAGATGTGGGTGAGCCAGATGCTTATGTTTAATGGATATTAAGTATGGTACTCTTTTGAAGTCATATTGTCATTCCAGAGTCCGTTTGAAGTTCCTTGATCAACGTTTACAGTGTGATCTGCAGTTTGTAGGGCTATAATGCCAATATACAAGGTTGCAGCATAGGCGAAAATAACATCATAGTGTAGAGTATATTTTCTTGTCCTTTGGGATCATTGATTCCATTGTGGAATTTTGAAAATATCTGAGGGTCACTGATGAGGCCTAATTGGCCGAAACTAGCTAGTCTGGCCCAGAAAATATGTACACTCCATACTTTTCACTTCTGCGGTGTATTCCTTGCTTCCAAAGGATAACCCTTTTATAGAACATATTTAACTTCACTACAGCTGGTGTGTGGGAATGTGTGGCGGCGGTAAAACGTCTCCCTGCCCTACATCATAGTGTAGATTACATTTTCTTGTCCTTTGGGATCATTGATTCCATTGTGGAATTTTGAAAATATCTGAGGGTCACTGATGAGGCCTAATTGGCCGAAACTGGCTTGTCTGGCCCAGAAAATATGTACATTCCATACTTTTCACTTCTGTGGTGTATTCCTTGCTTCCAAAGGATTACCCTTTTATAGAACATATTTAACTTCACTACAGCTGGTGTGTGGGAATGTGTGGCGGCGGTAAAACGTCTCCCTGCCCTACATCATAGTGTAGATTATATTTTCTTGTCCTTTGGGATCATTGATTCCATTGTGGAATTCTGAAAATATCTGAGGGTCACTGATGAGGCCTAATTGGCCGAAACTGGCTTGTCTGGCCCAGAAAATATGTACACTCCATACTTTTCACTTCTGTGGTGTATTCCATGCTTCCAAAGGATAACCCTTTTATAGAACATATTTAACTTCACTACAGCTGGTGTGTGGGAATGTGTGGCGGCGGTAAAACGTCTCCCTGCCCTACATCATAGTGTATATTATATTTTCTTGTCCTTTGGGATCATTGATTCCATTGTGGAATTCTGAAAATATCTGAGGGTCACTGATGAGGCCTAATTGGCCGAAACTAGATAGTCTGGCCCAGAAAATATGTACACTCCATACTTTTCACTTCTGTGATGTATTCCTTGCTTCCAAAGGATAACCCTTTTATAGAACATATTTATACACCTTACGTTATCATTAATAAAGAATGATAAATAGAAGGGGACCAAAAATATAACCTTGGGAATGCTAGTATGGACTGGTGCACCGAAAGATACACAAAACAAAACACAAAACAACTAACTGACGTCTTCATAAAAGATATCTAGAAACCATTCGGAAACTTCCACAGAACAGCCTATGCGAGAGGGTGTGTACAGAAGACATCTGTGCCAGACTCTGTCAAACCCCTTACGCAAAAGTTCGCCTCGGGCCGCTTTCCATATCGACAGCTTATGGTAAGTTTATATCAGCTTATAATAGTCACATTGCCAGGACAAAACTGAGTATGTAATTCTCGCTAATATAGTAGTAAATTAGAAGTGAAGGCAATGATCAGAATCGATACAATTAACCGACAGCTCCCAACACACCTAAACCCCACTCTTTATAGAGAAAACTGGGGTTTACAGATGTATACATTATTTTTTCTTATTTCTGCTCCAAGACATAGGTTGTGGGTACTCCGAAGGGAAAGAAATACAAACATGGAATAACTAGATCCTAATGGAAACAGCAATAGCGGAAAGCCAATGGAACATTTACTTAAAAAAAAAGGTCAACAGTCTATCAAAAATAAAATAATATAAGCGAACAACACCTCAAAGACAAACCATAAAAAAAATAAACCGCGACAAAGAACCGTCCTAGAACGGTCAGCGAAGCGCATTCCACTGAGGGGCTTAAATCGATTTTACGCAGCTGCAATCCTCGCCATTACATCCGTCGCGATTGAGACAAATTATTTGTTCAATCCGCATGAAGACCTCCCAACACATCAGTGCAACATCTCCGAGAAAACAAAAACAAAACAACCACACAGATGAAACAAAAATGAGGACCCGACAGCAAGAAACCACCTAAATGCCGGAGCAAAAGAAAACCAACAGTTAGACTCCGATGGGCCCGATGGGATCCGATGGGTAAAGGTATTTATAAACGCCAAGTACATTGTTTCTCCTATGGTGTCTATATATACATCAGTAGATTGATGACAATGATTTGTCGTATTTAAGTGGACTGGTGTGAAGTAGACGTCATTCCACAGAAATAGCTTTGACGAAGTGATCTGTTGAATAAAATAAAAGAGGCTGAAATAGGCTTCATGCTCATTCTATGAGAAATATGCGTTGCACAGAAAGAAGTGGAATCCAGAACTAAATTTGTAGCTACATGGAGCTGAGGCGACTGTCTAGTCCGAACATTTATAAGAGTTTGATGCGAGAAGTAGTTATTTAGCATATTTGCCTTTTTCACACTGTCTTCTCAGTCAAAGAAACGGTGGGCATATATGATGAAGGTTTATCAATATTTAATAAGTGTTTTGACGTTTTCCAAAACAGTATAGATATCGAATTCG